>JAUCBN010000032.1:14807500-16007500 GCA_035048815.1 Abelmoschus esculentus | reverse complement strand
ACTTTTTTATTAATCCTATCTATATTTTCTCTTGATTCAGATATCTGAAAAATGTCTGGTCAAAGCCAACGCTTGAATGTGGTTCCAACTGTTACAATGCTTGGGATCATGAAAGCTCGGCTTGTGGGTGCTACGAGAGGTCATGCACTTCTCAAGAAGAAAAGTGATGCCTTAACTGTACAATTTCGTCAGATTCTCAAAAAGATAGTGTCTACTAAAGAATCGATGGGAGAGATTATGAAAAACTCCTCATTTTCGCTTACAGAGGCCAAGTATGTTGCCGGGGAGAACATAAAACATGTTGTGCTTGAGAATGTTCACACTGCTTCTCTTAAAGTTCGGTCACGTCAAGAGAATGTTGCTGGAGTGAAGCTTCCCAAGTTTGAGTATTTTACTGAAGCTGACACCAAGAATGATTTGACCGGTTTGGCCAGAGGCGGACAACAGGTCCAACAGTGCCGCGCTGCTTACGTGAAAGCAATCGAGGTCCTAGTTGAGCTTGCTTCTCTTCAGACATCATTCTTAACACTCGATGAGGCAATCAAGACCACGAATCGCAGGGTTAATGCTTTAGAAAACGTTGTGAAGCCAAGGCTGGAGAATACAATAAGTTACATCAAGGGAGAATTGGATGAGCTCGAAAGGGAGGATTTCTTCAGGCTAAAGAAGATACAAGGTTATAAGAAGAGAGAAATAGAGAAGCAGCTAGCTGCTGCGAAGGAGCTGGAGTTTGCCGGTAAGGCTTCCTTGAAGAAAGGGGTTTCAAGAAATCCAGCTCACAATTTGCTATCTGCCGGCCGGGAGAAGGACGCCGATATTATTTTCTGATGAACAGGTCAGTCCATTCTTTCCTAGTATCCGTATATTCCACGGCGGGAGATTCCTTTATTTTAAGGTGGTGTTCTGAATAAATGTTACATACATGTCTACTTATTTTGCATCATTGTTAATGATCAGACATTTGCCATTTCAGTTTTGAACACTAGACAAAATCACCATTTCATGTCTGTAAGGTATATATGCATGTGTGATATTATTGCCGTCGTTCCATGTGAGCGGGTTTGTGTTCGTTAAGAGAGTTGATTTCGAATATGCATTCGGAACCTCCATCGCAGGACATTCTAAAAATGTTTAGGTTAGGACAGGGCATATAACCTTATTTGGAACATACATAATTCTTTCTAGTGACTTGTTATGCAAGGCAATCACTTGGGAGGAGTTGTATATCGATTAATTCGAATAACTCGAATAAATTACTAGTTTAAATATGTTTGAACTCACATCTCACAATTTTATTTATGATAATCGAATTAAGATTCAATTGCTAAGAATTCGACTATTCGAAGCCAGAAAAAATATGGTTCGAAATAATCTCACCCTAAACTATGTAACTTGTATTATGCCAAAACAATGAATCTTTATGTAATCAATGTGACCAAGGAAATCAAATTATTTGATAAAATATCCTTTCAGAATTGATTAGTGCCTATAATTATAAATGACTTGATGATCATAATTATAATTTTTAAAAGTTTACAACCGGCTTTTAGACTGTTCCAAAATGATTTTGAGCATTGAATTTTTATTTATAAAATAAATATTAAATTATATATTTTATTATAAAATAAACATTGAATCGTTAGATACCGGTATGATTAAACATGTTTATCTAATTAAATTAATATATTAGTTGTTACAATTTTTAGATTATTTATTTTTGTAAATGTTTGGAAAAATTATACGAATGATCATTTAACTATCATTCTTTTCTGTTTTAATTATCTTTTTTTTTTTTAAATCATCTCGCTCGTTAAATATTTTTTCAGTTTTGATTCTCCTACGTTAAAAAATTAAGAAATCAGTGACATAATTTTTTTTAATATCGTTTAAAAAAATTCAGATCAATATGATTATAACACACAGAAAATAAATCAAATTTGAGAGAGAAATGATAGTTAAATAATATAGAAATGATAGTAAACCATAGATTACTTTTAAATTAAAGAAACAAATCATCCGTTAACTGATACGTTATCCTTCTGTTAAATTTTTAATTAAAATTAAAATTAAATGGATATAATCGTTACATAATATAGATTAAATATATAATTTTATAATTTTTCGTTAATCGATATGTTATACTTTTGTTAGAATTTCAACGACGATAATCAAAATATGATAATCTAATAAATTTAATGACCTTATTGACGAATTTGATAATTAGATGATCAAAACAGGGATACCTATATAATTTAGTGTTCATTGAATGGTTTAACCTAGGGGTGAGCAAAATTCGACTCGAAAAAACTGAATAATTTGACTTGATTCGAGGCGAAAATGTTCGACTCGTTTTGACTCGACTCGAAATTTCATAGACTCAACACGACTCGAAAAAGTTTCAAATAAAGTTTGAGTTGTAAAATGAAAATTCGACTAACTCAAATAACTCGAAATTTTTAGTAATTAAAGGATTAATTTTTAAGTTTGAGACGAATCTTTCAATTTTTTATGATATATATATTGATATATAAAAATATAGAGAAATATTGTTACATATGAAAAAAATATATGCAAATCTTATATAATTAGAGAAAATCGTTTAAATTGGAATCAAATCATACTATAACATGATAAATAATTCTAATTAAATATTTATAGGAACTTGAAAACTCGATTCGATTCGACTCGACTCGAATTTCTTAAACTCGATTCAAACCGAAAAAATTTTAAATAAAGTTTGAATTGTAAAATATGACTCGTCAACTCGAATAACTCAAAATTTTTTAACTCGACTCGATTCGATCGAATACTAACACCTAGTTTAACCCTGATAATTTTGAAACTTTGCCATATTAAAACCTTCCTATGAACATTGCCATTATTATGCTCAGGTAGATTGGCGGAGGAGAAAACCAAAACATATTCAGGTGATTTACTCGTTCCGTTGAACCCATTACTCACTGCATCTGATTGCAAACGAAGACTCCTCCACCGAGCTTCCACCCCAATTCAACATCGGAAATATTCAGCTGGTTTATTCGTTCCGACTCAGCGGCCTTTGTAGACCAACCGTTTGATAAATTGCCCACAAGAAACTTTCTATCAGTTTCATCCATCGTTTACGTAATACAGTTTTCCTTTTTTATTTTAATGATATGGTACTTGGGAAAAAAGAGAAGTAATGGAATGAGATGGAAGTGATTTCCCTGATGCCATCGTTTCTGCTTGAACGGACATTTTGAGAGAGAGACCCTAGGCTGCTCTGCTCCTGCTAAAATGATAAATACATTGGTTTTGCCTATGCCTAGAGAAGTATGTATAAATTTGAATAAAACTATGTCACACATAAACTGATACATGTGCCCCAATCTAACACCTACGTTCGGTTAATACAGGTTTAGCTGTGGCTATCTGTGGGATTATAGCAGAAGTAATTACATTTTAGTAGAACTGTTTTCAGTTTACTTGTCTATGTTGATCAAATACTACAGTTCTTGCTTATTATAGGCAGGTGCACTTGATAAATTAGAAGCATTTACAAGCTTCAATGGACCGGACTTCTACGGTCTCCCGAGAAACACCACGAAAATTAAAAGGATGAAGAATCCATGGAAGGTTCCGGAGTGTTTCTCGTTTGCTTTGGGAGACATCATTCCTATGTTGGCAGGTGAAACTCTTCAGTGGCAACCATGCTTCCCTTGATTCTATTTTCTTTTTTCGAGTTGCATTATGTTAATGAATTTGTGTAGCTGAAGTTACACTTGATTCTAACATGACTTTGAATCCCTTTGAGAATAGATTGAGATGAAGGTGACAGTTTAATCTTTAATCAGTAGCTTGCACTAGAAGTTAATTTTTAACCATGAAATTGAATATTCGAAAGCTATTTCTTACTAGTTCAGTCGGCATGGTGATTGCTACATCATCGAAGATGCGAGTTCTAGTAAACAAGTGTTTCGGAATTTTTAAAACTATATGAAGCTTCTTAATTACAACTTATGCTTCATATGAGTCACCTAAACTCATCCCAGAACTCATTTGTTTTACAAAGTGACAATCTTTTCGTGTCACATTACACAAACACTTCTGCTCTATTATTATTATTTAAGCCCACACTGTCACCTTTGTCATTCCCTTCCAAACCAGCTTTATTTATTACACACAAAGGTAACTCCCATGTCATGTCTTCCTTGTTTCCTGTCTTTAAAAAACAAACTAAACAAGATTTCTGATCTAACTTCTGCATTTCCATTTGAATATGTAGTTAAATTATTTGATTTTTCGTCTCGTATAAATTGATCCAGGATGCAAAGGGATGCCAGCAATGGTACAGCAGCTGCTGTGGCACGGGTGCATCCGGCATGCGCTGCGTGCAAGCATCAGAGGAAGAAATGCGACGAGGGTTGTGTCTTGGCTCCGTATTTCCCAGCTGATAAGTGTCGGGAATTCCAAGCCGTGCACAAAGTGTTCGGTGTGAGCAATGCGACGAAGATTGTCCGTAGTGCAGATACCGACGAGGACCGGAAGAAGGTGGCGGATTCGTTGATATGGGAGGCATTTTGTTGGCAGAGGGATCCGGTATTCGGGCCTTACGGAGATTATCGAAAGGTTTACGAAGAGCTGAGCTTGTATAAGAAGCAAAGCCAAATGATGATCCTACAAGACCATGATCATCATCCCGGTCATCCGGTGTTCAAAATGGGAGCAGCACATACCGTCACGCCGACAAAGAGACTAATCGACGTTAAAGGCACAATCGGCGATGCTGCATTACGATGCTATAATCCCGATGTTGACGCTAATTCTCTCGTCGGTTTCAGCGGATATCCGTACCCTCCTCAATCGGACAAATCAGTGCAAGAAAAGGGCATCCATACTACTACAACTATTGTTCCACTACAATACTATGCTTCAGCAGGTAATTTTCTCATTTCTTTCCTTCTATTAAAATCGAATTAAAAAATATATAAATTTAGATTATTTTTTTAATAATATTGAATTTTGATCAGATGTAGGGTTTATGACTGGCAAGACATTGGAAGGTACCAGATGGGACAATATTCTATAGTTCCTTGTTCCTTTCTTTTATTTGGACAGACATTTCGTCCTCTGATGTTGTGTTGGAAACTTCAAAGTTATATTTTTACACTATTTTGATGTTGAATATTCTTTCTTGTTCTTCATCCAATTAGTCTCTTTCTCCTTTTTACTAGATTAAATAAATATTAAAATGATTTTTACAAAATATAAAACTGTTAAATTTTGAAGTTTAGAGAATTTTGATTATATTTATTTATTTAGAGGTAGGAAACAAATGAGTCATTTGATTGTTTGAGTCATTTTAATTTGAATTTTCTGTTCGATTTGAATAGTTTAGTTCTATTTTAATCTGGGTCTATATATTCGATTGAATTGAGTCAATTATTTAATCGAATTGAGTCGCATCAATTCGCTTGATTTTTACTTCGATTTTTAGATTGTTAGGTCGGATAATTTTGTATTGGTTATTTTAGGTTCATTTAAGATTAATTCAATAAAAAAATTTAATTAGGCATAATTAAAAAAATTCAGATAAAATTTTTAAAACTAAAATTTATTACTTTCTAATAAATTATAAAAGTTTCGCTTAAAAATTAATTTAAATCTATATTCATTCGATTAGAATTTTAATTAAATTAATTTAATTTATTTAAAATTCCATATTAAATTCCAATATTGAATATGGAATAGAATAAACTCTTATTTCGACTTGTCAGCTCTATATTTATTCCAGTGAAATTCATTTCTAGACAAAAACAGATCGAAACAAGTACAAACTATCAACACACAACACAACTGGATTCAGACTTATTCAACAAAACACTAAACGGAAACAAACTGTGACAATCCACTGATCAAGGCTTATCGTCTTCCCGGACTTTGGTGTTTGCCGCCGTCGTCATCGTCGGCTCCAATATTAACAAGGTTGGTGGTATTCTGGGCGATCTCCACTAGAGTTTCAGCAATGGCTCCCAACACACCAGACTCAGTTTCATCTCCGACGCTTCCTGATGAAGACTTATCTTTGCTCTCAGTTCCATCCACTTGTCGTCGGGATTCACTCTGCCGTTCCTCGATCGGGAAATCTTCCGCTTGTCGTCGGCTCTCACTCTGTCTCTCCTTGCTTTGCTTTGCAGTCTCCTCGGTTCCCTCTTTGGTTTTTCTCGGAAAACCCTCGCTCGGTCTTTCCTTGCCTTCTTCTTCTTGGTCAAGAATGTATTCGCCCTATAAAATTTTTCAACTCTCTGATTTCGAACATCTTTGCCGGAATCATACAATTAATAATTACGAGCAAAATTACCTGTGTTTCTTCTGCGGATCTCTTGGCTTCTAACTCTCTGGCGGCCTCCTCCCTTTTCCTGGCAGTATACTCTATCAGAGTTTCGCCAGCTGCAGCGGCGGCCTCCTTTGCAGCCCTTAAGGATGCCGCCGCAAGTTCCTTCGATTTTTGGCCAGCATACTCCGCCGCGCCCTCCACCACCCTTGCTGCTACCTTTGTTCCTTCCACCGCTTTCTCGGTTGTAAAATGTGCTGCACCCCAACCAGCTACTACAGCTCTGTCCTTTACATCCACAGCTACTTTCCCTGCCAATCCAGCGGCCTCCTTGCCTTTCACTACCGTCACATCCTTGGCAGCTACCGCTTTTTCTCCGGTATAACTCGCGACGGTTTTAGTGACGTCAACCGCCGTGTCTTTTGCTTTTACCGCTGTTTGCAATGCGTAATCTTTCGCCTGTTCCATTTTCGGCACTGTGTAGTCTGCTGTAGTCCTGCCTGCACTCGATAGGGTTTCGGCCGCGGTGTCTTTGGTGTCTGCAATGTACTGTGAAGTCCTTTTTGCACCTTCGACGATCGTGTCCTTTGCTTGTCCGCCCTTCTCCGCCGCCTGCTGCGCAGCTCGACGGACAGTGTCGGTCGCTTGTTCACCTTTCTCCGTTGCGCTTGTTTCCCTTTCTTGTTGACCCTTCTCTTTGGAGTAATCGGCAGCGGTGTTAAGCGCTTGGCCGGCCGATTCCTTGGCCTTGTTATACCGTTCTTCGGCAGCCCGTAAGATCTCCATTGAATTCTGTTGAGCAATTCCTCTTTGCTTAGATATTTCTTCCAGAGATGGCTGCTCTCGTTTCTCACCGCCCTTATCGATGTTCCTCCGTTCGCCGACCGTTTCCGTGCTACACCTTCTCTCTTTATCGCTCTCGTGTTTTCCCATGGACTCCATTGAAGCACCTCTCTCTTGTCCAGTTCCGGCACTCTGGTCGTGTTTCCGGCCCTGAGACTCCATTGAAACACCTCGGATATCTTGTCCAGTTCCGGCACTCTGGTCGTGTTTCCGGCCCTGAGACTCCATTGAAACACCTCGGATATCTTGTCCAGTTCCGGAACTCTGGTCGTGTTTCCGGCCCTGAGACTCCATTGAAGCACCTCGGATATCTTGTCCAGGTCCCGCACTCTGCTCGTGTTTCCGGCCCTGAGACTCCATTGAAGCACCTCGGATATCTTGTCCAGGTCCCGCACTCTGCTCGTGTTTCTGGCCCTGAGACTCCATTGAAGCACCTCGGATATCTTGTCCAGGTCCCGCACTCTGCTCGTGTTTCCGGCCCTGAGACTCCATTGAAGCACCTCGGATATCTTGTCCAGGTCGGGCACTCTGCTCGTGTTTCCGGCCCTGAGACTCCATTGAAGCACCTCGGATATCTTTTCCAGGTCCCGCACTCTGCTCGTGTTTCCGGCCCTGAGACTCCATTGAAGCACCTCGGATATCTTTTCCAGGTCGGGCACTCTGCTCGTGTTTCCGGCCCTGAGACTCCATTGAAGCACCTCGGATATCTTGTCCAGGTCCGGCACTCTGCTCGTATTTCCGGCCCTGAGACTCCATTGAAGCACCTCGGATATCTTGTCCAGGTCCGGCACTCTGCTCGTGTTTCCGGCCCTGAGACTCCATTGAAGCACCTCTGATGTCTTGTCTAGGTCCGGCACTCTGCTCGTGTTTCCGGCCCTTTGACTCCATTGAAACACCTCGGATATCTTGTCCAGGCCCAGCACTCACTTCGAACTTCCCTATGCCGTAATTAGGTTCTCTGGTCCTCTCTTCAGCCTGTTTTCCTCTTCCGATTCCGACATCATCTCCCTCCTTTTTCGCCACTATCGTGGCGGAAACATTGATGTCCCCGACTTTCCCTCCTAGTTCATGGCACTCCCGATGAGGTACTTGCCTTGCAACGCCATCATCCGATTGTTTCGATTTCTCGGCTAGGGACTCGAAATGAGTGGCCATCTTAGGAACTCGGTTCTCCTCCAAGTGAACCTCTCTCTCGCTCGTGGTGTTGTCTCTACGACTCAGTTGATCGGACGCCATTATAACACTAATTTCGAATTGAGTATTTGATTAGATGTTGGATTTGTTCTGTGAGTCTGAGACGCCGATTTGGCCTTGAAAATATAAGGGAAGCAGGCGGTGGAGAAGACGGTAGTACGTGCATGGGAATGACACGTGTGACGCTGAGTTGGAAAGTGGGGACACGTGGTATAAATATATCAATGAGAGGGATGAGTCATCTTATCCGTTTGAAAAACAATTCAAGTTTTCATCGAGAAATTATTTTATGTAATTGATTTATCATATTATTTATAATTTTTATTTATTAAAATTTAATTAATTTATTTATTATTGTTTAAGAATTAATATCAAAACATTTGAATGTAATAAAATTTTAGAAATAAAGTCCAACTAATTTATTTTTCTTTAAAAAAGTAAACAATAATAAATAAAAATCAATAATAGGAGGTTACCGGTGATGGACCTTAAAATAAAAATTCAAAGGATTAATTAAAAATTTTATTGATTTTAAGTGATTTAATAAAAAAATATATTGATTCAATTAAATATATTTATAAGACCAATTACAATATTTACTAATGTTTACCGTAAGCTTTTGTTAGAAGTTATTGTCGTGTCTTCTTATTAATATTTATAAGATTAATTAATTAAATATATTTATTTAATTAATTTTATTTTTTAAAATTAATCTTTATTAAGGTTTACCGTAAGTTAAGTGTAAAATTAGTTTTTATTAAATGAAGATTTATTTGATAAAATAAAATTAAAAAATAATTAAATAGATATTTTGAATTGATTTGTCTTATAAATAACGTAAACGATAATAACTTATGATATAATTTCTCGTTGTCATGATTATGGCAGCTTGGTGTTTACTTTGTCCCGATCAAATTTTGGTTTCTCTATACATTTTATCTGCCTTTTGTTTTCGGATATCTAATTATGGTGAGGTGAGTGTGAATTTATGTTAAAAAATTTTAACTCGATATATTTTAAATTTTATATATAATATATAATATTATGATAATTTTTGAATCGGATCAAATTAAATTTAGATATAATCCTTTAATTGTGTTATTATTTCTATATGAAAAAATATGATGCACTAACCGTAGAAATATTTTAGTTTTATAAATATTTTAATTTTTTTGAATAAGCTATAGTGATTACAGTAGTATCTGTTCTAGAATATAATTTTCATCATTTGACATTGATCGTTCAATTACTCTGTTAACATCGTTGTTGTTCGAATTGATGACCTCTAAGAACAACAACCGTTTCTTTAATTATTTGGACTAAAGGGTTCGTGCTAAATGACTTAATTTTAATGGTTAAGAACTTAGTTTATGGTTTATAATTTAGGAGCTTAAAATTCAGAGTTTGTGGTTAGAATTTAAATTTTAAGATAATACGTTAAGGATTTATGTTTTAACTTATAATATTTAAATTTTAACCGTATATTCTAAATTAAAACTATAATCTCTATATTTTAAACACAAACATAAAACCATAAATTATAAAAGCTAAATTAAATCTTTAACGCGGACGTTTATGAAAACAAAATATTTTCACTATTAATGTATCGTATTACTACGGTGTCTCAATTGTCATCCGTGATTTATACAATCAGGTTCACTCATCTTTAAGTATTACTTGATAACTACTCACTTACTAATATACGTAAAAAAAATGATAATTCATCTTGAAAAAATACAAGATGAATAAATCTGATTAGTTAAGATCACAGATGATACGATAGAAAAAATTTATGATATAATATCTCGAAATTATGGCTTTATTATTTGATAACTCGAAACATTTACGTCACGTCCATAAATAAACAAAAGTATTATATTTAATCATTAAATAATTATATTTATACACTTCGAGATAGATTTAAAATATGTTTCTTTGCATTGACCACATGTCTGAATAAAAAAATGTTAAGAGGACTTAACCTTATGTTAAAAATTTAATGAGATAAAATATTATATACGATTAAAAAGTTAACATCTAATCTGAATTAAAAAAAATGAGTACGAGTTGGATTTTTGACCACTCAAAATATTTTAAATTTAAAGTCGATCCAATCCGAACATTTTTTTTAAAAAAAACGACCAAACTTAAAAATAAATATCTTAAACTTGACTTCGGCTCGACCTATAAAATATAATTTTAAAGACTTAATTATAAAAAATAAGAAACTTAATCATAAAAATAATAATTTTAATGATCTAGCTTTATTATATATATATATGAAGATGTATATTATTATAAATATCTCTAAAAATTTAAGAGAAAACAACCCGATTTTACCCTTTAATAAAACCCCGATTCAAACAAGATTTTCATAAAAAAATTAACTCAATCAAATCGGATCCAAACTTAATTAAATTAAATATATTAGTCGCTCAATAAATTAAATTCTAACCCTAAACAACTCATTTCCTATAATATATTTCTCTTGCATTTTCTAATCAAAGGAAACGAAGCAACGCAGAGGAAAATAAGAGAAAATTGCAATTGAAGAGAACCAACCAGTCTGCTTTACTCGATCAACCTCCAAGCTTTCTCTTCTCTTTATCCAGGCCTTCAATAAAGCTGGAAAGAGCTTTCATGGCCCTAATCTGACACTGCAAAGCCAAGATATACTCAGCCGTTTCATCGAACAGTTGGTCGGCACCTAAATCCTCGCCTCCCGGAACTATCCTTTGCAACGCCACCATCTTTCTCTTCACCTCAGCCATTTCATCTTCACCGGCGACGCCATCATCGGCCTGTGTTTCGTTCAAAGAATCCTCGTTTTGAGCCTTGTTCGAGTAGTCTATCCGTTTTCTGATGGTGCCCCGGGTTCTTTGGAAACTGGGCAAAGCTTCTTCTTCTTCATGCAATGCGTTGCTTTTCAATGGGTTTTGTTTGGGGTGAAATGTGGGTGTTTTTGTCTGGTTCATGAGATTGATCTCCATTGATGAAATGGGGAAACAGGAAAGGGAGTGAGATTTTCTGAGTGCATGAAACTCGGAAGGGGAGAGGAGAGGGAAGTTATATTCTTTTAAAGCTCTCTGAGTCAGATTTGTCGAGGCCAATGAAGGTGGTAAGCTCAGGAGGGTTTGGTTTAATTAGGATTATAGTCCTTGTACTCTTTAGAATTTTGAGTTTGTCTCTCTCCTTTTATTTTTAAGGCTTTATTATAAAATAAGTACCAAATTCTTTTTTTTTTTAATTTTAGGTGCCGAAAGATTATTTTAAACATAACGTGTCTTAATTTTTATTATTTTATTTTGTTTTATGTACTTGCAATTTAAAAGAAAAATTCAAATATTTAATCATTATTTAACATATGGTTTATTTTAGGCATCTATTTTAAATTAAAAATAACTTTAAATATCCATTTTAGTCAAAATATAATTTAAACACCTAAAATAAAAATATAATATAATTTATATATTATTTTATATTAAAAACATTTTTTTAATAATTTTAAGGTTATTATAATTAATTATTTATAATTTTGTAATCATTTAATAATGCATACATCTTATGAATAAAGTTATTTGAATCTGAATTTTTTAAGAGAAACATAATCTTTTATTAATGAATTTTGATTAAATTTAACTATTCAAAGCTTTTATTTAAAATGGGTGAACAAAACTCAATTGGATTTATTGAACTATAATTTCATAAGTTTAAATTAATTTTTTAAAATGAAATTTGATTTAAAAATATGAGTTTAAATAATTTGAAATTTTAATAATTAGTGGATTAATTTTTAAATTTGAGTCAAATCTTTCAACTTTACTTAAATATGTATATTATATCGGAAAATATGTGATATATATATAACATATATGATTATAGAAAATCGTTTAAATTAAAATTAATTAATATAATAATAGTATAAATAATAACAATTAATTTTGGGGAAACCCTTAAACAATTCAACTGATTAAACAATATAAAGTATAACTCATAAATTCGACTAACTTAATATTCTTAATTCAATTCGACCTAATAATCATTCCTACTACTTTGACACGTGGTTTAAGAAAATAACTTTAATTTCTAAATCATACAAATTAGGGTTAAATTCATATAAATAAAAGTCGGAGGACTACATTTCAAAACTCCAAGAGTATAAGGACCGGGGACTAATTGCAACATTTTAGAGTTCAAAAGATTTGCGAATGGCAGCAAGGAAGGTCGTAGGCCCCACGGTAGTGGTGTCCCACTCGTACGGCGTTTATGACAGTAAAAATTTCCCGCGCGAAACAAAAGCGGATGGAGAGATTTGTCGTGTAGTGCTTGCATGTGGCATGAGAAAGGGATGGAGAGCAGGCAAGATGTACAACAGGGCACATGCAGAGGAGGAAAAGATGTAGAGGGAATAGGGTGATATTCGGTCGGGGTCGGGGTCGGGGTCGGGGTCGGTTTAATTCGATAATCTATTTTAATAATTATTGATTTTTATTTTTTTAATATTAATGTTTATTTTTAAAAATTATTAATTTCATTCCAAAAATAATGTTTTTTATTGACTTTTTGAAAGTTAATTTTTTAAAACTTTGACTATAATTATATTAAATATTTTAAATAATTAAATTTTATAAATTATATATCTAAAATCTACTCAATCAGAAGTTTTTAAAATATATTTTTTTCATATTTTTATTAATAATAAATTTTAAATAATCAAGAGTGAAAGTTGAAAAAGTTTGACCAAAAAAAATCAATAAGAGATAATATTTATGAGACGGGGGAGTATATTTTATCTTAAAAAAGTAACTTTATTTTATAAATTTTAAACATTAAAAGTAAAAAATTTAACATATTTTTTATAATTATTTATCAAAAACTTATTTTAAGTAAAAAATAAAAATTATATCTATAATATTTTAATAATATTTAAAGTATAAAATATATATTTTTATTTATAAAAATAATTAAAAATTAAATTTGATTTAATTCAATTAATCGTTATTCGCAAATTTATGAACCATAATACTTTTTTTCGATTCAGTTTTTAGTTTTACGCTTAATTATATTCAACTCTAATATTCAAATAATTAAAAAATGTGAGAATTTGAATTATGAGTATGGAAAGTTGCATCAGCAAAGTTTGAATGAAGATAGAATAAAGATTATTATATTAAAAAAAATCAACAGTTTTTATAAATCACTAAAAATTATACGAGATAAATTAAAAAAATTAACGATAAAAGTAAAAAAAAAAAAAACAGTTTTAGTAATAATATTAAAAAATCACTAAAAATTATACGAGATAAATTAAAAAATGAGCCTTATATTTTTATAACCATAATTATTATAAGTAAACTATTTTTAAAAATAACAATAACTTCAAAATTTACCATAATTATTATAAGTAAACTTTAAAAAAAATAACCATTTATATGGTTACAAGATTATCGAATTTATTATCTTTAAATTAAACAAATCATATTTTAAAAATTATAAATTATTAAATTATACTTTCTTTTAAACGTAGTGTAAATTGATATACTTCAGTATTTAATATTTTAATTATATTTTATAATTTATTTGTTTTTGATAAAATTAAATTTATCATTTATGTTTTTAGAGATTTAATTTAAATATTTATTTTAATACGTTAAATTTACGGGAATAAGTTTACGTGAATCCCAACCGCAGTTTCGGCGAGTGATTCAACGGATCGTCTTGGATCACCTGCGGATAGGTGCATAGTAAAACAAAAGAAATTGGGAAAGGGACCCACTGAGAGCCCATGTGATCACATGGTTTTCTTGAACCAAACACCCCCATGTGCCTCCCTCTCTCATATCATCAATATCTTTTACCACGCGCATGGAAGACACGTGGTGATTTCGCAACTAGGACCCACACACTACAAAATCTACTATTTTTTTAATCTTTTGGACTGTTGTGATTTTTTAATATTTATATTTGTGGATTTAAAAAAAATCAATTTGACGAGAACCGCGGAACAAATTTATTTTAAAAAAAATTCGAATAATTCAATTTGAATCAATATAAAATAAAATAATATAAATATTTTTATTATTAGATCAATTAATAAATTTTTATATAAATATATAGTGTGCATTATTTTTTTAATACTCCAGATAAAATTTTAGTTCTTATAATTATTATATCAATTATATATCAAAATATAATTCATAAAATAATCTATTAGTATAAAATAAGATAAAAATCATATATATATATTTATATGCTTTTATTAGTGTTTTATTTTTAAATATTGGGTTTAAGATTTAAGAGTAAAAAGTATTTTAAGGTTTAAAATTTTTCTTTTTTAAAATATATTTATATTTATATTTACATTTATATTATATTTATATTTTCTCATTTTTTTAGTGTCAGCTTCATTTATCTCCGTTAATATTGATATTTAATTGATTTACCAATTAATTTAGATTGTATATTATAAAAAAAATACCGGATTTCTTAATATAAATTATTTTATTTATAATTTTAAATTTTAAATTTGAATTTAATATTTAAAAAAATTGCTTAGTTGAAAAAATGGGGAAGGTGGTGATGTTTCATAAAAGGAAACCGGTGGGAAGTTGAGGGCATAGAGATTAGAGTTATTCTATTACATCAAACAAATTTAAAAAATAATTAATTTATAGTTTTAAATTATGTAAATACAAAAATGGAAATGGAAAAAATATTATATGCGAAATGATTAATTTACGACGTTTTTTTATTCAAAATAAATAAGAACACGTAGAAATTTATATAACAATAAATATTAAAATAATATATTTATATTTTATTTATTATTAATAATATACTTATATTAATATTATATATTTTAAAATAAAATTATAAATACTATAAAAAATACTTTTTAAAAAAAAATCTATAGATATCACGTGACAATACTAATATGTCTCGTGATAATAATATTTTAAAAAATTATAAAAGAATAATAACAAAAAATTAATTATTAATTTAAAATTTTAATTAGATAATAAAAATTAAATACTATTAACGTTTTTATAAGAAAATAATTAACAAAGAGATGCATCAAACCTATGGTTAAAAACCTATGAAAAAAATAATTTTATAAGAAATGTGGGCCCAAATATTCCAAGAGAATTGACATTTTAGCCCTTCTATATCGACTCACACATGATGCCACCTTAAAGCAACCATCTCATAGCATATTTATGAGACCGCATATCGCTCGTAAGATTTACTTGGACCTTTAAAAAATATATATATTATAAGTTATTCTTATCACATTATTAATGGGCCCAATCAATTAAAATTATTTATTTAATTATTTTTTTATTTTATTATTTTTATTAAGTAAATTTTCATATTTATCGTAAATTAAATTTAAAAACAATTTTCATCAAATAAAAATTCACTTGATAAAATGACAAGATAAAAAAATAATTAATTATACTTTTAATAGATTAGTCCATGAATAACACGGAGAGAATGACCCATAATATAATTTCTTTTCTCAAAAGTTAAATATAATAATAAAATTTGACATAATAATAAAAATATTAAAGATAATATAATAAATGTTAGATTTTACCATAATCATAGAAGGAAGAAAAAATCCTTTATTAAAAATATAAGAATAATCAGAAAAACTGTGATATATAAGATTATATAAACTAAAACTTGTACAATTTATTAAAATTGGAGTATAAAAAATTAAATGATTAAATTAATAATTTAAATTTTAAAATTAAAATTTATAATTTAAATAAAAATAACTATAATTTTTATAATTTAAATTCAAGATTTGAAATCTAAGTTGTTAAATTTATTATTCTTTTAGGCATTGATTTGAAATAATAAGTCTAATTTAAGTATCAATTCGAGAGTTTTTAGATACCAATTTTAGAGAAAATATATATTTAAGTCTTTAAACAATTTATTAAATTTGGGGTTTAAGTTACTAAATTTATAATTGATCATTTAAAGGCTTAGTTTATCTATATATAACCCAAAAATAAAAATGATATAGTTTAATAATTATTTACAAATATACTAATATTGTGTTTTGATTTAATAGTTTTATTTAAAAATTATAGAAAATAAAAACAATAAAAAAAATAAAAACACTTCTCTTACAATAATATTTTTTATCACTTAAAACTGGTATTTTAATTTTTTTTCCCCAATTGAATTAGAAACCAATTAACTAGCAACACCAAATTAGTCAGGATACTAGTAAATCTTAATTCCCAAAGCACCCATCCAACACTGGCATTGAATAATTAAGGAAAGCCACAGCAATTACCTGAGAGTTCCAGCAGGGTATAGATTCTGTGTCATCATCATTCTGCATTCAAACTGATTTTTTGATCAATCAGAATTCCGGTGCCACATTTGCGAGTTGATGCTGTTTTTGCACTCCGAACCAGAACCAAACTCTTTTAACGATGAGCACGGCCACCGCTTGCTTTAGTCACTTCTTCGACAAGCCTATACATCCAACGATCCAGCATTCCTGTTTTTAGAATCACATGGAAGTGTCAGTTCAGAAACATGGAGAAATTGGCCTGCTCGGAGAAAATTCGGATCACCAAATAGGTTGCAAACCTGTTAAAGCAAATGTCCCTCCCAAGACTGCACAAAGTCGTGTGATGAAATGGAGAAAGCTTCCGCGCTCTTCTTTTATCGTCACAGTGATTGGTGACAGATCGTACAGAAAGTAAACAGCTGAATAGAATGGGAAAGTGATCAGTAACTACTAACAGAAGGTGTGAAACAAGTTGTGATGTTTACAAAGCCACATATCGAACCTGATATGTTAAAGTAAACAAGTTGTGATCAGTAACTACTAACCTGGCCAAGTCCTATCAAACTCCTTTATAGGAGAAAAATATTCGGAGACAGAAAACTGATTTGTCGGCAAAATTTCCTTCGAGATATATCTGTACTCGGTAGGGACAATCTGCAATACAGTGAAGACAACACTTGGATGAATAGAGATGTGTTGCTATTTTACAGGAACGGAAGTAGTTCTAAAACGAATCCCATATTTTTTGGAGAAGAAAACATTTAAGAATAGAAACCTTTATGTAATACTTGAATGTTCCACTTGTTTCATGCAAAATCCGCACCGTGCCATCAAGCGGGTTGTGAAGTCCTGGATATTTTGGCCCGAATGATAAATCATGAATCATATGACTTACATTGACATGTGCTCCTCCTCCAAAGATCTGTGAGCAAAGAACCAGCTTCAACTTAATTTGCAGATAAAGGAAAACCCATGTCAAACAGAAACTAAATATGAAAATATTCTATATTTCCTCAACACTGTAAGTACCAAGCAACTGAGCAAGTACTAGAGACATTATAAACCTCATTCAAAGACCTAGGCTTCCTCTTTAAGCTTGGACAGGTCTTGAGATCAGAGCAAGGTACTCAAATTTGAAAGATGTCAAATTTTCTAATTTAAGTCATTCACAGCTCCCCCCCCCCCCCCCCCCGACTACTGAAACTTTTATTAAGCTAAAACCTATACAGAACTCGGCACATGAGCATATGCCGATTCATGCAACACAAGCAGTACATTATAAATTGAAGGAGCCCACTGAATACCAAAAGCACCTATATTGCTTAATAATATCGAAGACAATGGTTTGAAAAAGCTAATACTTGAGATAATGGCCTACAGGAGAAATAAATTTTGAAATAAATCAAAGAATTGAGGGGGGTGGGCGTGATTGATATTCATGCACTTCACCATCAATCAAACCCCCAAAATAAGAACCTCCCAGAAGTTATCACTACTCACACTATGCACTCTAACCAAGACAAAGCTGAACGTGTGCATAATTTAGGATATGACATCAAATTAGATTGTTAACAGAAAGTTGATAATAACCATTTGAGCAACATAAATGTTTAACCCATGAACTGAAATGTGAAAGTTTCCAGCCACCCTTTGGACGTCTAATACCCCATAAACCTGCCAAAAAAGTTAAATTTACAGATCAGTTGACTTTATACACTTTTCATTCTCAACCCTTCGGGGGCTCCAAAAATAAAATCTCCTTGATTAGTTCAAAAAGGTTATAAATTTAATACTTAAGGAAACTCTATTGGATAAATACCCGGCATCCTTCCCCATTATCCAATGCTTGCTTCACTTTCTTGATCATATTTTCAGCATCTTTATCAAAGCCAAGTGTATGAATCTTCTCATCATCATGATGATGTTCCTTCTCACCATCTGATCATGTTCACCACAAGAAATTAATTATTTAAGACTTAAAATATCAGATTACAACCTATTTTATGTCTATATATACCTCCCGTGAACCATAAATGACCTAAACAAATTTGTAAAACTCTATTTAAATATATTTACGCTTTAATGTATCCCAGAAGAAACAAATAAACCATCAGATTTATCTAAATAAAATCTGCTGAGCAATTTGGTCATTAAATAATCTACAACTTAGAACAGTGGTTAAAGCAGAATGCTTACAACTCATTTTCGAAGTGACTCATCTTTTATCAAATGAGAAAAGCATGGTTGCTTTAGCATTTCATGCCATCTTTATGAGACTTCTACTCTTTTCTCTATGCTTACCCCCCCCCCCCCAACCCCACACAAATAGGAAAGAGAGAAAGGTAAAGTATTGGCCATCCGCAACACCGTTCAAATGATGTTGCGTCCTTGATACATATAATAATGTTCAGATAACATAACCAGTACCACACACTGTGAACATGGATAAATCTCCCAAAAGAAATTCATTAAAAACGAGGTAGATGCACAAACCATGCTTGTGAGCATCATGCTCCTTTTCCACAAGGTCCGATAAATATTCAGTGCCAATGATATGGCCATGACTGTTCAGGCGAAGCTGCATAAGGTTTAACCTTGTTAGCCAATATAACAAAAATGGAAATCTTACCTTAACTCCTACATTCATTTCTAAATGATAAAAAAGGACTTCTAAAGAGAATGCCCCATTCTTTAGTACAATGATCGTTGAAACAATAGTCTTGTTGACAATAAAAACGTTGTCTTACTTTCCATATGTTAGTATCAAGATCCACCTCATGCTTGCCTGACATGTCAATGGCATCTACACTTAATACTGCAAAAATAATATGAAAAAACAGTTAACAGTCAACTTCCAAATGAGATGATCAGAATTTACAAATAAAAGGAAATTTTCATAAAAAGATGTACTGACCATCACAAGGTAATGAAGGAAATGTCATATTAATGTGAATTGGAAGCGTTTCTCCACGTTTCAAGTCTACAGACATCTGTCAAATACCTGAGCAGTTAGATCAACTCACCTAACATTAAATGATCTCATACTATAGACATCATACCCGGTTAGAAAATTCCCTCAACGGGTTAAATCAAACATAAAGGCCAGAGACAAAATAACTTTGTTAGAGAACTTATGCTTTGGTGCTTACTGTAAAAGATTTCAGAAAAACTGTGCCTTAATGGCATTTGAGGTAAGTCGGGTTTGGAGAATTAACGTTGTAGAACAGCAGAAGGATTCGTAGTTTTTAAATAGGGATCAAATATGTGGCTGCTGAGTTACCAGGATTGGTTAAAATCTTATACATGGTAATTGTACGCAAAAGATGTGGGAATTGTTGTAAATTGAATTAGGCGTGGCTAGTATATGAAATGTTGGTAAGTTTAAGTAGTTTAGGGGAATATATAGATGTAATTACAGAAGATTATTACATAAAAAAGAAAGCATAGGATTAAAGCATTCATTGTCTTGAATTAAAACCTAGACAAAGAGTATCCAACAAACCACCAAAGACTTGAACACGATACAATACAAGTAAATTTAAGGCTGTGGAGAAGTTTGTTTCAAACTTGTTTTCGGCGCAACTATCTTCTATGAAAAAAAAACATTGGAAATAAAGAGAATCTAATGACTACCAAAATCTGAATGTAAACATTTGAATTCGAGTTGCTTCTATAACATTCCAAGACATTTCAGAAGGCCAATGCCATTACTCTATCCAAACAAATTCAACCACATAAAACAAGTAGCAGCCATAACCAAAACTAAAAAAAAAAAAAAAGAAGAAGAAAGGAAAACAAACAAACCTGATGAACAGTATACGTTGAAAGATAATACGTGAGCTCGTGAAAGAACAGCATAGCCATTATCACTAAACCAACGACGGACACTATAACAATTGGAAAAAAAAATCAGTGGCGATTCAAATGAATAAATAACATAATTTTTTGAGCTGAATATAAATTAAAAACAATCAATTCACCTAGCGCTCCCGATTGCGTCTTCTGTAACAAATGTTCCTCCGCGCGGGGAAATGCATCCAGACTTTTAATAGCTTTCTTCAAACCCATCTTCCTTTTCAAAAACAAAATCTATTTCTACCAAAAACCCAAGCAAAAATTATAATGAATTAATTGGAGACCCTACACATTTAAATTGATCGTCGCTATTCTAACCTAAAACAAATTGAAATGGGACGGATAATTAGGGTTCGTTAGCAGTACCAAAGAAAACGAATTTGATTTAGTTTTAGAATTAGGGTTTTCAAAGCAAAAATAAATTAGAACAAAGTAATAGTAGCAGATAAACAATGAAATTACCTGATACGGAGATCTGTTAAGGGGTTGCAGCTTCGAAATCTCCGTGAAGGGAAGATATGAATCTTCGTCGGCAGTCAACTCCGACAGCGGTAGCCGCCTGGATTTTCACTTTCCTTTGTATTTTCTACTATATATCCGGCGGAGGAAACGAATTTTAATCTTAATTGACTGGCTAAATGGAGAGATTAACATGTGAACCATGTTATTTAATTATTAATGGTACAAACAATTAAGACCGTTAATTTTTAAATTAAGATTAACGGTCTTGATTAATTAAGATCACAGATAATGTAATAAACAAGATTTATTTAATAATTTTTTATCTGATGAGATTAAATTAGGATTAGAGTTAACCCCAAAAAATTTTAAATTATTTTATTTAAATATTATATAAAATGTGAAGATAAAAAAATTATGATAATATTTTAATTAAATTAATTCTATTCGTATACTTAACTTTGACGAATAAATTTTTTAATATAAAATTTTTAGGCGTTTAATATTTTAAACTAGAAACTTTTTTAAATGAAACCAATTACTTATCTTAAATCGACTCACGTCAATAAAAATTATAAAAATTTATTTTAATTTTTTCAACTTAAATAATAAGGATTAACATGTTATTTCAACTCACTCAAATACTTTTATAATAATAAAATCACACTTGAGTTTGAATAAATTTAAATTTAATTGTTCTGGCAAATTATACAAAATGATAAAATATTTTGTATATTTAATTTTTTATGATCGATTTTAGTTTAGAGTTTAAGATTTATGAATAATTTTATTTTAAAATTTAAAAAATTAATTTAAAATTTATATTTTAAGATATAAATTTTAGAGTTTAAGATTAAGCATTTTAATATTAAAAATTTATATTTTGATTTTAAAGTAAACTAAGCATGTCTACCAATGTACAAATTAATTATACAAATCTGTTTAAAATAAAGATAAAATATAAATAAATTAAGACAATTACTAAAAAACAAAAGTTGGTTATTTTCTTTCTCCCAAAAAAACCCTAACCGCTCTCTCTTTTCTCCAAATTTTTTTTGTTTTTAATAGTTCTTCTCTTTGATCTATCCTTTTGATCGGTAGTCGGCAATCAATTATAGTATTGGTTGTCGATCATTGAATCTATAAATCTATTATTTTTATTTTTAATTTTAATAAGAAT
This sequence comes from Abelmoschus esculentus, assembly GCA_035048815.1. Classification (NCBI taxonomy): domain Eukaryota; kingdom Viridiplantae; phylum Streptophyta; class Magnoliopsida; order Malvales; family Malvaceae; genus Abelmoschus; species Abelmoschus esculentus. The sequence goes on along the minus strand of JAUCBN010000032.1, from coordinate 15,985,342 downwards.
CTCTGCTTTTATAGCACGCTTTTTCTGTCCTTGTGACACGTTTTTTCTGTCTTTGTGACATGTTTTCGTTTTGTGGTTTGATTCATCTGCTCTTGTGGCACGTTACAACATACCCTAGCAATCGATTGTTGTTTGTCGGTGGTTTGATTTATCTGCTCTTGTGGTTAGATTCAATCGATGCTAGTTTCTGATTTATATTTTTGTCGGTGGTCTTTCGAAAAGTTATATCCCCACTCCGGTTGATGGTTGTTTGCCGATGATATCAGTCTTGGGTAGCGATGCTTTTACATGACAGTTTGGATCGTCTACAACTCCTTCTTCCTTCTTTATGCGTCTCGTTTGGACAGAGACAAGGAGATTCAAAAAGCTTCTGAATTTTATTGGTATGCTTAATTCCATAAGAATTTTATTTTCTCTGTTTTTTTGTTATAAAATATTTGGATTGTTTAATCCAATTTTTTTATTTCTTGAAGACGATGTAAATGTAATTTTTATGGATCTAATAAAAATTCAGTAGCACTTGTCAAAAAAATATATAAATAAATTATTATTTTCTTTCATCTAAAAGTATTTAATTTATGAAAGTTTATTTATAAATAGTAAATTATTTTTATTATTTTATACATTAATATTTAAAAATTAGATCTTTAACCCTATTTTATTATTCTAATCTCCAAACATATATATATTGAATAACTTTTATATTTATATAATTTTTTGATAACAAATTACGTATAAATAAATATATAAACATATATATTTACTTTTTTGAAAAATAAAATTTAAGTCTTTAATTTAAAATTTTAATCTTTAAATATAATATATGTATATAAAAAATAATCATCAAAAATATGGTTTAATATCATAATGTGACATTCTCTTATATTATTTTATAATTTTTTCCAATTCTTGGTATTTTTGCTATATTAACTATATAGTAATTTTCTTCTTTTCTTGATATTTGTGCTAAATTGAATAATTCTTGATATTTTAGGCCCAAAAAGGCTTTCGTGGATTCAATTGGGCCGGGCTTTGAATTACGAAAAATTATTTTTATAAGCGTTTTTAAAATAAATTTTTCACAAACGTTTTAGTTTTATAATTTAGAGATCTCGTTTGATTTTGTTGGATATATAAAGTGTTTAGAGTTTTTATTTAAAAAAACAAAATCTTTAAAATTTACTTTAAAATTTAACTGCAAAGCTACGAAAAACGTCACTTACAAATGACGATTTAAGAGAAATATGCTACCTGTGCCGATAACGTTCTCAATTTTCTAAATATTTTTTTTTAAATTTTTAGAGATAACGTCGTATGTACATATCTATTATTGGATATTTAGTATTTTTATATAAAATACTTATTATCTAAATTCTATTCATATTTTTTTTATTTTTAACATTTATTATTATAGACTTAATTTTTTAATTCATATCGGAACATCAAAGTCTCAGAGCCGACCTGAGTAGGGTGTGCAAATTCAGATATCAGATTTGATCCGATCCAAAATTTTAAGTATTCGAAAAATTCAAATCACCTAAATATTGATTCGTTATCTGATTTAGAAAATTGAATATCTAAAAATTCGAACATTTGAATATTTGAATCTATGAATCATTTTATTTATATTTTTTAGTTTGACGGTCCTATTCATAAAAAAAAGTTTTTGAATATAATAATCAACAATTATTAAATATAACAAGATCTTTATCCATGAAAATTTCAAATTTTCATATATAAAAATTAAAAATATTGAATATAATAAATTTTTGTATCTATAAAAAAATAATTTTTTTGGATATCGAGTAATCAGATATCCAAATGTAAAAATACTTATTTATATTTAATTTAAAATTTTTGGATATTCAATCTAAATTACCAAAAAATAAAATTATTATCAAATATTTAAAATTTTAAATTAAATCAACGAAAAATTTAATCAATCGATCGAATTAAATATTTTTACACACCCTAAACCGAGTCTTACATGATCAAAGAACCTTAGCGTGCCAACTCGGAATTTGTTAACTCGCTTTTTGTGAGGTGAGTTTACTCGGATCATGTGCACATCATGTTTGCATTCAAACTCATACTTTCCTTTCCTTCAATAAAGTAGTTTCCATTTTTGCCCCTCAAAGTCACATAAAAGATGTTCTCTTGCAAGGAAATGCAAACAACATGCTTTCTTAATATATATATGGATGGAGTTAGAGTCAAATTTAAAAATAATAAAATTATATTAAGTTTTTAAATTTAAAATTTAATAGAAATAATTTTATTATTTAAATTAAAAAAATTAAAATATAATTATACTAAAAAATTTTGAGAAGGACAATAACCTCTTTTAATATACACATAATATCGTCCTTGCATATATATATAATGTTTTTACTATATAAACCATGTATAAAAAAATATACACAAATTTTCATATCCATTTTAAAAAATAAAATATAATCTATTAATTATAAAACATAATCGTAAATCATACATTCTAAACATTTTAAGTACATAAATATTAAAAACAATGATATTTATAAATTTTATTATGCTTTTTTATAAAAAAATATAATATAAATTAAGATTAAAATCAACATTTAAGAAATCAGGTGTAGCATATATTTTTTAGGGTTTAAGTTTTAAGATATAAAAATTAAAATTAGTTTTATAATTTAACTTTTAAAGTGTTTTTTAATATGAGACATAAAAACTAGCATAGTTAAAGGTAAAAAATTTTATTTCACGTATGTACTAAATATATATTATCCTACGCAAAATTATCAAGGTTGTAAAATATACCTATAAATAATATTTTAAAAAAAATTATGTATTTTTAGAAATAAATCACGACCGCATCGATCATTATGCTTTACGTAACGTACACCGCAACCGCAATTTAATACTATACTCTGAATCTGTAACCGAGGGAGTGACAGCAATTTCAACAGCAGAAAATCTTTTGACAGTTACACCAGACCCCTCATCAAGCTTTTTTTAAGCCAGTAGCAGAACCAAAAACGGTGAAAGTGATAACTATTAACTTGTTTCAGATTAATAGAAAAACTGATATGGCTTGTTTGAGGATGATAGTTCAAGAGTCACACAATATTAGTTTATTTTGTGAAGGGCATAATATATGTGCAATAAACCATGTATCTATTTATCGGGTTAAATTTAATAAATATTATAAATAATTTTAATATTTAAAAAATAAAACATGTTACAATATATTCTAAGATTTATGGTAAAATTTATAGTACGGGAGAAAGTCGTCACTTGTAAGTGACGATTTAATTAAAAATATCATTTACAAGTGGCGATTTTCTCTTAATTCTCGCAAGTAACGATTTTTTCTGTATATATTTATTGTCATAGATCCTAAAATATACTTTAATATATTTTATTTTTTAAATTTATTTAAGATTATAATATTCCAAAATAAAAAATAAAAACTGTTTACCAATAAAGTTAAGCCATTAAAGAAAACTTCAAAAGCCATGAGCCTCCAACCAACTTTCTACGCCATCCTTCACAAGACTTGAGACAGACCATAGGAAACCTACCTTGCTTTAGAAGATACAAGAATTTTGGCAAATTCAAATAAAAATTTATTTATTAATAAAATGAAATAAAGAAATTATTTTTTAATATATAATTTTTTACGGTATTTTTAAAGTCAAAATCAATTGATTCTGTTTTTATAGTCAAAATCAGGTGGTGATTTCGACTTCAAATAATGACAGAGATTACATAGCAATTGAAATTTTAAAACTCTAAACATTGTTCAAAGTCGGAGTCACCTGTGCCGACTTAAATTGGTACTATTTGAAAACGAAACTATATAGTACCGATTTTAATTCTATTGTAGAATATATAATATTTTAAAAAATAATTTTTCATAAATATTATATTAAATAAAAAATAAAATACAATATTTTTGGAAATTCTTTAAAAAAATTCACTTTTTCTTTTATTCTATACAAATTAAAAAAAGGAAGCAAGGGAGAAGTTCACTTTATCTAGTACATGTGCATTGCATGACAAAATATAAATTTGATAATTCTAATCCTTTAAATAATATTGTATTTTATACGATAATAGATTTATAAATTTAAGAATATAATTTTAAATATTTTTAAATGGGTATATAAGCCACTTTCTCTTAACTCCTCTGTTTTTTATTTTATTTTATTTTGATCATCGATGGTGATATAAAATTTGATATTGATCGTCGGTAGTTGGTGTTTTTTTTAATTTTTTAATTTTATTACGTTTATTTTTTTAAAAAAATAATTATAATTATAAAAAAAATCTTATTATTACATTCAACTAATTAAACCTAATTAACAAGTTCAATCATTCTTACCATAAATACTCTTGTTTTTTCATTTCTTTCAAAAAATTCAAACAACATAAATTCCCATGTCATATCATTTATTAAATTTTTAGCTTTTATTACCAATTATTAATAAAAGTAGTGAAAAGCGTTAAAAAATTAAATTTTATAATTTAAATTATATTAATTTTTAATCGAATCAAAATAAATTATTTTTTTTATTAAATTAAATTTTACTCACCCTAAATAAAAATGATAACTTGGATATAAAAGTAAGACAAAGAAATTAAGTATTATAATTAAAAATATTATAGTTTAGATGTTAAAATTATTATAATATTTTTAAATTTTAATATCTTTGTCTGTATAAGGTTAGGCAATCTAGTGGAATATAGGGATAGGGTTTATAAATGCAAAAGAAAAAGAAATAGAAACAAAGTCAAAAAAGTTTAAGGACTGTCCAACTCTCACCATCCAGCCGCCGTCAGCCACCACCCACCACCCACCAACACCGCTTCTTATACGTAGATAATACCCGTATATTTATACGTACAGAATACGTAGATACAAACTTATATATAAAGTATCTCCTTTTCTCTTTGCCTTTTCTCTTCTTTACTCTTTCATGCAACCGAGAAAATGGGAAACCTTTGCCCCTGCTTTGCTCGTGAAACGGTGGCGAAACGACCCGTCGCTAAACGGTTGCAGCACCAGCAGAACGGACCCAATTCCAGCAACCGGTGGGGTAGGGTCCGATCGTCGAGGAAGGACAAGCTTGATGATGCGGTGCTTCAAGAGCAAACTTTGGCAGCCGCGATCTTGTTCAGGCAACACCAACAGCAAAACGGAGGTGCTTCATTGCCTTTTGATAGAGCCACCTCGTTGAGGTACCCGAATTCTTCTTCCGGGTCTAAGAGAGCGGGTCAACTGCCTCGGAGCTCCAGTTCTAGAGCTAGGTCCCTTACTGACCCGCTTTTGCAACCTCATCAGCTTGTTAATCAGGTTAGATTAATTTTTCTTTTCAATTATGGTTTTTGGTATGTTTTTAAGGTAGTTTTATTGGGTGAAAGTTCTTTTTTTTTCCTGGTTGGTGGAGGGTCATTATTGTTGGCCATTGGGTATTGAGCTTTGATTTTTCTTCTCAATTATGGTTTTTATGGGTGTTGGCCGTAGAGATCTCCCATTGGTTCTTTTATTTATTTGGGGAGGAGGGGATTTTGTAGTTCATAGATGCCTTGAGAACTCCTTTTGTGCACAAAGTTTATGAATTTCCAGAGCTGCGGTAAGACCATGGGAATCCCACCTATTGTAAGAAAGTGTCCTCGGTTGAGACGAAGCATACCTGGTAAGTGTTTTTAGTAATCGTTCATATCATCTCTGAGGTCTGCAACTGTTCGCTGTTCGGTCCCGAATGGGCTTGTTAAGGTAGGATTGCAATGCAATAAGAAATAGCTTTGACATTCTTTCGTACTTCCTCTACCGATGACCTTATCGGTGTCGTCCAAGATGGGTTGGTCTTGACATATTTAGGGTGACAGCAGAAGTCACATTCCTTAAAAATTTTCAAATTTCATGCATTTTAGAATTTTTCCTTGTATTTTATATTGACAATCTAATTTCGGTTTTACTAAGTATAAAAATCAGTATTGTCTAACATAAAGTCCAGTCTCCGTCCTTGTCTATTGTCATGGTGTCCCCTGATGGCTTGGGGATGTATTTGGCACAGGATTGTCAATTTGCTGGTGTATTTTTTTAAGAAATTCTTTGTTCAATTTTTGTTTCGAACTGTGATGAACATTACAGGCTTTTTACACCACTGCAATCAACTCCAGTTGCAGGATTCCGTGATACTTGGTGGAAATGTTATTTTGACATACATTGAGGTTTTCTTTGTTAAGGATGTTTCTTGTCTACTTAGACGAACCTGGCTTATTCATTTATTTATTTATTGACCGTAAATGATAAGAGTGCTATGAGAGTGGATTATGAAGAAAATAACTACTTTGTTTGGGTTTATAAGAATGCTACTATACATGGAGTGCTTATAATGGTACTATACATGGATGTTGCAGAACTGACCGTATAAGGGAGAATTCGTTAAGTTATGGTTCGGTTGGATTAGATACGCCTACTAGAAATTCGTTAATAGTTTGTCTAGAGGGCTGCATATTTACACATTCTGTTTAATTGGCTGTTGTTTGTTACCATTTAATGTCAATTTGTAAATTCCATTACAGTAATTTTTCTTGTTTAGGTGTAAGTTTATCCTTTTGAGTGTCACTTAAGATCTTTCTCTGTTTCATGTTTTTGACAGGACATAAAGCTCGATAACTTGGAAACAAACCATTTTGTCCTTGTCCATGGGGGAGGCTTCGGTGCATGGTGTTGGTATAAAACAATTGCACTCCTAGAGGAAGGTGGTTTCAAAGCTACTGCAGTTGACCTAACTGGTTCTGGCATTAATTCATTTGACACAAATGGCATCACCAGTCTCTCACAGTATGTGAAGCCATTAACTGATTTTCTCGAAAAACTTTCCGAAGGCGAGAAGGTTCTTCTCTATTTCTTTCTTTCCTTGTTTAGTTCCAGTATGAGTGCTTCCCTTTTCAGCTTGCTTCTTGGCCGAAAGAAACTTTTTCTTATGGATGTTCAATTTCAAGCTTGTTGATCATTTCAACATGTGTTCTGCTCAATATGTAGCTTTAAACCCTGGAAGCTTTTAGAATAGTTAATATAAGCCCTTATGGGGCATATTCTATTTTATTTTATGTTGGTGATTACTTATTTCTGCTAACCAAGCCCTGTGACACATTCTTTACAAATTCTCATTCTCAACAGTACCGGAAAGCTTGAGATAGTTAACAAAGCCTTGCCACTATGCAGGTGATCTTGGTTGGGCACGATTTTGGCGGTGCATGCATATCGTATGCAATGGAGCTGTTTCCTTTTAAAGTTGCAAAGGCTGTTTTTGTGGCTGCAGCAATGCTGACAAATGGACAAAGTACTCTTGATGTGTTCTCCCTGCAGGTTTGCATTAGTCGAATCATTATTTAGTTCCCGAATTCTCTGGAGATGTGTACTACTGATGCTGGTTTCGAAACACACGCTTCCATAGAATGTCTGTACTCTGTAGTTTAACTTTTGCTGGAACTCACTGATTTGCTCGAGTCTTTGGCATTAACATCTTGTTTCACCATATGCGTCTTCCGTGGGCTGGCTTACCTTATCTCTCAACGAGTGACATAGCTTGTTAATACGTTCTACGGACAATTAATCTAATCATTTCAACTTTATGGCTTTATGTAACGAGTGCTAAAAAATGTTGCAGGCAGGTTCTAATGATCTAATGCGACAGGCTCAGATATTTGTGTATGCCAAAGGAAATGACCATCCTCCAACAGCTATAGATCTAGACAAGTCTTTATTGCGGGATTTGTTATTCAACCAAAGTCCTTCCAAGGTACATCCGAACTCGTGATTAATGATTTTTGCCCTTAATTATTTGATTTGTGTGTCATTATTCAAGTGTGCATGTTATCTGCATAACCACATGCATCCCCTGATGAATGCTCGTAAAATTTCAGACGTTAATGGCTATGTGCACGCATTAGGCAATCACTAGCCTGTCATCTCCCTCTAACTTGATTCTTTATTGTTCAAATTAGACATACTCTCTCTTGCATGTGTGTTTGTAATGCCCCTGTGACCGTGTGCAATCGGAACTTCTGATTTTTCCCCACTTTTTTCTGGTCCAGGATGTAGCATTAGCATCTGTGTCAATCAGGCCAATCCCTTTTGCCCCGGTTTTGGAGAAGCTTTCACTATCTGACATGAAATATGGATCTGTCAGGCGGTTTTACATCGAAACTCCCGAAGATAATGCCATACCAACGGCGCTTCAAGAGAGCATGATTAACTCAAGCCCACCGGAAAAAGTCTTCCGTCTTAAAGGTGCTGACCACTCACCATTTTTCTCCAAGCCTCAAGCCTTGCACAAACAATTGGTAGAGATCTCTAAACTCCCTCCACCTTGAGAGAACACCCCCAGGCTTCATTTGATGAGGTACAGAGAAATTATTATTTGGAAATTTAATGACCTTGTACATGCACATGCACATGCACATGCACATACCATAAAAAACGATCTTCAGTTCTCGACACTAGATAACTTGAGACATTTTGCAGTGGAGCATGGATTATGTTGGTATAGTTTTCCTCGGTCCTTTTTTCGTTTCCGGGTTTCTTTTCATGAGATATTCATATTTCTGCTAGTGAAAGATAAACACATCAGGGTTGCACATAATGCAGCATGAGCCATTTTTATCCCCTGGTTTGGTGCAATATAAGGTTTTGTTTGTCGTTAAAGTTCTAAATCTCGGTTTTACAAAAGCTAGATTTTCTAGTTTTTTTCTGAAACGCTCATTTGTACGAGAAAATCGACCGATAAACGGTCGTTCCGAGCCAAATGTAGATTGTTTGAGATTTTTCTTGTTGGTGAGCAGAATGTTTTCCGATTCAGCAGCATGAGAAAAGGACACTCAGCTCGTTTGAGTCCAATCTTCAGTCTCTCAGACACAAATGATCTAATTGTTCGAGTAGCTCAAAAAAATTCCTAAATTTGAATTAATTAATTAATTTATTAAAATAATTTAAATAGTTGCAGTGTCTAAACTTTTAAGACAGATGTTTTTATACATACCGTAACACTAAAAAATTAAATTCAACCTTAATTTTTAAATTCTATACCCTAAATTTTAAAAATAAAATTTATATCACATACTTTTGAAACCTTAATTTTTGCTTCCATGTAGATTTAAAATTCCAATTCAATTATATTACAACTCTTTGAGCAGAGATGACAAAGGTTGTGATCTTAATTTCTCGAACATCTAGATTCGAATAAATTTTCTAATTAATTTAGTTCATGTGACATTTAATTAATTATACAGTTCAATATTTGTAATGGTTAATTTCTAATTATAAGTTTTGTTAAAAATATTTTATTAAAAAATAATTAAACATTCATTAATTTTTATTTATCGAATGATTGTATTATCGACAATACTAGTGGTTATAACTAATATATATTATAGAATATACTTTTTAACTATTAAATATTAATCTCTTAATTATTGTAGTGTAAATATTGGTGCTTAAACCTGTAACCTTTAAAAATAATAACTATTTCTATAATCATTAAGATAAGATGATTCGTGTTTAGAAAAAAAAATGTAATTGTAAACAATAGGGTAATGGTGTAGGTACGAGTTTATTTAGAGAATACATCATCATAATTATTTTTTCTCAAATCACTCGTATACTCTGATTAGTAATAAAATATTTTATTTAAAATTATTAATTTAATGAATAAATCTATATATTTTACGTACAAAGGGTAACCTAAATATAACCTTACCCATAATTAAATGATCCAAATATAACCTTTAATAATTTGATGACTCAAATATAACATCCATAACTGAGTGACCTAAAATAGTTTATCCTTTTTAAAATGTGTAAAATATAAGGATCAAAATCGTAATTTCAACCTTTTATTAAAAATTCAATTTCTCGTTACAAAATAACCCCAACAATGGCAGAGTCGTCCGCTCCAGCATTATACATTTTTCTTCTTAATTTACATTACATACCCTCGTATTTCCTTTTTCTTTCAATAACGTCACTAGGACTATACAACTGTTTCATGTATGAGCAAGACTCTGCTCAACAACTTGATACAATAATAACAAATCAGATCTAACCCTACTGTGTTACAATGATGTAAAGAACAAAGAATCGAGATCGATGCGCATTGCCTATCCCTATCAGGGGAATTGAGGGAGTACCTCGTCTCCGTTTGCGCTTTCTTCGTCCACTGCAACCCGACTCCAACTTGAGTTTCTCATGGAGAACATCCTACTCCGATCGAACCCGCTTCCTCTAAAACCGGTTATCTTTGATGACATCATAGGCATTACGAGAACTGCAGATGCATTGATGGAATCATCCCCGAAGCCTAGCGATAATGCACATGTTGTCTGCAAACAGGTTTAATGATATCAGTATGTGCCCTGAAAAAATCATAATTCTCTGAATCTAAGTTGGAGTACCTTTGCCTTGGCAAGTGTATCTGTGACCTTCATTATCATTCTTTGTGTAAATGATTTCATCTCTTTGTTATCCGCGTCTTCGGATGCCGAGATAAACCTGCGAAGAAAAATGAGAACAGATAGTCAGGTGGCACTTATAGTTATGCGTGTCCGACTCCGCGCTCATTTATTACAACCCATGACGGACCAGAGTTATGAACACCAAGAAATCTATCTTTTACCTGTCTGTTTCAGTGCCGGAAGACATAATAGAATTCAGATGTGAACTATCCTTTGCTTCACCACCTAAGAAAGGAAGAAATGGAAGTCGGAATAAACTCACAGTTTTAAAATCTGTATACAGAGAATTAAATAAAGTCCGCAATCTAAGTACCTCTTGGCTCATCAGGCGCCAATAAAGAAATGCCTACGAACACAGATATCATTCCGAGTATGAACATAGTTGTTCTCAGTCCATCAAAAACCTGTTTTCATCAAAAAAAAAAAAAAGGAAACACCATTTTAGGTCATCTGACTCCATTATACAGAAGGTGGGGCTAGAGTAGGGTTGAAGAATACTGGCTTGTTCAGACTAACTGCGTAATTAGCCTTACTACATGAAAAATGGAAAAGGCTCTCAATTTTCACTTTAGTTCTTTTTATTGAATGACAAATACTTATTTGAAAGCAAATAAGTATATAAGTCCAGCAAAATGATGTTACATAATACACGTTTTGTGCGCATGCGCATGTGTGTATGAGAGAGAGAGAGAGAGAGAGAGAGAGAGAGAGAACCTGGTATTCCTGGAAGTATATAAATCCTGTACAAATGGAGAAGAAAGTCCAAGCAATTTGAAACATGGGAACAATAAGTATTGCATCAAAGAGAGACAATCCTTCATTTAGCCTTGCCATCTGCAGTAAGAAAGCTTAGTTTAAGTCTCTCCTAAAATCATTCTTCATAGCAAAAGCATAAAATATAAATTCTGCCATGATTCTTACCCAAAATCCAGCTGTACTCAGAAATAAAAGTATCATGGAGTATGTGAACCAGCTGTGCAACTGATACCCATCGGACATCGTCAACCTTAGAAGGTTTGAGCTGGGTGATATGAAAATCAGGATTAGGTTTGATCACAATGCAAATTTTACTTGAAAGATAAATGACGTCTAAAACAGTCAACTTACAGAGATTTTGCAAACAACACTGAGCATGATCCTATAGCTCCTGAAACTACAGCATATGAAAAAGGAAGCAGCATGTTCCAATATGGTCTAAGCTCGTGTCCAGAGAAAGCAAGGAGAATTTCCCCTCTCCTGAATGTTTGCATATTAAAAGGCATGTCAATCAGTTAAAAAATGTCTAGAATGAAAACATTAGCAATTAGCCTTACTAAAACAGCTGACTCCGAAATCTCACCTGTAGATATAGTGATGAAATGCAACAACTAAGATCAAAACCATACAGTAAAAAAGGAATGTTATATTGCTGTATTTTTCTGCCAACTGTTCCGGCGTATAAACTGAAAAGGAAACAGAAACAGCCAATGCATTTTGTTTTAGAACCAGTGAAACCAAGAATAGTCTCCATGCCTGCATGTGGACAACTCTCTCTCTCTCATTGCTTATAAATGAATGAATATATATATAGAGAGAGACCCAACTCATTTATTCCCATGTATTGTTGTATGTCTTCCATTTCCCCTTCTCATCAACTGGCTGATGGTCAGGAGGAAGAGATGCAACCAGGATGAAAAAGCTAATACAATCATGTCTAAAAATATAGTGAGATCAGGTACCAGGAGACTGATGGTTGCCGAAGGCGACAAGGAAGAAATTTCCAAGAACTATAAATGCAGTGGCAGCTAGTACCCTGGAAATAATGGCAATGCCAACGAGACAAGAGTTAGAGACAACATTCCTGAAAATAAAATTGAATCATTTTTAGTTATCAAACTTTTAACTCTTGCTTCAGGCTAAAACATACTTTACAGTAACCATTTTGTTTAGCACGAAGTAAGCAAAAGCAATGTTGGATACGAACTGAACAGATCCCAAGGCTGCAAGAAGTGACTGCAGAGGAAGAAATAAGAAAACTGTGAGAAAGAAAATGAAATAAGAAGAGTTAAGACAACATAAAACCTTGTACAATGACAATCATAAGAAGGAAAAAACAAACTGGCAGTGCATTCATCAGACCATCGACTAAAGCCAATTTTGATAAAACAAGATTTTGTTCATTAATTACTCCAGATTCTTTCATTTCCTTTTCCTTCACGAGTGCGTTCACCTATTAGATTCTAGAATTATTCCTCGAATGATAGACAATAGCTTCCTTATAGCCATATTAGATTCCATATACCTAATTCTAGAATATAATGATTGACAAGTTCTCTAAATCTACTAACTGCATTCTTAACCTTAGAGATTTCTTACGAAGCAAAATTAATATGAAATTTTGTCAAAGTAGAGCCAATTCAGATCAGAAGGCCAGGGTACTAACCTGAGCAGCATAACCAAAGGAAATGAAGTTTAGACAATTTCCAAGAACGAAAATTAGAATACCTGCAAATGAAGAATTACACTTTAACATTAGTTCCCTCCACATATGGAATCAATAAACAACCATTTATTAAATTTAGTACCAACTCTCCATGTTTGGAAGTATATGATAGGTTTCAACGGAACTTTTCCAGCCATTCCTTCCCCATCCATTAAGGAATATCTTTCTCTCTGTGAATTTAAGTAGACCAAATTAGACAATCAAAATAGCACTAAAATTGAAAACCAAAGCTGTCACACTATACTAGGAATGACAAATTACTAAATAATGAGGTATGGAAACGTAATGACACTTCTTTCCAAATTTGATGATGTTTCACCATATGCAAGGAAAAACAAGCTGAAATATATTCACTTTGGACGTAAAGATTGACTAATCCACCAGATCAATGGGATTCTGATAATGATATATTCTAAAAATGAAAGCAAGAGTTTTGACAATGCTCAGACCTATTATCTACAAAGTAATTGATCAACATGAGTTGCGGAATCTGAAAAGAGACAAAAATCTAGCCAATTCCATACCTCATTATGACCTAATTTAAGAAGATTTGTCCCAAAGTTTATGGCAATACTTCCAAAGAGATTGATGAAAGCTCCAATAACCCAATCTCTCATGGTTTAGAAACTTGAATCCCCTTTAAGGAAAACTGAAGAAAACAACAACAACCAGTCAAAAGCTTTAGAAGAGCTACAGTGAATATCAACAACAAATGCAGCATCATTCGTTCAAATCATACGAAGAAGAACAATCATACACTAGCATGTGCGTAGATAAAGAGAAACGAAACCGAGGATCAAGTCTATGAACACAAGATCCGATCCGATCTGATCGAAGTTCAAATCGGTTCCCGAAACTACAAGCGATGGATTCAATTCCGGCCGGCAATCTTCTTCTTCTTGTTGATAAACCGTAACAACAACAGCAACAACAAAGCTTAACCTAACGGAGAATGAGCAATTTTCAGTTGCAGTTGTTTTTAGAGATGCAGTGGACCGAAGACTTGAAGAAAGAAGAATAAAAAAGGGATTTTTGTTTATAATTTTGTCTGAAAATTCTTGGCCATGGGAGTCAATGTTTATGTGCCCAAACAGGAAGAAAAAAAATGAAAGGGTAAACTATATTTATTATATTTGGTATAAAGATAGTTTTCACCCTTAACGTTTATAATTTTGGTCATTTTAGCCCCTATTCTTTTTTTGATAAATTTAGCCCTTGACCTTTATCTTTTTAACAAATAACTCATTTTTTAACTATCATGATAACTGAACCGTTAAATATTTAATAATGATGACATGTCATGCCATATATATGTAATAATATATTTTAATAACATCTAGTATATCAAATACATAAACGCGGGATATAGTTTTATTCAAATCTAAAAGTATAAAACAATTAAAATTTAAATAAAATATTAAAAATTATTATTTTTATTTATTAAAAATTAATTAAATCTAAAACAAAAGGCTACTAAATATTTTCAACCTTAACTATAGTAAAATCAAAATTTTATCTAAAAAGGTATGAACATAATCTGAGAAGAAAGTGTTTTGTATAGTTTGTTACCGGTGAATCAAAGATAAATTTTTTTGATAATAATCAATTGAATTTTTATTATTTTAATTTAGAATTTAGGTATTTTAGTTTTAATCTAAAATGGAGTTTTAGGATTTTATAAAAATATTTTAGTTTAGTTAGGGTTGAGAATATTTAGTAAATTTTTGTTTTGTATTTAATTAATTTTTAATATTTTATTTAAATTTTATTTTTTATATTTTATACTGAAATAAAATTATATCATATATATGTATATATTTAATAGTTTAGATTATATGTCATTTAAAATATATTATCACACATATATATGATATGTTACCATTATTAAATTTTTAACGGTTCGATTATCATGATAGTTAAAAAATGAGTTATTTATTAAAAAAATATAGATCAAGGGTTAAATTTATCCCAAAAAAAGAATAGGGGCCAAAATGACAAAAATTATAAACGTTAAGGGTGAAAATTATCTTTATGCCATTATATTTTAATTCATCTCTTAATTAATTCTTTATTATTTTGAATAATTATTTGGAAGGGATCAAATTTAATTTCTTTAATTTAATTATTAATATTTAATTATTTAAACATATTTATAGGTAAATTATTATTTTTTAAATTACTAACAAAATCATAAAATTTTTATGTATCTCATTTATTTTTATATATTTAAACATAATAATTAATAAAACTTAATAAGTGTATTAATAAAAAAATATTCATTTTAAAATACACAAATTTTATAAAATATTTGGTATATTTTTATGAGATTAATCGTAAGTGTACCGGATAGTAATTTCCGTAGAATTTTATTGGAAGGATTTTGAATAGCCAAAATGAAAAAGGTCACCGCGATGGCTGCCGTACTAAAAGTCAAAGTCAAGCGTGTAAACTAGACCATGCTTATCAAGGTAAAATTAAATTAACAATACTAAGAGATTTAATTTAGGGTTTAAGAGTTTATAATTTAAGATTAAAAATTAGGTTTTAAGGTGATATAATTTGGTATTTAGGTTTTTAATTAGGAGAGCATTCAGTTCGGTTTCGATTTAATTCGGTAAACTATTTTAATAACCACCGATTTTCGGTTTGGTTAACCTCAGTTTTCGATTTTTTTATATTAACGTTAATTTATAAAAAATATATTTTATCTTAACAAAATAGCTTTATTTTATGGTTTTTAAACATTAAAATATAAATATTTTAAAATATTTTTCATAAATATTTATTTAAACTTATTTTTAAATAAAAAATAAAAAATAAAAATATATTTATAGCATTGTAAGTATAATATATATATTTTTACCTTATAAAAATTAATTAAAAATCAATTTTAGTTAATTCGGTTAACCACAGTTAACCACGGTTCGTAAATTTATGAACCACAATACCTCGGATCGGTTCGATTTTCAGTTTTGCGGTTAACCATACCTAGTCCTAGTTTTAACCTATAAACCCAAAATTCTATCAATAATCTCTAAGTTCAAAACTACTACGATATTGCCCTTACACTAGGATATTTTTTTTTGAATTAGCTAATAGTGATTACAGTAGTATCTATTTTAAAATAGAATCTCTACCATTTGACATTAATTGCTCAATCACTTTGTTGGTATCACTGGTGCTCAAACTCGTAACCTCTAAGAACAACAATCGTTCCTTTAATCACTTAGGCTGAACTGAAACGCTTATGCTACACTAAGACATTTTTAAAACAAAGTTTCCACAAGCAAGTACATGAAATAATTATCCTTTTTAAAAAGATTATTACTTCATTCACAAGCAGTGAAATAATTTTAGTGTTTAAGATTTTAACGTAGGATTTTAGAATTAAACATTTAAGGTTAAAACTCAGTGTTCAAGGTTAAAATTCATGTTTTAGGATAATATAGTTAGGGATTTAAATTTTAATCTATAAACCTTAAAATTCTATCAACAACCTATATATCTAAAAATATTACACTTAAACCCTAAAATATAATCAATGTCCCTAAACTTTAAAACTAAGACGTTTGTGAATATATTTAAACAAAAATGTTCGAAAATGACACTCAGGATTTTGAATGCTCTTTGACTCTTTCATACTTGAATGGTTAAAATGCAGACAAGACATACAATAACTGCATCTATGTTGCTTACCCCTTGGCTAATAGTCCTATTGTCTTTTAGCATCCATATATGGACTTTGAAAAACATATATGCATTTTTGTGCAATATTAAACATGGACAAATAAGAGGTAGAACACAATCTTTGGCAGGATTGACCAACTGTAATATCCGATTGAAAATGGTGAGAAAATTTCGGAAACTTCTATTTTCTCGGAGAAAAATGAAAACAGATAAAGGAACACAAGACAGAAAAATAACCGGTTGAAGCGGATTTTTTTTCATATGTTTTAGCTTAACATGAAAACAGATAAAGGAATCAAACTTCTCAGAATGTGATGTTACAACAAGAGGAACATATGAGGTGTTACAGACCAAATGCAATATCACACAAGTAGCTTAGCTTGGGTAAAAAAATTCTAAGATTCTGAAAATGAAAGCCTCATATCCCCAAATTCAGACACTATGACATAAATTACACACAATTCAGTTCTCAGAAAACGACGCTGATAACACGTCGATTATTCTCCGCCAGGCATCAGATACCTTTCAATGTGCAATAGCAATATCATCATATGAAAATGATTGTTCAAGAAAATCCATAATCTCTTATCATTCTGTTACACAAGAATGAAATCTATACCAATAAAATGTGTTATAGAAACATAAAACACACACACACAGAGTCTTAGGTTTCCTGTGGTTTATATTCAAGTTGAATCTCCACTTACTGCCAATTGGTTGACCATCCCTTGTGCTACACATGTGAGAGAAGTGTTAAGAGGAGTAACCCCACAAAGTCTTAGGTTTCCTATGGTATTATATTCATGTTGGGTCCTTTTCGCTATTATCGATTGGTTCTAACCAGAGAGCTTAATTCATCTGACTAGTGACTAGTAAATCAGCTCCGTGATTGGAACTTGCAAGACGGTACATACTTTTCCACGAATGCAAACACAAGAGCAAGAAGAAACAATCTAAACTTGCTAGCACACAGTAACAAAACCATCTAGACGAATACGATAGCAAAAAATCATAAGTGCAACAAATAGGAAATTTGGGTTCAAGGCATTACCTTTAATATGAGGTGAGGCGAAAAATATATATAATTGGCCACCATGGTCTGGCTCATACTCTGACCTTTCCTTGAAGATGAAAGGCGGGTTCTGATAGGAGCCCTTTCTGGAGGTTCTGTTCAAGTTAAACTGAACAGAAGAAGAGAAGAACGACATACACAAATAATCTTTATGACAAGTAACCTAAATTGAGAGTTTAAGGAAGGTCCCTAAGCCATCAAAATGAACGCTTCTTTGCTAGCAGATAATTTATTCAAGGCTCAGAATGAACACAAACTAAATGACTGCCGAATATGTCCTTCAAGTAAGAAATACGGTTTCAATGTGCGAGTCAATCTTTACTTATACATACCACCTGATCGAGCTTCATGAAATCTTTACGGCTACAGATGATCATGTCTGAAAATGTAACACTAATAATGCAGACAAGTCTAGTAGTCTATACTCTATACTGTTCAACAGAATAGACAAAATCCCACTGTCCCAACACATTCCACCAAATTCACCATTTCATGTTAATCATATAGAATCGCATGTAAATGGCTAGACTTTTTCCAGCTAAAATCTATCATCCGAGGCTTAGACAAATGACAAATTTGATCCTGCACCCTTTTCTCCGCCGGAAAGGTATGCAAAAACGACCCTCAAAGACATGAGATTATAGCATGGAATTGAGTTACATATTCTGAACAAACGGAAGCATAGGCAACATCACACACAAAAACCTTTAGTACTTTATAATTCTCTAGGAAGCTCAAAAACTAGCACTTTAAAACACAAAAATAACCCCTTTACATAAGGAAAGAGAGATTTAGAATTCTCAGCAGCTTCATTTTATCTCTCCATGCATTTAAACATTGAACTAATTTTAAATCAATGAATGCAGAATTTGAAGTGAAAAATACATACCAGCAAGCTCATAAAGGAGATAAATATGGAAACAGGTTGTATACACAAAAAAGTAACCACATATTACATAGCTCAAAACTTGAAATCAATGCCAATCAACAAGAATCAAACTGACAATTCATTAAAAAGAAGAAGATAGAGCTGAGAGTTGGAAAAATAGAGAATGAATCAAGCTTGGTTGCGGGTCAAAGCCTTCATTTGAATATGATTATTGTCAGGAGAGTTGGCAGGCAAGGCTTCGTACGATCCCATTCGCCTCGTTCCTACAGTCTTAGCAACAAGAGCGTGAGTGACCATCACAATGATAACTACAAACACAACATGAACCACGAACATCAGATCCAGAATGGCCACAGCCCTGAGCCGCGATTCATCAAGGTCGCACTTAGTGGAACCCTCAACCCCGCTCACAACATCCAGCAGCTTATAACACCCTTCGGGTATAAACGCATCGACGTAAAGCGAGAGTCCAGTCTGCAACACCCAAAGCCCCTGCAAGCAAATCGCCGCACCCAGACCCACCTCCGCCAAGAAAAGTTTCGGGTGACAAGCAAGGATCAAACACATTACGGAAGCCAAAGCCGAGACGCGAGCGGAAACGGAGTCGCATTTCGCCTGGAGATCAGACGTCTGAACAGACGCGGAAGATTCAGAAACAGAGTAATGGAGAAAGAACAGAGCGGACCCAAAGGCGAAGAATAGATCGGGAGGGAACGGGAGAATAGACGTGACTTCGGAGATGAGAAAAGAAAGGGAAACGAGAAAGAAGAGAAACAAAACAGCAGCGGAGTTGAGGGTGAGGAAGCGGTAAACGGGGGATCGGCCTTTGACGAGAGGGTCGGGGTCGGATGAGGTGAAGGATTGGTGGAGGAAAGCGATGAAAAGGCAGAGCAAAAGGAGATATAGAGGGAGGTGTTTGATGCGGAGATTGGAGGAGAAAGTGAGAGGGTAAAAGGGCTTGGCGGAGTAGCTTTGTGGGGATTTAAGGAAGTTACCGGCGGAGCATATGAGGTGGTAAAGACCCAGAGAGAGGAGCGTGGAGGAGGCTAAGAGCTGGTAAATCATTCCCGCCATGGAAAAAGGAAAATCAAAGCGAAAAGAGAAGCTCGATGATGGTGAACGTGAACAGTCGGGGATTGCGAGTGGGATTTTGTTTTCCCGGAAGTTGACCGAACTTTTGTTTGGTTTTGGATTTCTATTTCGAAATTGCTTTTATCGTAATAATTATAGTAGTTTTTAAAATATATTTTCAATTATTATTTGAAACTTTAATATTTTCCTAAAATGGTCACAAACAAACCATATACAAACAAGTATACGATTCTTTAAAAGTTATAAAATTTAAATGATATTATACCATTAATTATCAAACTATTTAGAGATATTCATTTTTAACTATTCTATAACTCATCAGATATATCATCATTAATTTATAATATGACAATAAAAATTTATAAAATTATATATTTGATTCTTATTATTTACCTATAATAATTTAATTAAAAATTTATTAAATTGATATATTTTAATCATCATTAATTTATAATATGACAATAAAATTTTATAAAATTATATATTTGATTCTTATTATTTACCTATAATAATTTAATTAAATAAAATTAATCATCAAGTGATAACACCAGACCTATGAGTAAAACACCAAAACTTTAACCACTACACCAAAACAAGTTCTAGTGATGTGATTATGAGTTTCATCGTATATCTTATAATGAAGTAAATATTAAAGAATAAAAAGAATTATGAGAAGACTTGAACCTAAATTACTTGGGATGGGTAAAAATATACAAATCGTTAATATTAAAAGTTATCGAATATAATTATACATTTTTTTAACTACCAATCATTCACTCCTTAAAATTTTAACATGGTCATATTAAAATAATTTTAATGATTTAGTAATATATATTTTAAATATAATAATTATATTGACATTAAAGTGATCATTTGTATAATTTACTCATTATTTAAGGATCAACAAGTTCAAACAATTCTTTTAACCATCGAAACCGATATGTTTTAGGTAACAACTTGCTCAATAATCTTGAACGCCGCAGCTGTACTGCAAATGGAAACTGGATATTTTATCTCCTTTGTCGGACGTCGGATCTAGCAGCGGCGAGAAAGTAACATTGAAGTAGGTTTTACATTTCGACTCTTTCGGTTCATCTTAAAGGATGTGGTTTGTTGTTTCTTTACCTCGATTCAGATTTCATTCGCTGCAACTTCATCTCGACTTGAGAACCTGAAGTTACAGATTATGATGTCTTGATGGAGATCATTCATTTATGGTATGGTGAAGCTGGACTGTACAATGCAGGTACTGCTTTCGGGGGAGAGGTCCATCCACCGTCGAAAATGTCATCCCGGGACAATTTTCGTTCTCTCTATCATTTTGATGACGTGATACATTAATATTGCGCCATATGATATAATCTATAAAACTAAAATTGATTTTGATATAACAAATATATTTGAGGACTATTTTGAAATAAATTTTTAAGTCCCTACATAAAAAATTTTATGTCAAGTCAAACCAAAAACACCAAAATATTTTTTTCTAAGTATTTTACTCCAGGCGTTTTGATACCATTCACATTGGCATCGATAATGAGCTTTGTTTTTCAAAGAATGTTCTTGAGTTTTAACACCCGTTTCGAAACACGTTCCGATACCGGAATGAATCTACCAAGAACTGTTTCGAACCATGTATCGAAACATGCTTTATTTATTTAAGAGAATTTAAAATAACAAGGCGTTTCGCTACATGTTTCGAAACCCTTGAAAATTCCCAACGGTTCCTTAAGTTTTAAATATTTTTGACCGTCGGTGACAATTGAACTTTAAATATTAGTTGATCCGTTTCGACACTCGTTTTGGTACCATGGATCATAGTCTACTTTCAGTTTCTAAACCCGTTTCGATACACCACCTGTTTTAAAAACCAGGAGTTTCGAAACTCTATAATAAATGCACAACATCTCTTTCTTCTTTTGTACTGTTTCGAAACAGGTAGCCCGTGTTTCGATACCAGATGTTGCAGAAGTGCATTTATGGTAGGAAGATGAAGCTCTAACGTCTCTTTCTTCTTTTGTACAATTTCGAAATAGGTAGCTCGTGTTTCGATACCAGATGTTGCAGAAGTGCATTTATGATGGGAAGATGAAGCTCCAACGTCTCTATTTATAGTCTCAACAACCCCAACGATTAGGAATCAATGAGAACGTATAAAATGAAGCATTTCAAGCAGTTTTAACAACTATTGAACCTCAAGCAAACATTCAAGCATTTCAATTAAATGTCAAGCACTTCATTGCAAATCTTTATCTCCTAACTCATGTATTTCAATTCATTTCTTTCTAATTGAGGCAAATTATTCTTGTGAGAGAAACTAAATTGCCTATTTTTATCTCTTGTAATCTCTTGTGATTTAGAAAATTGACTTGTTGTAAAGGTTAACCCTTGAACCTAGAAAAATGTTGAATTCATTAGTGAATTGGTTAGAAAATTCTTAGTGATAGCTAAGATAGTGGATGTAGAGCTTGTTTTGAAGCTTGAACCACTATAAATCTTGTGTCTCAAATTTTTCTACCAAATCTTTCTAACAAATTTTTTAATTGACAATTGACCCCCTCTTGGTCAAACTCATTGTGTGATCAACTCAACACAATCTCATAATGTCACGGTATCAAAAGATCTAAAAATAAAAATAAAATGTCAAGTTCATGATCTAAATGCTGCTTTATTCTTAGAGTTCTGGAAAATGAGAAAATGAATAAAAGCACAAGAGATGTCATCTGCCCCTTGAGCCAGAGATCTCTCATTCATGCATTGCAAAGCAGGAAACTGGTTATTTTACAAGATGAATATGGAACCCTACAAAATGACCTAGTTCCAAAACAAATGGGGTCGAAATTATCGTCAATGAAACCTCACATCGTGCTATTTACATTTAAACACATCATTCTCTAATTTATGCCACAAATCTTAGGGACAAGCATGTGACAAGTCAAGATATCATCTTCTTAACTAACATGATGCATAGCATGCAGCCCTAGGCACTGACTCACTATCTTAAAGAAGCTGCAATGTGATGATTCATAGTCATCCTACACCAAGAAAATAGACTGTGCGGGTGAGAACCGATCCCCACACCGCGACAATCCTAGATTACCAAAGAAACACACAGTTCTTCTTTAAACAAGCATTAATGAATTACTTGATTATTTTAAAAACGAAGGAAAACAAAGAATCAAATAATAGAATGCTTTGCACTGGAAAGGGAATGTTATATTGGTATATAAGAAACACTGCAGCTCGGAAAATAGTGCGATTTCTTTGAATCATTTATGAATTATTACAAGAGAAACAATCACACTACCAGTTTGCACTTTGCATCCAGAATCACAAGGCATCAAAGTCTATTCAATGACAACAAAGAAGCAAAAGAAGAATAGGTTCAACAGAATCGAAAACAAACAAAGAAACAGTCCAAAATCATCCGTTCATAACCTGAACTAGTTTTATGATCACAATTGCTTGTTGCACGAATGTCTTATATGATAGGGCGAATACATTATTCATCATCATCTGCAGGCGAAAGAGAAAGGAATGACATTATATGTCAAAACAATGGTATGAAAGCAGAAAAGATATGTAACTTAATCTTAAGCTTGATCAGCTAACATAAATACAACAAGGAAACAGAATATCTGATTCCAACTCAGTTACTCAGTATTTGCAAAAGAGGGTCATTTTGGGTTGGCATAAAGTAACATTTTTTACTAGTCTTTATTTAGGGGGAAGATCTAGGGTGATCCGGGTTAAGATGAGGCAAAACCAATATTGTTACAAAAAGCTAAGATTTTGGTACATACCGAATTTCTTAAAAAAACCGTAAGAATTTCAGTATATACCGAAAAGTTAATACCAAAATTCTTATAAATTTTGTAACAATGTACGACTCATTTTAGCTTCATTTTACGTGCATCACACTAGAAAAAACCTTATTTAGGGATTTATAATACATCTAAAACAATGAACGAATTTTGAAAAAAACAGACTATAACATATCAAGCAAAGACAAAGCTGCATGATCTGGAGCATACTGAAATAAGATGCAAATAAAATTGATTGTCGATGATACTAATTGTTCTGATTTCGGGTAAAAGGATAAAATTTAACTGTTAGTTACAGGAAATAAGATCACTGACCAAAGTAGCGGCGCTCGTTGGCTGCCTTGGCTTTTTCGAGCATTCGGTCAAGGTCCTTTTGGAGCTGAGCGTCCCAATTCACTAACTGGTTCACGAACACTGCTCCAAGACCCATCCCCAACAGGTGCTCCCACGGATCTGCATTCCACGTTTTCAATTTCAAATTCGAATTCTAGTCTAGGGTTTCAAATTGGGATCGGGTTCAAATACACATGGAAAAAGGAAAAAGGAAAAAGGAAAAAGGAAAGAAGGAAAGAAGGAAATGAATCGTACGTCGCATGTAAGGGAGCTTGCGGAGAGCGTTGAGTACATTTGGGTGCCAAGCCCCAGCAGTGCTCCGATCACCGTCGCGCTCACTGCCATCGCTTCGTCTTCTTCTCCTTTGGCTTTTACGTTTGCGTCCGTCTCCCTTAGTTTTCTCAAATGGGTGATTGTCAAAGGCTTAACCCTCTAAGTACCCAAGCTATAATATTTTAAGATAAATATTTGGATTATATTTTAAATTAAATAGATATTTAATATTTTCTTCATTATTTAAATAAATATTTTATCATGATAAATTTTAATTTATCGTTATTTAATACATGTTTATCATTAATTTTATTTATTTTTAAATATATTTTATTTTTTAAAAAAAATAACATATATAAAATAACAAAAATTAATAATAAAATTAACGGATAATAAAAAATAACTCGTTAATATATGCATAGACTTTAGTCGACAAACTGAGTTCAAATTTGATAAAGTAAAATAAAGAATATTTAGTTGAGAGTATTACTCTATAATAAGCTTTTGTACTATTCAAATTTATTTTATTTAAATATTCTTTATTTTTTTTATAAATTTTAAAATTAAATAAATATATATTAATTTTTAATCTTTAAATTTTAAATAGATGATATAAGCATTAAGATTTTTAAAAAAATTGTTAGAACCAAAATATATATTGTCGATAGTAAAGATTAATTCCCTTGTCGTAAGTACTCTCCTTAAAAGATAAACGACTGATCATGAAATATATTTTATTTTTATTGGTATATTCTACACTTCAAATATAAGTTTATTTTTTTTTCCTTAATCTTAAATCTTGACTTTATCTCTGTTGTTAATGTTTTATATTTTATAGATAAAATAATTTAAATTTAAGTGTGTTAAACTGAGCATCATATACTTTTTTATTAAAATTACTCGTTAATAGAATTTAAAAAATGTTTGAGGCATAAAAGAAAATGATCTATCCAAAAATCAAGGACACAATTGTTGAAATAGATATCTATTTTCATTAAAAATGTTAATTATTTAAGATACAAACATGTATATATTAAAAGATTCAATAGATTGGAGATCAATTGATCATTTACAACTTTAGGCTAGAAGAATCCAAAAGTTTTGATAATAAAAATCCGAATTTAGTTATCCAACCGATAATATATAACTTAAAATAGAATGAATTGTTATGAACTGATCAAAAATTAACAATTCAACAGTCGAATCGAATCGAATCAACGAATGATCTATAAATAGTATTTTTAATCACTCAAATACAAGTAAGTTGTTATAGATATTCTCAAGCACCAAACATGGAGAAATTATATCATGGGTCAGTCCCACCACGTCATCCATGGGACCAACCAATAAAAATTGTCCACCTCATTATTTTTTAATTTTCCAAGTGAAGATTCACTTGAGAAAAAATTATGACATGAAAAAATTGATGAAGTGGACAGTTTTTATTGGTTAATCCCATAGACAGCTGATGGAACTAACCCATAATATAATTTTTCCCAAACATGAGCGCACAATACAAAAAAAAAAACAAGCCCATGAAAACTATATGATAATAATAATGATAAAGATTACCAGCAGCAACACTAAAATTCCCAGCACCCACCAACACTGCCAAGCCAAAAACAAAGAAAGAGAGATCAATACATACAAAAGTTGGGAAATGAACCCGTAAAGTGATTTTAGCGGTAAAGGATGATGTATTTCATTCAGATGACCTGTGTTCGAGCGTTATGTGTACATATTGTGCGCGTTATTAAAGGACTAAGAAAATTAAACAATTATTACCTTATAATCATACCAACATATTAAAAAAAGTTAGGAAATATAAGGGAAGATGGTTCATCAGACTACAGTACACTTTCAAATAATTCAAGCAGATTTTGGTAGAAAAGCATTTTACGTCATTTTTAGTTTATATATTAGTCAAATAAGTCCTTTCTCTCTCCCGATTTTTAGATTTAGGGGTTTAATAGACTCTTATTTATCTCAATGTCAGATCCTAGCTCCACCCCTACGGCACTACCTAGTAGTGATGAGCAATACTCGATTCGTTTTAACTCGACTCGACTCGAAAAAATTTCAAATAAAGTTCGAGTTGTAAAATGGAAATTCAAATAACTCGCAAATTTTAGTAATTAAAAGATTTATTTTTAAATTTGAGACGAGTCTCTAATTTTTTATGATATATATATTGATATATAAAAATATAAAGAAATATCGTTACACATGAAAATATATATATATATATACATATTTTATATGATCAGGGAAAGTCGTTTAAATTGGAATTAAATCATATAACATGATAAATAATTACAATAAATATTTATAAGAACTCGAAAACTCGACTCGAACCGAAAAAATTTCAAATAAAGTTTGAGTTGTAAAATCTGACTCATCAACTCGAATAACTCGAACATTTTTGACTCGACTCGATCGTATACTCACCCCTACTACCTCGTATCTAATGGATCTAAAACCAAAGTAGTTTCCATACCAGGGAAATGCAGGGACTAGTAAAGCTATGACTTAAATCTGTTATTGTAGTTAACAGCAAGTTTCTGAACTAGCAGGCACTATATGGTTAACCAGACTCTTTACATGCAGCAATTTCAAGTCTTCAACAAAAGCAATTCATTAGCCATTCAATTTTTCTTCTGGAAAATCCAGTTTCTATCATTAAGCAAGGATATGGTGAATGGATCTTAAAGTTGAAACAATCTCTGGCATGTCCTAATGCAAAATTTCAACCACAAACATCAAACATGTCATGTTCAGTAAAATTGTAGTAATCAACAGTTTAGAGCATACCCATGATGTTCTAGATTTCACACTTTTGGAAGCCTTGGCTAGTTGAACTTTAGCCTGGGTTGTTGCAGTGGAGGAAGATTCGATGTTTGACGAAATGTCATCTGTTATGACGAAACAATCGACTGGATAAATCGATAAAAGGTAAGGAGGTGGTGATCTTTTGGCATGCAGATCAAGATATGCATATATGAATAATGTATCTGAAGGGGGATTTGGCATCTTACCAATGACCACACCCTGGTCATGGACAAGAACGGCAAGGTCCTTAAATATATCATTTACTTGTTCTATTTGCTCCTCTACTTCTCTGATACCCTGTTCTCTTTCATCGATTATAGCTTCGTTGAAGCCAATTTCATTATCCAGCAAAAGTACCTCTTGTCTGCACATTTTCTTAGATGAATATGGATCATAAAGCAAGGGATATTGCAACCCTTTGCAACAAGAGACAATTAACAACAATACTGTAAACAAAATTGTATCAGACATCTTTGACTGAAATGGTGGCAAGTATGTTTATAAGAGTAAAAAATGTTCAGATCAAACCAGACCACCAAGACAAGAGAGTCAAATTCATAGCTATTGGTTATATCAACTCCATTCATTTCAAGGATGCTTGTCACAATCACATAGAGCAAGTGTTGTGAGTATAGGAAACTTTTCTCACCCTAAGGTGCACCTCCCCAAGTTCGTACCGATATCGATACCTCCCACATAGGCAGGGATGGATCAGGGTATTAGGGGCGGTCACACTCTTGAAAATTTCAAATTCTCATATATTAGAAAATCTAAATTCGCATCCCCGGACTTTCAACTTCTCATAGTTTTACTAAGTATAAATTTGCATCCCCTAACATAAAATCCTGTGTCCTATGCGACATAGGAGGTCCTTCCCAGCTTCAAACGCAAGACCTTCATATAAGAAACTTTTTCGCAACAAAGACTCCTATAGGCACAGTTTAGCCTAAACAGGACAATTTCAATGCTACTAAAGTTGTTGATATGCATGCAAAACAAGTGATGAAAATGGGGGAGAAGGGAAAGGATGATCAGATCTCACCTTCTCTGTTCCATAAGAAAAGGTTGTTGTTGCTCTTGAGAATCATTGAACCCAGAGCTGCTGCTGCAAAATCCAAAGCATCCAATCACTATAAGGCCTCAAATAATACTACTAAATGATTCAAAATGTAAAAGGCTGATACGTTGGAGGCAAGGAAGGTGGAGGAGCCGGAGCCGGAGCCGGAGAGTAAGTAGACTCCCGTTCAGAGGCCAGCTGTTGAACTTTCTGGAACTCTTGTAGCGTGTTCTGAAAATCTCTGGCCAGCTTTGCATCTTCTATCTTTTTACTCGTCTGGAAATTGAAATTTGAAAATGAATCAAACAGATAGAAACTGAAAAAGGGTATTCCAGAAAAACAAAACAAGATACGTTAACAGTAAGGCCATGATCGGATTCAGTCAAAGCCTTGAGCTTGATGGAAGTTTCCTTCACCAGTTGCAGAATCCTTTGCCTGGTATTGTGCCTGCCGATCAGAAATTTCCAACTCCTTTAGAAGAAAAGAACAACAAGGATGGTGAAGACGAGGGAAAAAAGAGTACAGTTTCAGGCGGTGATCGGGAGTATCCTTGGCAGTGCCGATAGCGTCCACGAAGCGACGGAAAGAAGCGACGGCGGTGTTGATCTGGAAGATACCAGCTGCCACAGCTTGTGAGGGGCTGTGGGACGCCATAGATGAGGAGCGAGCATCAGCACCAGTTGGAACGTCTTGAAAACTCATTTCTGGTTTTCCTTTGGGTTTCCACTTCCAGCAGCAGCAGAAGAAGAGTGTTTGTCCAAGTGCTAAACCCTAAATCCCAGAACAGAGAGTAGCTGAGAAGTTAGGTTTGAGGCTAAAAGCTAAGCCTAGCGCTGTAGTGTAATAAGTTATGAGCTTAGCTCATCTTCAAGCTACCGACCAGTCAACATCTCCGGGCTGTTTCCTGCGGTTGGATTCTGGGGTTAAAACAGAATAAACTAGAAAATATAAGGGTAAATTACAATAGAGGTTATTTAATTATAGATAAAGTTATATTTAAATCACTTAATTTTTAAAAGTTATATTTGAGTCACTCAATTATGATTAAAGTTATAATTTGATCATTTAATTATTAAAAATTATATTTGAGTCATTTAATTATAAGTAAGGTTATATTTGGGTCACCCTTTATATTCAAAATAATATATATCCTTTTTTGCAGTAAATTAATTGATTATCTTTAATAGAAATACTCTAGTGCTAATAATGATATACTACTACAAGTTATTTAGAAGAAAAAAATGACTAAATTGATATATTTTTAAAATATAAAAAGTGAGTCAAATATAACATTATCTATAATAGAGTGACCCAAATATAACATTATTCATAATTAAATGACTTAAATGTAATTTTTAATAATCAATGATCTAAGTATAATATATCTATAGGCTTCTTTTATAGTTTATCCAAATTTTTTTATAAAATTTAATATAAGAATATAAATAAATTTTTACACTCTTTTAATAAACAAATAAATAATATTGATGTGTTCGGTTCATTTATTTATTAAATATTTTTTAACACTAATATTTTTAGACATAAAGATAAGTTTAACCTTTAATGTTTGTAATTTTATCATTTTAGTCCTCAGTCATTTTTATATGAATTTAGCACTTAATATTTGTCTTTTTGACAAATATCTCATTTTTAGTTAATATGATGATTTGATCGTTAAAAATATAACGATAATATAATGTCATTTATATGTAGAATGGGGTTTGAGATTTGAGAATGTTCAATAGCCTTTTATTTTAGATTTTATTAATTTTTAATATTTTATTTAAATTTTAATTGTTTTATATTTTATGTTAGAATAAATTATATTTTACATGTATATATTTTCATTATCGTTAAAAATTTAACAATGATGACATGTCATGTATATATAGAATGAGGTTAGATGCTATGTTATTTAAAATAGATTATAACATGTATATGACATGTCATTATCGTTAAATTTTTAACGGTTTAGTCATCATGTTAGTTAAAAAATAAGATATTTGTCAAAAAACATAGATTAAGGGCTAAATTTATCCTAAAAAAAGAATGAAGGTTAAAATGATAAAAATTATAAACGTAGTTAGGGTTGAGAATGTTTAGTAGCTTTTTATTTTAGAATTAATTAATTTTTAATATTTTATTTAAATTTTAATTGTTTTATATTTTATATTGGAATAAAATTATATTTCATATATATGTATTTGATAGGTTAGATGTCATCTCATTTAAAATATATTATCATATGCATATGACATGACATCATCGTTAAATTTTTAACGGTCCAATTATCATGGTAGTTAAAAAATAAGTTATTAGTCAAAAAGATATAGGTTAAGGGCTAAATTTATAAAAAAAAAAGAATAAGAGACAAAATGATAAAAATTATAAACATTAAGGGTTAAAATTATCTTTATGCATTTTTCTATTAATAACATTAAAGTTATCTCACTAGATTAATTGATTATTGGTGTAACACTTTGATATTTATATAAGTCCTTTTGTGAATTGAATTCGCAATAAGATTCGATATAAAATTATTTTTAATAAATATAAGATAAAAATTATAAATAATGAGATTAAATTCATTATTTTTTATAATTAAGATTAAATTGATTAAATATATAAATATAAAAATAATTATACTATTAAATAATTTTATCCTAAACTACCACATATCTTCACTTTACGATAATTAAAGTTCATTGTTCAGTGATAATTTTATAATAAGATCGATAAGTTAACGATTATTTTATAATAATTAAACATTAAATAATTAAAATAAATATTAAAATATAATTTAATGATTATTTATAAACTTTACCCAATAATAAATAAACATGCAAGAGAAATTATATCATGAGCCCAGTCTATCACGTCAGCTGTGGTCTCATCTAATAATAACCATCCGCTTCATTATTAATTTTCAACTCACTTTTTTTTTTCAATCAATGAATCTTTACTCATAATTTCTAAAATTTATATTAAATAAATAACTGATTAGTGACGAACTGAATAATTTTTATTGGATAAGAATCACGACTAACGTGATAGACCGGATCTATAATATAACCTCTCCCATCGCCGGTCACCAGCCACCATCTTATGTCACTCCTCAACTACCATACTTTCTAGTGCATGACTAAAAAGTAAAAGGGAAATTTCTCTTTTCCTCCCTATAAAAGAGCTTCTCTTTATCTTCACCCCTTCTCTATATTCACCATTTCCTCAATTACATATTTAGTATCTATCTTTTATCTGTTTTCTAATATTTTATTTTTTATAAAATAATATTTAATATTCTATATTTTTATTTTGCTATCATGTCAAAATACGTACATATTAAGTAAAAGAAAAAAACAAGCATATATAGTTTATTATTAAAAAATCATATATAATATGTTATCATATTATTTTTTTTCTCATAGTCAATATATTACATGTATTTATTTTATAATTTTAGTTGATACTGATTAGGAGAGATAAAATAATTTAACTGACTATCGTGTGTAATGTTTTCTTTCATAGTTAATTTATCATTGATTTTTTAATAATAAAGTATTAAAATATAAATATCATTTTACCAAAAAATATTGAGGTACCAAAATAAGAAAATATGTAAAAACAGATATCAAATATAGTTATTTTTATTTTTTATATAAGAATCTAGAATAAAAAATAACTTCTTATATTCTAAAAAAATATAAAATATTTTAAAATTTTAAATCATTTTACGGATAATTTTTTTCATAAAATTTTTGACTAATAATTAAACTCCCTAAAAGATAATTTTCATGGTAACCATAAAAAATTATTAATAAAATTTATAAAAAAATAATGAATTGTCCACGAACTTATCAGGTTAAGTTAAACTTTACTTAACTCTCCTCGCTAAAATCTCAAATCAAGTTCAAATCAATTTAATTCGATCGTTAACCGAATTTGATTTGAACTCAAACTATTTACGAGCTGCTTAACTCAACTAGAATAATATGGTCACCCTTTTCTTATTCTTAAAAGAAATGCCTTTATTATTTTTTTAAGGGGAAATCAATCAATTAACTATGCATGCGTCTGAAATATACTGTACAAAGCTGGGAATTATTATCTAAAGAAAACAAAACAAAAATTTACAGGCAGAAATGTACAACAGGAGGGGAAAAATTAATCATCAGGGCGTTGGATCTCACCCATCAAGATGCGGTTGCTTGTAACCTTGAAACCCAGCAAGGCAGGGTCAATCTGTTTACCCTTCTTCCCCTTTTTCTTGCCAATTCGAGGAGCTTGTGAAGCAGCAGCATCGGAGGATGGCTCGAAAGCTGAGCCGTATGCTGTAGCTGCATCGGTTCCGTGAAGATGAGCCGGCTTCTTAAGAATATCCATGAATGATGATGCCTCAGACACTGCAGCATCATTATAAGAGGAGGTTCTTTTCATACCCGCATCGTTCTTGCCCGATGCCTGAGTTTCCGTGCTCCTCTTTGGACCTGCATTCATGGCCATGCTTTCCTGCCTTCCCTCTACACGACATTAAATCGAACAAATGACTTTGGAATCAATACATACGAGGACGAACATGTATGTATTTTACGGTTAAGTCTTTTCTATATATAATAATCAAGGAGATTTCATACCAGAAGTTGCAAGGCTTTTCTGCTTCCTAAGCACTGCATTTTGTTCGGAAAAAACATTCTGCGATGATGAAACTTGTGAAGCTTTATCACTAAAAGAACCATGCCGGACATGGGTTCTACCTTGTAGATCACCATAGTTCAAAGATGTCTCCGTTTGCTCAAAGTCCTCGGACCCTGACACAGAACCAGTCCTAGAAATCCTGCCTTTCAATCCACTTCTCTTCTCCTTACCCTCCAATTCAACTAGTTCTTTGTCCACAGCAGATTTTGCCATCAACCTAGCACCTGCAGAACTACTTGAAAACGGATCACCAGAGCCCAACAAGAATGACTGTTCTTCAGCAAATGAGACGGAATTTTGAGGGCCTTCTGAAAATGATCTGTTCGCATGAACTTCCTGATCTGTGAAATGATTGAAAGGTAAGTTCGAAGATGAGGTCGAATTGTTGGTCCAAGTGCTTGATTCAACTTCCGACTCCCTTCTTTGCAGATCTGCTTCAAGACTTAATTGTTGCATTTGTTTTTCCACCCAACTATTTTCTAGTTGCCCGTTCTGCCTAAACTGGTAGCTCTCTATTAAATCTGGATTAGCAGTATACACATCACCCGAAATTTGTCGGCCAAGAGAATGGTTACCAGAAGAAAATTGACCCAGTTGGTCGTTAGAGTGCATATAGAGATGTTCAGATAGATCTAGAGAATTTACAGAGTCTACTTTGCCAAATCCTGTAGCACTGGGATCAAAAGCCCCTCGCTGCTGTTGCTCCTGCAAAGCTTGATTCCTTTTAATGTTGCTAAACTGTTCCTCTAAAGATGAAAATCTCTTCTGGTGAAAATCTGAACCATTCAATCCCACAGGTTGAGCCTGGGGATGAATGCTAGGATTCCTGACAAACTGGCCAACTTCATCTACAGTCCAAGAACCAGCATGTTGTCTATCCCCCTCCATGCCTAAATGTTGGTTCAATGCCCTAGATAACTGCTCCCCTTGAAACTGCTCACGTTGAAGACGAAGCTGATGCTCTGAGGGAAGCATATTCCCATACTTTGCTTGTAACATGAAATCAAAAATATCAGCCTGCTTCCCTTGGACTGCACTCTGGTTAATCTTTGCTTGGATAATCTGCTCCAGTGATGAATCCAAGTGCCTTGAATCATGAGAATTCTGCTGCAACTCGCTCAGAAAATTCCTATTTGACTGAACATGATCAAGCAGGTTGTTGTCTCTAGCAGAATCAAATATGTGCTGGCCATAACCAGGATCAGACACCTGATGCTGCAGCAATTGACTTAGCAGCAACTCCCGATCTTGAGAAGGCTGCTGCTGAATATGATGATGTTGCAATTGCTGCAACAATTTAATTTGATGGTTACGAAGCTGTTGCTCACGCAGAAGTTCCAGCTGCTGCTGACGCTGAAGTTCAAGTTCCAGCTGCTGCCGTCGTTGAAGTTCAAGTTCCAGCTGCTGCCGTCGTTGAAGTTCAAGTTCCAGCTGCTGCCGTCGTTGAAGTTCCAACAGATGTTGCCGTCGCTGAAGTTCAAGCTGCTGCTGCTGCCTTCGCTGAAGTTCCAACTGCTGCTGCTTCCGTTGTTGAAGTTCCAGCTGCTGCTGCTGCTGCTGCCGCCGAAGTTCCAACAGGTGCTGCTGCTGCTGCTGAAGTTCCTTTTGCCGCTGTTGTTCAAATTGAAGTTCCAAAAGATGTTCCATATGCAGATCTGAAGGATGGATTGACCGCTGGTGGTTGAGATTCTTGCTTTGCATCAGATCAAAACTATGAACTTGCTTGGCATCAAATCCAGTTGAATGTGGAAGGGGATGAAGCAAATGATTTTCCTCTTGAAGTGATTCACTGGGCAACTTTTGTGACATTAGGTGCTGTACCAAGTCCAAATCACTGTGTTCTTGTTCCCTGTGAGGTAAGGGACTGCCTAGACCGATGTTAGGATTAAACACAGCATTTCTTCTATAATCATTAGGCCAAGCATCTGGAAGTAACTCATCACCCCGATGAGAAGGTATATTGATTTTTGAAAATTCATTTGCAATGGGCAGATGGCTTGAAGGATTGCCAAACGGATCTTGAATTTCAGCAGAAACTTCCAAAGGTTCAGCGCCAGCACTTCCAGGTCTGCCAGGAAAGATTTCTGCACCACACAAGAAAATCAGGAATCGTTATCAAACTCAATAACTAATAAAATCAACAGTAGGTCCATCCCATTAAACTTACCATCTACATGAGCAGCAGCAAATTTACGGATATTTTGTTCTTCAGAATACTGATGCTCAGGCTGATAACTTTGAGAAGGCCCTCTTAAATGAAAATTAGTATCAGAAGTCTCAAAGGCAGGCAAAAACTGTTGCTGCTCATGTCCAACGGCAGACCCCTTCAACTCTGGAGAAGAAGATAAGGTCTCTTCCAAGCTTCCTTCAAAACGATCAGGTATCTGCGTTCCTGTAACTGCACTAACACTGGAGGCTGAACCAGAATTCATCCTTAGGTGAGGCATCACTTCACCAAGTTCCTTAAAAGGTGAGCCATCAGGAGCATTTTCCAATCGAACAGGTAAGTCTGTACCAAAATAGCCTTGCTCAAACCATGAAATTATGTCCATCCCCAGATATGGTCCCTGAATTACCCCTTGAGGATCGAGATAGCACAAATTCAATTGCTCAGGAGGGGCAGTACTTTCAAGTGAATATGCCTCATTATTTCCCTCAACATTTATCTGGTTGTGACCAAAAGTAGGCTGTAGACCAAAAAGAGAGCTTGAGCCTTCAGGAAGCTCACTAACCAGTCCAAATCGCATGGATGATACACTGTCCTTCACGTCAGAGTCCTTTTCTATTTTAATATCAGCTACCGGTCGATTATCAAAAGATTTTAATCCATCCATGTAAGTTGCAGAAACGTCAATCTCCTTATCTGACCCCAAAGCATTGGTTACATCCATACCAGATGGTGTCACATATTTTTGTCCACCTTCATTTGCACTATCCATTTCTGTAATGACAAGAAAAACAAAAGTACAAAACATGAATGTTATCCTTAATGGACTGCTGATAGCAAACAACTAAAACTGAAAGTTTCCTACCCTTCATCAAAACCATCGGTGAATCTGACACAGAAAATGTCTCAGCGTGATTCCCTTGATAATTATTGTTTACAGCAGCCTTCTCACAATATTCAACACTGTCCTCCTTGTTAACCAAGAAACAACGTTTCTCTTCACCTGAAATAAGATCAATAAGACATGGATTAGGATGGGAACATAACTTAGCTTCTCAAATGTATCTAATCATTTACTAGGCAAGTAACTTTCAACATAAATTAAACACTAGAAACATTGTTTTCATCTGATCCCCTACTTTCGTCCCTAAATGACTCGCAGATCCCATCATCACTTCTAGTTTTTCCTTTCCATATATCTCCAAGGGAAGCCTGTAAGAATCAAGCAAGCAAATTTGTGGAAACCATATAGAAGGGAAAATAGGGATAGATTTTCTTCTACAAAATCAGCTTAGAAGCTTCATACCTCTTCCTCTGCATCAGGAGGAACAAAAGCCAAAGGTTCAACAATTTCATTTTGTGTTATTGTTGATGAATGATCCATCTCATCAGGTAGGGTGTCAAAACTTTGGGCAGTCTTTTGCTTGCGGTAAATGTCAAGGAGTTTTCCTCTTGGGTAGCAATATGCATTAAAGGTCTTGTTTTTATCCCCAGGAAGAGCTCCAGTAACAGAAACAGATAGCGGCTTTCCTCGTCCTACTGTAAAACCCACATTTGATCTCTCCACTCGTCCCCTCTCCAAACTGAATCCCGGAGCACTGCGGTAAGAAGCAGACCCACCTGCATGAACTTCCAGACGATGACGTGGCCTCCATTTATCACGAGAATCATTCTCGCGCTCAGAAGCTAAACGCCCCCCACTAGGAAAAGTTGATTTATCAGAAGTGCCATCTTCCTTCTTAGCTTCTGTCCTCTTCTCAGTTCGAGAATCCTTTTCTTTGTCTTCAAGACCCCATCTTGAAGACCACTTGTTCTCTCTTCGAGATTCAAGCGCTGAACCACGACTACTAACATCTTGCCGTCGCTCGGAAGAAGCATCCATCATTGAGGAAATATCAGGGCGCCGGTCGTCTTTTCTGCGATCCCTCCGGCCAAGTAAGCTAGTTTCTCTCTCCTCTTCACGCCAGTGGCGAGTGCTTTCAAGATCGGGTGCAGCCCTCCTCCATTCTTTCTTGTCCTGGGAACCATCTAAACGCCAACTATCTTTCAGATTCAGATCACCAGTGGTTCCATGGGGCAACAAATTCGGTGATTTTATATCCTGTTAAGAGTAAACAAATTATACCACATAAACAATACAAAATCAAAATGAAAAATTGCCACAAGATACAAGTCAAATACATATTTCTGATCAGCATTAAGCAATGAAAATTATACTTCCACTAGAAACCAACAAATTAAACAACCATATTCCAATCAGTACTCTAAAAAGAATTTGATAAAAAGAAATAAATGTTCCATACCCCAGACATTCCAGCAGGTAACATCTTAGCATCAGCTACTTTAGAGTAAAGCCATTGAGGGGACAAAGGTATGCTGCTCTCCGAAGTTGGTTGATCTATTACTCACAAAAAATATATAATAAAATTCCAGAGAAACGAGCATATCGAATTTAAATCGGAAACCAAACACGATTGAAATCCAAAGTTGGGAGTATAAAAACGAGGGACGGAAAGCCTTCTTTTAATAGGAAATATAATTATACCTTTGGGGGAGTGGTCAGAGCCGATTTTGGAAGATAGTAGATCACCAGGCAGATCGAATTTTCCGTCATCCATGAGGGAAAATGAAAAGCTGATAGAAACTGAAAGGCGGAGATCGGAGCGGGCGAAACGGCGGCGTTTAAGGTAGCGAGAAACAGCGACGCGAAGGTAGATGGAGATGGATCAGATGGGTCGATTGGGAGAGAAATAAGGCTTCGAAGCGATTGATGATTCTGCAGAGAGCGCGAGAGGAGGGGATGGCTAGGGTTTGTATAAGTGAAGGATTGGGTCTGATTTTGATAACGAACAATTTTTTTTCCTTCTCTTTTTTGTCCTTCGAAGATAGAGACCAGAAGGCTTAACACACGAAAGAAAATGAGTAAACAAATACCTATTAAATTGAGCAAATTGGTTGGAACCGAATCGAGTTATATTAGTTCGATTAATTTAAAATAAAATGTTTTTTTTAGTCGATTAATTTTAGGTCACGTCAAGATCAGTTTAATAAGAGATTTGTATGGTTTAATCGAGTTTTTATGTCGAGTTATCTTTTAAATCTAAATATAATTATATAAAATTAATATATTTAACTTTATAAAACTAATATATTTATACAGTGGTTCGTAACAATTTTTTTTTTCATTATTTCTTTTAATATATTTTTTTTAATTTCATTTTAACTTCAGTTTAGGTTACTTTTAACTCGAATGATTTTTGTTTAAGTCCATTCAATTCGTCTAAAAATCCGTTCGAGTCTATTCAATTCAATTAAAAATTAGATTAGATCTATATCGGTTCAATTAAAAATCAAAAATCAAGTTAGGTTCGATTTGATTCAATTTATTTTGAATTTTAAATTAAGTTCAAATATCATGTTTAATAAATTGAATTTTAAATTAAATTCAAATATCATGTTTAAATCGTTATCGAATCTCAGATCGGGTAAAATCAATTTATGTCTCGAGTCAATTTCCCGCCTCTAGTATTTATCAATTATTTATTTAAATGTTTAATCATACTTTTAATTTTGTGTTAATATGTAAGAAATGATAAAAACATATCAATTTATATACTTATACTTTATTATTATGAATATTTAATCATAATCCTGTCCTGGCTCAAGCTTTCACGTTATCCATCTCCAACATATCAGCTTATTTGATCAC
Source organism: Abelmoschus esculentus (assembly GCA_035048815.1). NCBI lineage: Eukaryota > Viridiplantae > Streptophyta > Magnoliopsida > Malvales > Malvaceae > Abelmoschus > Abelmoschus esculentus. Next base: position 15,946,727 of record JAUCBN010000032.1, on the reverse strand, counting down.
ACTCCCATTGTAAGTAGATAGATTTTAGGAATTCAACTCTGATTAGCTCATTGCCTACAACGTTTAAACCCAGACTGAACATTATCTAAACCCAACAAAATTTTTACAGGGAATGTACAACAGGACAGGGTATGTGTAGACGAGAAAAATTAGTTGTCGAGACGGTGGATCTCGCCCATCAAAATGCGGTTGCTCGTAACCTTGAAACCAAGCAGGGAAGGATCAATCTGTCTTCCCTTCTTCCCTTTCTTATTGCCACTTCGCGGAGGTTGTGAAGCGGCATCGGATGCTGGCTCAAAAGCAGAGGTGTATGCTGCTGCTGCCTCAGTCTCGTGAAGATGGACCGGCTTCTTAAGGATCTCGATGAATGATGATGCCTCAGACACGGCAGCGTCATTGAAAGATGAGGTCCTTCTCATAACTGCGTCTTTCTTGGCTGCTGCCTCGGCTTCTACGCTTCTCTTTGCCTGAGTTGAAAGGCTTGTAGGGTTTCTCTGATTTACAAATGGCACTGTGTTTTGATCAGGAAAAACATCCTGGGATGATGAAACCTGTGAAACTTTATCACGCCCTTTCAGCATCACTGACATTAACCTATAGAAAACACAGGGTATTTAGAATGCTTTACAAATGAAGTTTACGAGTTAAAACATTGTTGACAACCGAAACGAAACTGATGGTGCAAAGTGCGCAGTTATGTCAATTATCAAATGCCGATGAGGGGGACAGCAAAATGAGACATAATGAGACATGTCGTAGCTGTGTCCCCCAAAAAATTCATAAGAAAATCACCTATCATTATAGGGGTCTTCTCCAACTGGTTTATTGAATCTGATTTCGTTACTGTACAACCTGCCATTACCACCTGCACCATTTCACTTTCAAGATTCAGTTCATACAAAAAATGGCATTTAGTGAAAATTTCTTTTTGACAGATTACCAGAATTATGAGAGCCATGCCGGATATGGGCTCTACTTTGTAGGTCACCACAGTCCAAAGTTGTCTCTACTGGCTCTAAAACATTGTCCTCAGACCCTGTCACAGAACCACTCCGAGAAATCATACCTTTCAATCCGTTTCTCTTCTCTTTACCCTCCAGTAATTCGTTATCGTCGGCAGATTTTGCTGTCAACCTAGCACCTGCATAACTACTAGAAAATGGATCCCCAGAGCCCAACATGCACGACTGTTCTTCAGCAAATGAGCAAGAATTTGAAGGGCCTTCTGAAGAAGAGCCGTTCGTGTGAAGTTCCTGATCTGTGAAATGGTTGAAAGGTAAATCCGAAGTTTGTGGCTCAGGAACAGGCCAAAAGGTTTCCCTCCCTCTATAAGATGAAGTAGAATATTGATCATGTACTTCTGATGACTGCATGGACTGAATACCAAGTTTTTGGTGAAGGTCCATTAACATTTTATTAGAGTTTTCATGAGTCCCTCCAGCTGATGTCCAAGTGGTTGAATCAACTTCGGACTCCCTTCTTTGCAGATCTTCTTCAAGACTTAATTGTTGCATTTGTTTTTCCACCCAACTATTTTCTAGTTGCCCATTCTGCCTAGACTGGTAGCTCTCTATTAAATCTGGATGAGAAGTATACACATCAGCCGAAATTTGTTGGCCAAGAGAATAGTTACCAGAAGAGAATGAACCCACATGGTTGTTATTAGAATGCATATAGTGACGTTCAAATGGATCTAGAGAATTTACATTGTCTACTTTCATCCCAGGAGCAGGTGCAGAAAGAGTCGAGCTGCCAGGTGCTGTAGCACTGCTGTAAAAAGCCCCTCGCTGCTGTTGCTCCTGCAAAGCTTGATTCCTTTTAAGATGGCTAAACTGCTCTTCTAAAGATGAAAATCTCTTATGGTGAAGATCTGAATCATTCAACCCCACTGATTGAGCCTGGGGATGAATGCTAGGATTCCTGACAAACGGACCAACTTCATCTACAGACCAAGGACCAGCATGCTGTCTACCCCTCTCCATTTCCAATTGTTGTTGGATCAGTGCGCTAGATCGAAACTGCTCTTGTTGAAGACGAAGCTGATGTTCTGCAGGAAGCATATTTCCAAACTTCGCATGTGACATGCGATCCAAAAAATTAGCCTGTTCCCCTTGGGCTGTACTCCGGTTGATCTTTGCTTGGATGATCTGCTCTAGTGATGAATCCAGGTGCCCTGAAGAATGAGAACTCTTCTGCAATTCATTTAGAAGATGCCTTTGTAGCTGAACCTGATCAAGTATGTTGTCTCTAGAAGCATCAGGCATGTGCTGGCCATAACCAGGATCAGAAATCTGATGATGCAGTAATTGATCAAGTAGCAACTCCTGAGCTTGAGAAGGCTGCAGCTGTAGATGTTGTTGTTCCAACTGTTGCAACAATTTAATTTGATGGTGACGAAGCTGCTGCTGTTGCTGAAGTTCCAAGTGCTGCTGTTGTCGCTGAAGTTCCAATTGCTGCTGTTGTCGCTGAAGTTCCAATTGCTGCTCTTGCTGCCGCTGCCGCCGCCGAAGTTCCAACTGCAGTTTCTGCTGCAGCTGAAGTTCCAAGTGCTGCTGCTGTCTGTGAAGTTCCAATTGCTGCTGTTGCTGAAGTTCCAGCTGCTGCTGCTGCCGTCGCTGAAGCTCCAACTGCAGCTGCTGTTCAAGTTGGAGCTGCAAAAGATGTTCCATATGCGGAGATGAATGATGGATTGAGTGCTGCTGATTGAGATTCTTGCTCTGCATCAAATCAAAACTATGACTACACTTCACACCAAATCCAGTTGAATGTGGAAGGGGACGAAAGAAGTGATTTTTCTCTTGAAATGGTTCATTGGGCAGCTTTTGGGACATTAGGTGTTGTATCAGGTCCAAACCACTGTGTTCTTGCTCCCTGTGAGATAAGGGCCGAGAAGCAGTACTGCCTAGATGAATGTTAGGATCAAACGCAACATTTCTTCTATAATCATCAGGCCATGCCTCTGGAAGCAACTCATCACCTTGACGAGTAGGTACATTGGTTTTTGAAAATTCATTTGCAATGGACAAATGGCTTACAGGATTGACAAAAGGATTTTGAATTTCGGCAGAAACTTTCAAAGGCTCAGCACCGGCACTTCCAGGGCCTCCAGGAAATATAATTTCTGCATCACACAAGAAAAACAGGCATCATTATCAAACTCAATTACTAATAAAATCAACAACATATCCAACCAGCTAAACTTACCATCTGAATGAGCTGCAGCAAATTGACGGAGATTTTGATCTTCAGGAAACTGATGCTCAGAATGATAACTTTGAGAAGGCCCTCTTAACTGAAAATTAGTACCAGAACTCTCCAAAGCAGACAAAAACTGCTGCTGCTCATGTACAATGGCAGATCCCTTCAGTTCTGGAGCAGAAGCAGAAGATATGGTTTCCCCCGAGCTCCCTTCAAAACAATCAGGTATCTGCATTCCTGAAACTGCACTAACACTGGAGGCTGAACCAGAATTCATCCTTAGGTGAGGCATCACTTCACCAAGTTCTTGGAAAGGCGATCCATCAGGAGCATTTTCCAATCGAACAGGTAAGTCTGTACCAAAATAACCTTGCACAAACCATGAAATTATGTCGATCCCCAGATAAGGTCCCTGAATAACCCCTTGAGGATCAAGATAGCACAAACTCAATTCCTCAGGAGGGGTAATACTTTCCTGTGAATGTGCCTCATTATTGCCCTCAACATTTTCCTGGCTACGGCCAAGAGTAGGTTGTAGTGACTGAAAATCATACAGAGAGCTTGAGTCTTCAGGAATATCGTTAACGCTACCCACTCCAAATTGCATGGATGATACATTGTCCTTCACAGTAGAGTCCTTTTCCATTTTCATATCAGTAGCTGGTCGCTTATCAAAAGATTTTAATCCATCAATATAATTTGAGGAACCATCATCAATCTCTTTATCTGACCCCAAAGCATTGGTTAAATCAATACCAGATTCTGTCATATATCTTTCTCCGCCTTCTGAACTATTCATTTCTGCAATGACAAGCAAAACAAATCATGAATATCAACCTTAATGGAATGCTGATAGCAAACAACTAAAGCTGACAGTTCCTTACCCTTTGTCATAATCATCTGTGAATCTGACACGAAAAATATCTCATCATGGTACCCTTGACAATTATTGTTTACAGAAGCCTTCTCACCAGATTCAGCACTATTCTCCCTGTTAATTGAGAAACGTTGTTTTTCTTCACCTGAAATCACATCAACAAGACATAGATTAGGATGAGAACATAACTTAGCTTCTAAAAGGTACCTGATCATTTTACTAGGCAAGTTTGGAACATAAATGAAACACTAGCAGAAATGTTTTCATTTGATCCCTACTTGTGTCCCTAAATGAGTCACAGATCACATCACTGCTTGTAGTTTTTCCCTTCCCTATATCTCCAAGGACAACCTGTATGTATCAAGCAAAAAAATTTGAGGTAGCCACATAGAAGGATCAAAATGGGTAGATTTTTCGTCTATAAATCAGCTTAGAAGCTTCATACCTCTTCCTCTGCATAAGGAGGAACAAAAGCCAAAGGCTCAAGAATTTCTTTTTGTGTTATAGTTGATGAATGATCCATCTTATCAGGTAGGGTGTCAAAATTTGGAGTAGCCTTTTGCTTGCGGTAAATGTCGAGGAGTTTTCCTCTTGGGTAGTAATATGCATTAAAGGTCTTGATTTTATCCACAGGAAGAGCTCCAATAACAGAAACAGATTGTGGTTTCCCTCGTCCTGCTGTAAAACCCACATTCGATCTCTCCACTCGTCCCCTCTCCAAATTAAACCCTGGAGCACTGCGGTAAGAAGCAGATCCACTAGCATGAACTTCCATACGATGGCGTGGCCTCCATTTATCACGAGAATCATTGTCACGCTCAGAAGGTAAGCGTCCCCCAATAGCAAGAGCTTGTTTCTCGGAAGAGGCAGCTTCCTTCTTAGCATCAATTCTCTTCTCATTTCGAGAATCCTTTTCTTTGTCTTCAAGACCCCATCTAGAAGACCATTTGTTTTCTCTTCGAGATTCAAGCCCTGAACCACGACTATTAGCATCTTGATGTCGCTCTGAAGACAACAAGGCCCTATTTTCTGGAACATCCATTGTTGAAGAAATATCAATGTGACGGTCTTCTTTTCTGCGATCTCTTCGGCCAAGTAAGCTAGTTTCTCTCTCCACTTCACGCCAGTGGCGGCCGCTTTCAAGATCGGATGCAGCCCTCCTCCATTCTTTCTTGTCTGGAGAACCATCTAAATGCCAACTATCTTTCAGCTTGGGATCACCAGAGGCTCCACGGAGCAAATCCGTGGTTCTTGTATCCTGTTAAGGAGAATAGAAATTATAGCACAAAAACAATACAAGCCAAAACTAATCAAACTACTTTCTATGTAATCAGATTCACTATTTCCCCTGTGATCCCACTTCAAAAGGGTAAATGAAACTAGAAACGAACAAATTAAACCACCATATGGCGATCAGTACCCTAAAAACATTTACCAGAGAGAAATGAAAGTTGCATACCGCAGACACTCCAGCAGGTAACATCTTAGCATCATCCACTTTAGAGAAAAGCCATTGTGGGGTAAGAGGTATGCTGCTTTCGGAAGTTGGTTGATCTATTGGTCACACAGAAAAAAAAAAAAGAAAAAAAAAAAGAGAGTAAAACCTTTACAAGAAAAGAGCTGCACGTGAATTTTAAAATACAAGAAAAATATTTATTACCTTTGGTATCGTCCAGTAACCTGGTGAGTCCTTTCTCCAACAAGTTCCCATCCCAACCTTCACATAACAATAACAGAAACTAAGATAATACATAGATGAAAATGGCAGAAACTATCTAATAGAGAAATGCTTTTCGATTGAACTACCAATAATAATCTTATCATATAATAGAGAAAAAACATACTCTACAACTATATATCATCTTCACGGTCAACAGTTTAAAATTGCCAATAATAATGAGAAGCAACTGAAGTGGTTTTCTTCCATTAAAAAAGTCCAAACTTTTCTCTAACATCCACTGCATTGGAACGGAATGATTTGAGCTGATACAATTCTACATACAAACAATCAAAGAATTCCTTTTCCCCCTCTTTTACAACATAAAAACACATTAAACGAGATCTTACGGAAATCATTAACGAAATCAGAAATCTAGAATTAATAAATCAAACCACTAAAACTCAAATGAGGGAAAATTTGCGGGGAAAAAATTAAATCAAACATGCAGATTGAATTGAAATCGTAAACCAATCCGATCGTAATGCTAAACTTATAAATCTGTAGGAATTAGGATAACAACTAAAACAAGGAAAAGTTAAACTGACAAGAAAGGAATGTATTGAATACCTTTGAATGAGTAGTCAGAGCCGATTTTGGAGGGTAAGAGATCATCAGGTAGATCGAGTTTCCGGTCAGCCATCAGAGACTATGAAAATTGATAGAATCTTAAGGGCGGAGATCGCACCGAGCAAACGACGGCGCGTGAGATCCTGGAAAACGGCGACGTAGATAGAGATCAGATGGCTCAAGAATAGTGAGTATAGAGAGCAAACATTTTCCGGGGAAATGAATTTTGCAGAGAGTGAGATAGTGAGAACTGGGTAGGATTTCTTTTTGGATTTTTATTTCATAAATAAGCTGTGAATTTTTTTTAACAAATATTTTAATTTAAGAATTTAAGGTTTTAATTTAAGATTTAAAATTTAAAGATTTAAGGTTTAATAAAAATATAAATAAAATATTTAACCATTAACTTTTGATATAGATTTTTTTTTAACTACCGAACTTTTATTTTTTACTAAAACTTAGTATATAAAATAAAAGAAAAATATAAATAAAATTGTAAAAAATATTAATCATCTAAAATATTAATCATATATAAACTTAATTAAGATTTTAATACATATTTATATTTTTAAATTTAAATTTTTTAAATTATTTTTATTTAGATTTATATATAGATTGAACTTGTATCAGATACGAATTCAGATTAAATTTAAATTGTTTCATGACAATATTCATATTCAATACACATCCTATTAAGACTCAGACTTTTTTGAATTCAGATTTAATTTTTTTTATTAAATTTAGATTAATTTTTTTTCCAGATCAAATCATTTTATGATCAGATTCAAATTATATTACCATCATAATCAGATTAAAACAATAGTTGAATAACCATATTCTACGATAAAACAACAAGTTATCATTAAACTTTTATTATACCAAAAATTTAGTTTAAAATTTGAGACAAAAGAATAAATAATTTAATAAAATAATAAATCGATAAAAATTTTAAATATAAAAAATTTAAATTTATTTTAAATTAAAATCAAAGTAATAGAACATTTTGGTATTAATTTTTAAAAAATATCTAATTTAAATATCAATTTAGTAACAAAATTTTCTAAAATATCGACTTGAGATAAAATATTTAATTCAAATCTCAATTTTAATTTATTTTTTCTCTTAATTTATTTTATCACATCATTGATTGAAAAATAAATTATAATAATATTCCGTGGATTACTTATTAAGAAAAAAAATAAAAAAAATGCTTTATTAGGTTTGGTATCATTTTGTTCGATTAGTCTTTAGAGAACAATTATTAGAATTACTATTTGAATTAAAGGAATCATTTAATATTGAGACTTAATTAGAGGAATATATTTTTTATTTTTTTATTTAAAAAATAACTCTTTTAAATTTTATCTTAAAAAATAATTTATTTTTATATATGTAGACCTAATTCGTATATTACACAATACGAATTTGTATTTCGCGTCTTGTAGAACGCAAAATTTTTGAACTCTTTAAAATAAAGTGATCTATTTTAATTTAATTTTATGTTCTACAAGATACGAAGTACGAATTCGTATTTTGCAAGATGTGAATTAGGTCTACGTGTACAGAAAATAGTTATTCTTTAAAATAAAGTTTAAAGAGAGTTACTTTTTAAATAAAAAATAAAAAATATCCCTTTAATTAAGCCTAATATTTATTCTTTTAATTTTAAAACATAATTTAAAATTTATTTGAAAACAAATTAATTGGGTTAAAATATTTGTAAACCTATGGAAGACTCGACCGGTCGGATAATAATGTTTTAAAGATTTTATGCATGTTTATATATTTACGAACTAGTTTTATATTTTTCTTAATAATGTTTAGATCAATTTCTCATTTAAAGCTCTAAAATATTAAAAAAATCAATAAAAATTTCTGTCAGTGGGGAACTAATTAGTTTCGAAATATTTTCATGAAATGGAGGCTCACTTGTAGGGGTGAACAAAACTCGATTCGACTCGAAAAAATCAAATAATTCGGCTCGAAATTTTGTAGACTCGACTCAACTCAAAAAAATTTCAAATAAAGATTGAATTGTAAAATGAAAATTCAAATAACTCGAAATTTTTAATAATTAAATGATTAATTTTTAAGTTTGAAACGAATTTCTTAATTTTTTATGATATATAAAAATATAAAGAAATATCGCTACATATGAAATATATATATATACACATATCTTATATGATTAGAGAAAATCGTTTAAATTAAAATCAAATCATACTATAACATAATAAATAATTATAAATAAATATTTATAGAAACTCGAAAACTCGACTCGATTCGACTCAACTCGAACAAAAAAAATTTTAAATGAAGTTTAAGTTGTAAAATATAACTTTTTTTGACTCGATCGACTACTCACCCCTACTCACTTAGTTGAGTTTAGCTGAACCAAGACTTAAAGGGCTTAGTTGGGATGAAGTTTTGGCAATACTTTGTTTCCCTTCCTAAATGATAACTTGAAGCTTCATGTTTAAACAAAATGGCACGATACAGTTGATTCCGGCAATCTAACCGGTGCACCCATACGACCGTCAACCGGAACCATCGGCTCCATGCGAAGAGCCTGTTCCTGCCAATAGGTCTCAGAGTGGACAGGTACATTCTTCTGTGCCTGTTTAATTTCCTGCCTGCAACATTTCCCCCTATGTTTGCCTCTTACTCACATGCATTACTGTTACTATGCTACATGCAGCAGGGAGCTGATAACCGGACCGACGTAAAGTTTTCGATGATACTCGTGCTCGTGAAGAACGATTCCTTGTTGATCGGATAATACTTCACAGCTTTTGCTTCTAACTACGCCTCGATGATCGAGCGGCGTCCGGTGATTACATAAATGCAATTAGACATAAACCAGAACTGGCCAAGTGAGAACACATGGCACAGTTGCATATTTCTGCAGTACTCACTAGGAAGATCTGAAATGCCTTATATTTGAAGGTAACATACTCTATGTACAAGAGAAGAAGCATACCAGGAAGAGAAAACACAGTGAATTTAATCTACCACCATTACAATACATCATATCCACTTCAGAATAAGTATAGCAATAACGACGAATTTCTGTGTGCCGGAATTTAAGGAAGCTAAAGATCATAACCTGTTATGAAGTGGGAACTGATCAAGCATAATGTCCAGTACAGACATCAGTGGTTGCAACTGTGACTTACCATAGGAGCATCTAACTCTGACATTTTCTCAAACAGAATAGGTATTGTATTTGTATCCATGTAAGACTGTAACTTTGGACCTATGTCCGGTTTCCGAGCTGCAACCGAGAAGGCAAGGCATGCTCATAGAGACTCTCTACCATATATACATATATATATATATATTGGCCTGTTTGGTGACCTGTAATTCTCTGATCTAATAGTTCTTCCTACAAACTTCACTAGCTCTAAACCAGGAAAAAAAATTGTAGAATAATGGGTTACCAAACTTGTTACATATTGCCTGAGCTGATACCGAAAAATCGAGGAAAAACAAGTACCATTAATGGTGTTCTATCCTGCCCTGGAACATGCAAGCACCAAATGATTGCTGAACATCCTGCAGTCACTGAGATCATGTGAAATGGATGCTTGTGGGACAAATTTAGGCATACTATTTACTTACTGAAAACTGAAATCTCGTTAACTTATGCTATATATATATATATATATCAAACGAGTGTAGTCCTCCTGATCAGGAAGATGAAGATAAAGGGAACCAGGCAAAAAGATAAGCAGACGACAATCTGGAGAGAGCTAGAAGAAGAGCAAAAATATAAAAAAAAACTGCGGTGAACGTGGATCGAACACGTGACCTTCAGATCTTCAGTCTGACGCTCTCCCAACTGAGCTATCCCCGCATTTGAATCATATCCGTGAAACCTTTATTCTGTATCTTCTTCCTTCCAAGCATTTTTGAGGCTAAGCCAGGCTTGAAATTGGATTCATTCTTTTTCTTTTCGAAATTTTATATTTCAACCATGTATTATTATTATTATTATTATTATTTCCGTTTTTTATTAAAAAATTGTTTTTTTATTATTTATCAAAGTAACAAAATTTTGAGATCTATTAATGATCTTAGCGAATAAAAATACTAATATTATTTCATATTGTATTATATGAATTTAAATCTTAATATAAAAATATAATATCTTTTTATTTTTTATTCTACTTTAAATGAATCATGTGCACCGTGACAAATGGTATCGATATGCCTTTTCGAGAAGAAGAAGGTTATGAGCATTTAATATTAATGTATGGACCGATATATGTCTATATGATGTGTGTCATGGAAGATGTGTTAAAATGAATGTTTATGGTTATAAAAGCAAACTAACTTTATAATATATATTTTCTTATAACAAATCTTATTTCCTTGAACAAACAAGAAAATATCAGAGTAAAAATATTTTGCTCTTAATCATGTTTTTTTATTTTTTTTAAATTTTAAAAAATAAATTTTAACCTTAATTTTCTATATCATAAATCCTAAACTCTACACCCTAAAAAATACACCTTATTCTTAATTCTTTAAACCCTAAATATAACCTCTAACCTTAAACCCTAAACCCACTAATTTAAAATAATACATCAACGAAGACACGATTAAGAAGCTTGCAAAGCTTCTGTTAAATCTATCGAAATAGCATTTCATTATAATCGTGGACATAATATATATTATTTATGAACTGATATTTATTAAAATAATAATTTTAAACGACACTATTACTATTATATAACTATCGTTATTACGATACAGTGTAACGTTATTTGAATCTTCGCATCATATTTACCTGCCATTGTGTTCCCCCACAATGTATCCCCCACTAATTTGTTCAAAGGAAGAAGAGAATGGTCTGTCATGAAAGAGAAGAACCTGTCAGCTAAGCCAAGGATGATTGCCTACAACCCAAGCAGATCACCAACCTTGGTGCAGGCAAGTCATCCTTGGCTACCAGACAAGTTCTTATCCTCATGGAAGACCTCTCTTCCTCGATATCGAATCCATGCATCGACGATCGCTAGGGGAGGAACTAGGAAGACAAGATCTAGCATGAAAGAAAAGAGCTTGTCTGGTAGCCAAGGAGACTGCCTGATACCCAACAAAGGGTATTCATAGAAAATCACTCCGGAGGGATCAGGCAAGTCATCCTTGGCTACCAAACACCACTCTTATTTTCATGTTAGACCTTTCTTCCTCTCTCGATTATTTCGAGCTCGAATGGCAGTGCCAACATCTATATTTATAGCAGATCTGCATTGCCATTTGCCAAGCATACTTTTGAATTGATTCCTTCTCAGTTCTCATCCATTGAGCTTTTTCCCATACTTCCATACTCGCAGCCCATAATAGAATAGATTCGTTTCATATGTAGTAGGGACCCCATAGAGTCTCAAAGATTAAGGAAATGTCTTGAAGTTTCTGACCATGCCGGTGGCACCTTTGGTCAGCCAACTTGCTCCTAAACTTAGCCCCCCTCGAAACAAATGTACTGCTAGGGTTGTTGCAGCATGATCCAGATAAGCATACCAGTTCCCTTCTGAGCTAGCTTTCATTTATGCTACCATGTGTGTATCTGTTAGCTCATAGTTGTGACGAATCCACTTGTAATTCAAAGGTCTATGTTAGGCGTAAATTGTCTGCCTCTTTCTCATGCATCCATCTTTAAAATAAAAAGTTTAGGGTTTAGGGTTTAAGGTTTAAGATTAAAAGTTGTGGTTAGGGTTTAGCGAATTAGTGGTAGAGTGCATTTTTTAGGGTGTAGGATTTAAAGTTTAGGATATAAAATATTAGAGTTATGGTTTAAAATTTAATTTTTTAGAAAATTTCAATAGGAGACATAAAAGGATGCATGAGAAGAGGTAGAAGATTTTTGCTCCTATATATATATATAGTAAAAATTCTCTACCTCTTTCTCATGCCTCCATTCATGCATCTTTTGAAAAAAAATATAAAAAAATGAATTTTAAACCCTAACACTATTTTTCTAAATCTTAAACCCTAAATTTTACACAAAAAATACATTCTACCCCTAATTGTTTAGACCCTAACCACAACCTCTAACCTTAAACCCTATACCCTTTGTTAAAAATATTTCTGGATCTGTTACTATATTCGACTCGAGTTCGACTCTCTAGAGCTAGCTCAGATTAGTTTTATCATGTGAAAATTCAATAAACGTCAAGCCATATTGTGTGACTGATCTAGAATCCAGAAAACGTTGTTCATACAATACAGATTACGAGTTTCATTAAGTTTGCGCCTCACAAATTTGACCACAAACCAATTGATTCACAACCAAAATCAGATGAGTTGGTAGGAAAGAAAATTGATGAACGAGAGAAGGGTCGGGTGCAAATAGTTTTTTTTTTTTACTCTATTTGTGTCTCTCCTTTAAATTAGAGAGTTTAGGGTTTAGAGTTAAAGGTTGTGATTAGGGTTTAGGGAATTAGAAGTAGGGTGTACTTTTTAGGGTTTAGGATGTAGAAAATAAGAGTTAGGGTTTAAAATTTTATTTTAAAAAAATTCAAAGGAGGCAAGAAAAGATGCATAACAAAGAGGTAAATGATCTTTACTCGAAGGTCCAAAGTGCATGTATTTGAAATGAGATTGAATTTTATATTAAGGAGAGATGAACGATATTACTTTACCAAATTAAATACTGAGATTCAAACTCATACAAAATAAAACAATACGGTAATCCATGAAAACTTGACTCATTGTTTTTGGTTGAGTTTATTAACTTTATATGTCAGTATCTCGAGAAATTATATTATGGGTCTTTTCTGTCACGTCATTCACGACATCAATCAATCAAATACGTTTACTTAATTAATTTTTTAACTCTTTTTTTTATCAAGTGAAACTTCATTGATATTTACTTTAAATTAAATTTAAAAATAATTTTTACCAAATTAAGATTCACTTAGTAAAAAAAATAAATTAAAAGCTTAACGAGGTTGATGCATTTGATGAGTAGAAATCTCATGTCGTACCTCCTTCCATGCCACCTATTAAAAAATCCTAAAAATTAAATTATAAACCTTAACCCTAATTTTCTATATCCTAAACACTAAACTCTACACCCTAAAAAATACACACTACTCCTATGTACTTAAACCCAAAACCCTAACCACAACCCATAAACCCGTTAATTTAAAATGAAGGCACCAATAAAGGCACAATTAGTATATAGACGATTTGCACCCGCATTTAATTGATTGCTCTCATTGATAACGTGACGAGAACGACGTGATGAGAATTACGCATAATATAATTTTTCCGATATCTGTGCCGTAAGATATAAGAATTGTACAAGATTAATGAAATCAAGTTAGAATTATTTTTTCCCCAAAAAATTTAAAGACTTTTTACCTAGGTAAGTCTAATATCTATTATTTATTGAAAATAAGAATAAATACCAAAATGTATTTGTGAACAAAGGAATGCATGCACATGGAAAGTCAATAGGGCATCTCAAATTGAAATGTCAATGAGTGGTGTACCCCATGAAAAATGGTATGATATATGCCCATCGGGGAAAATTATATCATGGGTCAGTCCCACCACCTGTCCATGGAATCAACCAATAAAAACTGCCCACTTCATTAATTTTTTCATGTCATAATTTTTTTCTAAGTGAATCTTCACTTAGAAAATTAAAAAATAATGAGGTGGACAATTTTTATTGGTTGGTCCCATGGATGACGTGGTGGGACTGACCCATGATATAATTTCTCGCCCATTGGGGAGGTTTCTATCACCATTTACTAAAATGTATGGACCAATATTGTGGTTTTAATTACTATATTTCATTCTTTCCTCCTTAGAGCCACATAAAATCAACAATATTTCCAATCTATTTTCCTATGATTGAGCTGTTTAAAGTCAAAATACATGCAATTTGCCCTTCCACCGGTCATAAGTTTCTCTCATGCCAACTCATATGATTTTTTTTAACTATCGTTGTCCGATTTATAAGTTAAATAAATTTAAATCAGAATTCGAATATTTGCATGAACTCTTAATATGAACTCTTGATTTGCGTGAAGTATATCAACAGATTTCAGATAAGTAACACAGTATAGCTTGAAGACATTAGCAAAGACCTCAAGCGTTACGACGTAGGGATAGACCGAGGGAGGTGGTGGAAATACAGTCGTACCTTAAAAAATTTAAATTATCGTACAGTGTAAATATTTTTTATATATTTCTTTATATATTTCTAATATAAATTCTTAAAAACTCACGTTGCTTAACATAAATACTCCATACCTCCTGGTTACGTGGCGAGACCCAAGCCAAGAGCTAGAGTAACAGATGCACATGGTAGCATAAATGAAAGGTAGCTAATAAAGGAGTCGGAATGCTGCAACAACCCTAGCAGTACATTTCTTTCGAGGGAGGCTAGGTTTAGGTGTAAGTTGGCTGAGCAAAGGTGCCACCGGAATGGTCAGAAACTTCAAGAGGAGACTCTATGGGGTCCCTACTACATTTGAAACGAATCTATTCTATTATGGGCAGTAAGGGAAAAAGCTCTATGGATGAATGCTTGGCAATTCGAGTCTGCTATAAATATGGAGTTTGGAAATGGTGTTGTTGGTATCGCCATTCGAGCTCGAAATACTCGAGAGAGGAAGAAAGGTCTAACATGAAGATAAGAGTTGTGTTTGGTAGCCAAGGATGACTTGCCTGATCCCTTCGGAGTGATTTTCTATGAACACCCTTTGTTGGGTATCAGGCAGTCTCCTTGGCTAACTTGACAAGCTCTTTTCTTTCATGCTAGACCTTGTTTTCCTCCCTTATCGATCGTCGATGAATGGGTTCGACATCGAGGAAGAAAGGTCTTTCATGAGGATAAGAACCTTGTCTGGTAGCCAAGGATGACTTGCCTGCACCTAGGGGTGATAACGAGCCGAGCCGAGCTCGAGCCAGGTTCGGTTCGGCTCGGAAACAGGCATATCTCGGTTTGAGGCTCACCGAGTTCGGAATTTTAGGTTCGAGCTCGGCTCGAAAATAATATTACTGGGTTCGGCTCGGGCTCAAAGCTCGTCAGGCTCAGCTCGAGCTCGGCTCGAAATGGATATTTTTCTATATTATTTTTATTATTTATTTATTTATCTATTTATTTATAGTTTATTTTTTATTTATTATTTATAATTTTGTTTTAGTTTATAATATTCAATTTATTTTATTTAATTTATTTTTAGTGGATTTTTTCTCAATTATTTTATTATTTTTCTTTGTTAAATAAATTATTTTTAATGTATATATAAATATACATATGTATGTTTATATATAATTATTCTGAGCCTGTTCACGAGTTTTTCGAACCGAGCTTGGGTAAGTTCGGCTCGTTTAAATCTTGAACCGAACCCGAGCCCGAATTGAGTTCATTCGAGCAAAGCTTTGATCGATTTTTGATCGAGCCGAACCCGAGTAGCTCGTAAGCCGGTCAGGCTCATTATCACCCTTACCTGCACCAAGGTTGGTGATAAGTTTAGGTTGCAGGCAATCATCCCTGGCTTAGCTGACAGGTTCTTCTCTTTCATGATAGATTATTCTCTTCTTTCTTTAAAAATATTAGAGGGTGAACATACCAGAGACACTAAAACCATCATTTTTAATTTCGGATCATAAATAATACGTGATGAACAACTATATTTAAAAAAATGTTATTGTAGTTAGTTATCTCATCTTTTAATCACGTGATTAAGGTTTAATTCCTACTCGTAAAAATAGAAAATATTTCAATTATGTTTGATCGTTCACCTCGAAAATTACATGTGATAAAAAGATTAGTTGGATATTGAAAAAAAATCAAGGATACATATGATAAACGTAATATAATTATATTTTAATCTCTAAATATATTTTTTATATATAATAAATATATATTTTCGAGATTGTGTGACAACGGAATTAATATCAGGGTTATATGGTTATGATTTTTTATGCTTTTGTCTAAATGATTCGGTGAAATTCTAGGTATGATGGATCTTGTGTGTAGTATATGATATCTTACATGATAAAGGTATGTGTTTAGACGATTAGTAGTATCATCGTGTGTTTATTTATCTTTTATTTTTGCGCGTACTAAGTTTTATGCTTATATTTATAATTTACATGAAATATACTAAGTTTATTAAAGAGTGTTCGGTGATTGATGCAGAGTTACAAGGGGTTTATGTTGGTCTTTGCTACGCATAGGACGCGAGATTTCGACAAGTTATACTTGAATTGGATAACACTGAAATCAGGGACGGAGGCATATAAGGGTAGGAGGGACAATCACTCTCCGTCCGAAGAAATTTTTTATTTTCGTCTTTTTATTTAATTTTTTTAAAAATTAATTTTTATATATTTATCTCGTACTTTTAATTAGGGATGACGATGGATCGGACTTTATAAAGTTCAATCTAATTAATAATTGGATTTTAAAAAAAAAAATCTAAGTCCTAATCCAAGTTTATTTACATAAATTAAAATCCAATCTAATAAAATATCTAAAATCCAAATCCAAATCTAAAAGTCGAAATCCAATTACTTTTTAAAGTAACAACTCAAATAAATATCTTTAAATAAAAAAATATTTTTTATCAAACAAATGTTCTTAAATTTATAGCACAAACAATTCCAATAAATATTACAATCCAATATAAAATAAATTAGAGTAACAACTCATACTTTTTAAATCTAAAAATTTTAAATATTTTTATTCGGGTTTATATATGAATCAGATTTATATCGGATATGAGTTCAGATTGAATTTGGATTGTTTCATGACAATATTCATATTCGATCCACCTTCTATTAGGACTCAGACTTTTTTTGGATTCGAATTCGAACTTTTTTAATCAGACTTGGATTAAATTTTTTTCTTCGGATCGAATCAGATTCAGATTAAATTCGAATTATATTATCATCCCTACTTTTAATCATATATATTTTGTATTTGTATTTTTAATATATTAGGATGTTTATGTATTTTTATAAAAATGTATATGATTAATATATTATTAAATATTTTTAAAAAAAATTGAGTTGAGGCAGGGGAGACAGACACGTCTAATGAACTTATTAGGGCATGTTTCTTAGCCGTGTCCTGTGACCTGTCCCTTTACCAACTCATTAGATAATACCCATAGGATTTTATTGACCAGGGACTTGGGTTTTACTTACTCAAGAAGCCTTCTTTTTATTTTATAATTTCTATCTATTTATATAAATTTAATTATGTAATTTAATTATAAATATATTAAAATTAAAATTGAAACGTGACATATACATAAATGTTTACTGATTTTGTAAATTTGAAAAAAATAATTTATTTATAACGAAAGATGTAATTAAATAAGAGTTTTAAAGTGAAACAACTTAAAATAGGCTAAAATAAAACTATATTAAATATTATAAAAATAATAAGAGTTTTAATATTATTTTTTATACATAACAAAATGTTTGCAAAGATAATATAATTTTATTATATAATATAAATATTTATTGATTTTGTAAGTATTTTAATATATATAAAAATTTAATATATTAAATTTTTTATTATTTAAAAAAATTTAAATACAATCTTATTTTAATTTTATTTTAGAAGTCCCTCGTTAAAAAAACTTCAATCAAGTATTAGAAGTTAGGGTGACGTGGAAGAAAACGATTGGACACAGGCTGGCATTGCCATTAAAAAAAACCCGAATCCTCCCTTTTAATATCGAATCGGTTTCATCTGGGAAAATCGATCTCCATTCTTCATTTTCCGGGAAAACGAAAACCTAAGACTACGAGGAAGACGATCAGCGGCAGCAATATGAGTTATCAGAGTGTTCCTCAAGATTCTTATCCTCCTCCCGGTAATCAGATCTTTCCTTTTTTCTTAATTCCATAATTTAATCATCTTTTATTCGTTTTTCCCCCCTTCAATTTTTTACTTTTGTTACAACAGGTTACGCCTCTCCTTATCCTCCACCCGGCTACCCTTCTGCTCCACCACCGCCGTCTCATCCTCCTTACGAAGGCTATCCGCCTCCGGGATATCAACCTTATCCTCAACCGCAACGCCCGCCGTACGAGGGTTACCAAGGGTATTTTGCTCAAGGGTATCCACCGCCGCCGCCACCTCCTCCGGGCCATCCCCAATATCAACACTGCCACCACTATGAGCATCACCATCACCAGAATTATTATGATGATGGGTGTTTCTCTTTCTTAAGAGGCTGGTACGTATTTCTTTCATGTTATCTTTCTTTATTGATCGGTGCCAAAAGATCTGATTTTGGTTGCTTAATATGTTAATTTTACAATTCAAAAGTCCAAGCTTTCATTTTTAGTGTTGGGTTCTTGGAGGAAACTCAAAATAAACTAGAAAGTTAGAAAGGGGAATCGTTCTCTAATGTATTGAAGACTACAGTACAGTAGCAGTTGATTCTCTTAGGCTAAGATAATCTCAATGTAATCTATCATCTTTGTGCCTTTTTTTGTATGTAAATTGTGTCATTTCACAACTGCATCATCACTCTCTTACAAGTTCATAGGATTTGATACAGTTTTTTCTTTCATTTGTGTATGTTGCAGGATTGTATTCCTTTTGTTTGATCCTTGGTTCTTCTGTTTCTTATAATTCACATTTAAATTAGTAGATGCCTCCTCCATGGCATTAATTGTAGTTTAGATGAGCATCATGAATCATTTTTTCCTCAAATCATTTCTTCCAGTTCAACTCGATGAGTTTTATGTGGTAGATTGTCCGTAGTGGTGTAGACTGTAGACTAAATGCTTGAATTTATGAAGGTTGAAAGTGACAGTTATGGAGGCTATGATTTGCCATAATGATTTTCACAAGTAGTTTTAAGATATGCTTTCGAAGTTCAACACTAGAAGACTTGTTGACAAACACCCTCTCTTTGATAGTGTTGTCTCCTTTGAGTTTTTCGGTTTAGTACCGGTATGGTTATGTTGGTTGTGCTCTTCATTTTTCTTGAAGTACGATACATACATTAATCTGAAACTCACACTCAATTCCAAATAACATAGGCTAATGGTAATTGGGATTGGTTATGCTTTAACATGCGCTTGGCCGCCAGTCAGATTGTATAGTTTCCTTATGGTTTAAAGTGTTGTTAGGCTTTGGACTAAAAACAAAAGTTGAACCATGGTACCTGTTGGATACTTTTTCACAATTATCATTAATAGACCATCATTTAGATGGCATACATGTTTCAGATGTTTTGCTCGGATTTGATATTGATGGCATAGTGCATTGTTTATGTATATGCAGTTTGGCTGCTTTATGTTGCTGCTGCGTATTGGAGGAATGCTGCAGCTTCTGCTTGTAATAATTTACATATCTGCTTTCTCTACACTTCTTTGCTACTGTTTGGGAAGTGGGAAAATGCTCTGCTTTGCACTTTATGAGGTCTTTTTCCATTCTATAAACAATCATATGTTTGTATTATAGTTTATCTACTCTTAAGTTTATATAAGCCCAAGTTTGCATTATAGATACAGGATGCGCTCGGTTCTCGTTGTAAATCGTTTTATTTGTATCATATGCATTGGATTTCATCTTGCCGGTGTTTCTCATGGTTTATAGCTCCGTTTTCTTCCGCTTAATTGTGTAAATTTCATCTAACTCGCCGATAAAATTGTTTGTCGGCATCGTACATGAGTTCTCTGTTGCCCTATTCTTCAATTCCATGTCCTTAATTATCATTGAGGCCTTGACTAATTATGATCTGACCTCATCAGGAGGGGGGGACTGCCGATAAAACATGGCAGAGCCGATACAATGCACCTACAAAATCTACACAAACTCCGGTGCACCCTTCTGGTGCCCGACCAATGTCTGATACAGATACATCTTCTTTACCTTCTTCCCATCATCGAGGATGAATTCTGTTTGGTCGCTTTCGTTTATGATCTCCACGTTTAGGCTTGGCATCCTGTCGATAACCAACTTTCCGTCTCCGAGAGTAACTTTGCAGTAGGACATCCAAAGGGATCGCATTGTTTCAAGCTTTCCCACGTCCTCCAGAAGTGGTATGTTACCAAAGGGGCAGTCCCTGGTCTCTAGCTTGCGGACATTCTTGCAGGCGTTCAACCCGTAGAGCATTCCTTTGTCACCGTTTAAAATATTTATTTAATTAATTTTAATTAAAAAAAATTGGCTACTTCCATAATTTGATGAGAATGGTCATAGATAATAAAATTTAAAAAAAAAATTGAAACAAAAATTTCAATAATAATATCTTAACATTTATTTCAATTTTTAATTCATACTTTAAAATATATGTTTTTTTGATAAATTTTTATTAAATCCATAAAAAATTATTACATCGTCTTTAAGAAGTGAAAAAATTAGATTAAACAATGCAATAATTTTACAAAAAAAAAAACAGAGAAATTAAAATTCTTATGGAATTAAGCATACCAATAAAATTTAGAAGCTTCTTGAATCTTCTTGTCTATATCCAAACGATACGCATAAAGAAGGAAGAAGGAGTTATAGACGATCCAAACTGTCATGTAAAAAGCATCGCTACCCAAGACTAATTTTATCGGCAAACAACCATCAACCGGAGTGGGGATATAACTTTTCGAAAGACCACCGACAGAAATATAAATTAGAAACTAACGCCGATTGAATCAAACCACAAGAGCAAATAAATCAAACCACCGGCAAACAACAATCGATCGCTAGGGTATGCTGCAACGTGCCACAAGAGCAGATAAATCAGAACACAAAACGAAAACATGTCACAAAGACAAAAGAAAACGTGTCATAATAACAGAAAACATACTATAAAAACAGATATTTTTATTAAAATTAAAATTAAAAATAATAGATTTATAGATCCGATGGTCGACAACCAATACTATAATTGATTGTCGACCACCGATAAAAAAAAATTTAAATGAAGAAGGATTAAGAAATTTTTTTTAGAGAAATGAAGGAGCGACTTTTAACTAAAAAATTCATCATAAATATATGACGATCGCTCTTTAACTAAAAAATTCATCATAAATATATTATACTAAAAATATATATTTACAAAATTAATCGACTAATAAAGTTGACTTAATTTATATAGGGATTTTAAATACCTTTTTTGTTGAAGAGTGATGAACTAGACCCCGTGTATGCCACTATTATCTAGCTTGGATCGACTAAAAAATGAAAACTGGAATAAATCGATACGAAAAATACGAATAATTCGATTTTAGGTAAAAATTCTCGATTTGTCTCAAAAAATGAAATAGAGTTTGAGTTATAAAATAAAATTTTGAATAAGTCAAATTTTTTAGTAATTAGAGAAACTATTTTTAAGTTTGAGATGAGCCTCTTAATTTTTTATGATATATGTACTGATATATAAAAATATAAAAAAAAAATTGTCACAAATGAATATACATACCTTATATAATTAGAGAATATCGTTTAAATTGAAAATATATCGTACTATAACATGATAATTACAATTAAAATTTTATAGAGACACGAAAACTCAATTCGATTCGACTCGAATTGTTTAAACTCGAATAAAAATATTTTAAAATAAAGTTTGAATTATAAAATATGACTTCAGTAACTCAATTTTTTTTAATTTCACCTATTTTATCCTATACTTTTATAATATAATTAATTAGTACAAACTAATAATCATTTCAATAAAATATCGATGTGAATTAAAAAACATAATTTTAACTTATCATTTTAACATACTAACTTTTTGTTAAAAATATATTTTTAAGAAAAATCTGTTCTCGTATTTTAATTGAAACAAATATATTTAAAATAATAATTAAACCAAAATTAAGCCTATTTTTCATATAAAAAATTGAACCAAACCGAAAGTAAAACAAAAGAGGCATTATGATCGGTGGGTTTTCTCTCTAGGTGCACATTAGCAGGGCTGATGGCGCGTAGGGTTTTTTTAGTTGTTTCTTCTTTTTTTTAGCTATTGCTTGTTGTTTCTTGCTTGATTTTGGTGGTTTTGGGTTGTGAGTGAGGTTATGGACTGAAAAAAGTTGTTTGAGGGAGGGATTGAGCAATCTCTAGAGTTCTTTCCTTCTGAGGATCGGAGGTTGTCAAGCCGGCGCCTGAAGTCTTTGACGAGGGAATTTCCAAGTGGCAATTCGCTCTGGTTGGTCGGTTCATTGGCGGGGCTTCGAATTTTAGTGCTCTGCAGAAGATAGTTTCTTCGTTATGGTGTAAGGATTCGTTGCTTAAAGTAAGTCTAGATGGATCAAACCTATGTCTTTTCTTTTTTCTAATGTTGCTGCAAGGGATTGAGTACTGGATAATGGATCATGGCATATCCAGCATAAACCTTTAGTTTTAAGGAAATGAGAACCCAATCTTAAGAAGCTCGATTTTAATCTTTCTTGCAAGCCGATTTGGGTTCAACTGTATAATATTCCTCTTGAACTATATTCTAGAAGGGGAATTAGCTACATAGCTAGTGATTTGGGTGTTTCATTGTACATGGATTCGATTACTGCTTCTAAGGAGCGTCTTGAATTTGCAAAGGTGTGCATTGAGATGAAAGTTGGTGTAAAAGTTCCTAAGTAAGTTCCTGCTCTAATGTCAGATAATTATGTTGTTATGATTAGTGTTCATGTGCCTTGGATGCCTGCTAGTTTTGACCACTGTAAGACTTTTGGTCATCTCACAAAATTCTGTCCACTATCGGGGTAAAGGAAAGAAAGTGTGAAGGGTTAAGGATCTGGTTGTTGGTGCATCGAAGATAATTGACAAACGTAAGGATGTTACTGTAGTTATATCTGTGGATGTTGGTGAGATGATGGATGGTTCAGAAGGTGTGAATGTCACTTCTGATTTGGTCATAGAGAATTCTTTTTTAGTTTTGGAGGAAAGGACTGATCCTTTGTTCTCCAAGAGGATGAGGAGCTTGACTTGCATGAGTTTCCTCCCTTGAATTCTGTCAAGAAAAAGAAGGGAGGCCTGACAAAGTGGGGGTTATTAAATCAAGCAATGTCTCTGTTGGGTCTGATGAAGTGAGGCAACCTAGAGTTGTTACTCAAGGGGTTGCTAATTTGTTGCATGAGTTGAAAAGTAAGAAGAAAAGTGCTCTAGATAAAGGGAGTGGTGCTTCTTCTTCTATATGATTGTTGTCTTTTGAAATGTAAAGGGGTTTAATAGCCCTCGGAAGCAAAGGTAGGTTATGAAGCGTGTAAATAATTTGGATGCTTCTATTGTTTGTCTGTTGGAAACTCGTGTTCGTGAATGTAATGCTGAAGTTGTGTTTGCTCAATTTTCTGATATTTGAAATCATTGTGCTAATTATAATGAAAGTGAAAATGGGAGAATTTGGGTATTATGAAAGAAAGAGTTTGTGTTCTCACCTAATTTCATCTCTGAGCAATGTGTGACTTTATCTGGAAGCTTGCGTGGAAGACAAATCTTGCTTACTGCAGTCTATGGTAGCAATGATGCTATGAAGAGAAGAGTATTATGGGAACAGCTGCGTGCTGTTGGTTGTTCCTTTTTGGTCCCTTGCTTGGTTGGTGGTGATTTCAACATTAGTGCTGCTGCAAATGAGTGCTCGATATGGAGGCTTTGGGTCATGTCCTTATAAATGATATGGTGGAATTTCATGATTGTTTGGATGAGTGTGGCTTGATGGATCATTCTTTCGTTGGTTCACTATTTACTTGGTCGAATAAACAAGATGTTGGTTACTTAGCAAGGAAGCTTGATAGGGTTTTAGTTAATGCTGTTTGGGATGAGGAGTTTCCTCACTCAGCTGTTGAATTTCAGACACCTGGGTGTCGGATCATTGTATTGCAATTACATGTAAGTATAAGGAGGCTTATGTGAATAAACCTAAGCCTTTTAGGTTTTTCAATTTTTGAATTTCTCATCCTGAGTTTGAGAGACTGGTTGGGGATTCTTGGCAAGAGCCTGCGTTTGAGACTCCTATGAAGTTCTTTTTATTAAGTTGAAAAGATTAAAGAGGTGTTTGCGTGGGTTAAATGAGGAGCATTGTTCGAACATCTCGGAACAAGTAAGAGATAAAAGGAAGCTTTTGAAGGAGAGGCAACTGGTGAACATTTCTGGTCCTGATAGAAATATGGAACTTGAGAAGCAATTGCAAGTTGAGTTGGCCAATTTAGAAAGAGCTGAGCTGGAGTTTTATAGATAGAAGGCACGACTTGACTAGATACAAGATGGAGATCAAGGAACTAAATTTTTTCATGCTGCTGTGGTTGTGAGGAAGAAACGTAACACGATACGAGTCCTATATGATGTCTCTGGGAACAGGTTGGAACGCTTTGAGGAACTGTCCACTGAATTGATTCGATTTTCACAGAGCAGATTGGATCTGAGAATGGGTCTGTTCTAGTATGTGATGGACAACTACTTAAGGAGCTTTTGAACTATTCTCTTTCTGAGGCTGGTACTTTGGTTAGGGAGGTCACTTTGTCTGAAGTCAAAGAGGCAGTGTTTGGGCAAGGGAGGGATAAGGCTCCTGGTCCGGATGGATACACAGTAGGATTCTTCCAGACTGTTTAGGAAATTATAAAAGAAGACTGTTGTTGTTGTTCGACATTTTTTTCTACTTCTGATATGTTGCCAACATTCAATGCCATGACTATAGCATTGGTTCTTAAAGTGCCAAATGCTTCCTTTGTCAAGGACTTTCGACCCATATCTTGTTGTTCGGTGGTCTATAAGACTATCACCAAGATATTGGTGTATCGGTTAGCTGGTATTTTTCCTGATATGATTGCAGGTAATCAGGTAGCATTTGTACAAGGTAAGAGTATCATTGACAATACTTTGTTGGCACAAGAGATTGTTCGAGGGTATGGCAGGAAGGGTATCTCTCCTCGGTGTGCCTTGAAGATTGATCTGCAAAAAGCCTTTGATTCAGTTAGTTGAAGGTTTCTTTTGAGGGTTTTGGAAGCCTTGGGATTGCAATTGCAGTTCAGGGATTGGATTGAAGCTTGTTTTACTGGGTCTCGGTTCTCAATTTCTTTGAATGGGAGCTTGATTGGTTTCTTTAGGGGTATGAGGGGGTAAGGCAAGGAGATCCCCTCTCTCTTTTTTTGTTTGTGTTAGCAATGAACGTATTCTCCAGAATGTTTGATGTTGCAGCTAGGAAATGAGTATTTCAGTTCCATCCTAAATGTAAAAAGCTTGATTGTTCGATGCTTCTTGCTAAGATTAGGGCAAGGTTGAATGCATGAGCAGGGCAGAATTTAAGCTATCAGGGAGACTACAACTCATATGAGTTGTATTGTTTAGCATGACAAACTTTTGAACTATGCAGGTTGTTCTTCCAAAAGGGGTGTTGCGAGAGATCGAAACTTTGTGTTGTCGTTTCTTTTGAAAAGGGAAGGACAAGGTAGCTAAGGGGGCTTGTGTTAGCTGGAAGTTTATTTGTCTTCCAAAGAGAGAAGGTAGTTTGGGACTGAAGGACCTTAATGTATGGAATCGTGCTTGCATATTAAGTCTGATCCAGAAACTTTTATCTGGTAGGGACACCTTATGGATTGTCTAGATTAAGAAGAATGTTATAAAGCAAAGTGATTTTTAGACTATGGATAGCAAGCAACATTATAGCTGGCTATTCAGAAAGCTCCTGAAACTGAGAAGTGAAGCATCTTCGGTGTTAGAGGCTAGTAGGGTTTACTTGACGAGGAAGATTTGGGAGGGGCTTAGGGTTCAAGGGGAGACAATGGCCTAGCATAGGTTGATTTGGTTTTCTCTACATATACCTAAGCATGCTTTGAGTGCTCGCCTGAAACTCGTGATCATTTGTTCTTTGAGTGCTCCTTTTCCAAGCAAATCTGATGCGTGGTTCTTCACTGCAATGGTCTTACGAGGGGGTTCTGGATTGGCCTGGGTAGTAACAGTGAAGGGGAGGTCGTTGAATGCACTTGTGTTCCGGCTTGCATGGCAGGCTTCTCTATATCTCGTGTGGGAAGAGAGAAACAAAAAGTTATTTCAAGGCGTGCAGCGAAGTAGTGTTGAGGTGTTCGATTGTTTAAAGTATATTCTTTGCATTCGATTGAAGCATAAAAACATTAGGATACGAGATGTACAAAGCTTAGTTGGATGGGGGGTTTAGTTCCCTAAAAAAAACTGTATAGTTGTAGCAGTTGTTTTTGCTTTTGTTTAATACAAGGATCACGAAGCTTATCAAAAAAAAATGAACCAAACCCGTTGTGAATATTCCAGTTGTTTTCTTGGTATTATTGACTCAATCATAGCAATTATGTCAAATAAAGGATCTAATCTCAAATTTAAGTTAATAGAAGGACCAAAATCCAAATTTGATTCATCAACTTTGCTTTTCTCCTTCTCTCGGTTATTTTTTAGAAGTTTTAAAATAACGAGAACAATCGTTGTCGATTATTATTGATATGATTTTGAATTCTATCATTTTCTTGTTATTAATGGTTTCAATCGACGATATTATTTATTAAATAACGACTATCATAATAATAACCGGTTATTTTTTAATCTCTATTACTAACTAAAATATAAGTTAAACTCGTTAAACAAGAGAGAAAATTAAGTTTGGAAACCGAGAAAATTAAAGATTTGATTGGTGAGCGGGAAAAAAAAGATCACGAGAAACCTGGGTTTTGTTTTGCAAAAATTTATTCCAAATTTAATGAAAAGTGTGTGTCGCATGGCATATAGAAAATGGCAAATATTATGGGATATAACAATGGATATTGCTATTATATTTAATAAATAAAATTTTTATATTTATTTAATGAATGAATACGGAAAAATTTGTATTTGATTCGTTTATTTTTATGAAAAAAACTCGATTATTGATGTTAACTTGTTTATAAGCTCATTTGTAGGGTCGTTTTATTTTTTATATTTAAAATATTACTGAAGGTAGAGACTAAATTGAACACAAGGTGAACTCTAAAATTCAAATTGTGAAGTCTAAGGAGCTTAACGACTAATGAATTAATTCGTAGTTTCAAAAATAAATAAACGAACATTAATACAATATTAAAATTTTAAACGAACATAAATCAAACATGAATACCTCTAAAATTAAAACAAATAAACATGAATATAATCTTATTTATTCAAGCTCGGTTAATTTATTGATCATAGTCGCAACTAAATCCGCACACACATATACATAAGATATGATAAAGTTTCACAGTCTAAGACTCTAAATTTTATACGTTTTTTATATCGTTGGATGACTTAAACAGATAACTCAGATTAATTCTTTATTTTTTTCAAGTGATAATCTTCACATAACCAACTGTTAATCTAAGCAGTGACAGACCCGAAGATTTTCTTTTTCATGTCTCCCTATTTAAATTTTTTAAAATTTTAGTTTATTTATAAATTTATCCCCTACTTTCAATCATTTACATTTTGCCCCTCACTTTCAAATTCTGGCTCCAACCCTGATTCTAAGTCACATAATTGAATTATCCAACGATCTAAAAAACGTATAAAATTTAGAGAATTTTATTCTGTATAATTTGATCTTTATCTTTTTATATATATTCGATTGGTTTTTTGTGTCAGATATATTTCTGAAATAAAGCAGTAGAAATAACATGTGTTATGTGATTTCATTTAACACATTGGAAGAGGATTTATATGCACCATCTTTGTGCTATTAATTTCTTCCAGTTTTAGGTTGAAAGCAATAGAAGATATTAGAATAATGTATTAATTTTTTTATAAAATAAATACTTAAATATTATCATCATAAATAAAATTAATTAGTTTGAGTCGGTAACGGAATTAGTATATTGAGAATAGAGTTATATATAGTTTGTTTTGATTTGATTCGATAAATTATTTTCGTAATTTATTAATTTTTAATTCGGTTAATTTTAATTTTTGGTGTTTCTATGTTAATTTTGAGATTTAAAATCTT
The DNA here is from genome assembly GCA_035048815.1 of Abelmoschus esculentus. Lineage (NCBI taxonomy): Eukaryota > Viridiplantae > Streptophyta > Magnoliopsida > Malvales > Malvaceae > Abelmoschus > Abelmoschus esculentus. The sequence goes on along the minus strand of JAUCBN010000032.1, from coordinate 15,918,463 downwards.
ATACTTTATTTTGATAAAATAAATTTATTTTTATGACTTTACATATTATTTAATAAAATTTAACATCTTTTCAAAATTATTTCTTAAAATTAATATTCGTAATCGTAATTTTTTAACTTATAAATTATTAACTGTCCGAAAAATCAAATTTTTTAGTTTTATTTCATATCTAAGTAAAAAAGTTATAATTTATTAAGTATTTAAATTTAAAAATCTAAAGAAATCAAAAAAATTTATTTAACTAATATTTAAATAAAAAAACTTAAAATATTATTAAACTATAAAAAAAATAAAAAGACCACAAATACAATCCCATAGACTAAAATCTAAAGGCTTCATTCCTAACTTCCATAACAATTGTTTATAATATTTAATCTGAATTAATATATTAATAAATTAAATATTAATAATTATCATTAATCCTAAATAAAATATTAATTTAATTACACAAATATCTTAAATTTTCAATTATATGTAAAAGGAGGTTGAATTTTTCACTTATTAATTATATATCAACATTGAGCATTAATTAAAGTAACCAAGTTGTTCATCAACATGCAACCTTATCAGTTCTTGAGGCATAGAGACAGGTTCAAAGTAGATTTATATTCAATATTTAATAGGTTGATTAATTTAATATTTGTACTGATAAAAAATTAATATACACGATAAGATTAAAGACGAGCATTTTATCCGGTCTGATTGGATTTCAATTCGACTCGGTTTGATAGGTTAGATTTTTTATAAAAATTCAGGTTCGGGTCGGATGATTTTTTTAAAGTGATATTGCGTTGAGTTTGGTTTTTGGGTGTAAAATATTCGACCCGATCCAGGACTAAATATGTAATTTTTGATAATTTTTAAGGATATTTATAATAATGATCTTTTATCTATATATTTTTTATAATTAGGTCCTTAAATTTATTTTTTCTATAATTCAGGTCGGGTTGGGGTCGAATCTAGGGTATTTATTTTTTGGCCAGGTCGGTTCAAATTTTTTAAAAAATATTTGGGTCGGGTCAAAATCAGATTTAAGATATTTATGTTTAAGTCGGGTTCAGGTTGGTCAAAAATTCAACTCCATCCGTACCCATTTTTAGATAAAATATCGTTTTTAGTTACTGTGGATAAATTAAAATTTTATAAAAGTCGGAAAAATCAGTTTTTAGTAAATTAAAATCCGGGGATTAAAATAGTGGATAAATGGGAGTTTGAAGATTATTTTTTTTGAAAAAAATGGTTTAACTCTCTAAATACAATAAAAAATAAAGTCTTAATAAAAACATCTTGTATCAATATGTACCATTAATTATCTTAATAACTTTTCAAATTATAGGACCTAAAATGTAATTATCCCTTTTAAGAATCAAATATATTAAAACATAAAAAAATTGTATATAATTTAAATTATCAAATATTATGCTTATATTTTTATTTTTAATTAATTAAATGATGATACGTGTAATTAAAAAAATAACAGTCTGTTAAATGAAAAAAACTGAGATTGGAGATTTGTTTTGATTTTTATTTTTGGTGACCAAAATTAAAATGTTTGATAGTTAAGTTACTATTTGTGTAGTTTACCCTAAAGTAAAGCAAAGCAACTAGCAGCAGACAAATGGAGTTCATGGACGAAATAGATAAAGCAGAGGACTTGGCAACTGGCAATGGTTGTTTAGTACAGTCTCTGTAACGTTCCAACTTCAAAAACTCGTAATCTATCTATCTCCTTTCCCCCAAAATCACTCTCTGCTGAAAAAAAGACCACTTTCCCTCTTTCTTTCTCTCTCCCAAAACCATAAAAAAAGCAAAATAAAAGCTGCCTGGGAGTGAAAGAGATGGTCCTTGAAGCTAACGGCGTAGTTTGGATGGGTGGTGAAGAGGAAAAAGAAGATGCAGTTTCGTCTTGGACTCGAACCAATGGTAACAACAGTAATGCAGACGGTAATGGATTGGAGGGTAAGGAAGATGAGTTGGACTTGGCTATGCCGGTTGCTTCTCTTTCGAGCTTCAAATCCATGCTTGATGGTGATTGTGGTACATTAATCCTGGTATGAACCAGGAGCTTCAAATCAGGGAGCTTGGTTTTGGGTCTAACCAGGTTGATAACAACAATCTCTTTCTCCACCTCCCGATTGATTCATCTTCTTCCTGTTCTCCTTCACAGGCTTTCACGTTTGACCCTTCACAGTCTCACCCTTTGTTGCCTCCTAAACCTTGCTTCTCTTCTCTCCTCAACGTTTCCTGCAACACCCCTTCTTCTAATCCCTTTGATTTCGGCTCCGAATCGGCTTTTCTCGCTCAGTTTCAACCGAGTTTGATAGGTTTTCCCCAGGCAATAATGGGTACTCCTGAGCTCAGCTCGAGCTCCGAGTTTCAAGCTACGAGGTTGTTCTCTGGAACTGAGAATGATTTTGACTGGTCGGGGAATGACCTGTTTATGAACAGGGGAAAGGTTTTGAAGTCCCTTGAAGTTTCCCCTTCGGTTGGTTCTCAACCAACTCTGTTTCAGAAGCGAGCTGCGATGATGCGTCAGGGCTCTGGTGGGTCTGATAAAATGGGGAATTCGGATGTTTCAGGGCCGAGATTCGGAGGGGAAGCGTCGGAGGGAAAGAGGAAGAGGCATGGAGATGGAGATATTGAGGAAGCAAGCATTGATATGTCGAGCTTGAATTATGATTCTGATGAGAGGAATGATGATTACAAAGTGGATGAGACTGTGAACAATGGTGGTTGCGACTCAAATGCAACTAGTACTGTTACTGGTGGTGGGGATCTGAAGGGGAAGAAGAAAGGGTTGCCGGCGAAAAATCTGATGGCGGAGCGACGGAGGAGACAGAAGCTTAATGATAGGCTTTACATGCTTAGGTCTGTGGTGCCTAAGATTAGCAAGGTATAAATATTATCTTTGAAAGTTCTCAAGGAATTGATGATTATAGACTTGCATATTCTTTTGTGATACAAAGTTAGAATCTTGATGTTTGGCATTTATATTGATAGTTTGAGAATATGCATGCTTGATTTGAGTTTCCTCACCTTTTTCTTTTACGTGCTCCTTTAATTGAAACTTATATCGATGGTGGCGGCTACTCGTTGTGCTTATCATGTTAACAGATGGATAGAGCTTCAATACTTGGGGATGCCATTGATTATTTGAAGGAGCTTCTGCAAAAGATTAATGATCTCCATACTGAACTTGAATCTGCTCCATCTGGCTCTTTGATGCCACCATCTACAAGTTTAAACCCGGTGACTTCGACCCCACCTACCCTTCCATGTCGTTTGAAGGAAGAACTATGCCCCAGCTCATTCCCAAGCTCTAAAAGCCAACCGGCAAAGGTTTCTTTCCCTATTGTTTGCTTATGCTAAAATTGCTTGATAATTCTGTGTACTAGTCTTATACCTCCTTGGCAAAAGAAATTTGGCTTGTATGATAAATTTGAAAACTTCTAATGGTGAAAGGAGCGAAATATGAATGCATGATAAATTGTGTACTTGCACAATCGATAAGGCTTAGTGGCCATCCATTTATGGATCAAACGTGCTAGTCAAAATTGTTAGGTTTTGCACTTGTTACATCGTCATGAAACTAGAAATACTCTGTTAGACTGAGGAGGCTCAACTTTTGTCTCCCCCCTCCCCCCCCCGCCATGTTGTTGGATAAATGATACTACAATATACAACGGAAAGAAGTAACCATTAGACATGTATATCTTGCTCCCAATCCCGGCTGCTAACAAGTATACTTTTCATGTTGTCTGCTGCAATCCATAGCCTTGGGCTAACATTTTCTTTGATTCGAATAGTGAATAACTGAAGAAGTGAGATATATGTATTTCCTGAAAGTTCCAATGATCTTTATTCATTTGGACAGGCATATGCTTGTCAATGTAACTTGTTTTTTCCTAAATGTTTTGAGCAACAACTCAAGTAACTCCTAATTTCTACATTTATATTTCTGCAATTTCCAGGTGGAGGTTACCTTAAGAGAAGGAAGGGCTGCCAACATTCACATGTTTTGTGCTCGCAGACCAGGTCTCTTGCTCTCTACTATGCGAGCTCTAGACAACCTTGGATTGGATGTACAGCAAGCTGTTATTAGCTGTTTCAATGGATTTGCTCTGGATGTATTCCGAGCTGAGGTGCACTTCTTTCGTCTCTTCGTGTCTTTGATACTCTTTTCGGTGATTTCCGTTTAAAGATCAGTTTAGGTGTGTCGCTATCCAACAGATTATATATGTTTTCCTCATTGCATCTAAAATCTTTCTAAAACTTTTATTGAATTTGGCTTCTTTCCAAGCCAAGCCAATTCCAATGCAAAACCCAAGGCCCTAAATGGAGTTGTTTCTCGTGTTTTAACTATTACAACAACAGGAAAGGAATGGTCCTTTATATTTTGCTAGTTTGTCTGTAGTTTAAAATGTGACTGGTTTAGGTAGAAGGAAAGTTCAAATTATGCTATAGACCATGAGCCAAGACCACCAAGGTTGAAGGTTCAACTCTCTTATTGTCCTGTTGTGCATAATATCAACTACATGGACTATTCTGCACATGAATTGATGTAAGATTCCTGGTTTATAGTGGGACCTATGTCGGCAATGTTTGGATACACCTTTCCTTTCTTCTCTCTTTTTGTTTCCACATTTTTTTAAAACCTTCCACCATCCCTAGATTCCCCCATCCGAAGCTACTTTAGTGGTGGTTGATCTTAGATCAGTGAAAGAATTGCTCATGACCCGAGTTTAAAGCCATTATCGGAATTCACCTGATTGACAAAATAATAAGGGCTAGGAAAGATTGCCAGCTAGGTAACAGGGTATAGAAAACTGGAGGAGACAACAAAAAGGTGATCATTTTAGTATTAGAAATGGTTATGCAGATGAACCGTATTACCATGTAATTACACCAATATATTCGCAATTGCACTTTTTCTGAAAAGCATTACAAAAACCATAAACAGATATTTCTTGCATCTATCGGAACAAAAAGTTTCGAGTGTTATTAGTGATCAAAAGAATGATTATTGGTTATTTGGTTTATTGTTCAACAGCAATGCAGGGAAGGCCAGGACTTGATGGCTGAGCAAATCAAAGCAGTACTTCTGGATTCAGCTGGTTTCCATGGTATAATGCGATTCGAATAGCTTGTGTTATACAATCGGGTAAGTTATAAACTCCATTTGCTTCATCATCCCATTGGCGAAGTGTCAATTTCAAGTAGAACAGTTGCAGGTGGCGCAAGCAAAGCTTCTTTAGCTGATATTGTTAATTACTTGGCTTTTATTTGTTAAGTACAAGATTCTTATTTGCAGTTTTTCTTCAGTAATTTCAGCTTTTAGAAATAAAAATCTCTTTAATTCATGCATCATTTTCCCTTCTTTTTTTTCTTCCATATCTGTTGCTACTGCCTATCATGGGGAATGCACAAAATTGTGTAATTAATTTCACCAAACACACTATGTAAGGCTCTTTCCATGAGATTTACTGAAACCCCATCACTGAAAAGCTAAGCTATACGAGGCTAAGGCTTCGATCGGTGTAGAATATGGAACGGGCGGGCGTTTGGCATAAGCTGGATTTTCTAACTTTTGCATTCTGCAACTTTGCAAAATTTGGGTTTCATAGGGGGTTCTTTATGTCTGGTGTGACCGCTCGACGCTACTTTTACGTTCAGCTTCTTTAGGGTTTAAACTGCCACCTTCAAAACCGTTGTGGCTTGCACCATCGTTTTCGGCCGCCTTCATTCGGTGGCAAAACGTATAAACGAGAGCACCATGACTCCCAAACCATCTATAGCTAAACCAAGATTATATATATGTTATCAGTATCATGTGAAGCTGTTTGGAAATACTATAAACTTGTACTTGTCTTCTTCTCCAAGTCGAAACTATATTATAAACTTGTACAGCAAGTAAAAGTTTTGCATACATACATTTGGCTAACTTGTTGAGAAATTGATTAATACGTTTTCACATCATTGTATTTGAGATACTGTCCGTTTATCGACTCGGTTGTCGTTCTCGGAGAGTTGGTTCTGCTCTCCGGTTGTAGCCTCACTTCAGGGTATATGTCTGCACGACATGCATCTCTACCTAAGGTCTCACTCACATGCCTGCGAGCATAACATAACTTTTCGTTTAAGCTATGATCTCGATCGTATCTGTTTCCGGTCGTAGACACAACTAAGTTATAGTTTATTGTCCGGAAGGTTACGGCCACGGGAAGCAACGGGGCAGCCGAGCCTTGGCGAGAAAGCTTTGGAGGGAGTGTGTAGGAATAAGGGGTGCTGCAATGCTGAGAGTTTGTTTTTTACTCTCTGTAATTCCATCTTATGGGTTAAAACAAGTCGATTTATTCTTCACTCTTTCAATTTTTTTTCTTTTATAATTTATTTAAAAAAATGAATTTTTTTTTTTGAAAATGATGGAATTTTGTGTTTTTCTAAAAAGAGAAAAGTCAAAAAAAAAAACTTCACTGAAATTATTATAAAAATTGTAAGAATTTCGGTATTATTTTTTGGTATTTACTGAAATTTTTTACACTTTTTATAAATTTTTTTGATATATATCGAAATCTTTATATTTTTTATAAAAAATTTAGTATATACAGAAAAATCAATACTAAAATTCTTACGACTTTTATAACAATTTCGATACAGTTACTTTTTAGCCTCTTTTAAGCTTATCATTCTTTAGAACTACATAGATTTTTTATATGCTCTTACAATAAATTTTTACTGTAAGACTCCACTAGAACTAGGTGTACAACATAAATTGATTCAGATTAAAACAAAAAGTTAAAAATAAAAAAATAATAAATACATAAATATCGTTTAAATAAATTTCGATTTCAATGTTATTAAAATTAAATTTATAATACGAATTAATCGAATCTTGAAATAAAATATGATAAAGGTTTAAAAATCGAAAGAGTAATAATAAAAAACTAATACTAAAGTGTGAAAAAAATTAATTTATGGGCCAAATAAAATATTAACCCAACTTTTTTATTTTATTATAATCCCCAATTAATGAAATCCTCATATTCATATCTCTAGCTCTTGATCTCGGTTTGCCGTTTGCGGAGCAAATTCGGAGGATTTCGAAGGAAAGAAAGAAAAAACGAAGAACCAAAGCTCCCTTTTCTCTTTCTGAATCCAATCGATTTGAAGATGCTGCGAGTGGCAACGAGGAGGCTCACCTTTTGTTCTTCTGCGTGGAGGCATCAACCGGCGACCTCCGCTATCGCCGCTCGTTCTTTCATTGACGGCGCTGATTCTTCCGATGGTCTCAGATCCACCTCCTCTTTCTCTCCCGCTTCTCACTTCCTTCTTCCTACCAGAGGTCAGGGTTTACTTTTGCCTATCAATAATTATTCACTTGGTTTAGTTTTCGTCTTTTAATGGAGGTCATAACAAATACTGTGATTGGTTAGGTTTTGGTTGTGATACCGACATACCGTGTTCATATTCAAAATCTTATTGATGGACTTTAAGATTAGTACATGCTTTATTTTTTGCAGAATTTCGAATTATTGTTTCTTACTTTTGTTTATCTTGTTGATTTGGGTATGTGAATAATCAAAGTTACATCTCTTTTGGATTTAGGAAAACGATTAAATTAGTTAAAATATAGTGCGATTTGATCTAAATCTGGCCTTCAAGGTTACAAATTTAGTTAGACATGGACACCCAATTTTAGGTGAAAAAAAGAATTTGGTGTTTGGGGCAAGTTGCCTGTGTGACCGAAAAAAGATTGAAAGGTGTCTTTCGCTCCTCATTTCCTTCTTCTCACTAGAACTTAGGGTTTCTTTTTCCTATCAGATTTCTCCTCTTTGTTTCATTTTTTTGTCCTTCAATGGCAGTCTTAACAAATATTATCATTGGTTAGGTTTTCCAATTGATATCGTATTCATATTTACATTCAAATTCTAGTTATGAATTTTAAGAATAGTCCATCTTTTATTTTGCAACGTTTTGAATTTTTTGTTTCTTTTGTTTATGTTATTGATTTGGTTATGTGAATAATTGGAATTACTTGCATCTCTTATGGAAATTGGGAAAAATGATTAAATTGGCTGAAAATATAGTACAATTGGATTAAAATGTAGTCTTAAAGGTTATAGATTTAGCTAACCAGACCCCTTTTTTTTGCACTGAAAAAGGAATTTGATTTTTTGGGGAAAGTGCTTACTGCTTAGTGGCCAAAGAAAAAAAGATTGAAAGCTGTCTTTCTCTCCTTGCTTGCTTCTTTCAGTTTTTCATCCTTCTATGATGATCATAACAAATACTATTACTGTATTCATATTCGAATTCTGAGTGAAGTTTAAGACTAGTACATGTTTTTTTGGCATCATTTTGACTTGTTGTTTCTTACTTTTGTTTATCCTATTGATTTGGATGTGTGAATAATCAAAATTACTTGCATCTCTTATGGAATTTAGGGAAACATTAAAATTAGTTGAAATATAGTACACTTGGATCAAAAAAAAATAATTTGATTCTCAAGGCACCTATGTGACTTTGGTCATCTAATTTGGTAAGTATGGTCTGTTCGCTTTCGTCTACTGCACATTGTCTTCATTAAGAATGAGAGTACTCATCAACTGTAGTGTTCTTTAGAAGTTTAGCGAGAGAGACGAATCTTAGAGCATCTTTTGAATGTGCTAGATTAATACTAATCACTAATGCTTGATGTTATCTGTTGATCTGTATTTAGTGGTTAGCTTTTCTTATTTTGTTTGAAGACATCTGAAACTGCTTGTAACCCTGTCTTATGAATGTGAATTGAGAAGTGAAACCCATGATTATGAAGCCATTTTCCCCCTATTGAGAACCAATATTTACAAAGCCTTGCAATGGAGGCTCAATTCTGGGATTTCTTTACTCAAATGGTGGTTGTTTGGAGCATTCCTGTACATTTCCAATTTCACGGGCATGGAACGATATCTTCCCTACAATATTCTTCTACAGAAACTCGAATACTAGAATGACAAAAAAAGTTGCAACTTTTTTCAAATATTGTACTTATTCAGTAAAGATGTGACTTATAATTTTTGCTTCAGGTTTTGCTTCTGAATCACTCTTCCCAAGAAGTGAAAACAGTGTGATTCCTGAAGTTCCACCAACAGTAGCAGCTATTAAGAACCCCAGTTCTAAAATAGTTTATGATGAACACAACCACGAACGATTTCCTCCTGGTGACCCTAGCAAGCGAGCATTTGCCTACTTTGTCCTGACAGGTGGTAGGTTTGTGTATGCATCTCTTATCCGTCTGCTTGTACTCAAGTTTGTGCTGAGCATGTCAGCCAGTAAGGATGTTCTTGCACTGGCTTCTCTTGAGGTTGATCTCTCCAGCATTGAACCTGGCAGCACTGTAACTGTTAAGTGGCGTGGCAAGCCAGTCTTCATCAGGCGCCGAACTGAGGAGGATATCAAGTTGGCAAACAGTGTTGATGTAGGGTCTCTTCGTGATCCACAAGAGGATGCAGCAAGGGTTAAGGATCCAGAGTGGTTAATTGTTGTTGGGGTCTGCACACATCTGGGTTGCATTCCCTTGCCGAATGCTGGTGATTATGGTGGCTGGTTCTGCCCTTGCCATGGTTCCCATTATGATGTCTCTGGCAGGATTCGCAAGGGTCCAGCACCATACAACCTGGAAGTTCCCACCTACAGCTTCTTGGATGAGAACAAGTTGATGATCGGTTGAGAATCAAAGCAAATAGTGCCCGTTTTGAGTTCTCAATAAGTTTTTTTAAATTTTATGGAAGGGTTGTCGTGGATTTGCGCTTTTGATGCCCTGAACTTTCAGGGCATTCTTAGTCTCGTTCTTTGTAACTGTGGTAATCACAACTGATGCTGGTTGATATTTCTCAACTCTGAATAATTTTCCCGGATTTTCCGGGAATCGAATATTAATGCTCTTTGGACTCTATTAGACTATTGTTTGCATCAAATTACTTTACAATGTAACATTTGCAAACTCAAACCCTTACCTCGGGATCAGTGCCCAAACCCTAACCCCTTGAGTGGGCATACAGAGCCATTTTATACAGTCAACTTAAACCAAAAATTTTGAAAAGTAAACCTTCGTAACTCACCAAAACACTAAGATCATACCCTAACTTCAAAAAATTTCTAAATTTTCAAAATTCCCACGAAAATTTCAAAACCTCCAAAACCCTGATACTTTTCAATCGAACCCTAAACCACAAAAAATTCAAAATTTCCACATAAACACAAGAAAAATACATATTTCACGGAAATACCCCAAAATTTTTCCGCCGTCAAAACGCGCCGCCAAAACAACTTTTTTTAGCCCTTAACCCTAAAAATTCAAACTAACCTTTACCAGTCTAACTTCAATAAAATTCTTTATTTTCAAAACCTAAAAAAGAACTACAAAATTTTAAAAATTTCAAAAACAAACTCTAAAATTCTTAAACATTTCAAAGTATCCTAAAACGCAAAATTTTAAAAAAACTTTCACTAAAAACCATACTCTGCCCCCTGCAGGGAACAAGATGGCCAAGTGGAAGCTTAAAATTTTGTTTGCCTAAGTTGCCGCGAAAAAGATTCTATTTTTTGGATGCATCTTAAACCCTATACCCTAAACTCAAACCTTTAAACCCTAAACTATAAACTCAAAACTCTAAATTTTACCTTAAGCATCAAACCCCAAAACTAAAACTCAATATCCCAAATCTAAACTCATAATCTGAAACCACATACCCAAAACCCTTGATCCATGATCCTTAAATATGAACCTTCAACCCTCAGTCTTAAAACCGACACCTTAATCTCTAATCTCAAACCTTAACTCTAACACTAAAACTAATCTCAACCCCTGACCCTTAATCTTGAAACTAAAAACTCAAATATTATCCTCTAAACTCTACCGGAGAGACTGAAGACCAATACTTATGGCTTAGTTAGGCCCAAAGCACCACAAAACCTCCATTATTTTCTGGAAAACGTGTTAAATCACATCACAACAAAATATCATGTCCAACAAACATAAGGAAACTAAAAAAACAAGATCCATGAACGAGAACAGAATGCATAACACATACATATCCCACCTCGTATGAAGTCCTAAATAACCTTAAATTTAGAGCAACCGAACAAAGTATTTCAATCCAAAAGAGTGTCATTCAAAATAGCCTGATCTATATCCAAAACACCTCTATATCTTCCAAGTTGAAAGATTCATAAAACCACAAACAGATTCGACTAAGAAATAAATCAAGCTGCACGAATCCTTTAGCCCAAATGATTAAAAGAACAGTTATTGTTCTTAGAGGTCATGAGTTCAAGCACTAGCGATACCAGTAGCAGAGTGATTGAATTAATCTAATGGTGGAGATTATATTCTAAAACAAATATTATTTTAATCACTATTAGTTCAAAAAAAAAAATAAAAAACCAAGCTCTCCCTTACAACACCATACACTATGTTCGATTTGCATTGATCAACCCACAAGACAAAAAATAATAAGAGATACATACAGAAACACAGAGACTCAAAAATAATAATAGCTTAAATCCACACCGTTTGTCGCCGAAAAACCCTCCAAAGAGAGTAAAAAAGAGAGACATAACAAGGAATAATGTCGAAACTTCAAGGTATGTGGCTTGAAAAAAAGGAATGCATAAAAAAGATTGGAGCTAGAAAGACATTGAAAACCTTATCCAGATAGGACAAAAATGGAAGAAATCAAAGGGCGGAAAATATCGAGGGAAAAAATTGAAAAATGGTGTCCAAGAGAAAAAGCATAGGTTTCGTTACCTCACCCCAATGTAGCGATCTTAAAGAAAAGTGATACTAAAGTGTATGGTTAAATTTTTTTTTTTTTTCGTTGTTAGAAAATATTTTGTTGTTGTTTGAAAATTAATATCTTTTACGTGGGGTTTTCGATTTAAAAAAGATTTTTATAAAATTGGAGTCGACACTGACCGTTTAGGTAGACCGGACACCATAAAACCAGAGATTTTAAAAATTAGGGTTCGGGAGTCGGTTACGAATGGGAAAGGATTAACACTCACACCGCCAAAAAAAATGGTACTTTATTTAGTTACCGCTTCATTAACATTAAATTTTCTAGGCTAATTTGACGATCGAATTAATTTTCAATTAAATGTGCGTATTTATTTTAAAGCACCTAAACCCAAAGGTAAACGTCTTTAACTACCACCGCTACACAAAAGTTAACCTCGCTTACGACCAAATTTAAAGACCCGTATTAATAAATTAATTCGACATACAACCTTAATACGAGATTAACAAATCATCAAACTAGGAATAAAATAAGCATCCTTAAAAAAATGAAATGAAATAAACCAAATAAGAGTAAATCAACACCACATAACCTTTACAACCCATATTTGTTGCCACGTAACTCAGGCTTCATTTAACGTTAGCATTTTAGCATGTAACCCAAAAACATAATTAACTAACTACCAACACATGGAAATGTATCATGCGAAAAATTATTAGGCGAATCCTATTTATCACGTTATCTATGGTCTCAATTAATTAAGACCGTTGATTTTAATTTTTTTCAAGTGAATCATCACATCTTTCCTACATGTACTTAGTAGGTGGGTAGTTATTAGGTGGTTATTTAAAGATCAACGGTCCTGATTACTTGAACCATAGATGACATAGTAAACATGTTTCACTTAATAATCTCTTGTATCATGCATGAGAAGCACTGATGATAAAAAAGGATATCGAGACTAACAATAAAAGATAATGGTAATTATAAGAAACAAATTAAAATAAATTTTACACTAATTTAAATGACACGATGGAAACAAAAATGAGCCGTTGAAGGCTAATTACGTAAATAAACCCCTCTGAATCCTAACCCAAACTGAAAATTCGAAACCAGATTCAAAACACATGGAAAAGGGCAGGGAGTGGAGTTGAAAATAAACAAAGAGGAGACCCTTAAAAGATTATGTGAAAACGAGGAGGGGCATGAAAGGGATTAACCCGAAGTAACGAAACAAAAATATTTCAAACCCCCTTATTTTGACCCGATTTCATTTTTTCATTAAAAACAATGCTTCTCTTCTGGAAACTCTCTGTTTCCTCATTTTGTTTTCAACAACAAAACCAAGAAACAAACGCTAAACCAGAAAACAAAACAAAACCCCCATCCTTTCAGATTTACAGTCGCATGGAAGGTTCAGGGTTAATGTCGGCGACGATATATTCTGATCAGGGAAGTATTCGAACCTTAATCTCTTTTTTTTTATTTCACTTGCTACTGAAAAATGGACATGCATGTTAAAATGAAAAAAAAAAAGAGAAGGTTCCGATTATCAAGGAAGAACTGATCTTTCTTTTTCGATTGACTATTTCTTGGTTACAAGACTTTTCATTGATTGAGATTTGGTTACAAGATTTTTTTTTTGGGGGGGGGTTACAATGAATTTTTTTCTCTTCCCCTCTTGAAATCTGATTAAATGGATTTAAAATCCATGTTTACATCTTGATAATCATTGCTTTTTGTTATTGATGTGCTCCTTTGCTTGCCCTGATTTCAGGGATTTGATGGTTACCTCCTCTGCTTGCAGATTTTTTGGTATGGGCGTTTGCAAGGCACGATGGTGGCATGATCAGTCGAAGAGTGTCGATGGGAAAGGAAGAGTCGCGCGCGAGTGGGTGTCTAGACGTCAGGCGCGTGGTAGTCACGCGTCCAGCTGGTGAGGATCCTAGCCGTTCATCGATGGTTCGATTCGACGGTCCAAAATGCGTGTCAGCTAGGGGTGAGTAGAACTCGACTCGAAAAAATCGAATAACTCGACTCGAGATGAAAATACTCGATTCGTTTTGACTCGACTCGAAATTTCATAGACTCGACTCAACTCGAAAAATTTTCAAATAAAGTTTGAGTTGTAAAATGAAAATTCGAATAACTCGAATTTTTTAATAATTAAATGATTAATTTTTAAGTTTGAGACGAATATCTAAATTTTTTATGATATATATATGTATTGATATATAAAAATATAAAAAAAATATTGTTATATATGAAAAATATATATGCATATCTTATATGATTAGAGAAAGTCATTTAAATTAAAATCAAATCATACTGTAATATGATAAATAATTACAATTAAATATTTATAAAAACTCGAAAATTCGACTCGAATTCCTTAAATTCGACTCGAACCGAAAAAATTTTAAATAAAGTTTGAGTTATAAAATATGATTCGTCAACTCGAATAACTTAAAATTTTTTGACTCAACTCGACTCGATCGAATACTTACCCCTAGTGGCGGTTGTTACCTACAACCAGAATATTAGGGTTAACATTAGGGTTTCTAACGTGGGTTTAGCCCGAATTTGGGCTTTGTGGTTGGGCTAAATTAAATGTGAGTGTGATAATTGGACTGTTGGATTCAAAGTTTGAATAATTTATGGATTTTTTTGGTTTTTTATTTAAAACTTGGATCAGATTATATTAATACATAATAAAATTAATATTAATAATAGATAATGATATAAACATTAATAAAAGAAAATTAAACACAACATAAACATTTAATAAACATATACCAATAAACATATACCAAGCATGTACATTCATACTATAGTATAACATAATACACACATATGCTACGTAATACATGCATAATAATGTGACACATATGGGGTGTTCAAAATTATCCGACCCGATTACCCGAAATAAAAATGACGAGTAATTCCCCAAAAAAAATACCCGACCGGGTTGGGTACCCTTATATAAGAATAATTGGGCCGGGCTTGGACCGATTTTTTCTAATTACCGGCTACCCAACCCAATTAATTTAAAATTATATATTTTTTTAGTTTTAAATTATATTTTTTATGGTAAATTCCTTAATATTTGTACATAAAATTAAATTTAAATCTTTAAATTAATTTTATATTTGTATTATATACTTTTAATTTTTAAATTTTTAAATATATTTTATTAATTTGTTAATATCGAAAGAAAAAAACGATATTAATATTTTTAATATCATTTTAACGATAAACTCTAATAAATACATGTGTATATATATATTAAAATATTTTAAAATTAATTTTAAATCACTAATATTTATGTTTGTTAATATATTATAAAATTTTAAAATTTGTGTTTAATATGTGATTATTTTAATTTTAAAATAAAAATTTTAGAAATATATATACGAACCGAATACCCGTTACTCGTTTAGCCGGATACTCGATTTTTATGGGTACCCGATAATAAATACCTGATATAAATGAGCCGGGACACGGACCAAAAAATCACTACCCGAAAGAACCGAGTACCCGATAATGAACAGCCCTAGACATACATACATTAACACATGAAATATAATAATAAATACACACCTAATAAAATAATAAGCACATGCACATAACATTAATAATAATGCTCACAAATACATTAGTAGTAACACATAGCATGCACTATAACGCACATAATATATACTAATAATAGGCCTTTATTTAAAAAATCCGATAAATTAAAGATTTTTGAATTCCCGGTTAAAAATGGCCTTTCTAATACCGCTTAGCTACTTTTAATGGTAAATTTTTGTTAACAATCTAAATGGATTTTAATATTTTTGTTATCAACTTACGATCTATCTATCTATATATATATGATGATGATGATTTGGATAAAAAATCAAATATAGACTATGTTGTTTCTTATGCACCATAAAAAAAATACTTACTTTCCAAAATATACATGGAAAAACTATTTTTTAAATTTTAAAATCCATTTGCATTATTAACCAAAATTTTTCACTTTTAATTGTGTCCCGTATCTAGGGTTGTCAACGAACCAAACATTTGATGAATCATTCGTAAACCGTTCGGCGGAAAGTTTGTTTATGTTCGTTTATTTATTAAACGAACGAACATGAACAAAGGGCTTGTTCGTTATGTTCATGAACGTTCGGTAATTTGTTCGTTTATGTTCATTCATTTATGTTCGTTTAAATTTATTCACATATATCTAGGGTGAACATTTGATCAAGTAAGTCGCGTCAAAAAAATTTGAGTTACTCGAGTTGAGAAGTCTTATTTTATGACTCGTTAAAAACTTCTTGTTATAGGCTAGGGGTGTTTATTGTTCTGTTAAACCGAGTTAATGAATCGAACCAAAACAAAACTAGTTAATCAGTTAAATTTTAATTTTCATCTAATAATTAAGAGTTTTTTAATTTTAATTGTCTAATTCGGTTTAAAATTAGTTGATTAGCTAAATTAATCGAATTAATCAAAAATATTAAATATTTAGTATATTATTTATGTTATTTATGTTCGTTCGTTTACGTTCATTTATGTTCGTTTGTTTATCATTTAAACGAACGAACATAAGCGAAAATGAACAAGCTATAATCCTTAACGAACGAACACGAAAATTTATGTTCGTGTTCATTCAATTATTCGTATTCGTTCGGTTCATTTACAGCCCTACCCGTATTTAGACTTTAGGAGTAGTCAAAATTCAATTTTATCCATTTATTACACTCAAATTTTAGATTTAGTTCTTAGTTCTTAAAATCTCTGAAAGCTCTGAAAACTATAGAATCTCTGATAAATTTTATAAATTCTTAAAGTTTTGATGAATGTTATTAAAATATCAAGAGCTTTTGAATTATAGTAAGTCTCATGGAGATTTTAATGTGTCAAGTTGATCTTTGATAAGATCAACCTACTGAAAATGAAACTTGGTATTTATGTATGAAATACTTTATATGTTATTATTACTATCTTAGTTAGGCTATATAAGCCTAATGCATTCATTCTCATGCATTGCAGGTAATTTAAGTCTTGTAAACGATTCAGGACTATGGGATCTGAAGTTGTAGCACAAGATTCAATTTGACTTTTAGATTTTTATATTTAATACTCCTAAGATAGTGACATCTCGTATTTACATATAAAGTTTTTTTAAACAAGCTAATAGTGATTATAGTAGTATCCGTTCTAGAATATAATCTCCATCATTTGACATTGATCGCTCAATCACTTTGTTGGCATTAATGGTGCTCGAACCCGTGACCTCTAATAACAACAATCGTTCCGTTAACCGCTTGGGCTAAAGGGCTCGTGCTACTTACATATAAAGTTAGATAAACGATGTTGGTTTGAAACTGATAGATGGAGGTTAATTTAGTATAGCCTTGTATGGTTATTATATAACCAAATTATTTAAATTACTCCAATCTTTTAATATGTGAACATAATTTAAGTTTTAAATTGTTAATTAACATATAGTCTCAGATAGTAGATAAAGAAATCACCTATGATGCCAACTAATATAATGTATGAATTGATAATAATGTGAATGGAGTTCCATGATAAGGAATTAAGTTTATAACTTATAATAAAAGAAACTTGTTTCTAGCTTTTAGTAAAAGAAACTTTAAAGGAGTTAAAAGAAACATTCAGTTAAACTGTACTAATTAAAAGAAAAGGCTTTGAAATTTTCTAATTTTGATTTCGACTTTCTTTGTAGTAACGTTCTTAACTCTGGTTTTCTTCTATGTCGGGTTAGGGATGTTACAAATTGGTGCCAACATGAGATTTAAGGATTGTCTTGTATACATTTACAAAGAAAAATGATATACTAATAGACCGAATTGATAAATAAAATTAATTAAAAGAGGAGGGATTTGTAATACCCAAAGTTTGTTTTAGAAAAGTGATATACTAATAGACCGAATTGATAAATAAAAATTATTTTAAGGTATTATTTGATATATTAATTAAAAGGAGCTAGGGCCAAATTAAATTGTTAAAAAAAAGTGAATATTCAATTATTAAAGGACTAAACAGAACTCCATGTGGAATTATGTGTTTGCATGCTAAAAAAAATAAGAAATTAAGGGCTGCTACACATGTCGTCATAGAAGGAAAACATGTGAGAAAATGTTGCAGGAATAGAGAGTAGGGATGAGTACGGGTCGGATCGGGTCAGATTTTCGATCCACCCGTATCCGACCACAAAAAACACACCCGCCACCCGTCATCCGATCTGACCCGAGTTTAGGGTGAAAAAAATCCGAAGCAACCGATTCGATTTTTAAGTTTTAAAATTCGATCCGACCCGAATCATTAAAAAATTTTAAATTTTAGGGACTTAATTATAAAAAAATAAAATTTAGGATATAATTGTAAATAAAATAAAATTCTAGTGACCTAATTGTAAAAATAATTAATTTTAGTAATCTAATTGTATAAAATATATATAAAGAGGGATCATTATTGTAAATATTCCTAAATATATATGAAAAAAATACCTTATTAATCTCGGGTCAGATTGAATTTTTTTCCATCCTAAACCTGACCCGACCCAACTCGACCCGAAATCATCTTAGAAAAACCCGACCCAACCCAAACCTGAATTTTCTTAAAAAAATCTAATCTGTTCAAATCGAATCGAGTCAAAACCCGTCAAATTCGGGTTTCGTGTGCCCATCCCTATTAGAGAGTAAACAAATAAATCTGTTTTGAAAGAAAAAAAAATGCCTTATTTTCTTCTGCCCTAATAACCCGATATTCTTGTGGGGAGGAAAAGAATTGGAAAAAAAAAAACTTATCTTGAAACTTCAAACGGTGGAATGGATAAACCTCCAAACTGATGGGATTAAAAAATAAGGTAAGGATTCCTCTTGTTTTCTTCTGATTTAAGACACCCATGATGAACTCTCTTTAGGTTTTTAATGGAGCCTGAATTCTTCTAGAGACTTTTATAACTATGATATTACTAAGTTGCTCCAATTTAAGCTCTCAATGTTACTCACAACGCAAGCAACCAGCTCTCAGTTTCCCATCGTCGGAGCCGTAAGAAGCAACTTCTCAACCCACCATCGTCGGCGTCTGACACTGCAAGCAGCAACCATCTTTTCATGGTATTCTAAAACTGGGTACTCTTTTTTTAACCTATCATCTGTCCATTATATTCTAAAATGAGTAGTCTTTTTCTTAAAAAATAACTTTAATACAGATTGGGTTTGAGGAGATTTTGATCGTCGCATTTTGAAATTGTCAATAGCTTCTGTTTTTTTTTTTTTTTTTTTTTTTTTTTAACTTTGGTTCTAATATATAGTTAGATTGTTAGTATGGATTGAATAGATTTCGTTGTATTCTAAAATGTTCTTTTGATTGCTTTGCTTTGGTTCCTGTACGATTTGAAGTCGCTGGTGGTGTGTACTTAATTGCTATAATTGTCAACATCTGTAGTTTGCTGCTGTTCTGTAAGAAATAAAACTAATGTACATGGATCCTAATTCCTACTGCTAACAATTTCTTTCATCTTATGGAACATAAGAACAACTCTTTGAGGTAAATTTTCTGCACTGAAACTAATGTATTCTATGATATGGTCAGCTTTGTTCAAAAAAAATGATATGGTCAGCTTAGGGTTGATTTTTAAAGGGCAAGATATTACTGTTCTATTCTACTTAGTGTACTTTGTTTCTTAGTTTAAGATATTCAGAAAGGAATGAAGATGGTCGGCTATTCTCTTCATGGCAATTTTAAGTTGCCAAGTTATGGTAAACTAAACGAACAGACACATAGTTCTGAATTTTAATTTCTGTATCTGATTGAATTGAAACGTTCCTCATCCAATTTCCCCCTATATTATTCTTTTGATAATTGATGTTTGTAGTTGTACTTATCATTTTAAGCATCACCTTCCGGCTTCCACAATTGGTAACTTCAAGGGAAAACTTAGGAAACGAGGTTAGAGAAGTGGGATGTACTTTATTAGTACTAAGCATTTCAAAAGGCTGCTATTTTTATACAATCATACTGCACTTACTACTTTCATGTGGTTTTGGCATTTATAATCACTTCAGACCGGACGTAACTAACAATGATTCTGTCAACCGTCTGAACTTTTAGAAATTGCAAAGTGTTTGAGCAAGAAATTCTATTCACTGGGTTGAGTGTGGACATTAGCATGGTAAATCTCATTCATGATTAAATTCATTCTTTTTATTACTTCTGCATAATCTGATCTGTGAGTGGAGCACTAGGGCACTTTCAAGAATTGAGAATGAATTGGAGGTAGAGAAATTCATTTCTATAAGACTTGAAAAGGTGTTAAACTTATGGAAATTGAAAGCATCTCTTGTTAGTCTTCTGGTTTCTTCGTTAAGACTTAGTGGATGCTAGGGCAATTAACCAACTCATGTTCGTTATGTCTTTGAACCAAACCAACAAGATTTAGTAATCATCCCTATCTAACACCATCTTCGCGTAAGAGTTTAATATTTATCACCTCCAGCCATATTTATTTTTTACAACTTTAACTATGTAGAAAGTTAATTTGCTTCATCTTTCTAACAGGTGCATCTTTGATCTGTGTCCAATATAACAAAAACATTGCAAAATGTTTTATCTCACCTTATCCTTCATAAGTAGAACTTGGAGACAAAGATTACTATTTCTGACTATGTCCTTCCTAGTCTTGGAGACAAACATTGTAATATTTGCTTCCTGACTACATGCATCTTTTGTATATGTTGCTTTTTGTTGGCCCAACACTTCATACCAAATAACAAAGCAGGTTTGGTAATTATCTCATGGAACTCCCTTCAAACTTCAAGGTACATTGTGAACACAGATAAGCCCTGTTGCACTCTTCCACAAATCGCCAAACCTTGAATATGGTTGCCTAGTGACTTTTTATGCTTTCTATACTCCTTACTAAATTGTCAATTCAATTGTTTGGCGGATATAATATATTAAAGTGAAAACATCATTTTTCTCACAGGACTCGGATTCATTTTCCTGCGAAATTCTTCCTTTGCAGAGCAAAGTTTGGTAAGCAATGTCATTGGAGACTGCTACTGCGAGCATCACTAAGGGCCCTTTGGATATGTGGCAGGACCCTCCCACAATGTATCCAAAGGATCCTTAGGAGATGTTACATGCTTTTCAACTTCTCTTCCTGTATTGAGGACCACTGCTGACTTTTGTGTAACGACAGGTGATTCTGAGTTAGATGGATCTTTCAGCTCTAGAGTTGTGCCTCCAACCCTCATAGCAGCAGAAAAAGAAGAAGCTAAGGCTGTTTTAACCTTGTTCTTCAAGAAACAGGGTCTGAGCAATGCAGTTGCTGCGAGGGTCGTCAACAAATCAGAACTTTTCATTGACCACCTTGTGTCAAGGCTTCATTCTTTTCATAAATCTCGGTATCTCGTAGGTTCGATAACAATTTTTTGTCTCTTGTGCCTCATTAGCATCATCATTGTCAATTTTAATGGATGTATGCTCCTAACAAATTCGACTTGAAATTTCAGGAAGAGAACTTACAACTCTTGAGATAAGGGATGCTCTTATTCCTTACCTTGAGTCTCTCCTTGAAGAGCATGGAAATATTCTGGCAGATGTGGTTGAAAATTTTCCTGATTCGCCTATTAAAGATAAACCTATAACATTGGAGTCTCTACCCGATCCAACCCCTGATTCCAAGAAGGTAAAAGCTGTCTCTCGTGTTAGTGAGACAGGTCCTGCAGGGGAGCTCCGTCCTCAAGTTATCTACCTCATGGAGCTTGGTATGGAGCTTGAGAAGATTAAGTTAATTACACGCAGATTCCCAGCTTTTGCCTACTACAGTCTGGAGGGGAAAATCAAACCCATTGTCGAGTTCCTTCTTGAACTTGGTGTACCAAAGTCTGACATTCCCATCATTCTAGGTAAGAGGCCCCAACTGTGTGGAATTAGTCTCTCCGAAAATCTTATACCCACCATGACATTCTTAGAAAATTTGGGCGTTGACAAGAAACAGTGGGCAAAAGTAATATACCGGTTTCCTGCCCTTCTCACTTATAGCAGGCAAAAATTTAAGACCACTGTAGATTTCCTCTATGAAATGGGCCTTTCACCAGAGGATGTTGGTAAGGTTCTAACACGCTCTCCGACCATAATAAGTTACAGTGTCGAGGAAAAGCTACGCCCTACAGCTAAGTATTTCCGATCATTGGGTGCTGATGTTGCTCTTCTTCTCTTACGCTGTCCACAGACTTTTGGTCTTAGCATTGAGGCAAATTTGAAGCCAGTAACAGAATTTTTTATTGATAAAGGATATACCGTGGAGGAAATTGGGACTATGATTTCTAGATATGGAGCGTTATATACTTTTAGCTTGGCAGGCAACTTGATACCAAAGTGGGATTTTTTTTTAACCATGGATTATTCAAAGTCGGAGCTCGTTAAATTTCCTCAATATTTTGGCTACAGCTTGGAGGAGAGAATTAAACCTAGAATTGCAGCTGTAAAGGAGTCTGGTGTAAAACTACTCCTCAATCAGGTCTTATCATTGTCGAGTCAGGACTTCGAGAAGGCCTTAAAGAAGAAAATGAAGAAACGGCTTACTGAACAAGTTTGACCAACCCATACAGGGAGTATTGATGATACCGTGTGATGGCATTTTATCAAGAATGAAGCTTTTGCAGGTATCTTAAGAGTTCTCTTCCTGACATTGATGGAGAAAAGCACGGTAAGGAAGAAAAGCTCTTTTATCAGACTATAACTCAACTCCAAATGCAACTCACGATTTGCTTGAAAACTGGGGATACAGTCTAACCAGAGGGAAATCTTAATCCGTTGCAACCCCTTCAATTTGTGGATTCTTCATCAAGTAAGGTGGACTAAACTGTGTTATTGACATCAACTTTGTGATATTTGGTGAAATGGATATCCAATTGATTGAAATAATGACATTATTTGTGCTTAGTATGAAATTTGTCGTTACTATCTATGCATCTAGTATGTAATTTGATGCAAACAATAGATCTAATAGAGTTAACTACATCATCTTAACTCAGGATGATTTCTTAGTGTAACATTGCAGTGCACACCAGAAAAATAAAATTTGCAGAGCAGGAAACAGATGAACTGTCCAAAGCTGCAATATCTTTTTTGGCTGAGCTTGAGTTCTCTTCTCATTTGATCTACTTGGTGTCTGGTGATCATCTCCTTGAACAACAACCTCGGACACGGTCCCATCATCGGCAACCAGCATTCTAAACTTTGATGTGATTCTTCCTTGATGCCCTCTTCCAGTAATAAGCCCCTCTGCATATTCATTCCATCCGATCTGATATAAGATGGTATAAAAAAAGTGAAGAAACAAAAGAAGGCCGCAGGGAGAGCAGGTGTGCATATGCATCCAGACCCAGTTAAAGTGAGTACCAGGGCAACGGTTGCAAGGCTGATACCACTGCCAATGCCGGGACCGTGTCCGAGGTTGTTGTTCAAGAAAGATAGAATCTCTGCAGCAACTTGATTTGGTGCCTTCTTCTCACATCCTTCCCCTACGAACGTCTTCTGCACTATCTGGTCTTCTGCACTATCTGAAAATCAGTGTTCCAACGAAATGAACATTGCAGCCAATAAAACAGGGAGAAACTCATGTTCGAGTATTCAAATAATGGCCAGCAGCAGCAATACTGTCTGATACCGTTATTATAGAAAATAACGATCTGCAATGACACAATAATATCTGTTATGTCTACGACCGCGATCGAAAACACATCCGCAAGTGTAATTTAAATCATGTTCATGCTAATTTCGATACCTTGGATTTGACAGAGCGTTTAATGAGAGACTAGAGGCCAGGAAGGCATGAACAGTATGGCAAAGAGGGCAAGAGAAGTGTAGTAGCTAACCCGCAGTCTCCGCAAGACAGAACAAGGAATCAGGGGTTTGCTGGTGGAGATTATCGGCCATGAGAGCATATGACGACACGATGGCTGCCTGCAAGGAGAGTCGAGCAACAACATGCTGTCTGTGGGGTCTCCAAGGGGTTGAAACTCCTGTTACCGACCATGGCCGGTGCCCGGTGGTAGGAGAGTTTATTAAGTGAATCTTGTTCACCACGTCATTTATGGTCCAAGTAATCAGGACCGTTGATCTTTAAATAACCACTTAATAACTATCCACCCACTAAGTATATGTAGGAAAGATGTGATGATTCATTTAGAAAAAAAATTAAAATCAATGGTCCTAATTACTTAGACCATGGATGATGTGGTGAACAAGATTCACCTAATATTTTTTTTTCTTGGTGGTAATGGTTTTGGTGCTGAATTTGGAAGGGGGAGAGAGAAGAGAGGTTGAACTTTCAAATATTATAAAATAGTGGTTAAACTTTGACTTTTTATAAAATAATCTTTAACTAGCTTACTAGATTATATTAATTTATTTATTAATTATATTAATCGATTAATTTTATAAGAATATTTGATAAAATTAATCAATAATCGATAACTAAAAAATATATCCCATATATTCTGAAAGTATACTGAAACATAATAATTATAGTCGATTAATTTTACCTTAAAACTTTGTTCACCAAACATGAAATAAGACATAATAATGTGAAAGAGCATACCAATATATTAATATATATTTATAAGAGATTTTGGTTGAATGGTCAATGATATAAACAAAATTAATATTAAAATAGGATTAATTGATAACTAATTTTTTAAAATAGATTTTTTATTATAAATATTATACAAAATATTAATAAATATATCCCTTTAAAAGAAGAAATTATATCATGATTTTTTTCTATTACGTGATTTGTAATTCATACAATCAAGTTTGTTTATCTTTAAATATATTAATTTTTAAATATTTAAAATATTTTTTATTAAAACAAATATTTAAAATATTTTTACTAAATAGATATCTAAAATATATATTTTTTAAAATATATATAAAATAATATTTTTATTAAAACATATACATATTATATTTTAAATTAATATACATGTCAATTTTTAAGAACCTAAATATTATATATAATTTAAAATTTTATTTAATTAAAAATATTTTAAATATTTACTTTAATAAAAATATTTCAATTAAAATATAATATACTTTAAGCATTTATTTATTATATAAGCCAAAAATAATATTAATAAACGTTTACTTTGCTAATGAAAAGTCCACGGGATCCAATGACTTTTGTTATTTACCGTCAACCCCACTCCCTTCTTACTAGGCTCATTAGCCGAGCCGAGCCGATCATTTTGGAATATCACACGGTACATAAAATCAACACCTTTCATACTATAAAATAATTCTATAATATAAAATATAAATAATTTATTTATTTATTTATTATTTAAAAAATTCAAGTATTAATGCGATTATAATTCTAATATAAATCTGAATAAATATAATTATAAAAAATAATTTAAAATAAATGTGTATGTGAGACAGAGTTAAGATCCGTTTTGTAATAAGATTTTATAAAATTTTTCTCATACTTATTATATAAAATATGTAAAATTTTTAAATTCTATCGATTTATATGAAATAAAATTTATTTAGTTTTACGTTAATTTTAAATCATTAGACGATGATAATAAATGATTAAGATAATCTTTTTTATTTTTTAAGTATTAATCTTTGTATTTTTTACTATTAATCTCATTCATCCAATGATCATAGATTACTATTCGATCGAGTCGAGTTAAAAAATTTTGAGTTATTCGAGTTGACGAGTCATATTTTACAACTCAAACTTATTTAAATTTTTTTCGGTTCGAGTCGAGTTTAAGAAATTCGAGTCGAGTTTTCGAATTTCTATAAATATTTAATTGTAATTATTTATCATGTTATAGTATGATTTGATCCCAATTTAAACGACTTTCTCTAATCATATAAGATATACATATATTTTTTATATATAGCAATATTTTTTTATATTTTTATATATCAATGTATATATCATAAAAAATGAGAGGTTCGTCTCAAACTTAAAAATTAATCATTTAATTACTAAAAGTTTTAAGTTATTCGAATTTCCATTTTACAACTCAAACTTTATTTGAAATTTTTCGAGTCAAGTTATTCAATTTTTCGAGTTGAGTTGAGTTTTGCTCACCCCTACGGATTAGTGTAAAACTCTTAAAGTTTCTCACTGTGTAGCTTGATTCTATCCATATATATATATATTAATGTTGTGAATGAAAAAAATGATTTGAGAGGATTACACTTATAATAAATCTCTATAATATTTAATTTAAATTAATTAATAAATTAGATATAATAAATTATATAAAATATTATATAGGATGAGTTTATCACGTGCGTCGAACATTATTGAACATCACTAACGATGAACAACGATGAACAACGATGAACACTATTAAATTAATTAATAAAAACTAAAAATTTTAAGGACAAAACGTGTAATTTCAAATAATTTAAATAAAATTTTAAATATATATATTATATTTAATTTTTTAAAAATAATTTATTTAAATTATTTTTAATTTAAAAATAAAAAATATTAAATCAAAAACCTAAAACCCTAAACTCAAAGGCTAAAAATACTAAACATTAAATCCTAAAATCCAAAACACTAAATCATAAACTCCAAACCTTAAAACAATAAAACCCTAAAATCTAAAAAACATAATCATACCCTAAACATTAAAATAAAATTGAAACTCTAAAAGTATAAACCCTAAACTTAAAGCCCCAAATTAGTTTAAGATTTATGATTTTAGAGTTTTAGGATTAGAGGTTTTGATTATTTTAGGGTTTAGATTTAGTGTTTATGGATTATTTTAGGGTTTAGAGTTTAATGTTTAGTGATTTAGGTTTTGGATTTTGGTTTTAGGATTTAGAGTTTAGATTTTTATTTTTTAAAATTAATTTAAATTAGCATTTTATTCAATTATTTAAAAAATAAAATAAAAATATATAGAAAATAATTTAATAAAAATTTTATTTAAATATTTTATAATTATATGTTGAGTCCTTAAAGTTTTTAATCTTTATTAATTAATTTAATAGTGTTCAGAAATATTCATCATTAGCGTTGTTCAATAGTGTTCGATGCCCATTATAAAATTTTTCTAATATATATATATATATATATAACACATCTAAACTATATATTATTCTTAAAACTCATAAATCAAAAAATATTTTATACATTAAAACACATTAAAAGTCATATATACTAAAATTTAAAATAAAAAATCCAAATTCAAATAAAAAAAATCTAATTTAAAAAAATCTAACCTAAAAATTTATTTTTCAGACCGATATATTTTAATTCTGACTCTATCTCTAATAATTTAAATAAAATTAAAATTCTATAAAATAAACGAGTCGAGGAGTATGGATCGGCTGGACAAGAGCCGAGCCCCTTAAGCCTGAACGAACGATTCAATGTCTTGACATAACGGTTCCGAAAAACCGCACCCGTCCCCACAAACACACACTCTCCCCTTGCAATTCTATTCCACTCTTCTCTCTATCTCTTTCTCATCTGTCTGTGTTGCTCTCGGGGGTATTGGATAACTTAACCACAAACCCTCTTCTTATTTCCCTATCGCCGTCTCTTACATACCCTTTTCTTATTTCTCTCTTGGGTCCTTGTTTCAAGGTACTGTTTTGATTCTTGGGGATGAAATATTTTCTGGGGTTTGATTTGTATATATGAAAGGGGGTTCCTTTGTTTCGACATATCTTGAAATCTGCAGGTTTTGTTTGATTTCAAGCTTTGTTATTTGATATTCAATGCTTCTATGTTGTTTATGTGTTTTTCCCTTTTTTCTGATTCAGGCCAATTCCTTGTTGGATGATTGCTTGCTAATTTATTTTTAATTTGATTTTGAACCATGTTTGTTTCGATTATAAAAATGTGTTTTTTCCGTGTTGGGTAACTTGGGTTATTGCAGTTGTTTTTTTTCCTGTGTTGTGTTTAGGTGTGATAAGGAGCTGAGTCCGAGTGTTATTGGCTCGGAAACAGTGTTATTGGGCTCGAAGCTCGGTTAACTCGAAATTTTAAGATTGAGCTCGGCTTGAAAATAATATTATTGTGCTCGACTCGGGATCGAAGCTCGTCGGTCTCGGCTCGACTCAAAATGAAAAAAATGCCTAATTAGTCTGAGCCTGTTCACTCAGGAGCTTTTCGAGTCGAGCTTGAATCAACTCGGGCTCGGCTCGAGATCGGACTCACTCCAACCGAGCTTTAACGGAGCCGAGTATGAGTAGCTCGTGAGCTGATAGGTTCATTATCACCCCTAGTTGTGTTATTGCAGTTGTTGGTTATTTTTATTGTGGATTGAGTTTCTATGTGCTGCATAGCATACTGAATGCTGTGTTAAATATTGAGTTTAGTAAATATACTTGGCGTGAATGGAAAATTTTCAGCTTTTTTAGCTTTGTTTATGTTTTTTTTACTTAATTTGGCTTTGGCTTATGTTTTGACTAGCATGATTAAAATAAATGAATCGGTTTCTTGTTCAGATAGTTTGATTTGATGTGCCTGCTGCTATGGTTGTGCAGCTCCTTTTTCTGGCATGTTATATATTGGTTGAAAGCAAACATGGTCCCTTATTTTGAAAAGCAGAAACCAAATTAAAATTTTGGAACTTTTTCTTACAATAACACTTTAACATTTTGTTCTGTAACATGTTCAAGTGTTGTGTTTTGCCTAATTAAACAGTATTATAAGTTGTTCTGATTCGAAGGTTACTGGTTTTATTTTTAATGGTTTGATTTTTTTTCTTGGTGGCATATGATTTAGTACTGATTTTCTGTTTGCAATGCATATGCAGGAATATGTTGGCTGCCGATTCTGTTGACATATGATAGTAATGGCAGCTGATCAACGGAGAAAGCGGCTGCACGGTGCTAGCATTGCTGGTGGCAATACTTTGGGCCGATACAAAACTAAAAAGAGAAGGCTCGAGCCTCCAAGCAATGATTTGAACTCAAAATGTTGCATTTCCCTTGAGTGGGATGGGAAGCAAAAGAAAGTTGTTGCCAAAAGGGAACAAATTGGCTTAAGTCGGAGGCATTTAAGGTCATTTACAGATGCCACAGAACAATACCATAGAGTCTTGGCAGATGTTTTGACTCTTCCTCGTGAAGTTTTTGAACTAGAGGACTTGACAAAGGTGCTTTCTCGCGAGGTAATATTCTTGTTATTCATAATCACAATTTCTTCTAATCTCCACTTTCTGCTAATCTCATGCCTTTTGTAATTTCATTGAAATTGTTACAGGTTTGGCAGACTCATCTGTCTGAAAATGAGAGGAATTCTCTGATGCAGTTTCTTCCCACTGGGATAGACACAGAGCAGGCTCTGCAAGCATTATTTTCTGGAGATAACTTTCACTTCGGAAATCATTTTCTTAAATGGTGAGTATATATATATATGTTTACTTTTGACACTTTTATCACTCTTTGAATGATGGATCCTTTCTTCTTGTTGTTCCTGTTGGAAAATATGCCGGCAAACCACACCCAAAATTTGCAACTTTACTAGTTGTGCTTTATTTTTAAAGAAGTTATATTTCTTGGGGCATTTTCTATTTTGTTTCTCTAGTTCTATATTCAGGAGATATTATTGGAGGATTACTGTAGAGGTAAAATATTCTATATTTGACTGGAATTTATACTTACAGGGGTAAATCACTTTGTTCGGGTCATCTTCACCCCGATACAGTTATTCGGGAGGAACAGCGATTAAAGGCTGAGAAGATGGCATACTACTCAGAGTTACAGGATTATCATAATGAGTATGTGAAAAGTAACAAAATTTACCCATGAATATAAGCTGTTCTTGCAAAAGATGCATTGGTGCCTAATAATATGATTGCAACAATTTTATTTTGTGACAGTATCATAGAGTATTTGCAGAAACTGAAGGAGAAATGGGAAAGTTGCAAAGACCCAGAACAAGAAATTGTGCAGAAGTTATGGAGGTTTGCATTTGTTACATGTTTCAGTTTTCTGAAAAGTGGTTAGTTTTAGCAGACTAAGGTTCTTCCCCGTGAAATTGATGCTAACCTCTAACATATAATTGGCAAGGATGTCTCATAAGTTGTTTATCGGCTTCACTGTGTAACATAATAATACGGAATACAATAGCACTGGTTATCTATTTGAGCTTTTCTCTTGTAATTGATTGTTCAAAACAGAAATGAAAAACTGATCTTTTTTTCTTCAATTTTTTATTGTATGCTCAGTTTCTTTTATGTTCTAAGCTCAAATCTCATTTTTGTTTACAATCAATTTCTTTGGTAGGTCAAAAAGGGTTGGTAAAAAAAGGGTTATCTCACATTCAAATGAATCCAGGCTTGGCGATGTCGAGCAGGATGTTACAGCAACTTCTGAATCTGGCACTTGGGTTGCGGATGAGAAAGCATGCAGTAGTGATAACCAAAATTTTTCTTTTGTGAAGGATGGAAAGATGCGGAGAAGGTAATGCTTATATTTTCATCTTGAACCACCATGTTGCACGAATTATCATTTTGCTCGACTTGTTGAAGTTCACAGGAGTGAGTTATGAGAGTTCGAATATTGTTCTCTTAAAGTATATTTTTAGTTCAAGGTGAGTGAATCTTATTAGTTGTCATCAATATTAGTTTGTACGGAAAAGGGACAATCAAGGACGAAGGTCAATTGCTCTCGACTGCTCCTGATTATGCACCAACTGTGGAAGCAAGACCCAAAAACGTTGACAAGATACGCAAGCGCAATATTCAGCAGTGTGATGGTGCTAAATATATGTCATGTTTTAAGGTCAGAAGCTGCTTTAATTGGTATAAAATTATACATTCCAGGATTGTATGTAGTAGATGCCTTTTATCTTAATCAGATGTCTCCTTGGATTAGAATTATCCTTTCGGATATAAGATCAATTATTATTTAAACATTGGATTGACTGACTGAAGCATTCAAGGAAGCTTCCTTTATATTAAACACCCAGTTACCAGTGATTCTTGTATCATTTCCTGTTATATTCTTTAACCGAGTATTTCTTTAGTTTCTGTTACCGTTCAGCTTTCTCTCTTGTTTTCTATGGTAGTTAAGGGATTATTTGCCTTTGATATGTTTCAGGTAAGTAAGAAGCAGCATGATCTTTTAAAGAATATGGAGCAGTCTGGTAGAAGCATTCAATCCAAGTCTATCACTCGTGTTTTAGGTGACATCTCGACCTTACACGTGCAACCATATGAAGTATTCATAGAAGAAGAACAGAGGAAGTTGCATGACCATTGGTGAGTGTTGAAGCAAACAATTCTTTCTTGAAACTGAGAATTTTCACTGTACATCCGTTCAAAATAATGTTGTTTAAATAGGTTGAAACTGGTAAAGGAAGATCTGCCTGCATCGTATGCAAACCGAAGAGATATACAGTTGCAGAAATGGAAAATAACCAAATCGTTAGAGCAAGAGATGAAAGCAAAGCTAAATTCTCTACTGGAGGTTTATTTCTTTTTCTTTAACTCTCTCCCCTAGTATATGTATAGTCTTTTTTCCTTTTTTTGTTTTGTTTTTAGGGTGGGATTGCCAAGCAGCTTTGAGCATTTTATATGCTACTGTAATTTTGAGAATTTTTTTGATGTGTTAGGATGAGGACGATGAAGATACATTAAAGGATCAGGAAGACAATGTTAATAAAAACTCGGCTGTTCTAGACGTAGAGGAAGAGGATCCTGAGAAGTTGCTTGAAGATGAGAAGGATGCTGAAGCCACAGAAAGTGAGTGCAGCATGGAAGATGGGAAGTCTGTTCTGGCCTTACCATTGAATCAGTCGCCACAGCAGATTTCTTCTTTTGATAGTGGCAAGCTGTGCAATCAGGTGGAGTTTGAAAACAACGAGAATATCTCAAAATCAGATGTTGCATCTTCAGATGAATCTGAACACTTGGACGATCTGAACACTGCTGGTGCAACTGTTGGTCATGAAGTTCCCATCTCTTCTGCAGAAATTGTCTGGCCAGCAGATAGCATGCCACACTCTTACCATGACTCCACTGCCGGACATAAATACACATTTACCAGTGGATTGCCATTCATTCATCAAGACACTGAAGACCCGAACCAAATGATTGATCTGGAATCGAACTTACATAAAGAAAGTACTGGGAAGGCTTTGTTGCATAAACATTCTGAAGATGACCCCTTTAGTTCTTACACAAATCAAGACCGAAATGAGATGCTTCCATCTTTATTCAAGGATCAGGGAGTGTCATCATATCATATTGAGCAGAAACAGGCAGGACCTGATTTCCAGCCCCCCAAAAATCTATTAATGGAAAATGGTCATTTTAACAGCCAATTTCAGGAGCAGTTGCAGTCATCACTGCTGTTAGAGGAGAGGCAAAAGAGGCAGAGTGAGGTTTATATGCAACAAAGCATGCCACAAAATATTTATTCTACTGGGGGCAGATACTCCTCTCCAATGCAAGAACACCTGCCTTCTGTAAATATGCGAGATTGGGCCGCCCCTTCTGCTCGCATGCCGGCACCTTTCCAACATCAGTTGAATAGTAGAGATCTGTTGAATCAAAACTGGTTTACCGGAGATCATCAAGTTCGTGGTGGCTGGGCTGGTTCAGATGGTTTTAGTGGCCAAAGCCAGAATATTTTGAGTTCAAGCAATGCAGATCAGAGCCTATTTAGTGTAGTATCTCACTGTAACCAAATTCATTCAAGCAGCCCTTATGAATCAATGAGCTCTACCGAGCAGTTCATTCCGCAAAGGGACAATGGAATGATGATGGGGAGCACTCCGGGAATAATTGGAAATAATATGCAGCAAACTGCGTATCCTCTTGATTATTTAGGTACTTGTGATACAACTACCCCACTGATGGATGCTGCTGATGATACAGGATGGATGAACTTGCCACATCAGAATTCTGCTTTGCATCATCCAATGGGAAAACCATATTAAGGTCATGGAATCAATAAAGAGGTCCCTTTTTATCTGTTTCTGAGAACCGGAAGGACTAAAGTTTATTGGTTATGACTTAATACTTATGAGCTTGCTTGGACAAATTGGGAAGTATGCTGAATGAACACTTCATGTGATGCGAGGTTCGTTCTTATAACTATATATATAGAAATGGTA
Source organism: Abelmoschus esculentus (assembly GCA_035048815.1). NCBI lineage: Eukaryota > Viridiplantae > Streptophyta > Magnoliopsida > Malvales > Malvaceae > Abelmoschus > Abelmoschus esculentus. Next base: position 15,885,550 of record JAUCBN010000032.1, on the reverse strand, counting down.
GAAGAGACTTCTAGGATACAAGACTCTAAGATAAAACTTTTTGTATATAAGTAGATATCAGATGGGATGATGGGAGGTTAGTTGTGAAGGATGAATATGTCCTGGCATGGCATCTCTTATTTGGTAGAGTTGCTTATCACAATTTGGGATTCTTTTTTATTTCCCTTTTCTTTTTCCATACTGCTCTTTTGATATCATTGACTATCTAGTATATTCAATAATGTTGGAGGCTCCAGTTGAATAATGTGTTTTTATGAGGTGGATTTGGTAAGAATAGAACTGATGACTATACTACATGACAACATTGCCATGAACAAATAGTTGTCCCCAATTTGCCAACTTTGCAGTAATATTTGTCACCCCAACATTGCATGCCATATGCCTCCTATTACTTTCAATCAACCAATCATCTGTATACTTTCTGCATCAAAATTCTACTGACAGGCCAAGTGGTAACTTCTATTTTGATCAAAATATTCGAAAACTGACGTTATAAATAAAACAAATTAAATCGGAAAAAAACAGCTCCAAATCGAGTCTTTATAATATTCAATAAAATTAATCACGATAAATGTACAAATCATACCATTTCTTATCTTTTATGATATAATAATAAAGAAAATGAAATGAAAACAATGAAAAAAGAACTTATCACAGCTGTGTTTTATACACTTTAACAAACAGCTGAATCTCAAAGTAAATTTTTGTACTTTCACCAACAACACACACATTGTATTTGGATGTAGGGGATAACAAGTTTCCTTCTCTTCATTTTGTTGCTGTAAAAAGCTGGCTTCCAAGGGTCACTGTGGGGCTTCCTTCCCCCATTACCGTTGTCAAGCTCATCTCTTTATCGAGTATGCGATCAAGTTCTGTTACAACATCGCTCATGGTCGGTCTCCTCTCGCTCGATGGTTCCAAACATCGAAGGGTTAGCTTTATGAATTCTTCCATACCTTCAGCTGTGAAGCTACTCCCCAACCTCAACCTCGGATCAATGATGCTGGAAATGTTGCTGTAATCCTGGCTATTTTGCACCTTCCAAAAACACATGTATCAGCCAATTTCGGTGTCACGGGAAAATTGTGTTATTTAACTACACAAGTAGACACAAACTAAAGCTCGGATAATTCTCGTGGAGAAATCGCAAACTTGCATCTTTCAGTAGTATTATACCGGTAACCATGATCTCTATTAGCAGCCGCCTATCTATTAAATCGGGTGGTTTGTGAAAACGATATTTAGAGATGCAAGATTAAGTTTGCATTGGAACAGCAAATAAGCGCAAATGAAGCCATGAAAAGTGAAACTCATGAAGAATGATCTCCCACAAAGAAATGGAAGCTTAAGAGTTCTTTTCATATACGGCAAGAAAATATTTCGAAAATGCATAAATTATGGGCACAAATAAAGCCAATGTCATACCGACTCAACAAGGTTCTCCGTGGAGTTTGAAGATGGCAATTCTGATGCTTCCCGCCCACTTACTAACTCCAAAAGGAATACTCCGAAACTATATGCATCACTTTTTTCGGAAAAGCGTCTAAACTCCCTTACCCTGCATTAGTCAATGCATGCAGATAAGACTTATGAATGATAAATCATCAGAACAGTCACAAAGTGAAGAGAGGAGTACTCAGGAGCAAGAAATATCTCATCGGTCATCACTTGAGAAGAAGGTCCAGCAGTATCAATTCGTCCCAGAAAATTACGTAGTCCGGCATCTGCAACCTTGGCTATAAAATTCTCATCTACAAGAACGTTTGCTGTTTTGAAATCTTTATGTACCAATCGAGGGCTTAGAGAATGGAGATGAGCCAAGCCTGAGAGATGGACAAATAACCAATCAAGGCAACATAAATTGGGCAGTAAATTTTAGAAAATTACAATCATTGAAGATGAACACCTGAATTCAGAAGCATTACCGGAACTTACAAACAAATTTTGAGGGACCCTATTGCTAGTTGGCTAGTTTATCTAGAGAAAAGAAAAACCGATACCAGGAAAGCCACAAATGCTCACTGATTTTGCAGAGGATCACCTTTAGCTGCACCTAGAGCTATTGAAAGCCTATGCTTGAATTCTATCTTCTGAGATGACACTTGACCAACTCCTGCAGAAACGAGTCAGGAAAAAACTTCAATACAGAACTAAATACTATTTCACTTTCTTGATTAAATCTCAAACCATTTTCCTAACTGAGCTTTCTGGCTCTCCTAACAGTACACAAATATATGCAATTTTCGTGACTGGATAGAGAGTTACCGTACAAGTGAATGGAAACGCTTCCATTGGGTACATATTCGTAGACTAGAAATTGTTGATTATTTTCCTGGCAGTACCCCAAGAGAGTGACAAGATTCCGATGCTGAATAGACGAAAGGTAGAGGGCCTAGGAGTAAAGTTGAGTATCATTAGATCAAAGGTATGAACGAAGCATGGATAGGGAAAGACATAAACCAAATTTAAAGGCACAATACATATTTTATATCTTAAACAAATTAGAAAAAAAAAAGGTGAAGAAAGAACATGGAAATCTCAAATACAACTCAAGATGCAGGCTAACCAACATGTTGACCACTAATTACGGGGATGAAACTCTGCAAGCTTGAGACCTCTGATATTGGAGACCCCGAATATGTATTATGTAAAGTAAGGACTCAAATTAGCAAGGTAATGTTCAGAGCTTTCCAAAGCAGATGAAAAATCTCAACTTAAAATCAATCCACAGGGGGGATTAAACAAGAATCTTAAAATGGAGAAATAGACTCGATTAACTGCAGGAGCAGGCTGGGCCAGAGATGTTAGTTACAATTCACAATACCATGATCAGGGCAATGATCGCCGGGTGAGTAACTTTTACCTCATCAATAAATTCCTGACTAGGTGCTCCAGCTCGCTTTTTGATTGCAACCAGCACCCCATCTTGAAGCAAACCTTTATAGACCTCACCAAATTTTCCTTCCCCAATCAAGTTTCTGTCACTAAAATTTTTTGTTGCCGAAGACAACTCCCTCAATTCAAAATGTCTAGCTTCCCGCACTGACAACTGAACCCCAATATGTCTTCCTAGAAAAGGTTCCCGAAAACTTATCTGTTACACTGTGCTTGTGGCCCTTAAGGGCCTCTAGGAAAAAAAGCATGGCATGAAAGTTACCTTGCAAAGATGGATCCGAAGACCCTGTATCTGAAGTTCTAGAAACACCCTGTTTGTGAAATAAGCAGAACCATATAAGCAAGCCAACTATCACCGCCAATGCCACGGCTCCTGCAGCACCTCCTAATATTGCTGCAAGATTCCTTGACATCTGGTATTGGAACTACTTCAGATATGGTTGAAATTATTGGACATTGAACCTAATATAAAGAAGACGAGATGACCAGATAAATCTTTATCCAGAATCAACAAATGCATTCAGAATTCAAACAACAAAAGCAGTTTGCATAAAATGAAATGGCAAGCATATCATCCATTTAAATAGAATCTAGATATATGGATAAAGCAAGCAACCAAGTTGGTAGCTAGCACTCAGGCGGATGACAAATTGACAATCTTATAAATGAAAGATGCTTTGCATGGATTAAAGGCTAAAAACTCAAAGAAGCAACTCAGTTTAGAACGATTCTCACTTGGTACTACTCAATACCATTTCTACATAACAATGATAGAACATTCAATTTGAGCACCTAAAATTCTTAACCATCATCCAAATCAAAAAAAAAGGGAAAGGAAAAATTCAAGTGGACATCAAAAAGGGAAAAAAGGAACACTATGTTAAGTCAAATCAGAAACAAAAAAATAATGAGACGATGGAAAATGAAAAGTGAAAAAAGTCTGAACCTGTATTCCCATTCATTTGGCAATGAGAAATCAAGATGATCTCTTTAGGAGCAGAGAATCATCACCCACATTCCCACACCGAAGATGAACAAGAAACAACAGCCTTGTATGAGATTTGGGGAAGAAATCAAGAGATACCCAGAATAAGATAAAGGCTGAATAGGTGAAATCAAGGGTTGAAGTTGGTGGAATAGTTGTAGTTTTTCTCTTTTTTTAATGAGCAAGATGGAATATCCAAATCATTAAGAGAAAAAGAAATGGAAAACAACACCAGAGACAGCTTGGGGGATTCAAGTTCCAGTGGGGGAAAAAAGAAAGAAATTAGAATCACAAACCTTCCTCAACTCAATTAAAAATACACAAATAAAACTGAAACACTAAGACCCATCGTAGGATACAGACAATGCCGACAGAAAGTGACCCTACGCCAACAACACTTTCTCTCAGGGTTTAACCCTTAATACCCTTTCTCTCTCTCTCTCTCTGTCTATATATATATATATATATCATGTATGTTCGTATGTATATGTATATTGCAACATACACAGTAAGAAAAATATATTCTTTTTCATTGGCTGGATTACAGTTTCGAGAAACTTAGCAGACAAAAGAGATTTAAAAAGAGATAACGAAGAACCAACAGAGTAAATGTTATTCCTTTATTCGAAATTGTGGATTTCCTTTTTGGGTTTTTGTATTTGTGGGCTGTAAAGCAAGGTAACACAGTTGTCTCTTACTGCAAGTTGAGAGATAGAGGAGGGTTGTATCTTCTCTGTAATAACACCTCCACACATTTTCACCATAAAAAAAGCTTGGGAATTACAGTAACTATACAGAAATGGTGTAAAGAGTAAAGATGGTAACATGTATATAATTGATGACCTCTCCTCCCTCCCCAAAGAGTGAGAAAATCGAAGAACAAGTGAGAGAAAGAGAAAGAAAGCAGTGGGGTTTACTATCCCCACCAGCCAGCTATGTTGATATTGCTTCTACTAATTCATTTTATCAAAGATTTTATATGAGTCAAAGCGATTCTCTCTCTAAGAAATTATCTCTATTTTCTCTAGAATTTCAACACCTTAGATGATAGTGGTTTATGTGATTTTCTCTCTAAATATAATTTTATACAAGTGATTTTTAACGTTGAATAAATTTTTAAGAGATTTTTTATGTGATTTTCTTAAATAATTGTATTTTATTTTTTAAATAATTTTTTTACTTTATAAAAAATAGAGAGATGAGATTCGGTTATATGATATAAAAGATAAGTTTTATATTAATTTATTCTCCTTATAAAAAATATAGATGGATTAGATAGAAAATATAAAATTATCATTTGGGGAAAAAAATTTAATCATTTATTATTCTCATTCAAAGATCTAAAATTAGTTTTAAATTAAATGAGTTAAATGAGTTTTACATTATGTAAGTTGATTTTAATCCTTTATATATGACCAATAAGTAAATAAGTTAAAAGATTATACTCTAAACCTCTCGATTGTTGCTTGTTATCTCGGGAAAGCTTATCATGTAGTGTATTTTTGTACTTTTATTACTATTTCACATGTAAATAGAGAAACAAATAAGGTTGTTCATAATCTAGGACATTAGGCACTTGAGCTGGATTATTGTTTTATTTTTTGTTTGATGTTTCTTCTTGTATCAAACTATTTGTACTGTACGATGTTATTTATGGATAAGCAATATATTTGAATTTCGATTAAATAGAGATTATAACTTTTTTCATACCGAGATTCGAACTCATACAAAATGGGACAGGATGAGCATCCTTAACCACTAGACCAATCAGTGAATCTCAAAAAAAATGTCAACAAGCGTTGAGTATAATGACAATGCACATTGTTCTCTTAAGGAAAAAATTTGAGCTTGAACCTAAAAAAAGATATCGTTAAAAGAAAAAATCACAAATCTCGAATATAAATCATCATAAAATAAATATATAATTTTAAATATATATATATGAACCGAATAATATAGCCTTAATTTGAACATAATGGAGTAGCACCTATTGTTTTTTGTTTCTTTAAGCCAGCTTCATGTCTGTCCACTTTGAAGTTTTAATTTAATTAGAGCTGTCACATGGTGTGCAGGTTTACCAACAAACAAAAGGTATTGATGATACGTTTAAAAGAAAATTAAATACAACATTATTTATTAGAAGTGAAAATATTGATCAAATATATTAATTAATTTTCCTTTATTATAGTTCAGATAATATTATTTGATATAAAATAATATCATAAAATGAGCATACATATTTAAGATAAAATCATAGTTCATAGAAAGATATAATTTCAAAAATCTTTAATGTATTAAATAATTATTTTTCTAGGATTAGTCCTACAAAAATCACATAAACCTAGCTGTTTCTTTTTCTCAAAATATTTTTTTAGCGGTTTTTTATTTTGATTAATTTCTTTAATCAGTGGTTGGCAATCAATCTTAGTATTGATTATCGATCACAAATTTATTATTTTTTTTATATTTTTGTTTTCGATTTTAATAAGATAATAACATGTCATGTATTTAAACTTTCTGGAGCAGATCTTGTATTTCTTCAAAATACAAATTAGGTTTTCTAATGTAAGATGTCTTATTCAAGCTCATATTTAAAAGAAATATATTTTTTTATCCAAAATGATTTTCTCATTCGAATAATATTCATCTGACAATGACGAACTAAATTAATATTATTATTATTCAAAATGCCAAAATGCTATGTGTAATTAATAAGATACTGATTTCGGGCGCTCGTAAGGGTCAACCTTACGCGTAATCGACTCCTAAACCCAAATATTTTTAAAAAAATCTCTGATTTGTTTTATGGTGTCCGGCCTACCTCTGGTGCCGACTCCAAGTCATTTTAAAATTAAAATAATACATGTTTTTAATAAGATTTTAGTTTCTATAATTAATAATTAAAAACAATAAAACTCAATTTTTAAAATTTACTCGTCAGACTATTTTTACACCTCGATTTTAAAATGGTCACGACACAACATAATATTTTTATAATTTACGGGGCTTAAACTAATCGAGAATTCAATTCTAAATTTTAGTGAAAATTATTTTGAAGAGGCTTGGTAGTCAAAAAATTGTTCAATTTAAATTATTTTTTAGTTTGGTATTTTAACATATTTCTGGTCTATCTTAGTGTCTAAAGTTTCTAGTGGCGGATTTAGAAATTTATTTGAGAGTGGGCATATATAAATTTTTAAAATTTTAGGGTGGGCATAAACCTTAAATATTATAAAAATTTAAGGATTAATTCATAAAAATTAATAAAATTAAAGATAAATATGAAAACTTTAAAAAATTCAGGGTGGGCACGGGCTCACCCTACTACATGCTTGCATCCGCCATTAAACGTTTCTAACGTTACTTAAATAAGCGTCCGTTGTTAATGTCTATTAGATTTACGGTTAATTTTCATTAATTGTCACATGTCAATTTCTTGAAATTTTGAAATTATATTTAAAAATAAATAAAAATTAATACATCATAAAAAACTCAAAAATATCTTAAATATTTGAAATATTCTCAAAATAGTCCTAAATTCCTAAATTTCTCAAATCTTGTCACTATCACCAATATTTTTCATGGTTTTAGCGACCAAATGAAACGTACTTCGCCGAACAACCTATACATCATTTATCGTTATTATATCTGGTTCATCATAAATTATTTAAATAAATCATTTGATGATTTTGATATTTCATACGACATTAATCAATTTATGAGAATAAAATAATAAGGTAAATGATAATCATGATCTAACGATACATAATAATCTGTGACGAAATCATTTTAAATTAATATTTGATTTTTAGGTGCAGGAGATTTTAGTTTTTGAACTGTTTTGTAAAATTTAGGATTATTTTTTATTTTTATTTTTTAAGTATAATTATAAAATTGTAAAAAGCCTACTATGGCACTTAACAAAATTAATAATAAGAATTAATGAACAGTAATAATGAGTCACTATTTAAGTAATATTAAAAATATTAAACATTAAAATAAAAAAATATTAAACTATATTTTTTAATTAGGTGTCTAAATTATTTTTTGAATCAATTAGGTGTCCAAGATTTTATTCTGTAATCCGTTTAAAGTTTTCAATCAATTCTCACCGTTACATGCTTCATTTTTTGAAAATTTTAAAATTTATATCCATAACAATTAGAATTAATAAAATAAAAATAAATTCTATTTTTTAAAATATTATCAAAATAGTCCCTAAAATTCTCAAACACTCAAATTTGACGACTCTTGCCGACGTTGGCGGTGACGAAAGGATACACCCTTCTCGTACCGATTGACCCACACATCGTTCATCGTTTTATCCTGTTGTTATTCACTGTGAATCATTCAAAAGAACCTTCGATAATTTCGACGTTTCGTATGGTGTCGGTCAATTATCAATGACAAAATGATGGAAGAAATGATCATAAAATTTCGATGACGGATGTGGTAGATGACGACGTGATAATCAATGATAAAATTAACCTAAATCTAAATTCTTAAGTTTTCAAATAAAAAGATTATTTATTTGAGATTATTTTATAAAATCTATTTTTTAAGATTTTTTATAAATTAAGTAATTTAATTTATTTTTATATAATTTTAAAATTTTTTAATGATACGTATCATAAAAATTAATTAACATAAAACTTTAAATAAGTTACGAAATTACAGATTATACATCTGACTCAAAAATTACAATAAAACCTCCTCTTCCACCCCACCCCATTTCCTTGAGTCGTGTCTTGCGGGTATCACTTGCACAGCTAGCAAAGCCAAAGGTGCACTTTTTCGAATCCCCAAATCTAGGGTTCTTTCAATCGTTTGATTCAATCCTCAATATGGGTTAAACATTGAAACTTCACTTAGTTTAGTTGGTTAAACATTTCATCTCTTTGCTCAGTTCCAATTATTTTAATAGATATATATTTATGATTTTGATATTATGGCATTGCTTTACAGACGATTATAATCCTGGGTTTTCGATTTTGGGATTAATTTTGTTGTGATGAGGTTAGAACTGATTAGTCAAAGTGTAGTTGACTTTTTTAAGTTTTAGGATTTCTGGGTTTATGTTTGTGTTTTGTGCAAGTACTGAGGAACAACTAGGTTCTTGAATCAAACGATTGCTTAATTCTAGAAATAGAAGATTATTGGTTGATATTGTTCTTGGTGTTGACTGTTTAAGATTTGCTTAATCTTTTTCTAATCGTTATGGTTAGTAGAACTTGAACAAAATCAAATGATGAAGTGTTATATTTGGTTTCGGGTTCTCGCTCCATGTAATGTAACAATTATTTACAAATTATGTTGTCCTGTCTATTTTCTTACCAGGATTTGCAAGATGGAGAGCATGAATAGCTTTTGGCAGTTGGGAGATGATCTTCGAGGACAATCGAAAGTCGCAGAGGATCACCAATGGCTGATGGTTGCCTCGAAACTGGCTGAACAGACGAGGATAAAGGGTGAACGCATGATTAATCTCGATCTTTCCAAGGGTCCATCTGAAATACGGACAAGGGATAAATATGGTTTCCAGGAGCACAACAAATTCAAGAACCTTAACTTCAGTATGTTAAGCTTGGACTCGAAGATGGGGGATAACGTAAGCAAAAGCTCGTTCCACAGTTTAATCTGGTCTGGCCTCCCAAGATTGTTTAATCTCCAAGAGTAAGATTGAATAAACATAGAAGATAAGGTGTTCTCTTTCAGTCCGAATTCAGAAGATAAGGTGTCGACAAAGAAGCATCTCCCTACTCAGCAGCAGGTCCGTCCTGGGGTGGGCCATAAGGCGACGACCTAACCCTATCAAGGGCCCCAATTTTATTTTTTTTATTAAATATATTTAATTTTAATTTAATTTTTTAATATTTTATTAAAAATTAATTTTTAATATTTATTATTATAGGTTAATCATTAATTTTTTCGATACTTGTTATTATATGGATTTATTTTTTAGTATTTGTTATTATGGTATTAATTTTTTTAATATTTGTATTAAGCTTACTCTTAAAATTCACTTTTCCTATATTTTTTATTATGATTCCTAAATCTTATTTTTAACAATATTTATTGTTAGGGGCCTTTCTTTTATTAAATTTATTATAAGGGATTCTACTCTAAAGATTTTTTTAATATTTATTAATATATACTATTAAAATTTATTTATTTTCGTTATTTGTTATTAGAGTAATATTTTTTTCTAATACTTCTTATTAGGAGACTAATTTTTTTTTTTTGCTATTTATAATTAAAGACTAATTTTTTCAATATATTTATTATTAGGATCTAGTTTTTATTAATATTTACATAAGAGATCTATTTTTTTAATAATTATTCCATAGCTTTTCAATATTTGTTTTTAGAAGTTAGATTTTTTTACAATATTTGTTGTTAGAGGTTTACTCTTAAAATTTATTTTCCTCAATATTTATTATTAATGATTAATTTTTTATATCAATACTTGTTACTAGAGGCCTAATTTTTTCTAATATTTATGTAAATATATACTTAATTTAGTTTTTAAAAATTTATTATTAAAAAACTATTTTTTAATATTTATTATTAAAAACTTATATATTTATATTTGTTTTAGAGTCATTAAAATCTCTGGAACGACCTGGCGGCAGCCATGAAAGCCAATCCATGCTTCAAGGGGATAGAGTCAACTTGGCAAGAAAAGCTTATCTCAAGGATTTGGTCATGTTAACTGCTAAGGCTAGCCAGAAATGTTGGATTGCGAGCTATATTTTAATTTGCCAGTAAGCTATGTTCGATGAAGCCGCCATTATTTATTCTTGGCATGCTGTGTCTGTTAATTATTAAAAGCTAATGAGAGGGAAGGTAAGTTGTCAATTTCAATTATTTATATATACAGAGAAAGCAGACACAAGGAACACGGCACTGATCCGATTGAAACCTATTCAAGTTAAAATTTAGTTTGATTCTGAGATATACTGATTCGAACCTGATTTGTATTCAATTATCGTTAATCAGAATTCAGGTTAAACCTGTTACTGTAATAACCGAACCCGAACTGTATCCGATCGATAATGATCTGAACTTGATTTTAACTTGTTATCGTGGACCCGAAATCTGATCTGCATCCGACTGAAATGAACTCGAACTCGAGTCTGACCTGGCAGATAATCGATATTACCCGATTGAATCAACCCGAGGCCTGATTTTACCCGACTTGTTTTGAACCCGACCTAATAAATGACCCGACTTATTTTGTACCCGACTTGTTATTGACCTGAACTAATATTAACAAGACTTAATATTTACATGACATATAATTAAATATATCTATAATTTAATAAATTTAAAATATTGGTAAATAAAATTAGACTTAAAAAATAAAATTAAATATGAGAATTAATATTTAAATTTATTATTACATATTTAATTAAATTATTTTTTTACTATTTTATTTAGTTTTATTGTATTTAATTTTAATTATAATTTTAAATTAATATTTAATATTTCTTTAAATTAACTTATTTAACTTAGAATTAATTAAGCTAAATTAAAATATAAAAAAATTAATTAAAAAATTCTAAAATTGAATGTAGATTTTTATTAAATTAATCTAAATTATGACTCAATTAAATTAAATCAAAATAATTGATAAAAAAAAAAAGAAAAACACAATTGATAAAAAAAGAGTGAAAAATTAAAATTTTAGAGGAAAATAAATCACTTATTTTTTTAAGTTTGAGATTAATTTACTTTTAGTATAAAAATTTTGGAGGGATATAAGTTACTTAAAATTTTGGAGGAAAATAGAAATAAGTTTTGATTATTATATAAAAAAGAGAAAAAAAGAAAATTTTAGAGGGAATTAATATATATATATATATAGTAAATTTTGGTGGATAATTATTTTTATTACAATATATAATCAAATAATAAACTTTGATTAAATATAATCAATTAAAAATATATAAAAAAATATTAGATTTAGATATTCATTTGACACTACTTTAGATCGAGTGAAAATTTTTGTATATTTTTATATAGGTCACGCCTAAAAAATTAAATTTCGCGCCGGTCTACACCTTATTTTACAATTATTTCAATTTGGTTATAATCACTTAAAAATTAAGTTTTAAATTTTATCTTTTTATTCGATTCAATCCTCATTTAATTAAAATCAGATTACATATTTTAAAATTATTTTAGTTTGATCATAGGGAATTAGTTTAGTGATTAGAGAATTAATCTTAGAGAACTAGTTTAGTAATTTAGGCTTAAGGAATTAGTGTTGAGCTTAAAGAATTAATAATATACATACATTAATTCATAAACAAATAAAATACATATATTAGTATATATATTATATATATTAAAATATATTATATATAATATAAATTCTATATATACTCTAAATTTTATATTTTCATCTTTGAAATATATTAATAAAATAATATTTTATTTTTTAATGTTTATCCTTTTTTAATTTAAAATTTTATTCTTTGACTTTGTAGTCTAATATTTATTCCTTATTAATTTTTAATTTTTGTAATTTAGTATAATTTTTATTTTTTAAGATATGAATCATTATTCATATTTTGGTTAAGTCTATTGCATAATATTTATTTTTAATGAGATTCAGGCTAGTAAAAGACGTTAGATATTAAATAATTAATTCGAAATAAATGATCAATCATTCAACCAAAAATCTATAGTTTATTTACTTACTTTTACAAAATTAAACTTAATAATTTTAATTATTATGAATTTAAAACCAAAATTAATTCGACTTGAAAGAAAACCGACTTAAAATAAACCCGACCTGAAATACAACCGAATTGAAATAGACCCGACCTGAAATGAAACTGTCAATTATCCGATTTAGACATGAACTATTTGAATCCGACCTAAAATAGACCCGACCTGAAATGGACCTGTATCCGATTCGAATCGAGTTAAAAATTAAATCAATCTGAAATGACCTGTATCTGATTTTACCCGATCTGACAGTACCCGGCCTGAAACTCATCCGAGTAATTATTTTTAATCCCTAACTACAACCCCAAGGAAAATTTATTTTTCATATATTGTATTATTTTATTTTCAAAAATAGTATTATTTCATATATAGTATAATTCATATATTGTATTATTCCATTTGAAGAATTAATATTAGTTCATATATAATATTATTCTATATATAGTAATTTTTTATATATAGTATTAAATTTTATATATAATATTATTCTATTTATAATATAAATTCTATATATAATCTAAATTTTATATTTTCATTTTTGAAATATATTAATAAAATAATATTTTAATTTTTTTAATGTTTATCTTTTTTTAATTTAAAATTTTATTCTGACTTTGTAGTCTAATATTTATTCCTTATTAATTTTTAATTTTTGTAATTTAGTATAATTTTTATTTTTTAAGATATGAATCATTATTCATATTTTTGTTAAGTCTATTGCATAATATTTATTTTTAATGAGATTCATACTAGTAAAAGACGTTAGATATTAAATAATTAATTCAAAATAAAGGATCAATCATTCAATCAAAAGTCTGTCGTTTATTTACTTACTTTTACAAAATTAAACTTAATAATTTTAATTATTATGAATTTAAAACTAAAATTAATTCGACGTGAAAGAAAACCGACTTAAAATAAACCCGACCTGAAATACAACCGAATTGAAATAGACCCGACTTGAAATGAAACTATCAATTATCCGATTTGGACCCGAATTATTTGAACCCGACCTGAAACAGACCCGACCTGAAATGGACCTGTATCCAGTCCGAATCGAGTCAAAATATCAAATCAATCTGAAATAACTTGTATCTGACTTTACCCAATCTGACAGTACCGACCTGAAACTCATCCGAGTAATTATTTTTAATCCCTATCTACAACCCCAAGGAATGTAACGTAAGGGGAGTCATATTTTTTGGGAAAGAAAGCATTTCTATTGGTTGTTTTTATTAGAATTAGATTTTTAGGGAAATAAAGTATTTCAATTTGGTGACTTTGATTAGAACATAAGGACAAAAGATAAGCTTGAATCTGAATGAATATTGTTCTAGCAATTTACTTTAGAATAATATACATATATTTATTGTAGATTAATGCTTGCTTTGTTGGACTGGCAATCCAATCTTTCTAGTCTCCATTTCTGACTTTTCCAAATATTGATACTTCCTATAACTTCTGCTATCCTATACAGGTTTGAGTTTATCAAGCTGCCTGCCATAGTTATATCCTGGTAAGTTTTCTCATTCTTTTCTTAGGTCAGTGATGGGGATAGGAGAAGAGATCGATGATCCGGGATTCGAATCGAGATCATCGATTTTATGTTTCTATGAATGAAATAGTCTGATTTCAAATTAACCAGAGTTTTCCATTTGTTGCTGACAGATTCCTGGAGAGAATGGAGATGTTGAGAGCTTTTTGGAAGAGTCCCATTGGCCCCAGAACAACTCATTTCTGGGGCCCTGTTCTCAACTGGAGCCTCCCTATTGCAGTATTGCTAGATAAATACTACTTTATTTTTCCTACTGTCAAATCCATTTCTTCTTGAAAACTAACACTGATGTTTTAAAGGCATTTGTAGATACAAAGAAACCCCCAGAGATGATATCTGTCAACATGACTGCAGGTCAGTCGATCTCTAGATTCAAAAGATCGTTACATGTTCTTAGATCGAATCCAGTAACCTGTTGGTAAATTAAGTTTATTGATGTGTTTTTGAAGTAATGTGCGGATACTCTGCGTTGTTCATGAGGTTTGCATGGATGGTACAGCCACGCAACCTCCATCTTCTCGCCTGCCATGTCGCAAATGAGACCGTGCAGCTTTATCAGCTCTCCCGTTGGATCAATGCTCAAAAGTAATCCCTTTTATTCATTCACAGACCTAGCAAATTAGATAAGAGATGAACACATTTCAATACATATCGAAATTCACATGAAATCGAACCAACTCCTAATTTATGGTTGCTTTGTACAGGAATCCACAGAAGAAAGATGAAACCGAGACTCTAAACAGCAACAAAGATGACCAGTAATGCAATTATGAAGTGATCTTTACACCTTGATCTGCAGCATAAACTCTAATTGTAACAATTGCTTCTTTCTCGTGAAGGTTCATAAACAGGGTTTATCTTTTTCTGTTTAAGAACAGAATTTATGTCTTTTTTTAGCTTTGATTCACATGGTTCTGGTTTGTTTAATGTTAAGCCTTATGTTGTCTGAAAACACACAACTATAGTGCTTGATCCATCATCCATGGAGTAATATGTTAAAGGGATCACACAATAGCAGCTAAAAACTAGTGTATTTCTTTGGAATAAAACAATAGGGACTAAGCTACAAAGCATGGATCCTCATCGGTTGTGAACTAGCAAAGCAGTTTCACCACATAGACATAAGTGTACACTTCGGACAAGAACACCAACTCGAATTAGATCGAGTTGTTAATTCGAACTCAAAGCTCCAGTCCACAACTTTGTTCATCTCCATATCCTTCTTAATCTGTTCTGTTTCTGTTGGCAACCTCGACATCTCAGCTCTCTCCTGCCATCCTTCCTCTAACAAGGCAACAAACTTATCCTTTATTTCAAGCAACGGATCCCTATCGATCAACTTGTTGTCTTCATATGCCTCTCTTAGAACTGCAGTCTTTATTCCACCTTTCGACATGTAGAATATCCCTGAATGCCTCGTGAATCGCTCGAGAAAGCATTCAAACACTACAGTCATTGGTGAACTTCACCAATATCGGCACTGGAATTCGCTTCAGCAGTGAAAGGGAAAGTAACTCATGCAAGACCCCCACCATCCTCTTCTCCATTTCTCGGGACGCTTGATCCAAATGTGATATATCCTCGTATTGAGATATATAATCCAGCTCTAACCAATCACTAACCCAGTCTCTCATTCTTCACTAAGAGAAAACTCCGGTGGCAACTAGTAGCTAAAATTCGGCCTAACCCGAATCCCAGTTGACTTTGATTCCTCTTCTGCTCTTAGCTCAGTAACAGATTTAGCAAACTCAGGATTCCACTCAACCAATTCCAAAAACGTTAACTGAAAGTAATTCGAATACTTGGGCATCAAGTTAACCAAAAAATCATTTGGCAAACCAAATTCCCTAGTCACATGAACCAATTTATCCACACTAATCACCTATACCTAGACGTCATCAGCAATTGACAAAGCTTGGAAACAACTAAGTCCTCATTTTCATCATAAATCCGTTTTTCATCTTCCAGGAAATTCCTCAGCCTGTTACTAGGCCGCAAAAACAGGACACGATCGGATTAGACCCTAATCCGATCGTAGTAAGTATCGAAAAGACCCGAGTTATTGCTAATAAAGGTTTGAACTTTGACATTAAGACGTAATCTCTCCCGCCTATTGGCTAAGTAACCGAGAGGGATGACTTGACCCGGTTCGTTTAGGACTTCCTTGACGACCCGGGAACAGAGCTTGTATCGTTTATCGTTTTCAATGGCTCGGTCCAAGTTCACATCTCTTTCCCAAACAACCTTGAGGCTTGAAATGGGATTGAATTGGAGGGTGAAATTAGGGTTTAAGACTGGAAATGGAAGAAAAAATGGTTTGAGATTTGAGGAGCATACCTGAATAGAACAATATAAGAAACCCCAAAGAAATTCTATCAGACTAAAGAATAGCTCTGGTTCTTGGATTTCTGAGTTGGACTTTGAGTTCAAACTTCAAACCAGAATCTGTAAATCAGTAGAATTTAGGGTTTAGAAAACGAAGAGAGAAGAAGAAGGGTAGGGGTGTAAATGAACATGTTGTTCGACGAGCTGCTTGTGAATCGTTCGTATAATGTTTATTTTATGTTCGTTTATTAAGTTAAATAAACGAGTATGAATAGATATTTTATGTTCGATTAATAAACGAACGAACACGAACATAAGTGCGTTCGGCTCGTTTATGTTCGTTTATAAGCTCGTTTATATACTTGTTTATAAGCTCGTTTATAGGCTTGTTTATATTCGTTTATAAGCTCGTTTATGTTTGTTTATTAGCTTTAATAACCCTAAATTCAAGGTATATAAACGAGCATAAACGAGCATGTTCACGAACGTTAAACTGATATGTTCGTAAACGCTAAACAAACATATTTATGAACACTAAACGAACATGTTCGTGAACGCTAAATAGACAAGTTGATGTATATACACAAACGAGCTCGTTTGCGAATGCTTAACGAACATGTTCACGAATGTTAAACGAAAATTTTCGTGAACGTTAAATGAACACGTTCGTGAACGTTAAACGAACCGAGCCCAAACACGACAAAAAATAAACGAATCAAGCTTGAACATACCATTAAAAATTTAAACGAACACTAACAGAGTTTGAACACCTTCAAAAATAAATAAACGAATACGGAAATACCCTTGTTCGTTTAAGCTCGGTTGGTTTACGCCAGTAAAGAAGGGTAAACCGTGGAATATATTCGCCCAATAAGAGAAGCAACCCAAACCAATTAAAAGCCCAACCTATTGCTTTGTCATTATTAAGAGCGTAAATGAATCGAACTTAAATAAATAATATAATATTTATTTATTTTTTTATTCATTTATATAATTTTATAATATATGTTTATTATTTAGTATTTGTAAATATTTTCGTTTAATATTTACAAACATGTTCATTTATGCCTAGCAAAATGGTAAAATTATAATACTACTCCTTAAGCTTCGCAACTTAAATTTCAAAATTCACAAACATTTTATCGAATAATGTGTTCATTTACATTCCTATTTATCTTATTCGACTCTTGTTTCGGATATATGTTCCCAATTTCTACATCAATTCTGATATTATCATAGTGAAAGAGGCCTTTAAGTTCTTATTTTTATTCGAATATTATTGTTCGACACTCGTGTCCGACATACATCGAAACATACATTTGTTTTTCAGCTACTTCACTTATAATTATTTCGTTATTTAACAAGAACCAGACAGTAGTAAACAGATACTGCTAATCTTCTTTGTAAGTAGCATTCTATATAGGTTCAGACATGACTCTCCCTATAAGACATGACCAAATCGAGCCATTGAGACCATGGCTCGATTTATGGTAGTCTGGTCGACCGGCTAGCTGTTGTTTTAAACAGTCAGGTCCGAGCCTCCGAAGCAGAAATACTGTCTCTTTAATCCTTGCTTCTTAGTTGTATTTGTTTTTTCATCATCAAGACTTGGACTAGAGCAAGATGGTCCGACGATATCTTTCTCGATCACGATTCCCTTTTGTTTATCCAATGAGCACCGAGAAGAAATGGAAGACTTGGAGAATGAACTCACCCGAGATCGTTCCGGAACCGTTAATTGCGTCGGTATGGCTTCCATGACACCCTGCATAGCACCTGATGCAAGTTTCTTCTTTGCAATTGGACTGGACTGGTTACTCCTCACAGACAGTGTTCTCTTGTTGTTAGCTAGTGACAAAGGCTTTGAAAATCTTTGTCTAAGTGGGATCGGAATTTCGTCCGAGCAACACTCGATTGACATCTTCTTTCTTTTAGCTTTTGTCCCCTTCATCCGAGGCCAATGGAGAATGCTTTTCAATCTATGTGTCGCTTTTTGAGCAACCATTGGCTTCCTGTTTTCATCACTAGAGTCAAAATCTATCGAGGAAGACCGACTTCTTCCTCCGCTACTAGGATCGTTACCATCGTAATTGTAACCATCCCTTGTAGTCTCAACGCCTGTATGCAAGAAGATTTCGGTGTCGGATATCCGGAAAGAAGTTCCAGGACTACTTCCATGTTGCATCTTCAAGTGTGAAACAATGGCTCTTCTTGCAGTGTAGTCCTTACAACCGAACATTCCCCCTGCTGAAATCAATTGTCGAATGAGCATATCTGATGAAGCGGAACGAGGCCTTTGTCGGAGTAGATCGAGTGGAGTCATACCATTTGCATCGCTGATGTTCAAATCGATTGATTGTGCGGACATCAGGAGTTCGACTAGATCTGTATGAACATTCCCAATGATGGCCAAGTGAAGTGCAGTCCTTCCATCATTGTTTTTAACGTTAACAATGTCTTCCATGTTGAACATTTTTTCATGTACAAGTTGCTTCATAAGATTGATCTGTCGGTCCACTCTTCGAAAAGTAGGGGTCTGAAAATCAGACACCGCGTAATGGAGAAACGTTTCCCCCGCATTGTTTTGTACGGAGATCAACGAGGGAGATGTATGGATCAAAGCCTCGACTACGGCTGCTTGGCCCCTGTATGCAGCAATATGCAACGCTGTGCTGCCTTGATCATCGACAGAGTCGATGATGTCGAAAGATGCAACCAGGTTCTTAACCACCTATACAACAAAACGTTGCTTGCATTAGTTCATGTAATAAAGCTCAACCACTAGCATAAACAGAGTACTTGAGCCTAACCTCAACTTGTCCCCTGCCAGCAGCGGCATGTAACACGGTCGAACCGGACTTATCTCGATAAGCCAGAACATCTTCATCGTAGCCATTAAGAAGCTCAATTAGAATTTTTGAATTCCCTCCTCTAGCAGCAGCATGAACAGCTTTGTTTGTGATCTCCCACTTATAAACAGAAGGCATGTCCCCGATGTGTTCTTCGAATCCTTCACCTTCCACGATCGAAAACCGCGGTGAGACCGCATAGTCATATATAAGCCTGAACACCTCAGAGCTTTTGCCCCTGGCTGCAGCATAAAGAATATCAGTAACACCATACTCTCCTTCTCCAAAAACAAGCAAAGGGTTCCTTTCAAGAAGTTCTCGAACGAATCCCAAGTCTCCGGCCGACGCAGCTGTGTACATAAGCCATCCTCCATAGCCACACCTGATCAGGGAATTCTTCCATTTCTTCGATTCACATTCGATAAAAAGCTTCCTAGCAACTTGAGAACGACACTTAGCAACATCATCAAACTGTTCTTCATCGTCCCACACGGTCTCTAACCGGCGGATTCGCCTCAAAGATGTCAGCTTGATGAGATGATTTCCATCAATCTGAAGAAGCTGACGGACCAAATCGTAATGTCCATTAGCAGCTGCATAATCTATAGGACAAGCATACCACCATTGGTCCCCGGTGCTTTCCCATCGAAGAGGAAAATACGTCGGAAGCATTTCGAACACGAATAACAATCGAAATAAACTCAAGAACAAGCAAAGATTTTAGCTTATGTTCATATAAATTTTCCAGAGAAATTTGCAGTCTAAATATCCACCATCTCAACAAATGTCCTAATGGATTCAGCGCAATAAAGCAAGAGCTTAAATGAGGCAACCATAATCACATGGAAAGAAATCAAGATTGAAGTTAAATGGCTAGCTAAAAAGACCCAGAAATGGTTAAGAGTTATTTATTCAAACAGTTGGGCTGCATGCATCAAAACCCATTGAATCGCCCTGAAAAGAGAATGAGGCAGAAGAAAGCATGTGCAGAGAATAAATGATTTCTTTCAAGTTTTGATGGATAAATAATTTAAGGCGGTACGTGAAAGGAAATAGCCTATTATCGGTCTAAGACTCTAAATACGTATAAATCTTAAATCGGAAATCGAATATATTTTTATCGAACTCATACATAAATGAAACAAGTTTAACAAGGTTGTGTTTAGTTCGTTTAAGTATCGGTCTAAATATGTACAAATCTTAAATAGAAAATTGAATATACTCTTATCGAACTCGTACATAAATTAAGCAAGTTTAACAAAGTTGTGTTCAGTTCGTTTAAGTATCGGTCTAAATACGTACAAATCTTAAATTAGAAATTGGAACATATAAATGAAACGATTTTAACATGGTTGTGTTCGGTTCTTTTAATTTTTGTTTAGCGTCCGTGGATATGTTTGTTAATTTGTGAACTTGACGACAATGGTGAAATAATGTCACTGGTCTTAAACAATTCACATTTTACGATTTAAACTCTAAAATTCACATTGTGTTCAATTTAATCCCTAATTTGCTTATAAACAGGCTTATTTGTGAATATAAACAAATCGAACGCATATTTATTTGTGTTCGTTCATTTAAATGCAGATAAATTTTATTCATGTTTATTTATTTAACTTAATAAAAAAAATTATACGAACGATTTATTAGACGTTTTATTCATTTACACTCTTATAGATATACTTACACTCGTATTTAAATCCGAGTAATAAAGTCAACAAGCTGCCCCTACTAGTATAATAGTGCTTTCTTTTCTATGATATTTTGACAGTTAAGTTCACTATCTTCACAATAGGTTGAAGTCCATTGTAGATAAAAAAATAGATTACAGATATTGAGATTCGAATTTCGTATACGTTAAATTTTATTATCAAACAATAATTAGAATTATTCGATTTTGAATATCGAGTAAATCCGAATTAAACATCAATCTCAAGATTGAAGCTTGAATAATTTGTTGGTTTGAAGTAAGATCGATTCTGGACAAGAGCAATAAAAGCAGTGCATCATTTAGAGAAAGTTTGTAATATATTTTTACTTATATTTGTTATTAGAGATTTAATTTATTTGTTATAAGAGGTTTAATTTTTTAATGTTTATTAGTTATTAATATTTTTAAAAGTTATTTTTTATAATACTTGTTATTAGAGACTTGAATTCTCTCGATATTTGTTATTATACTAATACTCTTAAAATTTATTTTTTCAATAATCGTTATTAGGTATCCATTTGTTTATTACTTGTTATCATAGACAATGATTTAAATAACGGAATGTAACCGCAACAACATAATGGTAGTGACATCATCTGAAAGCAAGATACATGCAACCTTTATAAACTTAGGAAGATAATCAAGTTAATATATTTTATAATTTAAACTTTATTTAGTTTTTTTAATTTTGTTGTTCAATTTTTTTTTTAATTTTAATTTTAATTTATAATATTATAATATTATCTAGTTGTCCACAATTAGGTCTGGCCTGGTTTGAAGATAACAATTAAGACATGGTTGAGGTGCGGTATGTGGCCTGTCACAGTGGGGGATCTACTTATAGGAAGGGTGGGTCTGTATTCACCCTGAATTTTTTTAATTTTACGTATTTTTTTAATTTTTATAAATTAATCTTTAAAATTTTTTATAGTATTTAAGATTTATATTTACTCTAAAATTTTAAAATTTTAAAATTTTAAATATATTCAAATTTAAATAAATTTTTAGATCTGTCACTGATCCGAAAAATGAATGCCATGTGAACTATTGAATGGTGGGTTCCTTGCTTTATCAACAATAATGCATGTGCTATGTCAAATCTCAACCCCTTCCTTTCCCTTGCATTATTGATTCCTTGAAATGATGTTCTTACACCCTACAGGTCTCATTATTACCTAAAATGTCCAGTATTTATTATGAAGCTCATGTACGTATTTTTGGAGGGTATACGTTAAAAATAACTTAAACATGATACGAAATACAATACAACTCGAATACACTCCAAAAATACAACCACGAATATAAAAATATACATATTGTCTTAATACGAAAATAAAAAAAAATCATAAAGGTTAAGATTTAAATTATAAACAGATTATCATCAATCGATTAAATGAAATTACGTGTTTCATTTAAAGTTGCAATGGAAATATTTAAAGACTTGGGGACCAAACTGACTGATGGAAAGAACCTTTCAGTTGCACATGGATAGAACGACCAATTGATTCCTTGTATTGTCTAACAATCTAGAGAGTATATCCGATTCGATTCGATTCTATCCAACATTTTATTCGATAATTTGTAATGTTTTGTTTGTTAATTCAAATGTAATGTTAAACAGAAGAAATGTCATGGTAGAGGAGTGTAAATCGTCTACTTCTTTTCGATATCTTCATTTGTGTCTCTACTTCAAATTAGAAGGTTAGGGTTTAGGGTTTAAGGTCAGGAGTTGTAGTTAGGATTTAAAAAATTAGGGGTACGGTATATTTTTTAAGGTTTATGATATAAAAAATTAAGATTAGGGTTTAAATTTATTTTTTAACAAATTTAAATAAAAATATAAAAAAGAGGCAGACGATTTTTACGCACAAATTCTGGATTAATCTTTACATCAGGTGTTTTCGACCATGACCGATGAGGGTAGTTTTAGACTTGAGCGTGTGGTCGTTTTAGATCTGGCCCGTCGTTGCCGAGATTATGTTTGCACCAACCGACCGGCAACTAATATGGCCGACTTGACTTCTTTGGCTGAGGATCAGTGCAGCGCTGGTAGATGACCCCATGACCTATTGAGTTTGACGGGATAAAGTTGTAAATGATACGAGATAAATCGAGAGTTATTTAAATTTGACTTGATCAAAGTTTGATCTAATTGAATTTTGCTTGAGTTTGGATTTGTCTCAAGATTTTGACAAATCGAGTCAAATTATTGGATACTCGACTTGAAAAACTCATGAGCTACTAAAAATTTAAATTTTTAAACATAAAAACCTAAAATCTAAACCCTAAACATAAATCTTAAGTCCTAAATTAACACACTAACAAGCTTGAGTTTATACAATTTGTGTATTAAATTTTTTCTTCATTAGGCTTTAAATGAAACATGACAGATTTATTCGAGTCTAATACAATCAAAGATCGGTCAACACTCGATTCGATTATACTCAAATGATGATCATACTCGACTCGAACTCTTAATAGATCGAGTCGATCTTAAATTTTTTATACTCATTAAAACTATTTAAGCTCGAACTCGACTCAAAATTAATTTCTTAAATTTTAGGATGGTCACCTTCCACATACCCTAATAGAGTCCGCCTCTACATGCCAATAGCCATATCTTTCGATTATATGATTTAATTTTTTTTAAACAGATTATATGATCCAATCTTATTTTGTGTTTCTGTAAAATTTATGTTAATAATTACATAAGAGAAAAAGTTAATATTTGATAAAAAAATATATTTTATTGTATTTGAATTTTAAATATATGATCTATATGAGAATCTTGTTTGATAAATAATAATTTGAGTTAAAATTAAAAGTTTGAGTTAATATTAGAGGTTTAAGTTGAATTAATCGATTAAATTTATTAATTTAGATGTTTGATAAAAATAACAAATTGAGGTAAAACATTCTTTTTAATTAGAGATTTTGACATAAAAATATATTTTATTATATTTTAATAAAAAATGTTTCTTTTATTAAAATATTAAATTAGTTGTAAATTGGTTGAAAGGTCCAACCAAAAGTATGAGGAGTTCAAGGCTAGAAATAACCAAGACTCATCTCAGCTACGGTACAAATAAAATAGAATTCGATTCTCTTTTATTTATTTCTTTGTATTCTCTTTCATATTATATTTCTTCATTTCTTTCTATGCAACTCTTGAGAGTTTATTTAAGTGATGTGCGTGATATAAAATTCAAAGTACAGAACCCTTGTTGTTCATTCTATTGTCTCGGCTCGTCCAAAATACAATAAAAAAGTCTTTTAAAAACCCGAGAATCTCAATGGTGTCTTGTCTTTTATTTCTTTTTATTTATTAGCTAGCCTATCCATAAGAATACAAATGACTGTTTACAAAAGAACCGATAAACGATTCTGAAGACTTGACCGAGGCCTGTGCTATCACAGTGACCTTAAAACAAATTCGTCCCTAGAATACAGTGTTGCTACCTTACTGTAATTAGGGGTGAGCAAAACTCGACTCGACTAAATCGAATTTCTCGACTCGAATCGAGGTGAAGAAACTCGACTCGTTTTAACTCGACTCAAAATTTTATAAACTCGAATCGACTCGAAAAATTTTCAAATTAAGTTCAAGTTGTAAAATGAAAATCGAATAACTCGAAATTTTTAGTAACTATAGAGGCTAATTGCACATTTAACCCGTGTAGTTTTATTTTCAGTCCTTTCTTTTTCTTCTTTTATATTTTAATTTTTTTATAATCTAGTCACGTTCTAGATTTATTTTTTTTAATTTATTTAATAAAATTTTTATTTGTATCTTTTATATTATGCTATTCGTTTTTTAATTTTTATAATTAATTTATCACTATTCTAATTTTAGTCTTACCTAAATAAGAAATAAGTTATTAATAAAACTTGTAATTTAATAAAATGACATATTCATAATATTTGATTGATGATAATAATAATTTAAAATATTTTTTACACATGTAAAAAATAATATAAAGAAATATGTATGTAATTTCAAAAAGAGTTCAAATTAGAAAATATGATAACTCAACTCGAATAAATTTTTTTGACTCGCTCGAATGCTCACTCCTAACTGTAATTAACAATTCCTGAAGAGTTACAACTCCCAGAATTCAAAATGGTATTTTTCATAGAATTGATCCGAATAAATCAGAGATTACAACTAGTTGAAGGGTATGCAACTCCATAAAAGTCAACCAACGTTATCCCAAAGTGCCTAAGCACACCCAAAGTGTCTAGTTTAAGCCTTTGATTTATTTCTAATAATAACATGAAGAATTTTTATATATAAAGCTTTCCAAATCTATGTTCCCAACAAGTGTGGAATATTCTACTTTTTATCTTATTTTTTCAACATCATGGGTGTTATATTGAGCAACAATTTCTCATTCACCCATTGAACATTTTGAGGATGTAAATATATAAATTTAATCTACTCTTGCTGTAGAGTAATAATACACTTAGTCCCTATTAATTTGACTAATAGAACCCACTTAAATTTAAGCTCAAATATCCATGTACCATACTATTTTTTCAACAACTTCTTCCATTCAAACTCTTTCTTCAGAAAAAACGGCAACCCTCCTAAGGCATGTGCCGCTTTATTTTGTTTTCTAAAAGCATGTAAAAATTGATTTATTCAAAACCATGAGACTTAATCTTAATGTTTGAGATTAGATCAAAAATATTTGTGTGATCGATTGAAGAGCTATTGACTTAACAGATAAAGTATCTCCTTTCATGATAATTTTTCCGAATCCAAGCTCGTTGATAAAAATAAGAACTAATTCACAAACTCGAACTTCTGCGATTTTTGAGCTTGAGATCCTATAAGCAGAATAAGTGCTTGCTGCCATAACAAATTCCTTTGAATTTCTAATTATAATCCCCGCAACCGAAGAATTCCTTTGATTGCTAAAACCAACATCAAAATTTACCTTAACAAAATTAAGGGGGATTCAATTTAAATTACGAGATCCATAATAATTATTATTCTAACGAGATAAAATCTTGTCATACTCTATAACATAATTTTGATAAAACTCACAATTGATTGGAATTCATTGTTACAAATCTTTTTGTTAAATACTCTAGAGGTCATAGGTTCAAGCACCAACAATGTCAACAGAGTGTTGGAGCGATCAATGTCAACTGGTAGAGATTATATTCTAGAATATACAGAGCCATCGTATATATATTCGAAGATCTTTTCTTTTCCGATGTGAGATTAATGTTTCTTATTTTTTTAGACGTAACACATTCTCCCCACTGAATCTTGTGACACCATTTCGTTCTCGTGATTGAAATCTTGTCACGGTTGTTCACCCTATCTAACCTTCTCATAGGCGCTCAGTGTGAAATCGAACAATCAAAGAATCGTTCTAATACTACTTGTCACGGGGTCGTTACTTCTTCCTAAAAGACATGTCTGATAGGATATGTAGCGCCACTATATATATCCCCAAACCTCTTTTTCTTTTCCGATATGAAATTCTTGCCTTTTTAGACGTGAAACTAGACAAGCAAAATACATCATTATAGAGATTATGTATGCTATGAATACGCTGAATCCTGAGGTTCAAAATATGGTTATCATTATATGTTAAAAAGGTTCTAATCCTTACTTGATGGCAGCCTTAATATCTTCATAAGAAGCCGCCTTCTCAAGTCTCACGGTTAAGTCAACCACGGAAACATCAACAGTGGGAACACGGAATGCCATTCCGGTGAGCTTGCCGTTCAATGATGGCAACACTTTGCCAACAGCCTATTCAATTACAAGATAACCACCATAATCAACCATAAGACTTCAATCCCGACAACTATTTCTAACAATTAGAGAGGCCATCATGGATGGATTAGAATGTTAAAATCTAATCATTTCTTGGCAGCTCCAGTGCTGTTGGGATATTAAACAAGGGCGGTTCAAAGATTTTAGGGTCTTGTACAACTTGTTAAATGTGGCCGTTAGAAGTAATTGTTCATAACTCATTAGTTTCAAAAATATGGCCCTTAAAAGCAATTGTTCTTTTTAGGGACCCTATGCAGTCATTTTTATTGTGATTGTTCAGAATCTCACTGATTTTACAAAGTAATAATAATAAAAATAAGGTATAAAGATAATTTTCACCCTTAACGTTTATAATTTTTGTCATTTTGGCTCATATTCTTTTTTTTTTGATAAATTTAGCCCTTCACCTATGTCTTTTTAACAAATAACTCATTTTTTAACTATCATGACAACTGAACGGTTAAAAATTTAATAATGATAACATGTCATATATATGTGATAATATATTTCAAATGACATAGAATCTAACCTATTAAATATATTCGTATATATAGAATATAATTTTATTCTAGTACTATAAAATATAAAATAATTAAAATTTAAATAAAATATTAAAAATTAATTAAATATAAAATAAAAATTTACTAAATATTCTCAACCCTAACTAAACTAAACTATCTTTATAAAACCATAAAACTCCGATTTAGATTAAAACTAAAATATCTAAATTATAAACTAAAATAATAAAAATCTAATTGTTTATTATCAAAATCATTTATCTTTGATTCACCGGTAACAAACTATACAAAACCCTTTCTTTTAAGATTATGTTCATACCTTTTTAGATAAAAATTTGATTTTACTATAGTTAAGGTTGAGAATGTTTAGTAGTCTTTTGTTTTAGATTTAATTATTTTTTAATAAATAAAAATTAATTTTTAATATTTTATTTGAGTTTTAATTGTTTTATATTTTTAGATTGGAATAAAACTATATTCCGCTTGTATGTATTTGATATATTAGATGTTAAGTCATTTAAAATATATTATTACATATATATGACATGTCATCATTATTAAATTTTTAACGGTTCAGTTATCATGGTAGTTAAAAAATGAGTTATTTGTTAAAAAGACATAGCTCAATGGCTAAACTTATCCCAAAAAAAAATAGGGACCAAAATAACAAAAATTATAAACGTTAAGGGTAAAAATTATATTTATGCCTTCTTTTTATAAAAATATATATAATTCTATAAATATTTTTATCCTCTTTTTACTAAAAGTGAGAAAAATAAAGTTTTAATGAATTTAATATTATTTTCTTTAAAAAAACACTATTTTAATAAAGAAAATGAATTATAAAATTCAATAACTTTTTTATATAAAAAATATTATCAATTTTGTCTTATTAAAAACTTTTCTAACCCTAAACGAAAAAAGAGTATCACATGAAAGTAATTAAGTAAAAATAAGTTTAACATAAAGTCTAAACGGACAAGAAGTATAAGATCAAAAGATCAACTTAGCTCTCAAACAACGACGAAACAAAACAATTCACAACCTGAGCAAAGACAACACGTAAAGAGAATAAACAAGATTAGATATCATAACTAACGCCCACACTATCACCATCATTCAAAATATCATTGTCAATCTCTAAACAAACAACTTTCATATTAATAACATCCGTATTAAGATTTTGAGTATAAATCATATATTATTGATGAAAAATACCTTAAATAAAGTTAATGATTCGAATCTTGATGTTTGTGAATAGAATTGATAGAGTCGCTCTTACAATGATTCTCTATAATAAAATCTAGATCAATCAACCGATAAAATTGAATATTTATAAAAAAAATATATTATTAACTAAATTGTTTTGAACTCATCGTGATCGAGTTCAAGGTAACGTTATTGTGAGTTAAAGAAAGATGTACAAAATGCTTTATAAGTAATCATTTCTTTCAACGATAATAAGATATTTTTAATTCAAAAAAGTTGTTTCTCCAACAAAATATACAGATGAAGTGTTTACTCTATTAAGGTCAAAAATTCAAACTTTAACTTACTTCCAACATTACGAATGAAACGAATTAGATTAAAAAGATTCTCTCGTCGTGGAAAAATTATTAGGTGAATCCTATTCACCACGTTATCAATGGTCCCAATTAATCAGGATCGTTGATCTTAATTTTTTTTTCAAGTGAATCCTCACCTCTTTCCTACATGGGCTTAGTAGGAGGGTAGTTATTAGGTAGTTATTTATAAATCAACGGTCCTGATTGCTTGGACCATGAATGACGTGGTGAACAAGGTTCACCTAAGAATCTCTGCCTGTCGTGGTACTCACTATAAATGAATCGAACAATAGGTCGGATATTTGTAGGAAAGATGAGTTGCCTATTACATTATGAGTTGAAATTGAGTTCAATTGTCTTGGAAGATGTTAGAGGTAATGAAACTTGTTTATATAATACATAAAGAAAGGGGATTAAGAGGCAGCGGTGCAC
The DNA here is from genome assembly GCA_035048815.1 of Abelmoschus esculentus. Lineage (NCBI taxonomy): Eukaryota > Viridiplantae > Streptophyta > Magnoliopsida > Malvales > Malvaceae > Abelmoschus > Abelmoschus esculentus. The sequence continues at coordinate 15,856,185 of JAUCBN010000032.1, read as the reverse complement.
GTATTGGGTTTACCGGTGGTCTTTCTTCATCGGAATGGTGGCTGAGAGTAAAGTCGTCGCCATGTCTGGTTTTTCTTTACTGCTCGGTTGTTTGTTAGAACTTGAAAGTGGAGACTAAGAGCTCAAACCTTTATAATGTTTAAAGACGTGAAACAAGACATGTATTCTCATGCAACGAGTTACATGTCAATAGTGATAATAATAATAATATATTTTTATTTATTTTATGTTTAACAGATAATAATCGTAGTTAAGTGCCAAACAAAATTAAGACAGCCCAGTCTCTGTCGGGTTCTTTAGTACACGTGTTATAACTGCTGATTTCAATAAAACTAACTGTATGTGCTATAAACATGTATAATTTTGCAGGGTTTTAATTCGAAATATGACATCATATAAAGGTTTTAGTGAAGAAGAGAAAATATTTGGTATGTTTAAAGAAAATAATGTGATCATTAATTATATTAAACATGGTTTTGCAACAATTAAAATAATATGCTCATTATCATCTTTCATTTATAAGATTTTTCTAAAATGATTTAAAGTTATTTCAGGCTTCTTTTATAAATAACATTATTATTTTTACGGTAACAGATAAAATGTTCATTATTCAAAATATGTATTTTCAAGTTTATTTTTTCTCTCATCTTTTATTTTTTAGATTTTTATGAATTGATTTGAAGTTTTTTATATTATTTTATAAATGATATTATTCTTTTACGGTAACGATCAAAGATTCAATGTTCAATAAATGCCTTATTCTCTTTTAAAAAAGATAAGACAAAAGATAAACGTTCAGGATTTCAATATTGTTTTTTTGAAAACACCCTTTTGAATCGAAGAAAAAAAGATTAATTTCCTTAAAATTGGTGAAACTTTTGACTTAATAAAATATCGCACGTTTCATTATCGTGTTTTTAAAAATAAATAATAATAAAATAAAATATTATAACATGTTATAATTATTGTTTTAGAAACAAATTTATGTTAATGTGTGTAATTGTTATCATAAACTTTTATCCCCTCAAGGTTAGTATGGTTGCTTCGAATATCATACATCTGAATATCAAATTAATGATTGCATTTATCCTGTTCTGATGAGAAATTATATCATGGATAAATTTATCACGTCATTCATGAGACTAACCATTAAAAACCACTCATATCATATTTTTCTATGTTATATATTTTTCAAAGTAAATCTTCACTCATATTTATTGTTAATTCATTTTAAAAACAATTTTTTCAAGTGAAGTTTCACTTTAAAAAATATAGGGTAAACTACACAAATAGTCACTATACTATGAGGTTGGTATCGATCTGACCGCAATGCTTTAAAAAGAATCAAATACACCGGTAAACTATTAATTTAGTATCAAAATAGCCATCTGCCATTAAAGGAGTAAGGACTGATGATGTGGCAGTTAAATGTAAAATGATATAATTATACATTTAGTCCTTGTTATTCATAGATTTTTATAATTTAGTCATAATTTTATTATAAAAAATAATATAATTATTTAATTAGATGTCACGTCACCATCTTATTGGAGGGTTATATTTATATATATTTAATTTATTAAATTTATTTTCATCCTTCAATCTGGTGGTGACACGGAAAATAGAAAATTTGGGACCTTGTAAGTGGGAGGAATCAAACTTGTGCATCCAGGTAGGAAACCCCATGGGTTAACCATTAGGCCAAGTTCAATAATTAGTATCAGAGTTTCGTTGAAGGTTATTTTAGTTGCTCGGTTAATGCAAAATAGTGCAGTATAATGCTAGTGCATGTTTAGGAAAGTTCTAACTAAGAAAAACTTGGTATTTGAGTGATCTGAGTGATCCACCTCTCTTTCCTGGGAGCTTACCTGGTGTAAATTACACATACTTTCACTAGTGCATTTTTATTTTGGTGAAAATCATTTGTCGACACACTGACGGACCTACATGTTATCGGCGGAATGAGAAAGCTTAACAACGATAATTATAATACATGGTCAACTTGTATGATGTCATATATGCAAGGACAAGACTTATGGGAGATTGTCAATGATAGTGAAAAGGAACAACCAGAAGTAGAGGATGCAAATGACGTGCTAAGAAAATGGAAGATAAAAGCAGGCAAGGCAATGTATGCCTTGAAGACAACGATGAAAGAAGATATGCCGGAGCATATTCAAGATGTCAAAACCCCAAATGAAGCTTGAGAAATATTCGCCAAGTTGTTTTTCTAAGAAGAATGATACGAAGCTCCAACTTTTAGAGAGCGAGTTATTGTCTATAAATCAAGACAATATGACGATTAAACAATACTTTCACAAAGTAAAGTTGTGTCGGGAGATTTTTAAGTTGGATCCAACAGCTTTTATTGGCGACGATTTATTAAATTAAAAAATCATTAAAATTATAACTAAAATCATTAGACTTATCAAATTATTGCATTGATTCTTCGTATGTTATAAATTATTAATAAATATTAAAAAATTTAATAATTTTGTTTATTTAATAAATTAGTAATTATTTTATGCTAATTTATAAAGTTTAATGATCATTTTATAATTTTTAAAAGTTTAATAATTAAAAATAAATATATAAAGAATATAATATATAATATCTAAAAAATCGGTTAATTCGATTAATTAACTAATTTCGAATCGAATTAAACAATAATTAAATTTTTAAAAAACCATTAACAATTAATCGATTTAATCTAAAACTAACCGATAAATTAAGGGAAAAAAATTGATTCAGTCCGTTAACTGATTAACTGAAAATTTTAAGACCCCTAGTAGAAAATTCATTCAAGAAAAAAGGAAAATCATAGATTTCTCTTTTTTTCCTACAATTTTTTTTAGGTTTTAGGTTTTCAATTTCATTTCTGTTCAAAACAAAGGGGGAAAATGGGAGATCAATTAGCCAGAGGAGAAGAATTCGAGAAAAACGCTGAGAAAAAGCTAAACAGCTGGGGCTTTTTTGGCTCCAAATATGAAGATGCCGCCGATCTCTTTGAGAAAGCTGCCAATTTCTTCAAGCTCGCCAAATCCTGTATTTATTTCGTTTTTTCTTTTAAACATTATGTTCTGTTTGTTTCTCGAGAATCGCTGGATCAAAAATAAAAATTCGAGATCTTCTGATTAAGTTCGCGACGCAGAAATTTCAATCTAAAATCTATGATTAATGTTTATATCGAGGAGATCAAAATTAGAAAGAAAAAAGTTATGGCGATCAAAGATTTTTATTACTGTTGTTATTCCTGACTTTTAATTGTTGCATTATGTTTAAATTTATTGATTATTGTGGCTGGATTATCCCGATTGCGTCAAGAATCAATGTAGTTGTTTGATTCTTCTAGAGAATGTCAAATTTAAGATTCTTTGGGAATTAGATTATGGATTAATTACTTTATAATTCAATGGATAATTGAAATTTGATGGAATTGATTTTTAAAAATAAAGCTGTTGAATTTACTCAGTATTTTCTTTTCTCAAGGGGACAGAGCTGGATCAATTTATGTAAAGTTAGCCAATTGTCATTTGAAAGTAAGAAGTTGAACAAAATAGCATTTAATTCATCGTGATTAACTGTTTTGTAAGATTGAATTTGACCCTTTTATTTGCTCACCCCCATTTTGTAGTTAGAAAGCCACCATGAAGCTGCTCAAGCATATGTTAGTGCTGCGCATTGTTATAAGAAAACATCGCCGAAGGGTAAGTGATTGGTTTATAGTTTCGCTTAGTGACAATCGTTGCCCTTTATTAAATTTGTGCTTTTATACAGAGGCTATATCGTGCTTGCAGCAGGCGGTGAATATGTTCTGTGATATTGGAAGGATCAGTATGGCTGCAAGGTACTATAAGGTATTGTTTCTTCATTCATATGCAAGCATAATTTTATAGTGGACACTTTTCATTTTCTTTTGTTTCGTTTTTTATCTCTGTTAGTCTGTATCAGACTCGCATTCGTGTTTTTTCATAGTATTGTTATCAATTTCCCTCTATATCCACAACTTTGTATCATGATGTTGCTTACGGTTATCTACTTCATGTGGACACCTCTTTCCTGTGCAGGAAATCGCTGAATTATACGAGTCTGAACAAGAGATTGAACAGGCCATGGATTATTACGAAAAGGCTGCAGATTTCTTCCAAAGCGAAGAAGTATCTACTTCTGCCAATCAGTGCAAGCAGAAAGTTGCACAATTTGCTGCTCAGATAGAACAGTAAGCATATTCACTTCTGATGGATGTTTTTGCTGCGATTTTGTGCTGTCTGCTCAGAAAAATACAGTACCCACCCCACCCCACCCAAAAATGTAAAAGATTGAGATTAATATCTCTACTTTTGAATTTATTCAGATACCAGAAAGCCATTGAGATCTATGAAGAGATAGCACGGCAGTCAATTACCAATAACTTGCTGAAGTATGGAGTTAAAGGGCATCTCCTCAATGCTGGCATTTGTCAACTCTGCAAAGGTGATGTCGTTGCAATCACCAATGCATTAGAGCGATATCAGGTTGACGTTTTGGCATTGTAAAAACATATTTACCTCTGTTTATATTGAACTTTCTCCTCATTTTACATTTGCTTTCTTCAGGATTTGGATCCAACTTTTTCTGGAACATGAGAGTGTAGATTATTGGCTGTAAGTTATCACCAGGAAACAGTTTATAATTTTCTTTTCTATTGCTGAAGGAGTTGATGTGATTAGTTTTTTTTATTGCTTAAAGATGCCTATCCATTGGTTGCATTTTTGCAAATTTGTTCTATTTTTCCGTTTCATGTGCATTGGCTGATGATATATCTGGTTAGTGGTTACTGCCTTACATCCGAACCAGAAAACTTGTTAACCTACAATTCATTTACCTCTAATGATAGTAATATGGTAATGCGCTTATGCTTTCTGTGACAGGACATTGCTTCTGCTATGGACGAGGAAGATGTCACGAAATTTACAGATCCTGTGAAGGAATTTGACAGCATGACCCCATTGGTATGTCAATTTCGACCACAAATGCTTCTCGGATGAAATTCGAATTATAACCTTTTTTTTTTTTTTTTCTGTTTACGCAATACGCATTGCAGGATTCGTGGAAGACAAGCCTTTTACTTCGAGTGAAGGAAAAGCTGAAAGCTAAAGAAATGGAGGAAGATGATCTTACCTAAAATTAGCTTCACGTCATAACCGCCTTGCTTTTACTGGTATTTTAACGGTAATTGCTTCGTGTTAAGTCTGTGCCTGGTTATATATACTGTTATACTTTGCGTAGAACTATTGGTTTAGGAGATTGTGCTTTGAATTTCAGACACAATGCTGATGATTGGGGACAAAATATGTTTGTAATTGGAATACTTATTTAAAAATAAATAAAGTTGACATAATTGGATTTAAGTCTCTAAGCTGGTTTGCGAGAGAGATCAAAAGAGGTAGGTGATCCATGGAGAATGAAAATGCCTTCTGCTTGCCCTTGTTTCGATTCTTAATTTTTTGTTAAAAGTTTCTGCATTTTGTTTGGATGCAAAATGGAAACAAAAAGCCTCTTGTGATTCTTACAAATTCATGCAAGATAGATCATCTTCGTCATTGTCGTTGTCGTCATTCTGTTTGTCATGTAGAGACCAAAACCTTGCCATATAATCATCGTTGTCGTCGACAAGAACACATGTACTGCCATTCTCGTAGTCACCATCGGGATCATTAGCATGATGATCATAAATCTCATCTTCTTCGTTAAAACTATCCAAATAATCCAAAACACCCGTGGCCGAAATCCCGGAAAGTTCATGACTTGTCCTAAACTTTTGAGTACCCTTCGTCTTGTCCTTGGACTTACTAACCGGATTCAAATGACACTGGACACAATGTGACTCCCCACATTTTCCAGTAAAGTTGGAATGGCTGCAGGCCTTTGATGTCACATCGGAGAATGATCCGGCAACCGGGACAGGATCGAGTGTTTGAACACGTTGTGTACCGGGTTCCGGGTTCCATGGAGATGGTTGGACCAAGTAAGTCTGAAACACACCATGTAGGTGAGCCTCCCTCTTCATTTTTGTCCTGAAAATGTAGGCTGGGAATGGAATGATGAGTATGAAAATGGGGTTGATTATTTTGCTTGTTTATAGATGTTTTTATAGAGCATAGAAGTGGGACCAGACCATCTATGCTTGGGAAGCAAGGAGTTTTGTCTGGTCATTTTCCTTGTTGGACAAGAATAAGTAGATTGGTTTCAAAGTAGAAAAGTCAATACTGCTTCCTACTTTAGCTGTTCAGTGTTGACCAATTTGACTCTTATCCTTCTCTTTTCTGTTCAAATGGGTCAATTTAAGTCTTAAACCTTTGATTTTAGTTGATAATAATTAAATATTTCTAATTTTTGGTTCTAAATTTAAAAAATAGTTATATAAGCAAAAGGGATAAAATCAAATTACATAGGTAAAACATAAACAAATTTTATGTTTTTTGAATTATTGGATGATTGAAGATTAACAGTCAATTATGTGAATATTATCGTTTAGAAAAAAAATTAAGAATTTAATATAAGTCATTTAATCTAAGTTCATCTAAAGATCCAAAAAATACATAAATCATTTAACGGTTCAAAAAACATGTAAGGATGTTTTAAAAAAATGTAAAACTTTTTAAAATTTTATAATGTGCAATTTAATTTAATCTTAAAAAAATATAATTTTATTTTTAATTATATAATATAAAAATATTTTTAAATATTGATCTGTCCTAAATTTCCATTCAATTTTATTGTTATCTGCTTTATAAAAAAAGTAAAATAACTTTTCGTCTCATAGTCATACTTCTACGAATCTTGTAAATTTGGCTCTAAATCTTTAAAAATTGGCATAAAATAATTTTTACCCTTAACGTTTGTAGTTTTTGTTATTTTGGCCTTTATTTTTTTTGATAAATTTAGCCCTTGATCTTTGTCTTTTTAACAAATAACTCATTTTTTAACTATCGTGATAACTGAACCGTTAAAAATTTAATAATGATGACATGTCATATATATATAATAATATATTTTAAATGACTTAACATCTAATATCAAATACATGCATGCGGAATATAGTTTTATTGCAATCTAAAAATATAAAACAATTACAATTCAAATAAAATATTAAAAATTATTTTTTTATTTATTAAAAATTAATTAAATCTAAAACAAAATGCTACTAAACATTCTCAACCTTAGTTATAATAAAATCAAAATTTTATCTAAAAAGGTATGAACATAATCTGAAAAGAAATGATTTTGTATAGTTTGTTATCGGTGAATCAAAGATAAAAGATTCTGATAATAATCAATTAGATTTTTATTATTTTAGTTTAAAATTTAAGTATTTTAGTTTTAATCTAAATTAGAGTTCTAGGGTTTTATAAAGATATTTTAGTCAGGATTGAGAATATTTAGTAAATTTTTGTTTTGGATTTAATTATTTTTTAATATTTTATTTAAATTTTAATTGTTTTATATTTTATACTAGAATAAAATTATATTCTCTCTCTCTATATTTAATAGGTTAGACTATATGTTATTTAAAACATATTATCACATATATATAACATGTTATTATTATTATTAAATCTTTAACGGTTCAATTATCATGATAGTTGAAAAATGAGTTATTTGTTAAAAAGACAGATCAAAAGCTAAATTTACCCCAAAAAATAGGAGCCAAAATGACAAAAATTATAAACATTAAGGGTGAAAATTATCTTTATGCCTTAAAAATAATACAAAATCACCATTCATAAAAAATAGAGCCTTTAACTTTTCTAAGGTTACAACGGTTTAAGGGTCAAATTGATGAAAATCATAAACATAGTTACATAGAGGATATGAAAAGTTGTCTTACCATAATTTCAGTTGTCAATTTAACAGTTCATGATTACATTAAACAGAAATTAGAGACCAAGTGTAAGGACTAAATTTAATAAAAAAATAAAGTATAGGACTAACTTTTGAATTTAAAATAGTATCGAGCTAACTTTGACTCATAATCTTAAAGCAACAGAGAGTATATAGAATCCAAAGTTATACAGCAAATTGATTTAGGATAAATGTTCAGACAAGTTGCATTACCTGTTTGTTTCACAGTGATTCAGATATATGTTCTTTCTATATACAACAGGGAAAAAGAAAAACAAGAACATGAATTTTACATATGGAGTGTATGGTATTGTAATTGTTTTCCCTGCATGTAGAATACATTGTTCGATGCTGAACGAGGTGCTAAGGCTTACACGTTTTCGGAGGTGGATTCGCCGATGGACTTGACAAGCGTCTCCCTGCCCTCTTGTTCGAGTTTAGAAGGAACAGTTGCTTTCCTATCAGGATACAATACATAATGCTGACACATGAAGATAATGTCAAAGAATATTGATACCTGAAAAAAAGTTACACCAGTGAATCATGGTAAACATCGAAGAATTTGGCGACGAAATTTGAAGCAACGAATCCACTTTGCAAACAGAGTTCAACTTTTACATGCAAGCCTTTCATTCACTTTTTTAAGGAATATTAGAACTCAGGGAGAATAAACAACAATAATGGAAGCAGGGATGGCCCGAGAGGGTGCTGTTCGTCACTGATGGCAGATCCTCAGTATAATATATTAACCGGCAGAAAGCATTAAGAGAGCAGTGCTATACAACAATGGTGGAATATATAATAAACGCAAACCAGGATGGTGGAGACTACATGACGTACCAAAGAAAGCAATGTCTTTCCGATATTTCCGTAGAAGTTCACCCAAGAATCTGAAAAAAAATTACTCTTACGATTAACTTATTATTATATGAAGCAGAATCTCGGACCATAAGATTAATTGGAAAAGGCGAATCATACTTTGATCTATAGACTGAACGGTCATCTGAGCATAATTTGCCAATCCCCCAGTAAAATCGAGCAAAATGTTTCCAATGCTGAAACCATCCGTGCTCTTTCGTGCAAAGTTCATGAATGCCTGAAATTATATGTGACATAAACTTTGTAAGCATCAAGATCAAGAAAAGTCCTTCAGTCGTATCGTGAATTAAAGGCAACTACGACACCAAGAATCTTCCCGTCTTATATGGGCAACCAAGGACACTACTGTCAGAAACACAATCAAACCAGAAAAAGAATAAGAAGAGAAATAGAGTGAGGAGAGGTAGAAGAAGAAGAGAGAAAATCAGGCGAGATAAAACTCAGTTCATTTTCATCGATAAGGGATGAGAACGGCCAAACGTCCCCTCAAAACCCTAAGAGTTCAAACGACCACGTTTTTACAAGCTTAATTGACAATGAAAACACACCGTATCATTAACATAGATAACACTCACTAAACCAACTGAAATTTAAACACAATTTAAAGTTAAACTCTTCTGCTTAAGCTAATGACAACTACTCAATGATGTTGGTTAATAGAATAGATGAGACTAGTTAAATTGTGGCCTGTGGGCAACAACAACGTACCCTCTTGTAATTCGAGGAATTGAAGAAGCTTTCCTTTTTTGAGATCATTCTTTTTCTTTTTCTTTTCTCGTTTTCCTCAATAAGATCCAAAACTTAACAGCTCGAGGAAATATACTGCCTTATGTGCTAATGGACTTTTCTCATAATCAAAACCATGATGCATCAAACTAATAGCAGCAATTCTACCAATGATTTGAAACATAACAAACCGGATGATATCTAACCTGGGGAATATATTTGACTGTTGTCATGCAAACTTGAATTGAGCTGCAACAAAGATGAAACCAAGATGTTATCTACCTTCGGTTCCTCTTCCTCACATGGATACAACAGATTTAAAATGAAGAAAAAAGGAACTTACTTAAAGATGGAGATTAACCAAAGCCATGAATGTCTAGGCAATGCTACGAAGAAACAAATGGCAGTGATTAACCACACAACAGATACAATTCCTATAGAAATCTTGGAAACCTTTTGTGTCCCACGCTGCACAAAACCGATCCATCAATGAAACATAGATTTTCAACTTACAAACTCTAGGGAAGTACTCATCATAGCAACGGCGAAGCTAGTGAAACTTACCTCATAAATCACAATCTGAAACAAAGTAATAGCTGTCAACAAAACAGCATGTATCGAAAACGCAACATCATTCGCAGCTACCGGAATCATCTGCATCAAGCATGGAGTCAACAAAACAAAAGAGAAATGAAAAAAAAAACATATAAATCCTCATTAACAAGTTCTAATTCATCATAATTCTTGATCTGGATAACAATAAGCTAATATCTCAAACTTAATTAACTATTGGGAATTGAATTATGATTTTCCTTTCCAATTGTTTTGATAGTTAGCCATACAAATTCAGCTAATTCACTAAATAAGACACAAACAAGAAAATCAGAAACAATTAAACCCCAACAATTGTAAATTGAATACTGAAAAAGAACCTGTCCAGAGCCATATTTGTCAAAGTATTGCTGCTGAATAACTGGGCTAAAGTAGAGACAAATGTTGTAGATCATATAAGAGGAGTGCTTTGTCAAATTCAGCAGCACGAAATCAAAGTTCAACCCAACAACGCTGAGATTTTGAGCAGACAGAATCAAAATTTGGAAACTGTAAGATCAGAGTAAAAATTGAAACTAGAAATTTGGGGTTTCAAAGGTACCTTTTTCTTCTTAAATTTAAGATGACTTGCGGATAGAAACTAATGGACCATAAAAAAAACGCAATCCAACCAAAAGTTTCATATGCGATTTCCAGTCGAAATGAATTCCAAGATGCCATCTTTTCTGGCTGATTTTCCTGGTTGATTAGGGGCAGAGAAAATCAGAGAAGGAAAATGAAATACCCAAAGAAAATATTTCTTTCTGTATCTGGTCCTCCTTTGGGCGTATGTTCACTCTTTGTTAAAATAGCAATCAAGTTATATTTTTTAAAAGTAATAAAGACACTTAACTATAATTTGGCATATTAATAATTTTAACCTTTAATGTTTATATTTTTTATCGTTTTGACCCTTATTTTTTGGATAAATTTAATTCTTAATTTATATCTTTTTGACAAATAACTTATTTTTTAACATCATGATAATTGGACCGTTAAAAATCTAACAATGATGACATGTTATATGCATATGATAATATATTTTAAATAAGACATAAAGATAATTTTAACCCTTAATGTTTATAGTTTTTGTCGTTTTGGCCCTTAAACTATTTTTGGGATAAATTTAGCCCTTAACCTATATTCTTTTGACAAATAACTTATTTTTTAACTAACTTGATGATTGGACCGTTAAAAATTTAACGATGATATATATATATAGAATATAATTTTAAATGACATTGAATGTAACCTATCAAATACGAGAAATTATTACATGAACCCTTTTCACCACCTAAGATATGGTCCCAACCAATTAAAATAAGACACAATATATTTTTTCCATATCATATTTACACATAAACATCATCCAAATCATTCATTTTAATGCATTTGATTTAAAAATAGAAAAAAATATTACCTAAGATTTTTTATGTTGTCTTTCTCTTTATTGTTCAATTTTTTTAATTAATTTTTTCTAATCCCTAACACTAAAGCCTAACCCTAAATCCTAAACCCCAACCCCTAAACTATGAATAATAAACCCTAAACCCTAAACCCTAAACAATAACACATAACCCTAATCCCTAACTCTAACCCTAAACCTTAAACCTAAACCACATAAACCCTAAACCCTAAACCCTAACCCTAAACACTAACCATAACCCTAAACCCTAAACCTTAACCCTAAACCCTAACCTTAACCTTAAACCCTAACCCTAACCTAAACAATAACATATAACCCTAATCCCTAACTCTAAACCTAAACCTTAAACCTAAACCACTAATCCTTAACATTAAACCCTAAACTCTAAATCCTAAACCCCAAATCTATATAAAAAATTAATTAGGAAAATTTTAAAGAACAAAGAGAAAGATGACACAAGAAATCTTTGATAATATTTTTTTCTTTTTTTAAATCAAAGACATTAAATTAGATGATTTGGCCAATGCTTATGTGTAAATTTGATATGGAAAAAATATATTGTATGTCTTAATTTAATTGGTTGGGACTATATCCTAAGTGGTGGAAAGGGTTCATGTAATAATTTTTCTATCAAATACATATATATATGGAATATAATTTTATTCTAATATAAAATATAAAACAATTAAAATTAAAAAAAAATATTAAAAATTATTTAATTCTAAAATAAAAGATTATTAAACATTCTTAACTCTAACTGCGATAAAATCAAAATCTTATTCGAATTGTGTTTATATTTTTATTTTAGAATAAGATTTTGATTTTATCGTAGTTAGGGTTAAGAGTATTTAATAATCTTTTATTTTAGAATTAATTAATTTTTAATAAAAATTTGAATTTTAATTGTTTTATATTTTATATTAGAATAAAATTATTTCTATAGATTTTTTTGAAAGATATATATATATATATATGTATTTGATAGGTTACATTCTATGTCATTTAAAACTATATTTCATATATATATCATTGTTAAATTTTTAACGGTCCAGTCATCAAGCTAGTTAAAAAATATGCTATTTGTCAAAAAGATATAGGTTAAGGTCTAAATTTATCCCAAAAAAAGAATAAGGGCCAAAACGACAAAAAATATAAACATTGGGGGTTAAAATTATCTTTATGCCTTTAAATAATATGGCATCTAACCTATCAAATACATATATATAATATAATTTTATTCTAATATAAAATAATTAAAATTCAAATAAAATATTAAAAAATAATTAATTTTAAAATAAAATACTATTAAACATTCTTAACCCTAACTACGATAAAATTAAAATTTTACCAAAAAAATAATTAATTTCGAATTGTGTTCATATTTTTTTAAGATAAGACTTTAATTCTATCATAGTTAGAGTTGAGAATATTTAATAGTTTTTATTTTAGAATTAATTAATTTTAAAATTTTAATTATTTTATATTGGAATAAAATTATATTTCATATATATGTATTTGATAGATTAGATGTCATGTCATTTAAAATATATTATCATATCTATATGACATGTCATCATTGTTAGATTTTTAACGGTCCAATTATCATAGTAGTTAAAAAATAAGCAATTTGTTAAAAAGATATAGATTAAGGGCTAAATTTATCCCAAAAAAAGAATAAGGGCCAAAATGACAAAAATTATGAATGTTATGGGTTAAAAGTATCTTTATGCCTTATAATTTTTATCGTTTTGATTCTTATTCTTTTTAAGATAAATTTAACCCTTAATTTATATCTCTTTGAAAAATAGTTTATTTTTTAACTACCATTATAACTGGACCATTAAAAATCTAACAACGATGACATGTCATATGCATGTAATAATATATTTTAAAGAACATGATATCTAACCTATCATATATATATATGAAATATAATTTTATTTTAATATAAAATCTAAAACAATTAAAATTTAAATAAAATATTAAAAAATTAATTAATTCTAAAATAAAATGCTACAAATATTCTTAACCCTGACTACGATAGAATCAAAATCTTATCTTAAAAAAATTAATTAATTAATTAGGGTTGAGAATGTTTAGTATCCTTTTATTTTAGAATCAATTAATTTTTAATATTTTATTTAAATTTTAATTATTTTATATTTTATATTGGAATAAAATTATGTTTCATATATATATTTTATAGGTTAGATGTCATGTCATTTAAAATATATTATTATATGTATATGACATATAATCATCTTTAAATTTTTAACAGTCTAGTTATCATAATGATTAAAAAATAAGTTATTTGTCTAAAAGATAAAGGTTAAGGGCTAAATTTATCCAAAAAATAAGAGCCAAAACGATAAAAATTATAAACGTTAAGGGTTAAAATTATCTTTATGCCTTTTTAAAATAAATATTAAAAATATTTTAACTAAATAATCACTTATATTTTAAAAGTTTTTATTTTAGTTTTTATTGTCGATTATGATTAAAAAAATTATTAGCTTATAAAAATATGATATATGAAATGTTTAATTTTAAAAATATTTTAATATTTTTAATAATTGTCAAATTTTAAAATTTTAAGTTTTAAAATTTGTTTCCAGTTATTGTCGTCGTGAATAATCAATAATGTGTTCATTATTTTCGTCCCTATTATCTTCACGGATTATTTTTTCTTTCTCTCATTTTCAATAGTCGACGAACAATATATTTATCATCAAAATAAAATTAAACTCGTAAAAAAATTGATGACAAATAACAGTACATTAACCTACGAACGATCTTCACTTTGTCATGAACAATGTGATTAACGGCGATGATAATGAATATTAATGTAAATTAACATCCGAACACCTAAACGAATAACTTTAAAAGTTTATTTTAATATAATATTTAAGTTTTAAGGTGTTAGTAATTTAGATTTTATAATTTAAATATAAATATTATATAATTTTTTCCGTAATTTATATCAAAATATAACCTATATATATTTCACTTATGACTCAACTGCCTGAGTGATAGTGAACCACTACCGGTCGTGAACCACCGCCATTTCACCGTCGTACGCCGTACACCGTAAATCTTGACGCTTCGTTCATTCGATTATATTTTTATCCCCTCCACCAGATAATCTTGCACCACCGGCAGATCCTGATATTGTTCACCAAATTTCTGATTCAAATGATCACCATGAAAGTGTGAGAGTGGCGATTGTTGACCAAATGTAATTTCCACCACTTGAACGCCCATGTTCTCCTTTTTCGATTGATGATTAGTAGGCGTTGAAGCGTGGTAAGGTTACGAATTCTGTTATTAAATCCGAATCTGTGAAGAGGATGGAAGTTGATGTGCAATCGGGTTATGGATTTCAAGGAGATAAGTCTGAATCGGATCTTGCAAATTCGAAGAGGATTGATGTTGTTGCACCGCCTTCTTATGTAGAGGTTGTTTCAGGTTTCGATAAACCAATCACGAGTGACACAATGCCGAATTTAGACGATGTGATCGTCGATGTGGGGGATGTAATAGTAGATAAGAGTGAGCCTTTTCCTTCAATTAAATTTTCTGAGAGGGTACACGAATGTATTGATCATAGTATGCATCGATCAATCATTGTTTGACTCCTTGGTCGACCAATTGGATACAAAACTCTTCCACGAAGAATCAAGATGCTCTAGAAACCACAATGAGCGTTTCAGGTTGTTGATCTCACCAATGATTATTCTTTGATTATGTTTGAGAATGAATACGATTATGAGCATGTGATGACTGACAGACCTTGAACCTTGTTTGGAAGTTATCTCACTATACAACCGTGGACAAGAGAGTTCTCCACTTCTGAGTCATTTCTATCACAAATTATGGTTTGGGTAAGGATTCTGGGACTCCCTTACAAGTATTACTCAAAGGCTTTATTTCGCCATATTGCTGGTGTTATTGGAAAAATTGTGAAAGTGGATTATAGCACTCATGCGGGTGATCGGGGGAGTTTTGCGAGGCTAGCAGTAATGGTCTCGCTTAAGAGTCCTCTAATATCGGGAGTGAAAATAGATGGCATCGTTTAACCGACTTGAGTCTGAGAGACTTCATCGTATTTGCTTTTCTTGTGGGTTATATGGTCATTCATCTGAAATGTGTTCACCGAATAAGATAAGTAATAGTAATTGTAATATGCCAAATTCATTTGCCATTAGCTCCATCGATAATGTTTGTCATTCTCTTACGGAAAATGAAATGTATGGACCGTGGATACTTGTTGAAAATAAGAGAAGGCAACCACGTAACGAAAGAAATCGGTCCAAAGGAGTAGCATCGGTGGTTTCACCCTCTAAAGAATCTTGATTTTCTATTCTTAGTGAGTTAGAAGCAATGACTGATATTACAGACAATGGCATTGCCGAGGCAAATATTTCTGATAATGGAACCCTTGATGTTGAGGCATTGGTTTCTGGTAAGGGCAATTGTGTTACGGGCAATAAATCACAACACAAGGTTGCTTCATCGTCCGAGCCACATTCGGTTCATACTACTACTGTTAATAGTCGTAAGGTTTCTGGTGGAATAGTCTTGAAAGAGGTAAACGCTAATATCTTGAGTATTGTTCAAGTTGTTTCTTTAGGGGGGAGTCAGGTTCCTCAAGTTACGTCTCATATAGTACAACATGTTGTGGGTTCTCATGTTGCGATATCGATTCTTGATGTTGCAATGAAAAGAGAAGGCAAAAATTAGTAATTGGTGGGTAAAACAAAGTTTTGTATGGAAGAAGATTAAGGAGCTTAAAAAAGTGGGTTTGAAGATACGTAAAGATAAGGAAAATAAACCACTACAACGGCCGTTGCTTTCTGATTGAATACCTCTTGGATCTGGTATTGTTGGAGTTGGTTCATCTAATACCTCAAAAACAAAGAATCATTTACCGGTGAATGCGTATCGTGATACTATTGTAAAAAGTGCGCAATTAGTACAAGTGTACACGTCGCAAGTAATAAAGTGATAAGTATTATCGTGTATCATCTCCACAGAGATTGATAGACTCAATATGCCTTCTTTTTGTCTTCTTGCTCTGTAAAAGAAATAAAATAAAAACACAGATGATTTGGGTTAGAGTAAACTAAATAACTTGAATAATAAAGTAAACTAAACAATAAGAAAATAATCAGATTAAGAAAGTGGCCAGGATCCAGTTATGTTGTATTGTGGATTTAATTGACTTATTTCTGTCTAATGCAATCACACAACACTGACTCGGTAGTACTGCAGTTTTACTTCATCGATAGTGATGATGTTCGTCCGCCATGACAATCCCTTGCTCTTGAGTGGACTTTACCAAGATTTGACAAAGTGTCCTTTGATGACTCCGCTTATCCCTAAGTCGAAGTACTGTTGATGACTAGTCCTTGATGATACCTCCCGACGTGAATCAATTATAATCATCAACCAATCCTATACTTCTTTTAGGCACTGAAATTCTAACCTATCCCTAGACCGAGTTAGTATTTTCCTAATAGAAAAATATCGTACTTATCCCTTTCGTGAATCTAACTTTCCCGATATTAGATAAATAGATCTCTTACAAACTTTTCTCCCGAGCTTGAATGCAAGAACAATGAATGGCAAAGAATAAGCAAACCTTGATATTTTATTGCATTGAAACAAGAAAACAAAGTTCAATCTCTTCTCACAAATACTCTACAACTTTCACCTAAGCCTAAAGAAATTAGAACATAACGAGAAACAAAGAAAACTCTAAAATCTAAGATGAACTCTCTAATTCGGCTCTCGTCTATGATGTGTCTTCTTCTCCTTGGGCGGCTATGGTTTATATAGGCTTGGCCTAGGGCAA
Organism: Abelmoschus esculentus; assembly: GCA_035048815.1. Lineage (NCBI taxonomy): Eukaryota > Viridiplantae > Streptophyta > Magnoliopsida > Malvales > Malvaceae > Abelmoschus > Abelmoschus esculentus. The sequence continues at coordinate 15,838,825 of JAUCBN010000032.1, read as the reverse complement.
ACCTTCCCTAAATAGGAATACAACTTGGAGTAAAACACAAGTTAAGTACATAAATAAAAATATTTGTTTTATTTCTAAGTTTATTCCCACAAGGATTCTTTTCCTACGTGGCCTTTAACTTTGACTTTCCATGCGCTTCTCAGCTCCGATCTTTGTGCTGCTTGTCCAGAAACGTCCACCTTATTTATTTCTTCAAATCGCCTACCATATCAGTACTTGTTCACCAGTTGCTGCTGCGGCCCTGATACTGCCTCGGCCTCAATCTTTGCCGCGACATCTAATCTACCTGCAAATGCAAAAAGATGTCGTAAAGCTTGCATTTTCTATAAATATCATCTTTACAAGTCACAAAAGCAAAATATCTAAGTATCTCACATTAAGTACATTCATTAGTTCAAGTAGGTGTAGATTAAGTGATTATTGTCCATGAATGGTGTAAAAAGTGATAGTGAATTAAGCACTTATCACACCCCTAAACTCAAATTATTGCTTGTCATCAAGCAATGCAAACCATCAAATTGCCAAACCTTATTCTCTATTGGTCTTATGTTTACATATATTCTCCCCACCATAAATATGACTATTCTTAAGTTTTAATCTTTTGGTTACCCAAGGACTTACCCAGAATCAAGCTATAAGATTTTTTGAGTGTGTGAGTTTTTTTGGACAAGTTTGATTAAAGGCTTTCTTAGAAGAACTCTAAGTTCAAGACAAATAGACTTGGAATTAATGTTCTTTTCTTAAAATAACACTTACTTGAGCCAATTTCGGGTACCTCAAGGATTGTGTTTTCTCATCAAGATTTCTTTTCTCTTTTATTTAGCATACTAAAGCCAATTTCGGGCACCTCTAGTATAAAGAAGAGTGATCCCTAGAGCCAGTGATAGGCACCTCTAGCCATATTCCAAAAATCTAAGTCTTTATCACCTAAGTTCATTAAAAGAATTTCTATAATCAAATAAGTCCCAAAAGTGTTTTTAGGATCAATCTTATAGCAAGCTTTTAAGTTTTTTTTCCTTAAGTATCCTAAAGTTAAGCCTTCTAAACAAGACTTAACCATGGTAAGGAGAAAGATTTCTATAGCCTAAAAAGAATAAACTAAGGCAATATTGATGTTGATAGGCGTGGTATAAGCGCTATTTTGAGTGCAAGTGTATACGTCGTCAAGTAATAAAATGATAAGTATATCGTGTATCGTCTCCATAGGGATTGGTATACTTAATATGTATTCCTTCATTCCCTTGCTCCTAAGAATAAAATAAAAACACAATTAAGATGGATTGTTTTATCTAACTAAATAAGTAATTAACAAAACATAAAATAAAGAGTTGAGAACGATTATAGAGAAAGCGGGTAGGATCCAGTTGTGTCAATTAGTGGATTTAATTGATATCCTTCTTGTCCAATACAATCGTACAACACTGCTTCGATAGTACTGCAGATATTGTCTCGGCAATGCTAGTGCTCCTCTGCCGTGACAATCTCTTGCTCGTGGGCAGAAGTATCAAAGTTTAACAAAGTGTCCGTAAGTACCTCCGCTCATCTCTGAGTTAAAGTACTGTTGATGCTCGGTCCTTGACGATACCTCTCAGTGTAAATCAAAGTTGACCACTAACCAATCCAACACTTCTTTTAGCTGCTGAAACTCTTAACCCATCTCTTAGTGCCTCCACAAGAGTACAGGTCGAGTTAGTGTCGCCGACACCGTACTTATCCCTTTTGTGAATCTACACCTCTCGATGCTAGATAAATAGATTACTTGCAAACTTCCCTCTCGGGCTTGGATACAAGAACAAATGACAATAGGATAAGCAAACTCTGATTTTATTGCATAAGAACAAGAATACAAGAATCAATCTCCTCTCACTAATATCAACAACCTTCACCTATCCCTAAGAAATTTAGAACATGTTATCGTGGAAGTACAATTCTTAGGGAGGAAGGGTTTTCTTTACAAATCGGCTCTCCTAAACAATGTGGCCGGCTAGGATATTTATAGTCTTAACCTATGGTAAACCTTTCCTAAATAGACTTCAACTTGGAGTAAGGAACAAGTTTTCTTCAAGGATTCTGATATTTCCAAGTTTACCGCCTTCTAGAAAGGGTTTCCCGCTTGGTCTTTGAATTGGGCTTTGAGCATGCTAGCCTGGTCCAATTGATGCGCTGTGTTTTCCAGAATATTCTCCATATTTTTATCTTCTGATGCACCTCCATTATTGGTGCTGCCATACTAGATTCTACCGCGGTCGATCTTCTACCTCGGCCTCAACATAGCTTTTCTGCCGCTTCGGCTCTGGATATTCCTGCATGTACAGAAATTGTAATAATATCTGCATTCTTTATAAATATTAACTTTGTATGTGGTAAAAACGGAATATCTAGTATTTGAGCAAAGAGTATATGATTCGGTTCAAGTGGGTGTATAATAGGTGCATAAAGTACCATAAGAAGGGTAGTAAATTACTGCCTTTTAGGCACGCATCAAATACCCCCAAACTCGAACTATTGCTTGTCCTCATGCAATGCTAAACATCAAATTGCTAAACCTTACTCCCCTTTGGTCTTACTCTTCCATCTATTCTCCCCACCATGGTCATGTCTATTTCTCAGTTTTAGCCACTAGTTTACCCAAGGACTTCTACTAAGAAACAAACTCTAGGGCTAGGTGAGTGTGTGCGTTTAATGGACAAGGCTGATTCAAGACTTTCTTAGATAAAATCTAAGTTCAAGACAAGTAGAATCTTGGATTAGCTATCTCCTCAAAACAGTAAGTCTTGAGCCAATTTCGGGAACCTCAAGATATGTGTTTTCTATTTCTTTCTTTCTTTGTTTTATTTATTTTTTTTCTTTTTATAGCATCTATTTAGCATACTAGATCCAATTTCGGGCACCTCTAGTACGAAGGAGAGAAAAATTAGAGCCGATGATAGGCACCTCTAGTTATTTTTCAACAAGTTCTAAGTCTTTATCACTTAATTTTATTAAAATAACTCCTAAATCAAACAAGTCCAAAAAGTGTTTATTTTCTTGTCTAACCCTAAAGCAAGCTTCTAAGTTTTATTCCATGAGTATCCTATGGTTATCCCTTCAAAACAGTACTTTGGCCATGGTAAGGAGAAAATTTTCTATAGCCTTAAAGGAGTAAACTAAAGCAAAGCTGACATAAGGCAGTACAAGATTACAAACATAAATTCAAGAAAAGAGATAAAAGAAAGAAAAAATTTCAAAAAAAATTACTTCCTTTTATGGTATTGCTACGGCATTGGGTGGTTTCGGCTATGCTTTTGCACCTTCGATCTCCCCCAAACTCAAACCGAGCATTTTCCTCAATGCTTAAAATATAAAACATACAAAAATTAATATTGAAAAAGATGAGAGTAGTAAGGCATTATTTATAATGACTCCGAGGAGCTGCTTTTACGGAGCATTCTCCTAGGCCTTGCTGCTGGTGCCTTTCTCCTGGATCTTTGTCCTGGTGATTGTTGTTGTTTTACCTACCGATACGGCTGTACTCTGCTGGACAGTGTGCGGTGCATCGACGTTGTAACCTCATCCCCTTCTTCGTCAGTGTCCATGATTTCTGTCTCTTTTCCTGTCGTGGCAGTGGGTATTACCGATTCATGGGATGAACTGTAATATTCATCAATCTCGCGAGATAGCGTATCCCTATTGAGATTGGGCATAGGAATTGGTTCTCTTTGGGGAGAGTTAAAGACAACCCGCCTCTTGGATGAACTTTGGCTAGTAGATGATACTCCGGCAGACCTTGATGGCCTGGAAGGTGCAGCAGCATGGAACTGTTGGTGCGGCTATAGCTGGAAAGATGGTTGCGGCCCGGGGGCAGGTGTTGTATCAATATAAGGGGCGGCAATGACGAACATATTGGTTGGGAATTCAAGAAATTATGCCCCTTGATGTGGAAAGCTCTGCATCATCATGTTGGCTAGATACGCGTTGAAGTCGCGTTGGTACTCCATGTAGCACTGTTGACGAAGGTCCATGGCTGTCATCCTTTGTAAAATCTCTGTGTATGGTTCTGCTACGGTAGTCGGTTCGGCAGATGCTGGTGCTTCTGTTGAATACTGCCCTCCAGCGGTGAATTCGGTGGTGAACTGTTGCGGTGTTGCCTGAACAGGCTCCGCATGTGTTATTTGCATAACTCTATGGTAGAATTATTTTGTCCAACCTTGCTTTTGTGATGTGTATTCGTCAGTTGCTTTTATCGGGACACCTACAGTAATGCATAAAGCAGAGATTAAACTAGGGAAATATAATGGACCTCGTTTTTTCTTACCGCAGTCATATATCTCTTGAAGAATTATCTCTCCAACATTGATCGTTCTTTTGTTGATGATGGAATGAATGAGCAACAATCTTTTTCTGTCAACTGTGCTATTATGAGAAGTGGGCATGAGGCGTCGTTTAACAAACGTACACCACAACTTTGCTTCGAGTTTAAGGCTGAGCCTTGTTACACAACCTCGATGAGCATCGGTTTCCCATGGAGTGTTGTCGTAGCAGAGGTCATCCTTGATAGCCTCATATTCCTCGATAGTTGCCGCAAATTCACCATGTTCATCGCGTGTGAGGATCACGCTGTAGTATCGTTGATTGTCTTGGCACCGAGTTTCACTAGCTTGCCCGGGCAGTAGACAAATAATGTATCTTTGTTTGGGCAGTATGCGTAGAATTCTCTCACAATTGTTGCATTCGCTATGGGAGGCTGGAGGCAGAATTTCTTCCAATCCTGTTCTTCGATTCTGTCAAACAAGAATTGGTCGATGCAGTAGTTTTCGTCGGTGGTTTGCTGGAATCCTTGTTCCTCACATAATTGTCGTGCAACAAAAGATCTTTGAAAGCGTTCTGCTACGTTGCCGCTGGAAAATCATCTATATGCTGCCATGGATGTTGATGAGATATTCTTGAGGATAAATAGAAGAATGTTGGTAGAAATTTAGAGAGTTCTTTGAAATTTAAGATGTAGTGAGAGTAGGATTATTCAAGAGAGTAAAAATAACAAGAATGCAAAGTAAATAATGCACAGAGGTAATCTGCTTATATATGCTGTAAAAATATGACTATTAAAATACTAGCCATTAGGCATTTACTGCCTGGATGCACCGTTACTACCGTAGTGAATTTCTCGGAAGATAGCTATTACACTGTTTCTGCCCGTTGGTAAATTCTGTGGTTTTGATACAGTGCTGCCGTGGTAGTAGACTTTCTACTATGGCAAAATTTTCCTGCATTCATCACTTTATTGAAAATTAAAAACACTGAATCCAAAATACTAAAAAAAATTTGTTGAACATAAAGTAAAATAAAATACTGGAAAAATAAAAAAATTGAAAATAATACTATATATACTAATTATAATATAATAAAAGGTGAAGGGAAGAGATTAGGTTACTTCTGGAGTGCATGTAAATGCATCTCCCATTTTCGTTATCTCTTTCTGGCCCGTATCTGTCTACAGGAGTTGGCCAGTCCCTTCGGTACATTTGACTTCTCCTTTGGGTTTTATTCTTTTACCGAATAGTCTGCCGGACGTGCTGCCCAAGTAATATATTTTAGTACCCTTATTTGGTGTATGGAGAACGTTACATTCTGCTGAAGCGTCTGAATTTGGCAGATTGTGGAAGGCGTTCAACTTGATTTGTTGATCATTTATTCGCGTTTTGAGTTCGTTATTCTCCACATCAATGATAGTGCGTCCAGTAGCAAGGAAAGGTCGACCTAATATGATTGGTGCATTGTCGTCAGCTTCACAGTCGAGGACAAGAAAGTCGACAAGGAAGATGAATTTATCAACTTTCACCAGAATGTCCTCGATTTTGCCTTCAAGATCCACGTAAGACCGATCTGCAAGTTGGAGCAGTACTGTTGTTGGTTTCGCCCGTCTAATTCCGAGTTTCTGAAAAACCAATTTAGGCATTAAGTTGATGCTTGCTCCCAAGTCGCATAGGGCCTTTCCTTTATAACCGTCTCCAATTGCACAGGGAATTGTGAAGCAACCAAGATCTTTTAGTTTGGGTGGCATGCGATTATGTAGCATTGCCATACAGCCTTCAATAGCTACCACCGTTTCAAATTCTTCTAGCCTTCATCGTTTGGATACGATGTCCTTTAAAAACTTGGCATAGTTAGGCATTTGTTCAATCGCCTCAACTAAAGGCAAGTTAATATGGACCAGCTTCAAGATGTCTAGGAACTTCTAAAATTGGTGGTCCTGTTTTTTCTTCTTTAGCCTCTGTGGAAAACGAGGTGGTGGTCTAATGTCTTCTAGGTTTCCTTGGATATTGAGTTTTATACCTGGGGTGAATTTTTCTGCAGCTGTCTCGACAGTAGGTTTTGATACTACTGGTTTTGTTGCCGTGGCAGAGCTGCCGGTAGGGTCTTGCTCAGCCTCTGAGTCTTCATGTGGTTGTTGTTCTGGTTGAACTCTTTTTGTTGAGGTTCCCTCTTTATTTTTCAGCGGTAGGCCACTTCTGGTGGTGATTTCTTTACATTGCTCGTGGCCTAATACCTTAGCAACTTCAAAATTGCTAAGTAAACCTCCAGGTGGTCGAGTATTTTGGTGTTGGACAAATTAACCAACCTGGGTTTCTAGGGATTTTATTGTAGCCTCCTGGTTCTATAGTCTCATCTCTGTTCTGTTCATGAAGTCATCAGTACGCTCATGAAGCGGCTATTCTCCATCATGTAAGCATCATTCTCTGACATGAAAGCTGTGAGAGAATCGGCCAGTGCATTCAGAGACTGTTACTGTTGTACCTGCTGCTACAGCATGTGCTGCTGAGTGTTCTGCTGCGGCAGGTTCTGGTTCTGATGCTGAAATCCAGGGGCTTGGTTAGTTGGATTCAAGGCGTTGTTAGGGTTACTCCAAGAGAAGTTCAGATGCCTTTTCCAAGATGGGTTATAATTGTTGGACATCATTGAATTGTTTTTGTTATAATTTTCAACATATAGGCTGGTCTCCTCATCTGGCATATAATCTGATGAATTGACTGCCTTAACCTTGTGTATACTTCTTTGGTTCTACATATTCTGAACCATCATGGTCAGAGAAGTCAATTGTGCTGCCACCGAACTTGATGTGTCTAATTCATGAGCTGTGGCATGACGTCTCATTCCTCCTCGCCTCGATGTGGGAAATTAGAAATCGTTCCTTGCGAGTTTGGTTAGAATTTCAATGGCTTCCGCGGGTGCTCTATCTAAAAGTATCCCATTTGTGAAAGCATCTAGCATCATCCTTGTGGAAGCATTAGTAGCATTGTAGAACATGGAAACTTACGTCCACAAGGGAAAACCATGTAAGGGGCATTGTTTTAATAGTTCTCTGTAACGCTCTCATGCCTCGTACATCGGTTCATCTTCATCTTGCCTGAATGATGTAATTTCATTACGAATGCAGTCATAAAGATTTGTTGGATTAAACCTCGTAATGAATTCTCGGCAAAGTTCTTCCCAAGATCTGATTGATCCTATTGGGATTCCATTCAACCAAGTCTTCGCCATATCCCTCAGTGAATAGGGGAACAGTTTTAAGCGCAAAATATCCTCATGTACTCCTTAAATCTTTAAAGAGTTACACACTTCCATGAAGGATTTAAGATGTTGTCTTGCATCTTCAGTAGCAGACCCACCAAATTGTCCAATTGTGTTCAACATGTTGAACATCACTGGTTTAAGCTCAAAGTGAGTTGTTTCGATCTTCGGGGTAACTACACCAGGGTTAAGTCCATTCAGGTCCTCTACCAGATAATCTCTAACAGTAGGTTGCCTCGACAATGGATATGGCATTGGCTGTTGTTGCATTTCTGGCGGCAGTACATTATGATCAACATGTCCTATAGGTGGATTATTCATAGTTTGAAACAGATTTCGTCTTAGATTATGTCTTGTACGTTCAACCTCTGGATCCAACTCGTACAATGGTCCACTCGGATTTACCCTGGTCATAAACCAAATAAATAAAACTTAAAAAAAAGAATAAAATAAAACTAAAGTTAAAGTTAGGTAACTAATAATTAAAGAGAAAGAAAATTAAAGAAAATAAAATTTAGTTGCCAATCCCCGACAACGGCGCCAAAAACTTGATAGGCTTGGTATAAGCGCTATTTTGAGTGCAAGTGTACACATCGTCAAGTAATAAAATGATAAGTATATTGTGTATCGTCTCCACAGGGATTGGTATACTTAATATGTCTTCCTTCGTTCCCTTGCTCCTGAGAATAAAATAAAAACACAATTAAGATGGATTGTTTTATCTAACTAAATAGGTAATTAACAAAACATAAAATAAAGAGTTGAGAACGATTATAGAGAAAGCGGGTAGGATCCAGTTGTGTCAATTAGTGGATTTAATTGATCTCCTTCTTGTCCAATGCAATCGCACAACACTGCTTCGATAGTACTGCAGATACTGCCTCGGCAATGCTAGTGCTCCTCTACCGCGGCAATCTCTTACTCGTGGGCAGAAGTATAAAAGTTCAGCAAAGTGTCCGTAAGTGCCTCCGCTCATCTTTGAGTCAAAGTATTGTTGATGCTCAGTCATTGATGATACCTCTCGGCGTAAACCAAAGCTGACTACCAACCAATCCAACACTTCTTTTAGCTGCTAAAACTCTTAACCCATCTCTTAGTGCCTCCACAAGAGTACAGGTCGAGTTAGTTTCGCCGACACCATACTTATCCTTTTCGTGAATCTACACCTCTCGATGCTAGATAAATAGATTACTTGCAAACTTCCCTCTCGGGCTTGGATACAAGAACAAAGAATGACAATAGGATAAGCAAACTCTGATTTTATTGCATAAGAACAAGAATACAAGAATCAATCTCCTCTCACTAATATCAACAACCTACACCTATCTCTAAGAAATTTAGAACAAGTTATCGTGGAAGTACAATTCTTAGGGAGGAAGGGTTTTCTTTACAAATCGGCTCTCCTAAACAATGTGGTCGGCTAGGATATTTATAGTCTTAACCTATGGTAAACCTTTCCTAAATAGACTTCAACTTGGAGTAAGGAACAAGTCTTCTTCAAGGATTCTGATATTTCCAAGTTTGCCGCCTTCTAGAAAGGGTTTCCCGCTTGGTCTTTGAATTGGGCTTTGAGCATGCTAGCCTGGTCCAATTGATGCGCTGTGTCTTCCAGAATATTCTCCATATTTTTATCTTCTGATACGCCTCCATTGTTGGTGCTACCATACTGGATTCTGCCTCGGCCGGTCTTCTGCCTCGGCCTCAACATAGCTTTTTTGCCGCTTCGGCTCTGGATATTCCTGCATGTATAGAAATTTTAATAATATCTACATTCTTTATAAATATTAACTTTGTATTTGATGATAACAGAATATCCAATATTTGAACAAAGAGTATATGATTCGGTTCAAGTGGGTGTAAAATAGGTGCATAAAGTACCATAAGAATGGTTGTAAATTACTACCTTTTAGGCACTCATCAGATGTAGTGCAGTGCAAAAGTATGGAAATATTTCAAGTAAGGTGGTGAACATAAATAAAATTTTCAAAAACAACTTAAATACTTCCTTTCATGGTAGGACAACGATAGTGAATTGCCTCGGTAGTGAGTCTACACCCCCAAACTCGAACCAAGCATTGTACTCAATGCTTATATCAATGGCACACATCAGGAAAAAATATGAAGATGAACAAGTAAAGAAATAAAAACAACATATAGGTGTAAAGATTAAATGGACTCCGAAGAGTTGGTAATAATCAATTTTCGAGGAAAATATAAGGGTCCTTTGTCCTTCTTACCGCACTCATAGAAATAAAAGCAGCATATAAGTATATTTTTCATGTACTAGGCCCTAGCAATATTGTCAGCAGTGAATTGTTGTGGAATTTCTTGGACTGGTTCTGCCTGGGTTATTTGCATAACCTTGTGGCAAAATTCCCTAGTCTACCCGCGCCTTTAGGCAGTGAACTCGTTCGTGTCCACTATTGGTACACCTGCAGTAGTGCAAATACCCGTGATTAAACATGGAAAATATAAGGGTCATTTGTCCTTCTTACCGTACTCATAGATTTCCCTTAGGATTATCTCTCCCACATTGATACATTTTTTGTTGATGATGGATTGGATGAGAGTCAATCTTCTTCGGTCTACCGTGTTGTTATGGGATGTTGGGATAAGGCGTCTTTTGACGAATGTGTTCTATAACTTAGCCTCGATCCATAAGTTCTGCCTTACCACGGAACCTCTGTGGGCACCTGTTTCCCAATTGGTATTGTCGTAGCAAAGGTCGTCTTTGATCAGTTCTAGTCTTTATTGTTGATGTCCTCCATGAGTGCAGAATAATCATCACGATCAGGGTTAGGCCGTAGAACATATTGATTGTCTCGACATCAAGTTTAACCGGCCTGCCTCGGTAGTGGACATACAGGGAGTCCTTGCTCGGCCCATGTACATAGAATTCTCGTACGATTGTTGCGTTGGCCTGGGCAGGTTGCAGGAAAAAGATTTGCCATTCTTGGTACTTTATTTTATCGAACAAGTAATGCTCGATGCCATAATTCTCCTCATCAGAATGTTAAAATCCCTGTTCTTTCCATAATTTCCTAGCAATGAAAGATCTTGAAGTGTTCTTCAATGGCAGCAGGTGCGAATGTGAGTAAAGAATAATGCAAGAAAGAGATTGAGTAAATAATTCTAAAGATTTAAGAATGTAAAAGTGAATAGTTCAAGAAGGAGAATGTGCTTATAAAGGTTTCGGCCTTGTAGTCGTTTTGAACTAACTAACCGTTTTGTAGCCATTAGCATTTACTGTCACGGCAAAGATTTTGGCAGACTAACCGTTACACTGTTTTGTCCATTAGGACTGCTGTGGCCCTGACACTGTGTACTACCACGACAATAGACTTTCTGTTATAAACTTCTTCACCTTCATTCTTTCTTATTGTCCTAAAAAATTAACACCAAAAATAAAATTAAAAACAAGCAAAAATAAAAAATCAACTTTAAACTAAATTAATCCTAAAAATAAAATAAAGAGAAGATAAAAGAGATTATTTCATGATAGGAGTGCATGCGAGTGCATCTCCTAAAGTGAAGGTCTCTATAGTCCTCATCTCCTGTTGGCCAGTATTAAGCTTCAAACGTTGGTCATTCGCTTTGAACTGATGCTCATCCCTTTGTGATTTGATCATTACTACATCATGTGGGTCTGAACATTTGGACTTGAGTTTGTTTGGAAAGTGTGTTATCCAATTGGCTTTCTCCACCTCTAGTGTTTCAACACTATCCAGGACTCTGTTGTAACTATCATCATCAGCATTCCCGAGCATACTGCGGAGGCAATAGTTGCTGAGACAGGATATTTTGTTGCCTGAATCTGTGGTGTGGATAACCTGACATTCCTCTGGATCATTATGTCTTTTCAAATTCTGGAAAGCATTGAGTTTGACTTGCTGGTCGTTAACACTCATTGTCAATTCTCTTTTTCCATATCTATAAAAGTGCGTCCAGTAGCTAGAAAAGGTCTCCCCAAGATGATCGGTGCACTATCATCTGCTTCACAATCAAGAACAAGGAAGTCAGTTGGAAAAATAAACTTATCCACCCTTACCAATATGTCCTCGATCTTTCTTGTAGGTTACACATACGATCTATCCGCTAATTGGAGCATCACGGTTTTAGGTTTTTCCCTTCCTATTCCAAGCTTTTGGAAGACAAATTTAGGCATCAACTTTATGCTTGTCCAAGGTCATATAAGGCCTTTCCTTCATAGTGATTTCCTATCACACAAGGTATAGTGAAACATCCAGGATCCTTCAATTTTGGAGGCATGCGAATATGAAGCATTGCCATGCATCCTTTAGTTGCATCCACTGTTTCAAACTCATCTAGCCTTTTTCTTTTAGACACAATATCTTTTAAGAACTTAGCATAATTTGGAATTTGTTCTATTGCCTCAACAAATGGCAAGTTAATGTGGACTTGCTTCAGGATGTCTAAGAATTTTTTAAATTGATAGTCATGTTTATGCCTTTTTAACCTTTGTGAGAAAGGTGGTGGTGGTCGTATTTCCTCCAATGTCTCATTAGTTTGAAATTTATTACCTGATACCATTGGTTTTCATGCTTTCTTGGCAGCTTGTTGAGGGACTGCCGATTTCTCTACCGAGGCAGTACCTTCTGCTGGGATTTCTATGGCATGATCTTTTGGTTCAGCATCTAAGTCCTCTTTTTCTGATTCTTCTTGTTCCACTAGTGAGACTTTGTCTACTGAGTTTCCTAACATCTCCTTAAGTTGTAGGTCACTCTTAGTAGTAATTGCCTTACATTACTCATGACTCATTCCCTTAGCAACTTCAGTATTGCTGGGTAATCCTCCTTGTGGTCTAGTATTCAGATTCTGAGCAAACTGTCCAACCTGAGTTTCCAATGATTTAATTGATGCCTCTTGATTTTGCAACCTCATCTCAATTCTGTTTATGAATGAATCAATTCTTTTGATGAAGTTACTATTCTCTGCCATGTAAGATTTTGTTTTCATAATAAAATCCTTAAGAGAATTTTCCAATGAACTTGTGGGCTGCTATTGATGCATCTGCTACTGCGGCAATGATTGTTGTACCTGCTGCTGCATTAGATGTTACATTTGCATTGGTTGCTGGAAACTTGAGGGTTGAGTAGTTAGGTTTAGAGCATTATTGGGATTACTCCATGAGAAGTTGGGATGCTTTTTTCATGCTGGATTGTATGTGTTGGACATCATGTTATTCCGATTCTAGTTTCTAACATAAAGGCTAGATTCTTGATTTTGCATACATTCAGAAGAACTATGATTACCTCCACATAAATTACAGAAAGAATCTATTGTCTTAACCTCATGGGTATTGTGCTGCATTTGCATGTTCTGAACCATCTCAGTAAGAGGGGCCAATTATGCTGCAACTGAATTGGATGTTTCCAATTTATTCACTGTAGCTTGGCACCTTACTCCTCCTCACCTAGATGTAGGAAATTAAAAATCATTCTTTGCGAGTTTGTTTAAAATTTTGATAGCTTCCTCCGGAGCTTTGTCAAGGAGTGTTCCATTGGCAGATACATCTAACATCATCCTTGTTGGGGGATTGGTAGTATTGTAAAACATGGTCACTTGTGTCCACAATAGAAATTCATGTAAAGGACACTTGTGCAGTAGCTCCCTATAGCGCTCTCATGCCTCATACATCGGTTCATCATCTGCCTACCTAAAAGAAGTAATTTTATTACGGATACGATCATATAAATTAGTAGGATTAAAACGTGTAATGAAATCACAACATAATTCACTCTAAGATCCTATAAATCCTGCTGAAATGCTATCTAACCAGGTTTTTACCCTATCCCTTAGTGAATAGGGAAACAGTTTCAATCTCAACATATCTTCATGGACTCCTTAGATTTTAAATGAATTACAGATCTCCATGAATGACTTGAGATGTTGCCTTGCATCTTCAGTTAAAGACCCACCAAACTATCCAATAGTATTGAGCATATTGAACATGATAGGTTCTAGTTCAAAGTGGGCTACTTCAATTTCTGGTATAACAACTCCTAGATTTAACCCATTCAAATCCTTTTCCAAGAAATCTCTGACAGTGAGTTGTCATAACAGTGGTGGCTGCGGAATGCCTCTATTACCAGCAAAAAATTTTTGCTCAGCTGGGTTATCTGCCATAATTGCTAGGATTTGTCTTCTCAACCTTTGAAATGTACGTTCAATATCTGGATCTAAATCGTACAAAGGATTGCATGGGTTTTCCCTGGTCATACACCAATAAAACCGAAGTAAAATAAAAATAACTAAAAGCAAGAAAATAAAGAAAAAAATTAGTTGTCAATCCCCGGCAACGGCGCCAAAATCTTGTTGCATGTAAAAAGTACGCAATTAGTAAAAGTGTACACATCGAAAGTAATAAAGTGATAAGTATTATCGTGTATCGTCTCCACAGGGATTTTTAGACTCAATATGCCCTCTTTTGTCTTCTTGCTCTATAAAAGAAATAGAATAAAAACACAGATAATTTGGGTTGGAGTAAACTAAATAACTTGAATAATAAAGCAAACTAAATAATAAGAAAATAATCAGATTAAGAAAGTGGCCAGGATCCATTTATGTTGTATTGTGGATTCAATTGACTTGTTTCTGTCCAATGCAATCACACAACACTCCCTCGACAACACTGTAGTTTTACTGCCTCGACAGTTATGATGTTCGTACGTCGTGACAATCCCTTTCTCTTTTGTGGACTTTAACAAGATTCGGTAAAGTATCCTTTAATGACTCCGCTTATCCCTAAATCGAAGTACTGTTGATGACTAATTCTTGATGATACCTCCCGACGTGAATCAATTATAATCACCAACCAATCTTACACTTCTTTTAGCCGCTAAAACTCTAACCTATCCCTAGGCCGAGTTAGTATTTTCTGAATAGAAAAATATCGTACTGATCCCTTTCTTGAATCTAACTCTCCCGATATTAGATAAATAGATCTCTTACAAAATTTTCTCCCGAGCTTGAATGCAAGAACAATGAATGGCAAAGAATAAGTGTAGAACTAATGTTTTGATATAATAATTGAAAAATAGTTTTGGACTAATTTGAAAAGATTTCAAAAATGGTTTTTATTTCCAAACTACTTGAAAATATATTTAAGATATTTTTGAGTGATTTTAAATATGTTTTAAATGATTTAAAGAAACCAAATAAGTGTTTTTAACCTAGGTGTTTTGATACACCCTTAAGGTATTTCGATACCTGTTCATCAATGCAAGGTTTTCAAAGGCAAAATCACAGTGGTATCGATACTGCTATCGATACCCTTTCCCACTGTGATGTTTGGTTTCTATACCGGTATCTATACCAGTTTCTATACCGGTATCCATACTACCTATTTCGATATCGGTATCTATACTTGTTTCGATATCGGTTTCTATACACCCCCAATGGTCAAAACGATTTTATGAAAAACCCCAACGGCTAGGAGCAGTATCGATACCGGTATCGATACTAGTTATTAAATGCAGGTCAACGGCTATTTCCTAAAGAGGGTGTTTCGATACTAGTTCAAGCGGTATCGATACCATCTACACCAGAAACAGAAATATGCCTTGTAATCAGCTCCAAATGGCTCCAAAACATCCCCAACGGTCATAATAGCTAGAAGCTCATTTGGGATGATAAAAGGAAGCCTCAAGCATTAAGAGAAGACTAATGCTTAAATTGTAACAACATTATGATCAAGAAATTGTCTTAGAGCATAATTCTCATCTTTTAGATAGACAACACTTGTGAGTTCAATGTTAATATATGCTCAAGTGTCTTAGGATTGGTTGAGTGCTTAGTTGTAAACACTAGCCTTATTAGAAGGATTCAAGTTTGCTACGTTTTTCTTGTTTGAGTGAATTCCTAAAGTTCGGGTTGTGAACTTTGGATACTTGATTCGGGTTGTGAATCAAGGTTGTAAGGTTATCCCTTTGTTCCTCAAAAGGTTGAAATTCTTAGTGAATTTAGAAATCCTTAGTGGAAAGCTAAGGTAATGGATGTAGGTGCTTGTTCGAAGGCCGAATCACTCTAAAATCATTGTGTTATTTTTGTTTCCACAACAAATCACCCAAAGTGTTCTTTCTACATCAAATTGACAAGTTAATCGATTGTGCATCGAGCCACTTCAAGCCTAACAATAAGCTAACCTTGATATTTTATTGCATTGAAACAAGAAAACAAAGTTCAATATCTTCTCACAAATACTCTACAACTATCACCTAAGCCTAAAGAAATTAGAACATAACGAGAAACAAAGAAAACTCTAAAATCTAAGATAAACTCTCTAATTCATCTCTCGTCTATGATGTGTCTTCTTCTCCTTGGGCGGCAATGGTTTATATAGGCTTGGCCTAGGGCAAACCTTTCCTAAGTAGGAATACAACTTGGAGTAAAACACAAGTATATAAATAAAAATATTTTTTTTATTTCTAAGTTTATTCTCACAAGGATTCTTTTCTCACGTGGCCTTTGACCTTGACTTTCCATGTGCTTCCCAGCTCCGATCCCTGTATTACTTGTCCAAAAACGTCTACCTCATTTATTTCTTCAAATCGCCTATCATATCAGTACTTTTTCATCAGTTGTTGTCGCAACCCCAAATATTGCCTCGGCCTCAATCTCTTTTGCGGTATCTGATCTACCTGCAAATGCATAAAGATGTTATAAAGCTTGCATTTTCTATAAATATCATCTTTATAAGTCTCAAAAGCAAAATATCTAAATATCTCACATTAAGTACATGCATTAGTTCAAGTAGGTGTAGATTAAGTGATTATTGTCCATGAAAGGTGTAAAAAGTAATAGTGAATTGAGTACTTATCAACTATAGTCAATGCCGTGGCAATGGATACTACGTCCAGTGATGGTGGTATTAAAACAGGACCAAGTGTTCTCAACCATTAAGTTGGTCTTGTTCTTTTGTTTGTATTCTATTTTCCAATGATTAAGTTTCTTTTCTGGAATTGCCAAGGAGCGGCTAGATCTAGTTTTCGACGTTATTTTAAAGATTTTTACAGGCAATATCATCCTCACTCAGTGACATTTTTTGAGTCTCGTGTTAGTGGAATTTGTGCTGATAATGTGATTTCTTATTTTGGGTTTTCTAATTCTTTTCGGGTTGAGGCGAATGAACTTAGTGGAGGGATATGGATTATTTAGAATGACGAGATTAAAGTTGATTTTTAAGGATTTTTAATCAGTTTATACATGGTTAGGTTTCTCTTATCAGATCTACTCGTTGTGTGTATTTTACAGCTGTGTATGCTAGCCCTAATGCTACTATTCAGAAAAGCCTATGGGATAGTTTATCTGATCTAAATACTGGTAATGATATGACATGGTTACTAGGTGAGGATTTTAATTTTATATTGCGACAAAGTGAATATGATGGTGGTTCTATTCGGGGAAGTGGAGTCAGTCTTATATTCCATGATTTTATTTTTGATAATAGCTTAATGGAGGCAGAATTTCGAAGAGATGATTTTACTTGGAAGCGTGGTTTGACTCGAAAGAGATTGGATAGATGTTTGTTTAATCAAGGTTGGGCGAGATTCTTTCCAAACACAATGGTTTCTCATTTGGATCGTGTGGGGTCTGATCATTGCCCTTTGTTACTTTATTATCTGAATAATGAGGGTGATAGGGAGAATCGTCTGTTCTGCTTTATTGCAGCTTGGCAAGATTATCCACAATTCAAGGAGTTCCTTCAAAATACTTGGGATCTCAACTTGGATATGGAATCGAATATTCACGTTTTTACTAACAAAGCTCGCCAATGGAATAAAGAAATTTTTGGTCACATTGGTAAGAAGAAATAGGAATTACTTGCGCGCATCAGGTGTATTGACCGAAAACTACGTGTTAATCATTCTAATTTCCTTCTCTAGTTGGACCATGATTTACGAGAAAAATTAGAGGAGGTTTTGCGTCACGAGGAGAGCCTCTGGCTTTAAAAATCATGAGTTCGTTGGGCAAGTCTTGGTGATTGTAATACATCCTATTTTCACTGGTGTACGATGCAAAGAAGAAGAGCTAATGTTATTATGGCTCTAAAAGATTCAAATAGGATTTGGTGTTCTGATCAGCAAAAATTACAAAGCATGGCCATAGGTTTCTACCAAAATTTGTTTTCTACTTGTGGAAGTCTTGGTCTTGATTCTGTGATTAGAGGTCATTTTCGCCAATGTATCGAGTAAATGAAGAATGCATTTTTAAAATCGGTTACTAATGAGGAAGTTCGTATTATTGTATTTGATATGGGACCGTTAAAGGCTCCAGGAGTAGATGGTTTATATGATATGTTTTACCAGAGAAATTGGGAGACAGTGGGACATTTTGTATGCAATTTGGTTCCAGCTACTTTTGAGGGATAACCTATTTCTCCATCTTTGAACCGTACAATGTTGGTGCTCTTACCGAAAGTCAATTCTCCTGAGAATATAACTCAATTTTACCTCATTAGTTTGTGTTCAATATTGTATAAAATCATCACAAAAACTATTGTTAATCACCTGAAGAAGTATATGTCGGATTGGGTATTAATGAACCAAACAAGTTTCATGCTCGGACGTTCTATTACGGATAATATAATAATAGCACAAGAAGTGATTCATTCTATGCTCAATAAGAAAGGCAAAGTTGGCTTTATGACACTTAAAATTGATTTTGAAAAGGCTTATGACAGGCTTGAATGGGATTTTATTGATGACACACTGAAAGACATTGGTTTACCAGATGAGTTTCGGCTTTTAATTATACGATGTGTATCCTCGGTATCTATGCAGTTTCTCTGGAATGGGTCTACATCTGATATATTTTTTTCCTTCGCGTGGTATTCGTCAAGGGGATCCCCTCTCTCCATATTTATTTTTGCTTTGCATGGAAAGGCTGGAACAATTGATTCACCTTACTGTACATGACGGTTCTTGGAAACCTGTACGACTTGTTAGAAATGATCTGGAAATTTCTCATTTATTTTTTACCAATGACATGCTTCTTTTTGCTGAGGCATCAGAGACTCAGGCTAATGTAATTGAGGAGATATTGCATAAGTTTTGGAGCCATTACGTTTGAGCATCAGTGCTAGGTTTGGCTTTCGTGAACTTAATGATTTGGGAAGATATCTGGGAGTTCCTATTTTACATTCTAGAGTGACCAATACTGTTTATCAATATATTATTCAGTGTGTTCGGGATAAAGTGAATGGGTTGGTCGGTAAAAAATCTCTCATTTGCAGGGCGTGTGGTATTTGCTAAATTTGTTTTGTCTTTTATTTCGTACTACTCTATGCAGTCCATACTTTTACCGAAAGGTGTGTGTCATGAAGTTGAAAAAATTGTTTGAAGTTTTATTTGGGGTCATAATGAAAAGAAGCGTGGGGTGCACCTTGTGAATTGGGAGAAAGTTTGTTCTCCAATTCAAAATGGCGATATGGGTTTTAAGGGAATGGACAAACAGAATGAGGCTTTTTTGATGAAGATTGTTTTTCATATTGTGGCTCATCCGGATCAATTATGGGTGCAAGTTCTAAAGACAAAGTACAAATGGAATGATTTTACTCCAGAAACAATCCATCGACCACATTGTTCCTATCTTTGGAGGGGTGTTAGCTTCGTTTGGTGTTATGTGCTTTATAGTCTTATTTTGACTGTTGGATATGGAAATTCTATGGATTTTTGGCGAGATGCTTGGTTAGGTGATGTCGTTCCTTTGATACATCATGTTATAGATCAGAGATTTATTGCAATATTGTCTTTGGTTACGGTGAGCAATATGGTTGATTATTTAGGGTATTGGAAATGGCAAGAATGTGCCGTATACCTTCATGATTCAATCCTTCATCGGTTAGCTGCATGTTTGATACCTCGTCAATTTTCTTTCTCCGATTATATTGGTTGGAAATGGAATATGTCACTGGTTTTCACGGTGAAATCTGCGTATGAATTCTGGACTGATTCTAATGTTTACAATGAAGATAATTTATGGAAGCTAATTGCGCAATTTAAAGGTATTCCGAAGATACGTTCTTTTCTTTGGCTTGTTGCTAGTGGACGTGTTCTACTAACCTAGAATGTGTTCGACGGTATATGACGGATAGTACGACTTGTGGGATTTATGGACATATAGTGGAGTCTATAGATCACATTGTGCATCATTGTTCTCCGGCTACTTCTATGTGGGTTGCTGTAACACCCGATATTTTAGGATTAAGGAAAACCTAATCAAATTGGGATTCCTAATTTAAAACCCTAATTTTATAAATTCTCAATCCAGTTATGTCCTAATTTGAATCAATTTGGGATTCTTTTAAGTGCATTATCAGAATTTCTCTATAAACCTAATCTTATCTTATTTAAAATTCCCCTTTTCCTTATAATCGGTCTCTCTCTCCCTTCTCTCAACTCTCTCTCGTTTTCTCAGTAGCCCCTTTCTTCTTCCCTCTCTGGTGTTGCTTTGTGTTAGCATTGGTGTGGTCTTGTTGCTTTCAGTCTTATCTACCTTTTCCGGTGATCGGTAAGCCCCTTCTTCGATGTTTTGCGAGTGGTTGGTCACGGTTGTATTGGGTTTGGTGTTTCGGTAGGGGAAGTTTCTGGGTTGGGAAGAGTCGGGTGCTTGAGTAGTATTTGGGTGTTCATCGGAGTTAGGGGATTTGTTGGCTATCGTCGGTGTCTCTTGTCATTGCCGGAGTTGGTTGCCGGCAGTGATGAGTCTTGTTGGGTTTTGTCAGATTCGTGCTGAGTAAGGGAGTTTATTTGATGGTTATGGTATGTTGGTTTCGTCGGTCGACGTCTTTAACAATGGCCGAAGTGTACTACCATCGTTCGTGTTGTTCGCCGACATGGAATTGGGTGGGGGTGGCTGTTGGGTATTGAAGTGTAGTAGGTTAGGGTTGTGTGGGAGTAGGGCTGAACCGGCCGATTCTATTTGGGGTTAAAGAGACGGACCGAACCATTTTTTGAGTAAGGAAGCAAATCGGACCGTCCAAACCAAGAACCTGACCGACCAGAGTACCCGACTCGCACCTGACCCATACCCGACCTGTGACCCATCTTAAGACCTGAACCGGTTGACCCATAGCTCAGTGACATCACTGGTGATGTCATCCCGTTGACCATTGACCGTTGACTTTGATTTTGACTGTTGACCAGAGTTGACTTTTTTGAAAGATCTTATCTTGACTTTTTTCGACGTCTTGAGTCCGTTTTTGCAGTTCGTTTGGCTAAATTCGATCCCGAAAGCCCTGTTTTGACCCTTTTTACATATAGTCTCGGTATGTAGACTTGAATAAGAATTTAATTAGAATTTTATGGTCTTTTTCATACGACATGGACTCTGAAGAGAACGTATTAACTCTTCCACATTCGCCTCATGTTCGATCGACTCCTGTGAGTGTCGCTCGTGATTCACGCTTTGACTCAGCTAGAGCAAGACCTAGCTCAGACCGTGGAAAGCGTCCGTGTCAGCAGTAATTTTTGTGCTTCGAGAGGTGTGTTCTCTTCCTGTGCTAGATTTTGTACAATATCCTTATTTGTTTAACTGAGACTGTGATATTTTGACAAGCTTTGTGTTACTGTGAATTTTGTGTTGCATTATGAATTTGTGATCAGAGTTATTGAACTGTGTGATTCGTATTTATGCATTTAATTATGGTGTGACATTGAGATCATTTGCATTCATAGTGTTACATGTGCATGGGGTGGATTGTACGGAGGAAGGTGGTTTTACCATACTGTGTTTTGGAGAAATAAGGGGTGAGGGGTTCTGGGGAACTACCTCCACTGTGATCGGTTGGTGTAGCGACCCTTTTTTTTTTGAAAAATATTTAAAAAAACTGGTTTAATGGTTCAAAGGTTCAAAAGTTCGGTAGGATTTAAAAATTCGGTATCCCGAGAGATGGCACCTGAAGAACAGGATGTCACTCCCATTGAAATATTATTTGAATTTAAAAATCCGCGGGAATATTTGAAAATTTGGTATTTCCGGGAGATGACACCTGAAGAACAGGATGTCACTCTTATTAGAATACTGTTTTAATTTAAAAATCGGTTAATCGGTTGGAGTCGCCATCGATCGTTCAAAAAGGTGGATCGAACACCAAGAAAACAAAACCAGAGATGGGTTCGGGAGTTGGTTACGTTTGAGGAAGGGTTAGCACCCTCATAACGCCCAAAAATTGGTACCTAAAGGTTCGCATCGTAATTTTTAAGAAAATATACAATTTAAGTTAAATTAATTTTTAATTTAAAATACACATCCTAATATCCACGATGATTCAAAGAAGATAACACCCGAAGAACGGGATGTTACTTCTAATAGAATACCCCGGGATAATATTTTCTACATAATAAACGTTTAATAATAATAGAGTAAACTCAAATAAACAAAAAGTCGTAATAAAGTTTATAGTAAGAGCTAACAATAATAATATTATATGATAATGCTATTGTTAACCAAAGTTTAAAAAAAATAATAATGATACTAACAATAATAACGTTAAAAATAAATATATAAATATAATATTCATACTAAAGAATATAAGTAAGTAGGTATAGTGAAAACAAAATACACATAATAATAGCTATTTATACTTATAATATAATAATAATATGAATTATATTAATATATATAACATGCGAAAATAATATTCATATATTTATAATGGGATAATAATAAAACAACAAAATAAAATAAGTCAAATAGAAATAAAAACGTAATAATAATAATATATAACATAATATTTCTACATTATAACAAAATAATAAAGTAATAAACATAATATAAATATGATAAAATAAATAAATAAGCATAATAATAATAAAGCAAAAACAAAGATAATAATAATAACATAAAATAATTTACGTAAATATATAGTTAGTATACATATAATAATAATTACGTAATATATTTATATAGAAATATAGATTATAATAAAAGTCAAAGTTGTAATATAACAACATATATATACCAAAACAAATATAGTAAAAAATGAACATATGATAATACATTAATTTAGGTATATAGTAAAAGTCAAATAAATATATATGATAGTAATAATAAACATAGCAATAAATAAAATTATAAAGTTAATATAGTAATTATAATAACAACATAATATTAATAACAATAATAAAAACGATAATAATAATAAAGGTCAAACCTGCAAAAACAAAATTATAGTGTTGAAATAAAATAAAACAACGAAATTAGTGACCAAATTCGGATAAAAACAAAGTTATAATGTTAAAAACATTAAAATAGTGATCAAATTATAAGAAAAATAAAATTGGATGCTCAAAATGCAAGGATACTGAGACTTTAGGGACCACTACTGCAATTTTCTATTTTTTCCGGGTTATCAGCGGATCCGGGTCAGTTATCGGGTCGATCCACAGGTATGAGACCTTAAAACTACGCCGTTTTGATTCTAATATAAATCTCTTTTTTTTGCTGCTATTTTTCCATTTGGTCTTCATTTTCAACAGAGAACACAGCTTCAAAGCTCTCTGCATTCAGTCTCCTTCTCCAATGGCGAAACCCGTCGTGCCGCCGGCGGCCGAAATCAGAAAAGGAATGTGTTTTCTGATGCTTCTTCACGCGGTGAATGCGGATCTAACCTTGGATTTTCGATTTGAGGTGTACACAAGCGTAGATCTGAAAGTTAAGTAATTCGAACCCTTTAAAATTTTTACCTCTTTTTCGATTTCTTTTTTGCTCCAATTTTCTTTCCTCTCCTTTCCGATTGGTTTCGGATATTATGATATTGTTTTGATTTTTTTTGCTCTGAATATAGTTCAAAATTTCTTCTTTTTTCTATTTCTGATCGTCCCCCTTACAAAGAGTTTTTAATCCGATATTTATACTCGGATTTTTACATTATAAAATACATAAAAGCTGATTTAGATCTGATTAAATCTAATCCTATCTTTTTCTTTGCAGAACTGAGGCGACAGAGGCGGTGGAGCCACGTGACTCTGGCGGTGGATGCAGGTTGAGGGCGGTGCCTTTTGGAGATCGAATAGGAGAGCGCGTGACCACCACGCGCGATTCGAACCGCCGCGCGTGGCGGCCATGCGCAGGGGCTGTGTAGACTGAATGGAAGGTGGCGGCTGGAGACTGTTGAAGGGTTTGATATTATTAGGGTTATTGTTTTTTATGGGTTTTGGATCTGGGTCTTTATTGGATGTGGGCCTGGAAATGGGTTATTACAGTTGGCTTTGCCACCACTGTGTTTGACGTTTGGAGTATGGGACTGCATTCTCTGTGACATTGCATTTATCATCCATTGAGTCATTTACTGTGAATATTATATGTTTCATATATCTATGGTTGTGAACTGAATGCTATGTGACTTGTAACTGCACTATAGAGACGTACTGGGCTTTATAGAGACGCACTAGACTTTATAGCTCACCCTTTTGTTTTAATATTTCAGATACTCGGCCTTAGGAGTTGGTACTCAGAGCTCTCAACCGGATATTTATTTTCCAAATATTTTTAGTATGTTAGTTATCAGAGATTTTACTTTTATTATTTTGGGAATATTAAGGATTTAAATGTTTTTAAGTTTCATGTATCAGTTCGTATATTTGATTTATTAATGTTATTCAGGATATTTATTTTTAAACTATGGTTTTACCGATTGTGATATAAATTTTGTATTTTGAAATCACTTTTTTATTTACTTGTCGAGCAAGTTATAAAATATTAATTTTTAACCTAACGTATACCTCAAGTCAAGAATAAGGGGTTACAATTGCTACGGTTAGTGCAGACAAATTTCCTGAATTTCTTTCTATGTAGTTTCATGACTGGATTAAAATGAATTTGGCGCATCCATCTTATTTTGGTTCGAATATGCCTCATTGGGACTTATTTTTTGGCTCGGTGTTATGGATCTTATGGAAGTATCGAAACTTGTGTGTGTTTTATTCAAGTAAACATGATGCTTTTAGTGTGTGGAATGAATGTCATTGAGCTTATGAGCTATGCATTTTGGGAAAATCGTCCACGAGGCATCAAGAGGAGTTTACACATTCAAATGTAGGTTTTAATGAGCATTGGCAACCTCCTTCAGCCGAGTGGTTTAAGGTCAATAGAGATGGTTATCAGAATGTTTCTACGGGTTTTGCTACTTGTGGTGGGGTGATAAGAAATAGTGTCAGGGAGTGGTTATATGGGTTCACGAAGTGTGTGGGTATTTGCTCAATTATTGAAGCTGAACTTTGGGGGTTCTTGAAGGTCTTCCTCTGGCTTGGACGAGAGGTTTAAGAAAGGTTATTCTTGAAGTGGACAGTCTAGATGTGGTTTGTATTTTTCTTAAACGGATTGTAGGAGGTGGTTTGACATCGTTGGTTAGCGAGGTTTGTTCATTTCTTGATCAATCTTGGGAGATCAAAATTTATCATATTCGTTGGGCAGCGTATAAGGTCGTTGATGGTTCAATCTTGTGATATTCCTTCATTTGGAGAATTGGATTTCTCATCTTGTATCTTCATGTTTCCACCGGATGCAGTTTTGACTTTAGTTCGTGATGACTTGTAACTCTATGAGGGTATGGGTCTCTAATATTTAATTAGGTGTTTCTTTTATCATTTTATAATTACTATCAAGTGTGCTCTTTTTTGCTCATTTAGGTTTATGAGGGCTTTTTAATGCAGCACTTGATAGAATGTTTCTTTCTCAATTTCATAAAAAAAAAAAAAAAACTGCCAGAGTGACAAATCTAATGGAGTATCAACTATAATTCTTCTAAAACGGCTAAAGGAATATTTTGTGTTTGAGTTCGAGCTAAATTAATAATTTAATTCTTCGTATATAAATATAATCAGTTAATTTTTTTAATTTAAAATTTATAATAAATTAACTTTTCGATTAATGTTAATAATAGGGGCAATTAATGATGTTAACATGACAATCTACTCCGTTAATATGGAAGTCTACTAGCAATACATATGTGATAATGACATATTAGAAGAGATAAATTAAATTTTAACTGAATTCGACAGCATAATTGAGTTTTTATCAAGTTTAGGTTATATTCATTTTAAATAAATATAAGAAAATTTTATTAATAAATTGATATAAAAATCCTTCGAATCTCTTATAATTTTAAAAATAAACGAAGTGAGAACTTTAAAAAATATAAATATATTTTTTTATTTTTTAAAAATCTATAAATTTAATAAAAATAAATAAATTATTTAAAAAATATATTAAAAATTAAAACTAATAAAAAATTAAAATATATTAGAGATTAAAAATAATAAAATATAAATATAAATAAATTTTTAGTATAATCAATCTTGTTTTAAAATAACAATAAAATTTATATTTTTTTCCGTCTTTCTGCACCAAATTGATGCCCAATTGCTCATTAATATTTGATGTAAAAAATTGAAAGAAAATTTAAATTTTTTTCTACTTTAATATCCAAATGATTCTATTAAAAATATATTTAAAGAATATTAGTAGGCTCCATATGGTCGAAGAGTTTCTGATAATTTATAATTATTTTAAAATTTTAAGTTTTGAGTTTTTACTTAATTTTTAATTTTTCATATATTCAATTACTTTTAAAATTCTAATAATAAATTATTTTTAACTTAAAAATTAAGTAATTTTTTTAATTAAAATCAATTATATTTATGAACTCGGTATAAGAATTTAATTATAGCTTTAAATTTAATTGAAAAAAATAAACTCAATCCTTTTGTTATATTAACATCACACATTTATTGTCATATCAAGATAATAAATTATCATAATAATATTGTAATTCATAAATTGAAAGATTTAATCAATATTAGGGATGGTAAGGGTCGGATTTTTGGCCCACTCGCACCCGAACAGAAAAATATATCCTTCATCCGTCATTTGATCCGACCCAATTTTTAAGTTTTAAAATTCGACCCGACTCAATTCGACCCGAATTATTAAAAAAATTAAAATGTTAGGGACTAAACTATAAAAAAATAAAAATTAGAGATCTATTTGTAAAAATATTTAATTTTAGTGACCTAATTGTAAAAAAAAAATTAGTGATCTAATTGTATAAAATATATATAAAGAGGGGTCACTATTACAAATATCCCTAAAATATATATGGGAAAATTACACTATTAATCTCGGGTCGAGCCGGGTCGTATTTTTTCCATCCTAAACCTGAACTGATCCTACCCGAGATCATCCTTGAAAAAAAATCAACCTGATCGAAATTTTTTACCCGACCCAAATCCTAATTTTTCACCAAAAAATCTAACCCGATCGGATCAGGTCGGGTTCGAATTTCGTGCCCATCCCTAATCAATACTCCTTTAATTAAATATATTTTTCCTTCAAAATTAAAAGAAAAAATGAACCAAGTTTTGACTCGACACAAATGAATTCCAATTTTAAAATAAAATAAATTTTAGATTTTATTTCATAATCAAATTCAACTTTTACCCTTTACTTTTTTATAAATATACTCGGCATATAGTTGAACATAAAGATTATGTCATTACGAATATAATCGGTCACAAATTTAAAATTTTATTTGAAGATAAGTATGTAAATTTTTGAAAATTCAGATTAAACATAAATCTTAAATATTATATAATTTTAAGAATTGATTTTTAAAAATAAAAAAATAATAAAAAATATATAAGTTTTAAAAATTTAAGGCGAACATGTATGCACCAATAAGCTTGCATCCATTGTTAAATATAATATTTAGATTGATTTAGATTGGTTAATAACTTTCATTAATGGTTAATGTAAGGATGATGGGTGGTGCACGGAACCGTCTGATAAAAAAATTTCTTGTTGCTAAGACTGAATTCTTCGTCTCAGGTCTCTCTATTGATACCCTTGATCGTATTAAGGATGCTACCGGATTCAGATTGGGTACCCTACCAGTGAGATACCTTGGAGTCCTTTTAGTATCGAGGAAACTGACCATTAAGGACTGTGTACCACTACTTGAAAAGATCAAAATGAAAATTCAATTTTGGTTTACTTTACATCTCAGTTTTGCAGGCTGACTAGAGCTTATAAGATCCACTATCTTCAATATTCAAAACTTTTGGTGTAGGTAGTTGGTTTTGTCGAAAGCCATCTTAAAAAAGATCAGTCAACTTTGTATTAGGTTTTTCTGGAAAGGAAAAGATGTAGTTGTTGGTGTGGCACGAGTAAGTTGGGATACAATTTGTTCGTTTAAATCTAAAGGCGGACTCGGCTTGAGAGATCTTAATACTTGGAGTGATGCTTGCTTATTGCAATTAATTAAGAATATCTTTGCATGTCAAGGGTCTATATGGATTGCTTGAATCCATGCTTATGTTCTTAAGGGAGTTGATATAATACAGATTCAGCTCAAAAGCTCTATGAGTTGGCTATGGAAAAAGCTTCTTAAGGTGAGAGACTACTACATCTCTTAGGGGCTCAACATTTCCAGCAACAGCTTGACAAATGTTTCGTTATTTTGGAAGGCAATTCGAAAGTGTCGAGATAAGGTAGCTTGGTGCAAACTTATTTGGTTTTCACTTAACATACCCAAGCATTTTTTGATATCTTGGATGGCCATTCAGGGTAGGCTTCCTACCAAAGACAAACTTCTCTCCTGGGGATGCTCATTGATGGAAGGTTTCTATTTTGTGATTGCAAACTTGAAACAAGAAGTCACTTGTTTTTTGAATGTCAATTCTCGCAAAACATTTGGAGGAAGGTCTTGGAGCTTTGCAATATCTCACGAAATATTTATAGTTGGAATCAAGAGGTTCATTGGGCTATCAAATCTTTTAAAGGTAAATCTCTCATTGTTGTGATTCTTCGATTGACTTTGTGTGCATTCATCTATTTTATTTGGAAGGAAAGAAATCGAAGGTAATTCTGCTATTTATGTACAGATGTGCGATCCATTTTATAATCCATTAAGGGTGTTGTACAAAATAGGTTAGCGGGAAAAATATAGTCAACAATGATTTTATCAACATTGAGCTATGTAATAACTGGGGTATACGTTTATAGGAATACATAGGATAGTATTTATCATTATACTTTGTTTCTTGTAGTAGTTCTCTGCTCTTGGATAATAAAATCAATCAATTATCCAAAAAAAAAATCTTCTTGTGGTGGTGTTATTAAGGACTCCAATGGTCTATGAATTACGGGTTTTCAAAATTTATTGAAAAGTGTTCCAGTTTTGATTCAAAATTATGGGCTATTTTCGAGGGTTTACATTGTGCCATACACATGAATGCAGAGTCTATTATAGTTGAATCTGATAATGCCAAAGTGGTTCGTGTGTTGCGAAATAATGATAGGAGAGGAGATGACTCTTCTTTACTTTATTCAATTCTAAGTATTATGCAAACCTTTGAACAAGTGATAAGTGCTTAAAATAGTTATTATTTTATGCTAAATTACTCATTGATTTGATGAATTAAGTTACTGATCTTAGTGTTCTCGTACATTTTTGTGCAGGACTCTGAATCTGGAAAATGCACTTAAATAGCAGATTTCTGAAGTTTTTTTTTTGGATCGAGTTTGGATTGGTGGACACAAATTTGTGCTTGAAAATCTGACATAGTATTCGGTCAGCAGTTTCTAGAAGATGAGGTCAGCAAGCGCGTGATGCTTATCGGCGTTCCAGATAGCTTATCAGCCGCATTTTGAATTTCAAATTAGGATTTATCTTTTATAATTTGAATTTAAATATTTTTAGATTTATTTAGGATTTATCTCTTATTTTTAGGGTTTATAAAAGGCTATAAATACTCACCTTGAGTAAGCCTAGAACTCATCAATCCTTTAATTCTAAAATCCTAGAGTTTTCTTTCATCTCTTATTTTCTTTCTTTATTTTTCATGCTTTTATTTTTATCTTTATTTTATTTTTATGTCGAGCATAATTCTTCCCATAATTATGTTCGGCTAAGTTTTTATTAACCAAGGGTAAGGCAATGACTCGATCCAAACGTGAGGATTGAAAAGCACATCAATAACTTCGTCTTTTATTTCTTTTAAGTTTTCATTTAAACTTATTTTTAAATCAAATTGATTTCAAAACTAAAGATTGACTTTGGTCAAGATATTGATTTGATCATTTATGTGGTAGGAAAGATCGTCTATTTAAGTAAATTCGACTTCTTTGGAACATATTAGCAAATTGTTTGCTAAAGAGAAAAGTAAGATTGGATCAATTGTTATTGAAATAACGTAATCCAAGTCGGTTTTGATAATTAAATATTTTTATCTACAAACATAGAGTTGGTGGATTAATCCATAAAACCAATATCAAAGATAGCACTTCGGTATTCGGTTTGAAATATTTGCTTCAAGGATTGAACCTTTAAAGATAAGTGTCAACATAAAATCCTGAAGTGAAAATATTTTTCCGATGATCTATTAAAGTCAAGTCAAGGCTAGATTTTATTTTATTAAATTACTTTCTTTGTTTCAATCTCTTCAATTACTTAGTTTATTCAATTTGACAAAACCCCTTTACTCAAACACATTTAAATCATCTTTTTGAATCATCAATCGAACAAACATAATCAGGAAGTTTCTAGTCCCTATGGGATCGATCCTTACTTCTATTTTACTATATTTAATTTCCTATTATTTATTTGAGAATAAGAAATTTATTTTTGACACTATACGACGCGTGTCAGCAAGTCGATGTCAAACATGTGTTTCGTGAAGGTAACAAAGTAGTCGATGTGATGGCAAGATTGTATTCTTGTGATAATTTTGAGCCTCGAATTTTTCTGTAACCTCCTGATGTTGTTTTTAACTTTTTGCACGAAAATCTTAATTTTGAGGTCTAGTTGTGTTCTTTTGATGTTTATCCTTGTTTTATTCTTATTGTTGGTTTTGTTGTTGAGTGTATCTCTTAAGTTGTTTATGTAATATTATTATAAGTACTCTTTTTCTCTAATTTAAGTTCAAGGAGGTTTCTAACGAGTTTTATAATAATATATTCTCCACTTTTATAAAAAAATATAAGGATGATGGGTTATGTTATTGGTTAAAGAGTTGATGATAACAATGGATTAGTATGTTATAATTGTTTTTGTTTGTTTGTTTGGATGGAGAGTCATTAACGATGTTAATAATTATTAAAAATAATAAGATATAATTGACAGGGGTTGATTTAAGTTATAATAGTTTGGTTTCGCTTAAATATGTTTTAGGTCGAGACGTGTATGCAAAAAATCTATGTTGGAAGACTCATCCACGAAAGTTAAGTGTACAACGAGGGTCGATCCGAATTAATCAGGATAAAACCTTAAAAGCCAGAACAATAAAAAATAATATATATTGATGTCTTTATTTATAATCCACGCTAAAAAATAGATTTTAGATCTAAAAATATAGTTTACGATTAGAGTTTATGATTTAGATCTAAAAAATCAGGAGTATAGTTTATTTTTAGAATTTATGATTTAAAGTTTAAAATTTAAGATTAAGGTTTAGAATTTATAATTCTACTATTGAGACATAAAAGAACATCGAAAAAGACATGATTTTAGTTTGAAATTCATGATTAAGGTTTAAAATTTATATTTAAAGACGTAAAATATCAGTATTAATATTTAATTATTAAATTTAAAACAATTTAAACATGTAATTAATAATTAATTAATTATATTTGTGCTTGAAATATACATTTTAATCATATGTAGATAAAAAAATTACATTTTAATCATATAAAAACCGTACGTAAATACGGTCGTGCATGCTCCATGCAGTGCACGTACCATATTAAAGCTTAGAAGAAGAAGAGTCCGGCAACACCGGTGGCAACACCAACGAAGCCGGAGGCTTTGAGAGAAGCGGCAGCTGATGCTGCCGGTGCGGGACCAGTCGGCATAGGAGGAGAATCACTACTGCCCAAGGCGGAAGAGGCAGAGCTGCCGCTTTCGGAGGTGGGAGATGAGGCGGTGGACGCCGAAGGTGCTGAAGCGGATGCCGAAGACGGCTTATCGCTGGCCGCATAGGCCCCAACGACAGCCAAGAAAACAAGGGCGACGGCAAGGATAAGTTGGCGACCCATCTTTTGTTTTGTTTTGTATATAAATTTTTTTTTTGTAATATATGATTCGAAAGAAATGCAGTACTGTTTCCTCTTGAGAAAAAAACACTGCAAAACTGATGAATGATTTGAATATAAGGCAAAGGAAATGGGTTTATATAGGAAAAAATATTAATATATTGGGAAATAATTAACGAATTTGGTTTTTTTAGTTATATATTTTCCATATTTTTAGGGTCCAAGATTTAATTTAGAGGTATTTAGTTCTAATAATTATAAAAACTGGTGTAGGATCAAACAGAAAGGCCAATAAAATTAGGGGAAATAGCTTATTATATTTTAAAATTTATTTTATGTTAATATATATAATATTTTCATAATTATATGCATTATATATAAGAAATTATTTCATGCTCTTGACATTATTTTTTTACAAGTAGACCCCTAATATTGTTATATGTTCTATATAGTCCCACCTATTTTTTTCTTTCTAAATTCGCTTCGATTCTACGATGTCGGTGCATCTTATTTCGAATACCAACGATGAGAGGTAAAGAAGAATGTGACCAGTAGAAGTGTGCAATCGGTCGGTTCAGTTCGGAAAACTCGAAAACCGATGAGACCAACCTAACCATTTGGGGAAAGTAATATCAGGCTGATTTGAGGCTAATACGGACTAAAGTGACTGGCCATTACATCGGCCGGTTCGGTTTCCGGCATACTAAAAACAGCAACTAATCCGATCAAAACCAAAATTTTAAGAAACTGACCGGTAAATAAAACCGAAGAATATAAACCGAGTCAATGGCAGCCATTTACAAGTAATGGGAACTGAAATAACCATAGGGTTGCCGGTGGCAATCTTTCATTACTAATCCAACAACACAAGGCATGTGAAAGTTGGGGTTCAGATTCATAGGTTTAAACGTCAGTTATAGCTCTAGATTAGACACATTTTTACAAATTGCATCTCATTGTCGATGTCCTTCCGGCAATGGAACCACCTTGTGAAATGGTACCGTCCGCTGAGGCAAGGCTCCATCTTCCTCATCGTCGTCGAATTCCAGTAAATACCTAGACAGCAAGCAATAAATAACGATAATCAACAAATAGGTAGTCCGGAATGAAAAGTCCTTGCTCGGTTACGTTCTATTGCTAATGTAAGAACTAAGAAGACTAATATAACAAGACATTGTCGTTATCGTATGATGACATTTAACCTATTTATCTGCTACATTAGGGTAAGAATCGAGGATTATACTTACTCATCTGATTTCCTCTGGAAGGATAGAAATGGTTGGCAAGCCCCCATAGATATACACAAGAAATTAGTAGTCAGTTCGCCATCGAAGAAAGTAAAATAGAAACCAGAGCAACTGACCCGGAATTATTTGTAGTGTACTGATTATGGAGATGATAGGAACCGTTACCTTTCGAGGAGTACTGATGACAGTTGCCTTATAGAGAGCTGTTGTTCCCGGATAAACAGCCAGAACTTGTCTTCCGGCAGGGAATTCTTGAGTACTAGAAGGATCATTCCGCTTGGGGAACGGTATAATGCAAGATGCAGGCAGCTTGTACTTCCTGAAGTTGCAATAACAAAAACCAAAGTTATGGCGTCCAACTTATTTTTAATCAATGTTCTTCAAGTAACTGTGTCCGACACCTGTCAGTCAATCCAGGCATTGGTGTATGTGTATGACCTTTCAAAAATCCTCCAAATACACAACAAAGCATAGAAAAATCAAATATATTCGTGTGAGACACTTCCGCATCAATACACACAAGGGTCCAATTGATATAACACAAAAGTTACAAGTAATTGAGCCACCAATTTCTTATATTATAAGGTATAAAAGAAAAAATGCACCAAATCTAGTATCATAAGTACTTAACTGATCCCAATCCTGGTATCAATATATCGAAACAAATAGAATTAAAACATAAAAGCTTACCTTTGGCCACCACCATCTTCATCATCACCGGGCTCTTCATCGAGTACTTCAAATCTGCATAAGGAGATGGAACCTTGACCGAGAACAAAGAATATTCCAAATGGAATTGTCACAAGCCAAAATTTAGTCTTACGGGAAATGTACTCACTCTTTTGTTTTCTCGTCAAAATTTATCACTTTCACAACGAACCACTCGTCCTTCTCCGCATCCGAGGTGACTCTTGCCGCTACCTGAGTATAAGAGCACAGAAAATTAGGTCTACAAACAATACATCAATTATAACAGACTAATGCAATCTGGTTTTCATGTTTGCTACCAAAGTCTAAAAACTTACTTGCTCATCTTTGAGATTAACACAAGCCTCAATATGACTCCGCATAGAAGGAGAGAGGCGGGAAATATCCGAATCAGATTTCATTCTTTTCCTTTTTTGATCATTACCATCTGCAATCAGTTTAATGTCAGCTACACAAATAGGGAAGTTCCATTACTCTTATACTAGCATCTGAAATCTACACAAAGAATGAGTTTTCATTTTTGGTATATCTCATACATTCAACATTTGAGCTTTAGAAGAAAAGAAAGAACATAAAAACTAAAAAATTTCAACTATCACAATATAAATTCGGAACCCGGGTCATATCACTTCAACAACTTTTCGGTCATCGGCACAGAAACTATATGTTTCAGTAAACGACTCACCTACTGTGGCTTTTAGAAAGGGAAAGAGAGGTAGAAGATTGAGAAAATCAAAGTGCAGAAAATTACAGATCTGAACATCTCCTTCATTATTATATAACTGCAGGCCGCAGCTAACCCTTCCACGGTTGGATAAAAACACCATAGTTTCCAGATATAACCTTAGGTTTTAACTTTATAATAATGAATTTTCAAGATTCGTAAGGCTTCATTTGGTCAGTACCTTTTCTACTTGCTTCTTGCTTTCCTTTTTTCCCTCGATAAAACATGAAAAGCAGAAATAAAATGAAAAAGAGGTACAAATATAAAAAAGCAACGTGCCAATCATACGGAGCCTATATATTATCACGCAAAGGGATTAAAAGCAACTGAAATGTCTAATCTAGACATATTTGCTAGCACACACCCATCTTTCTTCGTTGTTGTCCCGGAGGTCCAGATGGCAAGAAAGCATCAAGTTGGAAATCCTGTATCAATGCCAAAGCAGAGGTTGGTCAAAACAATGGAAACAGTAATAGAAAATACAAAAGCTAGCCAGAAAGTTCATTCCTACACTGGCCCAAAATACCAATGGAGAAAAATTGTGAATTTGCACAAGCCCCATCCGTATTTACTAGAAAATTTGGAGACAAAAAGAGCAAGCATGACAAAGTAAATTGTACAAGATTTTGTTAGAGATGGTGATCATACGTTACTTCTTTTTCTGAAAGATCTCTAGCTTGAACATATAAAGTTTTCAGTTTCGATAATGAAGAATCTCCAGGTTTCTCAACTACCTCAGGAGCTGCATTTATATACAAAAGTTCAGGATTAGTATAAACTATCACTGTCAGCAATGGTGAAACAAGAATAAGGACAAAGAAGTAAAAGAAGAGAGAGAATAGTTTCTCGAATCTTAAATACAATTTAATCATTAGTATCCAAGACTTTTAAGTAAATTTTCAATCCATTAAAGGTCCAATAAATTGATTATTTAAAGCATTGTCGAAATCTCTAAACCTCAAGGCATTGTTCAAGAGCAACATTCATAAAAGAGAACCAACGATTCTAGTAAGTCTTGGTTTCATGTCAAGAACTCTTTCCAACAGTAAGCTGGAAGCCTTTCATTTGAAAGTACATAACCCAAGCAAAAATTCCAGAAGGTTATGACTTATGAGATACTATAATGCATCCCATAGTTTCAGTTAAAGTTATGAAGTATGATACAAGAATAATGAACTAAAACAGCTCAACGAATATTACGAGGCTCACTATTTAAAAGGTAATTATACAAGAAGCTTTGACCATTAATCTACACGCAAATTAACCACTCTCTACATGGAATTTCAAACGTATAACGAATAATGTTGGAAAATCACATAACCTCGAATTCGATTCTCCACGAAAACTCGGCCACGGAAGAAGCCAAACTTACACTACATGACATGGATACCCTACTTAGCTTTAAACCACAATTTTGATCATAAAACCTAGTAAACCACTTAGATTCTTTACCAGAAAAAACAAATGCAACTAAGTTCTAAAGCAAGTCAACAGCCAAACTGTTCTATCTTTTGTTATTTGATTGTCTCTAATCTCTAGTTCCCTCTTCTCCTAAAGACGAAGAAAATATTCCTGAATTAAGCAATTAACAATAATGTGCAAAAAGGTTGGCTTATTTATCCAATAAATCCCATCATCAACAAAATTTAAGGTCTTTTAAACCAAACCCAACTGAAAAATTCAATTTTTGGAATGTAACAACAAGAACCCAGAGAGATATAACGACCATATTTCAACAATCTAAAACAAACCCATTAATCTTCGGGACTGAAAAACTCAACCCGGATCATGAAATTTGAAACTAAACGAGAAGAGATTGAGAATTTTACTAGCTTGAAGCTTCTTGTGAAGCTTGTTGATTTCGACGAGCACCTCCTCTTGATCTTTCCTTAACCGATCGAGTTCCCTCGAGTTTTCCAAGATTGAAGCAATTTCCGGCGACGACATCGTTTCCTGATGCCAATCTTCGTCAGAAATACAATGTTATCTGTTTTTGCCAGATTACTTCCAAGTTAAAGCTTAGATTTTTCACTTCAATTGACCCATTAGTTTGATCAAAAGTTTTTACTTTTTTTCTTTCTCAAATGATTTTTGAATTAAATATTTTTACTCAGTAATGATTAGTATAATAGAAAACAAATGCAGTCTGCGGTGATTTTAAAAAACGACAATCTTAAAATATATATATATATATAATAGTATTGTTTTTATAAAAATTATAAAAAAATTAATATATACTTTTTTTTGTTATATACCGAAGCTTTTATAACTTTTGTAAGAAAATTGTATATATCGAATTTCTCATAAAAAATATAAGAATTTCGGTTTATAAATCAAATTTCTTACAAAAAATATATAATTTTCGGTATATATCATTTTTATTACAAAAATTGTAAGAATTTTGATATATATCAAAAAGTTTGTACCAAATTTTTTATAATTTTTGTAAGAAAAATAATACCGTCGTTTTTTAACCGTTTTTTGAGACTGTCGTTTTTTAAAACCTTCCACCATTAGGGCTCTGTTAAATTAAAAAAATCAAAGTAAATATTAAATTTATAATTTAAAAATAAATAAATAAAAGTTAACCTCGGATAATTTTGATTTTCCCCTACTTTTTTGTTTTTGGTTTCGCCTTATTATTAACACGTGGAATTTTTATATGAATGTTTTTATTTTTTAGATTTAAATGTGATATTCTTTTTGAGATAATTTTCGAACAAGACACTTTTAAAATAAGATTAAATTATATATTTTTTTATTATTTTTATAAAATTTATGTAATAATACAAATGCATACGATCCACGTATCTTTATTAAAACAATAAAAAATTAAATTATAATATAAAACATCATATAGTTACATGAATTTTTACTTAAGATAAAATATATATATATATTTTTACTAAATCGATAAGAATTTATGTAATTAAATAACTTATTTTAATAATTGATAAGAATTTGTGTAACTACACAATTTTCATTGAGAAATAAAAAATAAACGAACCAGAGATTAAACAAACATAAATATAGAATTTTAATGAGATTTAACAATATGTTTACGTTCTCAAACAATAAATTATTGTTTTTTATTAACTTTGATAATAAAATAGATTACAACGTAATAAATATACTCTCTCCATCCCAAAAATAATGTCTCTTATTAACTTTTTGAAAGTCAATTTTTTTAAACTCTGAATATAATTATATTAAATATTTTAAATAATTAAATTTTATAAATTATATATCTAAAATCTACTCGATTAGAAATTTTAAAATATATTTTTTCATATTTTATTAATAATAAATTTTAAATAATCAAGAATCAAAGTTAAAAAAACTTAACTAAAAAAATTAATAAGAGACAATATTTATGGAATAAAGAGAGTAAAAATAATTCTGGTACAATTATCGAAACCCGGTTAAAATCTTATTGGCAACAACTTGAAATGGAACTTTATTATCAAGTACTCACATGCTTCGAAAGTAGGGTATATAATTTTGATTTTTTAAAAAAATAGGGTATACAATATTTATTTGGTTAAAATAGAATCCAATAAATAGTTTTAGTAAAAAAATGAATAATTAATGTTAAAAGATTTATCGCTTTATTTGTAAGGTATACATGTGTTATCAAAGGATTAAGAGTGATTTTATTTTATTTTTTTTATATTTTAGTTAATTCAACTAAAGATTATTATTCTATAAACTAACGGTGAAAAATATTTCACAAACAAGATTATTTTAGGGTTTGAGAATTAGATGTTTTAGTTATAAGATTTAAAATTTAAAGTTTAGGAATACAATTTAGGGTTAATGGTCAGAGTTTAAGACTTAGGGTTTACAGAGAAAAACGTAAATACTTAAATTAAAAAAATCATTGTCCTACCTAATTAGGGTAAAGGGGATGGATTGTTTGAGATTTAATCTGAAAATTAAGGTAAATTTCGAGAAATAAAGTATCTTACCTAAAAAAATTTAGAATATCTAATGTTATGAGGAAAAATTAATGGACTACGGTAATTTTTACAGTGCCAAGATAAAAATGTCAGTTCTTCTTGGTATTCTTCCTTTATCTCCATAGGTAATTACACTACTAGCACCACAGTCGATATTCAACTCCAGTTAACCTCCATAGGTAATGAGTTTAAAATGGAGAACGCCAAGAGGAAGCAACATTCTCCCCTTAACACTGTAAAAATTATCGTAGTTCATTAATTTTTTTCTTGTAACAACGGATATTCAAAAAATTTTAGGTGAGATACCTTATTCTCCAAAATTTGCCGGATATTAAATATCCATTAGAACTAAAGGGATGTTCAAAAATCTTATCATTTTATCCATAAGAGTAAGATCATGAGAAGAACATTTGATTCCTCATTTCTATTCATTTGCATTTCTCAAAATGATGTTTACACCAGTAGGAGTAACAGATGTTTACAACATTGTTTCTAAGAAAGAAAACAAGAATGAAAATTAATGACAAGAATCAAAAGAAATCAATCTCAAAATAATTACCAGAAGGCTTCACATCTAAACATGGAACCATGTCATTGATCGAAATTTGGCCGTGTTGGTTCGGGCGAAAGAGTCCCTCATTGAGAGCTTCGGCACCTCCGGCGGATTTGTACATCGAATGAGTGCCCAATTGACACTATGAAAGAATGGATGTTGTTTAACTTCGGTAGCACCACGCCTATATGCAAGACGATGGTGTGGTTCCTTTACAAGTAAGCCTCGGATTAAGTCCCTTGCTGCGAAGCTCACATTGGGATGATCTGGAAATTTCAATGGCTGGCTGATTATGTTAAAGAGTGTTGTCCGGTTCTCGATCCCCTTGAACGGGGTTTTACCGAACAGAAGTTCGTATAGAAAAATCCCGAGTGTCCACCAATCGACAGCACTTCCATGGCCTTCACCTTTAATGATCTCTGGTGCCAAGTATTCGTGAGTGCCAACGAAGGACATCGATCGAGCGTCGGTAGGTTCTGCACTTAGCTCAGGGAGAGGACTCACTTGATGATTCCATTCATTCT
The DNA here is from genome assembly GCA_035048815.1 of Abelmoschus esculentus. NCBI lineage: Eukaryota > Viridiplantae > Streptophyta > Magnoliopsida > Malvales > Malvaceae > Abelmoschus > Abelmoschus esculentus. Next base: position 15,799,511 of record JAUCBN010000032.1, on the reverse strand, counting down.
TTATTTTCCCATTCTTTTCTTTATTAGGCTTGCTTGAAAAAAAAGGCGGTCCGAAACATGCGGGATGAGTACAGAATGCTGAATTTTTTGATTCCAGGGTTGAGTTTGATGATTTAACCAGTGTAGGTGAGAAGGTACATCTAAGAGATAGATCGAAATCCGAAAGCATCAAGTGTCCATCTTCTCGGACCAAAACATTCTCGGGTTTAAGGTCTCTGTAAATGATCCCAAGCATGTGCAGATACTCCAAAGCAAGGAGAACTTCAGCCATGTAAAATCTGCAGAACAACAGAATAAGATCAATGGCATTTCCTAGCTGTGTTATATCGTACATCTGAATGGGAATTGAGCACTACAGAGAATTAACTGGAAATGGATCCAGAGGTTTCCATGAGAAATTTTAAATATATGCAGAAGTTACATTTAAAATGCAGTAATGCAAACTTGAGTGCTGTGCCGTTCCGACTCATATCAAACACATACTCGTATAAGTGTGCAGGCATACCGCCATACTCATGTTGAACATATATCTCTATCCTCTATCTGATATTTACATTCGAGTCTGAGTAAGAGAATGAGGAGCTAACCTGGCAGCATGCTCTGGAAAGCATCTTCCGGGCTGTGTTTGCCTGAGAGCATGCAAGTCTCCTCCAGGGCAGAACTCCATAACCAAGCAGGAAAGCTTCTCTGTCTCAAAATGTGTATACAAGGTGGGAAGGAAAGGATGATCCAAAGATTGAAGAATCTCTCTCTCTGTTTTGGCTCGAAGAAGCTTCTTTCGACTTGCCAAAAGAGCTTTATCCATAACTTTCATGGCAAAATAAGTGTTAGTGCCTGTCAATACAGATTGATAAACACTGCCTATATCCCCACGCCCCAGTCTCCTCAACACCCTAAAGTGCTTAAAGTCCAAGTCTCCTTTCATTGATCTAACAGCTTGGATTGCAGCCCATCTTATATCATTTGCTTTGTGGGGCTTGTAATTGGTATTGATCGAACAACTTGAGTCACTTTCATCACTAACATAACTGGCATTGCTCGCTCTACAGATACTTATCTTCCGACTCGATTCATCATTTTCATCACTGTTGCTTTCTGTATTGGTGAAACTTTGTTTTGCTTCAGCATAGAGTGACCCGGTGCGGTAACTACTCGAACGACTCAGACAAATGCTTGGTTCTGATTGGGGTACAATGAGGTTGTTCAACTGCATAAAACTGGACATAAGCTTTTCATATTCCGATGAACCAATGGAATTAGAACTCTTATGATCATCAGTGAGATGTTTGAAGGAAGATTTGCTTCCTACTCTTGGAATCTTTCCCGCTGATTCGGATTTCACCTTGCTCGAATCATAATAGTGTTCACCAGACACATTTTTTTCAGATTGCAATGAACTGATGGAATTAGAACTCTTATGATCATCAATGGGATGTTTGAAGGGAGATATGTTTCCCACTGTCAAAATCTTCCCCGCTGTTTCGGATCTCACCTTCCTAGAATCATGATAATGTGCACCATGCACAACTGTTTCATCTTCGGATGAAGCAATGGAACTAGAACTCTTAGGATCATCAATGAGATGTTTGAAGGAAGATTTATTTTCCACTGCCAAAACCATTCCCACCAATTCGGATTTCGTCTTGCTCGAATCGTAGTATTGTTTTGCCATACTAGACAATTCTTCACACACCACCATGTTGTCACAGGCTGTTTTAAATGAATGGTTTTGAGAACATATTGAACCGTCTGGATGTTGCTCTATCCTAACACCATGATACGTAGAAGAAAGCCCTTCGTTTACAAAATGTTTCGGTAGTGGAGGCCGAGAAGGCCGCCTAGGCATCCAAGATGTCGAAGGAGGGCTATTGTTTCCCATACCAGAACCTGGATTTGGATTCTTTGATGAAGAAATAACAAGGGATTCCATTGAACAATTCAAGAACACCTATCAATGCCAAACCAATGTCAAATTCAGCAAAGTTTTAACTTTTATATATATATATATACACACATGTATATATATGATAACTCTGTGATAAAGCCATTAATTGCATAATCTACAAACTTAAATGTCCCAAACACACAAAGAAAGGTTACAAAACACACACAATCCCATACTAAGAATTTATTCAAAAACCAAAAAATTAAAATCTAAAGTTGCTATCTTAAATTCAAACAAAATATAATCATCTGCAAATCTAACAATTAAAGAAAACACCAAAGATTACAGAGATACCAAGATATGCATAAACTGTGAATTATCATATCAATCAAATAGCTTCTACCCAAAGCTTAAAAACTATAAAAACATAACCTTTAAAGTCCCTGGATAACTTTAAAATGTAAACTTTTGTTTGTTTTCCGAGAATTAAAGTGCAAACTTTGGTTACTAAGAAAATGCAAGAAAAAGAAAAACAATCTTCATTTATATATACATAATCTTGATCAATAAAGAAAAAGAAAAGAACCCATCATAGAAAAAGCAAATTGAAAGAGGCTACAACCAAGTTACCTGATCATAGAACAGGGAAAAGAATGCAGGAGAAGGTGATATTTTCCATGAAATGGAAAAACCCAGAAATTATAGTTTGGGAAGAATTTTTTTAAGAAAACTGAGTGGGAAAACAAAAGATGTGCTCAACGGTTAGCAAAAGCTCAAAGCTGTTATGGAGTGCTCGTCCTGTCAACCCAAGTCATAACCAAATAAATAAGGGATAAAACAACATTGAGTCCCTTAACTTGTTAACCTTTCTAATTTAGTCCTTGAATTCTTTTTACCCACTTAATTCTGGAGCTTAATAATTTTTGTTTCCAATCCGAACTTAAATCTTATTACCTGATGATGACATGACACCTGAAATTCTATTGTGTTATGCAGGTTATTTATATATAAATTAAAATAATATTTGGTTGTTATATTTGTATAATAAATTTTTATTATTTCTAAATTTTAGAGTATATTATAATCCGACGAATAGTAAATATTTATTTTAAAGATTTAAATTCGAATATTTATATATATAATGCGTATGTCTGTTAGTAAAAGCGTTAAAAATATAAATAGACTACCATGTAAAGAGTAAGGATCCGTTTGATTTCAAAAAAAAATATTTTTATTTTAAAAAAATAATTTTACTTTAAATTTTCTAAAAATAATTATTAAATAATTAAAATATATTATACTAATAATAAATGATAAATAAATAAAATACGAGTAAATGAATTAATTTTTTTTTATAATTTTTTACTTTCCTAACACATTATTAATGAAACAATGAAATCATTTTTTTATGTTTTTAAATTTTTACTTATTTTGTTTTTCTCCATTTCTCAAGAAAATGAAAAGTGGGCATGAATATACTTCTCTACAATTGTAAATATATTAAAGGATTAAAAATAAATAAATAATCATGCCCAGTTACGACAAGTTTATATTCGATTATATTCGAGTTTGAGTAACATATGCAACAAGAATAAGCTATCGTTTTGCAATTTTTATGTTTCTCATTAAAGATGAACATAAAATTTTAGGTTAAAAAATCAAACTTATAAAATTTTAAGAGGGCGAATATAGATTTTCAATAAAAAATTATAAAAATTCTTTTTTAAAAAAATAATCGTAGGGACCCTCCGTCCATCCCTGCTTCTCAATTCCAACCAGAATTGCATGGATTTTCCATTGCCGTCAGCTTGAACCATTGAATCGTTCTTCAAATAATTCTTTAGGTTTGGTTATGGAACATTGAACACAGGTATTGCTCAAGCACAAGATCATCTTCCGTCCGACGAATAGCAACGGGAACGCCAATTTCCGAAAGCGTAAACCATCGATGAATGAGAATGAAAAAGGAATATGGGTCAAATAAAGCAACCTGGGGCTGGTAGTTCATAGGCTTCAGATGAAGCACTGCACCAAATGAACTCGAACTCCTGCCACTGCATCTTTATATAGAACACCTGAAGCCCAGAAGAAAAGGTTCTCATCGATTTCAGACTCGACCTTTGAGAAAACACCCGAAGCTGCAATGAAGTGTCCATCTTCGGTGTCGAATCCTCCTTCCTCGTTGAAACGGAAAACCATCCGCGAGTACTTTCTCAATGATACTTGGTGGCAAACCAAAGCAAGTTCAAATACTCTTATGTATATTATATATACACCCGCGCGTGGCGCGCACGCATAATCTTCGGCGGTGAATTAATCACAACAGCCAACTGTAAACATTGACAAAACCATGAGTGTAGACTGGGAAACCTGCATAAATTTAAAGTTCAAATGCTCCAGGTAAACACAAATGTAGATTTCAAGAAGGATGACAATTGAACGAAAGCCAAACCCGCCCGCCAATCGGTTATAGGATATGAGATTGGCACATTTGAGTATAAATGTAGGATATGATTCTTCAAATATATAACAAATCTTGGATACATATTCATCTTAGCTTGATTGCTGTTTCAATGATAAATGCAGATAAAAGGACTCATTATCAGTCGGTTTATGCATCTGCTTATCGATAAGTTAAGCAAAGTACATCAATGACCATGGCAATAGTGTTATCTTATATGTTACAAAAGCAGGAGCGATTTAATACCGACATGCACTACAGGCAATCAATAGTCAACAATGGAAGGAGGAGAGTGTGCAATCGATAGTCGCCGCAATAACTATTCCGATGACGAGAAGAAATCGGATGTTAGCATATACTTTGTGAAAAAGTCAAGAAATACTAACCTCAGAGGAGAGTGTGCTTGTGGTTAGCCTATTGAATAATGTAAAGCTCTTGTTTAGCTATAGCGTAGCAACCGATGAGCTTTCCTGGTTCCATTATAAATTGTTCCTGAAATGTACCCATTCGTTTACTAGGAAGATCAATAGAAAGATCTTTAAAGTTAGGCATGCCCTCTACTTGTAAGCCATCCCCGCAAATTAGAAACTGGTTTCCGGTGATGAAGGATCCTGAGACACGGATTGCTACACCATCTTGACCATGAGCACGACATTGAAGTTTTTCTACAACATGCACAAGCTTTTCAGGGGGCCAGTCACCAGCTAATGTGCTCCGGATACTGGACAACATTGCATGGATATCATTTGGACCAACAAACTGTTTCCCCGAGAAACTGAAAATAAAAAAAGTAAATATTCACCAAGTTAACAAAATATTTCAAAACTAAAATACTTTTGCCACATGGACGTTCAACTGCAAAGCTTTTAAATGGCATCCTAAACTTCTCAATTAGCTTCTGCATAAATGTTTCTGATCATGCTTACACTAATGGTGTATGTATCAGCATAGTAATACACGGGTAGGGAAAATGAATGTTAATTATCTTAAATCACAATGTTGTTGAAGCCTGAAGAGAACTTAAAAGCAAGAAATATGCAAGCACGGGGTCATTCTACTGATGTACCCTGAAAATAATGATAGGAAGACACTTGATATTTTGTTACCTAAAAGTTGAATCTTCATTGTACAGGTTCCTTGCATGCTGCCAGTTTTCGTCTGGTCCGTCAAATAGTAAGTAATAGTGCAATGTCAGCATCTGATCATGTAAATTTGGATGTTAGTATTAACCATAAATAAATAAAAAGAAAAATAATATGTGAATTCCAAGTTCCAGTAACTTTACCATGTTAAATAGAAAAAAATCCTGACTTAAATACCTGATCATAGTAATAACCAGACCATCTGTTTTATCTTACTTCAAAAGTTTATTAAAAAAAATCAATATTTGTTAGTGAAAGTATTCGGATGGAAAACTAATAGATAAATCAGGCGAGACCATATACACCTGATTTTATTTTCTTGGTAGCAGGCCTTTTGACATTAGCAACATAATTGTTTTTAAACAGATATCAACCTGCTAACCACCATAAATAATTATTGATACTATCTAATTTTCCCATCTAATCAGGATCAGGGTTTAAATAAATTGGACTATAATTGAAGTTTAAAAGAATATCTCGAATTTCATGCCTACATCCTATGTGACAATGGAAAAATGAAAAGAACTACACACTAGAGCTCAAACATAAATGTCCAAATGTAATGTAAAGTAAGAGTCAATATACTCACATCAGCCAAATCTTTCAGCCTTTGAGTAGGATCAAAAACGCTCCGAACAAATGCTGCTAAGTCGACTCTAGCATGCTCATGCTTTTTGATAAATGGGTGGGAAAGAAGCTACAATCAGACAATATCAGCTCAGTATATGCCAAGTTTGAACTGCCAAACAATATGTTGTCCTAACTTTTTTGAAGTATCCATGTCTGACACCCATATCCAACACATACCCAGACTTTCCAAATACATAGAAAACTTAGGAAAAATAAAACAAATCCAATTCGGAAACATGCCCGTGTTTGAAACTCACAAATGAGCCCAGGTAACATAGGTCATATATTCACCGAGTACAAGTTACCTGCTCAGCTGTAGGTCTGGCATCTGCATCCTTCTGCAGGCAAGCATCAATAAATGAACAGAACTCCAGTGAAAATTTTTCTTTTGCTGGTGATGGGGATGGATCGTCCAAGATCTTCCATGGAAATTCAGAAACTTTAATGTCAGAATAAATGAACTAAAAAAAATATGTAAAGTTTCAGGCAACATTCAATGTTGAAAGAATTAAAGGAATTGGTATATTACCTGCAACATTAGATTAACAGGTCCTTCATTGGCTGTATATGGAAATTCTCCAGTGCCGCACTCAAAGAGAGCAAGACCAAGGCTCCATATATCAGCAGGATAAGAATAGCTCTCATTTCGAATTCGCTCGGGTGACATGTATGTAACAGTTCCAACAAAGGTAGCACACTAATAACAAGTCCGAAGCAGTTAAAAGTTATAACCAAAAGTAATGACAGAAAAGAAAAAAAAACAAGAAAAAATTGATTAATATCTAATGACTAACCATTGCCATTGAATTATCTAGGCCGGCACTTATGCCAAAATCTGTTATTTTGGGCTCCCCCTTAAGATTTACAAGCAAATTTGCTGGCTTGATGTCTCTGTGAACCAAATGCCTAACTCCATGCAAGTAGTTCAGTCCCTAGATAATATGAGATGCGGATTCAACATAAAACATGCAATATATATAGGCCATTCACAACCTTTTCCATTTGGAAAACCAAAACAGAAACAATGTGAAATATTAATTACCTGCAGGAGCTTCTGAAACATAGATGAAAGGATTGGTTCTGGTATACTTCTCCTCAACCTTAAGATATCCGCCAGTGACCCTCCATCCATGTACTCTAAAGCTATGCTTATTTGCCCCGAGTCTGGGGAATAGAAAGCTCCATGGAATTCCACAAGGCCCTCAGAACAAGGTGCCTCGCAAAGCGTTCGTATTTCCGTCAAAAGCTGTTGTCTTTTTTCCTAATATGCAAAAATTAATGTGGATGTAAGCCGAATCTACAAACCAAATGATGCTCTTCATTTCTATAAAAATCTAGCTGGCCTTTAAGCAACAAACAAGTACGTCTTTGCAGCAAAATTACCTTCTCAAATATATTAATTTTCTTCAATGCAAGAATTCTATGAGAGGGAATATGCATAGCTCTTTGAACAACACTGCTTGCACCACTACCTATTGCCCCGAATATCCGCATCTCATGAGACGCACACCGATACGTCTTTTCACCTTGATCTGTATCGTCCACGGGTGATGATGTGCATTTTTGCAACCCAAGCTCATTAATGTTATACACTCCATACGATCTACTCAATAAGTTGACGGTTCCACCATTGGAAAGCTTCAAACAATTACCCCAAAAAATAAAATAATAAACATTTATGGAAGGATCACAATTCACAAAGATAAAAACTAGCTTCACAATCACACAATTCATCAATGGCGAAGTTTACCGTGTACGAATCATAAGGATCAAGTGTAGATCCAGACGAGAAGCCTTTCTCAGCATCAAATAAAGGCGCTAGCTTCTTCCTCAACTCTTCTAATCCCGACATTATAACTCACTATGACAGTAAATTCGACAATGATGCATTCCTTCTCACACTGTCGAAATGCAGAACCAGTCCAATTATCTCCTAAAAACGTGTAAAAACATGTCTTAAACAAACAAACAATTTTATATCAAAATAGAAAGAAAAAAAAAATCAAACATATTTTGCTGCAAATTCACAAGGAATTTCAAAGTAACCAACCGTGATTCACTAATCTAACGAAACTAAAGTATAATTCTTCTGTAATTAGAAAAAAAAATGGAAAAAGGAAGAAATCAGAAGAAAAAAAAAACACCCATAAACATTTTACTAATCTAACAAAACTAAAGTATAATTCTTCTGTAACAAAACTAAAGTATAATTCTAAAAATTTCAAAGTAACCAACCGTGATTCACTAATCTAACAAAACTAAATTATAATTCTTCTGTAACAAAACTTCCATAAAATCAGGGGGAAAAAACACCCAGTAAACTTTCTTCTACACAATTGATCTTGAATAGAAAAAGGAAGGAATTATAACAAATTTGGAAATTCCTATAAGAATAGCATCGGAAAATCAAATTCAAACAAATCAAAATCTAAAAAGTAGATCATTCTCATCAGATCGTTACTTCGTTGTAGTTTCTATCTTCTCCTTCCGACGCCCAATCGAGTTGAGTTCGGTGCAGTAGTCTACACTGCAGTTCTTATCTTCTCCATTATCGAGTTGAATCTCAGCCCAATGGTCTTAAATTTCTAGAGCCAATTCAAGCCCACAGTTCGCATGGCTAAAATTACTTTAATGGGAATTAAACTTAGAGTGAATGAAAGTTTTAATTCTAATGAGAATTAAATAGATAAAATTCATAATTTAATTAAGAATTAAAATTTAATAATAAAATATATTAAAATATTATTTAATATATAAATATCCACCGTAAATAAAATATTCATAACAAAATAATAATTATTTTCACATTAATATTTTAATACTAAAATTCCACCACACATTTGAGTACAATTTTTTTTTCAAAATTTAATATTTAAAAATAATTTAATTTGTATTTAAATTTTTAATTTTTAATTTTTTTTTCGATAATAAATATTTTAAGTAGGTGTTACTCACTGTATTAAAATGGTCGTTTACTTACTATTAACGTACCTAAACTGACATCTCATAACAATTATTTTTTCAATTTTTGACCAACGATTATTTGTCTCAAATCTGGATTGAGAATTACAATCTCAAAAGGATTTAAACTCGAATTAGATTCAAAATTTATTAACTTATTTTATTATTTAAATAATAAAATATTTTTTATAATTAATTAAAAATAAATTGAATTCATGGGGCATGTCTATATTATAGAATGTACCTTGAAAAAGTAGAATATTATTGGTAAGTATGCATTACAAGGAATAAAGAAGAAGGGTAAAGTAGAGAATATAGATATCCAATGTATCATCATCATCATCATGGCCATAATCTAATTTAGATTATCATGCAGTTTTATATATTCTTCAATCATTGGTTACACTATCTCCATATTTTAATTAAAACAAATAAATAATATAAATATCTTGTAATATCATATATTATTTGGACCCTCATAATTAAAAATCATATGTTTTTACACATGTTGAGCAATCGAGAACGTAGAAATGCATGTATATAAGAAAATTAAGACACGATTTCAAGATAAATTGTATCATAGGGAAGTCTTATCACGTTATTTATAAGGTTAATTATTAAAAATTATTTATTTTATTATTTTTTATGTCATATATTTTTTAAGTGAATCTTCACTCAAAAAATTGTTTTTAAAATGAATTAATAATGAATATAAGTGAAGATTCACTTAGGAAATATACGTGACATGGAAAAAATGATGAGATGAATGATTTTTAATGGTTGGTCCCATAGACAGTTGGTATGGGGGTTAGTGTCACGGGACTATTACCACTTGCAGATCCACATGGTATGGAGGATGAGTCCGTGCCCACCCTAAATTTTTTAAAATCCATACATTTAGTTTTAATTTTTTAAAATTTTTATGAATTAGTTCTTAAATTTTTTAAATTTTTATGATTCGTGTCCACCCTGCATTTTTTAAATTTTATGACTTGTGCCTAAGCTAAAACATATTTTGATTTGTGTCCACCCTCACAAATATTTCTGGATCCGCCACTGCTATTATCTTTTTCTTAAAAGACATGTTTGATAGAATGTACAACTTCACCGTTTATATATCTTAAGACTTCTTTTTCTTTTTCGATGTGTGATTAATGTTCCTCATCTCTGTTTATGCTGACACTGGACTCTAAATTATGATGCCCCTACTCTAAATAAAGTTCTATTTAATTTAAAAATATTAAATATTTAATTTGATTCAAAACAAAAATATTTGTTTGTCTTAACCCAACTCAATATATATCCTCCCTTATTTGCTAATGTCCATAATTAAGATCTGTTTATAATCCCCATCCAATAACATTGTTATATAATATGAAAGATATTTAGACGAAGAAGAATAGCTATGAAGTATATGATACATGCATTTTTCGTCCGACCTAAACCATTAATCATATAGAATATAATCAATCATTAGTTTGTTTAATAAGAGATGGGTAACATTGTGTGAATTATCTAGCCCAAGTGATTAAAAACATAATTATTGTTCTTAGAGGTTACGGGTTCGAATATCAATGATGTCAGTAAACTGATTGAGTGATCAATGTCAAATTGGATATTGAAACAGATGACTCAGATTAACTCCTTTTCTTTTTAAGTGATAATCTTGATATAATCGATCGTTAATCTGGACCTTCGTTTCAATCATCCAATAATAATATAAAACTTAAAGAATTTTATAGGTATAAAGATAATTTTCACCCTTAACATTTATAATTTTTGTCATTTTGGTCTTTGTTTTTTTTTTTAGATAAATTTAGCCCTTAACCTATGTCTTTTTAACAAATAACTCATTTTTTAACTACCATTATAACTAAACCGTTAAAAAATTTAATAATGGTAACTTGTCATATATATGTGATAATATATTTTAAATGACATAGAATATAACCTATTAAACATATACATATATATAGAATATAATTTTATTCTAATCTAAAAATATAAAACAATTAAAATTTAAATTCAAATGAAATATTAAAAATTAATTTTTTATTTATTAAAAATTAATTAAATCTAAAATAAAAGGCTACTAAATATTTTCAACCTTAACTATAGTAATCAAAATTTTATCTAAAAAAGTATGAACATAATCTGAAAAGAAAGGGTTTTGTATAATTTGTTACCGGTGGATCAAAAATAAATGATTTTGATAATAATCAATTGGATTATTATTATTTTAGTTTTGAATTTAAGTATTTTAGTTTTAATCTAAATCGGATTTTTAAGATTTTATAAAGATATTTTAGTTTAGTTAGGGTTGAGAATATTTATTAAATTTTTGTTTTGGATTTAATTAATTTTTAATATTTTATTTAAATTTTAATTATTTTATATTTTATACTAGAATAAAATTATATATTATATATGTATATGTTTAATAGGTTAGATTCTATGTCATTTAACATATATTAGTATCACATATATATGACAAGTTATCATTATTAAATTTTTAACGATTCAGTTATCATGGTAGTTAAAAAATGAGTTATTTGTTAAAAAGATATAGGTTAAGGGCTAAATTTATCTAAAAAAAAGAATAAGGATCAAAATGACAATAACTATAAACGTTAAGGGTGAAAACTATCTTTATGCCAATTTTATACTGTATAACTTATTATATATATATATATATATATATATATATATATATATATATATATAATGAACATTGTGCTTGTTTTACTATTAAATACAAATTACAAGTAGCTTTAGCCCCATTATTACCCTTCCTTTTTTGCTTTCTTTTTACATTATTTGTCACTCAAAAATGCTCTTTGCCTATGCTACTTTTTCCTCATTCTTTCCTCACTTTGTTTATTTGCAGGCTTCCCTCTCTCCCTTTCCTGCATCTAGGGTTTCCATGGATTCATAGTCATCTTCTTCACTGACAAACAAATCAGGACTGAATCAATAGCTTGAACTATTCATATAGTAGGTAACTTCAACTACAAAAACCCTATTTAACCAATACTTTTGTACATAAATTCTGATTATTATATATTATTATTATTATTATTCTGGGTTTTCACACTTTCCTTTCTGGTTCATTTGAAGATCAAATATACTTGTATCATGCTTATTTTAAGGTCTGATCAAGCTATTTCTTACAAGAAACTGTCATGAGAAAAAAGATCTGTCATGTTGGAAATTTAGATCTTTGGGATGGTAGGGTTAGTTTCATTCTATGCAACATGTTTGATAAAATTCATGAAAGAATCAGAGAATCTGTGCATGTTAATGTAATCATACATGTCTTTTTTATGTTTTTGACTTTTGTTTTTACATATGGGGGATATGGTTTAAGATGAATGTTTCTGACAGTGTGGTATTTAGATTCAAGAAAAGCTGCTTGGCAGGTGAGAAAAAGAAAAAGTTGTTTGAAAAGAAAACTTGCAGAGATCCAGAAAGTATTTTTCTTTCACCATTTTCTTGGCATTTACCTGTTATTGAAAACATACAAATTACAATGTTCTTGATCCATGCAATTGATTATTAGTAGCTGCAGAGAGAGGGAAATGGCTTCTTCCAGCTCTGCAAATTTCCCATGTGCAGCCTGCAAGTTCTTGAGGAGAAAATGCATGCCTGATTGCACTTTTGCACCCTATTTCCCACCTGAAGAGCCCCAGAAATTCTTCAATGTTCACAAAGTATTTGGTGCAAGCAATGTTAGCAAATTGATCAATGAAGTAGCACCTCATCAGAGACAAGATGCGGTGAACTCGCTTGCCTACGAAGCTGAGGCGAGGCTGAAAGATCCCGTCTACGGTTGCGTCGGAGCCATCTCGGTTCTCCAACGACAGGTGATGAGACTCCAAAGGGAATTGGCATCTATTCGTGGCGATTTAATCCGATACGCCGCATCGACCTGTGATGAGATGCTGCCGCCGACAACGGTGGGAAGAAGTTGTTTTGATCATGATGTTGGTAATTTTTACTATCCTAATTCTCAATGGAACAATGAACGTTATGGAGGCAATGGAGGGTCAGCTGGTGGAAGCCTTTGATATGGCTGAAGTAGTATGTTGTAATTAAATAAGGAAAAGAAAAATATTGGTGGGAACTGGGAAGTCCACATTTGGATTAGCTTTAGGGTTTTCTAGTTATGGAGCTTGCTAAAGTTTCATTTGATATATCTATATGTATATATATGTATATAGTATATAGTATATGATCAATTTATATAATGTAATTTTTTTAAAAGTTTTATATGTGTTTTGGATCGTCAGATAATTTAAACGGATGATTCAGATTAACAATCAAATATTAAAATTATCACTTGAAAAAATATGAAATTAATCTGAATCATTTGTTTCGATTATCCAATAATTCAGAAAACGTGTAACACTTAAAAGTGTTTTACACTGTATAATTTGATCTTATCTACATATTCGATGAACTGATTTTATGTACTTGTTCAAAGATTTTATATCTGAAGCAACGATCAACTAGATTGTATGTATGTATTTATTTAATTCATGAAAAAGCTTTACTTCATAGTTTCTAGGTTTTCCAAGTTTCATTGTCTAGATTGATTGAGTTAAACTCGTCTTGGATAAAGACGGATTCAAAATTTTATGTAAAGAGTGTAAATTATAAAAAGTTGTATTAAAAATATAAAAAGTCTAAATTATCAATAAAAAATATAAAAAATATATAAAATATAAAAGAACTTAAATTTTTTAAGAGTACGATTATACTCCAGCATCCTTAGATCCATCCCTAATCGTAGACATAAATTGAACCAAACCTGATGAATGTAAAAAATCATATATATAGATATATAGAGAGAGAGATTAGAAATCTTACTTTTTTTGTGTTTATAAATTATATCTGTGGCTTGCGCTAAAAAATAAGGTTAAGATTTATGATTAAGGTTTAGAAAATTAAGTTTATAGTATTTTTTTTTATAGTTTATAATTTATAATTTAAGATTATGGTTTAAAATTTAAAGTTTTTAAGATTGGATATAGAAGAGAGCACAGGAAAAAAAAAGAATTTTTATTCATATATACTCTCTCCATCCCATGAAAATTGTCTATTATTGACTTTTTTTTGCCATTTTTTTAAACTATTACTTATAATTATTTAAAATTTATTATTGATAAAAATATATATTTTAGAAACCTTTTAGCAAGAAGTTTTTAAATATATATCTTATAAAAATTAATTATTTAAAATATTTAATATATATAAAGTCAAACTTTAAAAAAATTAACATTTTAAAAGTAAATAATGGACAAAATAAATGAGACAGAGATAATATTATACTTTTCAATACTATGCAAATATTCTCTCTATATGTATTTTATGATTCATATGCAGAAGATTCATTACTACCTTTACAATAATAGCATTTCTAGTCCAAGTTTAAACTTGTGTCTTAATCTCTGTATAATAAATCTTAATATTGTAAATACTTATCAAACAGAGAGAGAAAAAATATTAAATTATATAGGATAAAATTATTTAAATTTTATATATTATTTTAATTATTAGATGATTAAAACGAATAATTCAAATTAAGAATTGAATATATGAATATTATTACTTAATAAAAAGTAAAAAATAATCAGGATCATTCATTTTAATCATTTAACAATCTATAAAATATATAAAACTTAAAAAAAATTATACCGTATAACTTCATTTATCATATATATATATATATTAATTATTTCAATTCAAGGTAAGACCATGTTAATCTCGTAAATAAATGAAAGTTCTAACTATAAATCATTCACCTTGAATAAAATAAATTAAATCAATAATACCATTCTTATAATATTTAATTTAGATTGATTAAATAATAAATTGACTAATAATTATTAAAAAAAACAATAATTTTATTAGTGCCATGATTTCTCATTCAGTACTGTCTTGTTGAAGCCACCCACCTTCCCTAGTTTTCTACTGAACCTCCGGCCACCCTGGCCTAACCAAGACCGTCCTGGTTGATAAAGGTTATATTATATGGTTTATATATGTGTCTATGTGCGTGCATATGTATGTGTGCATGCATATTATAAAGTAAAGAGGTGGTTAATTTTAAAATATGTATTAATCATAATTAGTAGATGGGGATGCAATCATTTTGATTCTCTAACTCATCATGTTTGTATTATTTTTTTTATAAAGATTATATTTTTTTATATCGGGATTTGAACTTATACAAAATGAAATAAGATGGGTAGGATAGAACAAGTGACCACATCATGTTTGTATTATTTTTTATTAAATAAAAATTATATTCCATATTCTCGTATCGGGATTCAAACTCATTCTACTTAATTTTATTTTTCTTTGCATCCGATGATTCTAGTCAGTAAAAAAATTATATGATATTTATTATAAAAGATTCATGTTTAATCGTTTTATCTGTAACATGTGTATATATTGTTAGAGGGTTAAGAATATATATGAATAAATATTATTTTATAATCACTATTGGAATTATAAAAAATAATAATATTTTTTAATAATTTATATTTATATAAAATCAAGAAATGAATAATTTAAATTTATCAATTAATTAAAAATAATTTCTTAGGATTAATGAAATCTGTAGCGACTTTTTTACTAATTAAAAATTTAATAAAAATAATTAATATAAGGGTGAGGGAAAAAAGATAGTAAAAAAAAGGGAAGATTACTGGTGAAAATTTTGGGGAAAAAAAAAAATTAGGTCTTGAAAATTGAAATTAGGAATTTAGACCTAAAATTTGAGATTTTTAAGATAATGAAAATCTAGGGTTTAATTGAAAATTAAGAATTTATCTCAAAAAGGGAAATTTTAAAAATTAGGGTTAGAGATTCAAAAAAAGGAATTTTAAATTGAAAAGGGAAAATTTTTAAGAATTGAAAAAGGATTTAAAAATTGGTTTAAAAAGGGGTTGGAGTCGTCATTGGCCACTTTTGGTAGACCAGACACCGGAAAATCAGAGATTCATTAAAAACGGGTTCGAGAGTCGGTTATAATTTAAAAATGAGATTAGCATTTTAAAATCGCCCAAAATTGACACCTTTACAAAATACGCTTAATTAATTTTGAAATTTTTGTTTTAAAGTGACATTTAAATTAGGATTTGTTTACTGATTCGAATCAATTTTATTTTTACCATATCTTTACTTGAAGGTAAACGCATACACTGCCACCGATACGTCGGGTGACGGGCCCGTTACGACCGAATAAAGAAGTAATTATTAAATTCATTAATTAAAGGTGTGAGGCTTAGGCAAAATAAACGTAAACAAATTAAATATTGAACAAAGGAAAATTCTACGACGGACGTCGAACACCACTGAACACTGTTAATATAATTATAAATTATAAATATTAAATTAATTTATAAAGATTAAATATTTAAGTATTCAAAATATAATTATAAATTATTTTTTATTAAATTACTTTTTATATATTTTATTTTATTAATTAAATAAAAAATATTAAACCCTAAAAATTAATTTAAAAAATAAAAACTCTAAACCCTAATATCAAAATCTAAATCAAAAATCTAAATCACTAAACCTTAAATTACAAACCTTAAAATATAATCTTAAAACCCTAGATCCAAAACCTAAAACCAAAATTCCTAAAAATACTAAACCATAAACACTAAATCCAAACCATAAAATCTTAAACCCTAAAATAACAAAAACCCCTAAACCCTAAACCTAAAACCTAAACTTTTAAACTAATTTGGGGTTTTAAGTTTTGGGTTTATATTTTTAGAGTTTAATATTTTCTATTTTAGAATTTAGGGTTATATTTTTAGATTTTAGGGTTTAGGATTTTATTGTTTTAGATTTTAGAGTTTATAATTTATTATTTTGGATCTTAGAGTTTAAGGTTTAATATTTTAGGCCTTTGACTTTAAACGTTTTAGGTTTTTGATTTAATATTTTTATTTTTAAATTAAAAATAATTTAAATAAATTATTTTTTAAAAAATATAATATAATATATATTTTTAAAAAAATTATTTTAAATAATTTAAAATTATATGTTTAGTCCTTAAAATTTAGAACTTTTATTAATTAATTTAATAGTGTTCAACGGTGTTCATCATTAGTGGTGTTCAGCAATGTTTGACGCACGTGGTAGACTCATCCTTGAACAAAATACATACATGTGTGTAAAAGAAATGCATGACATAAATAAATGCAAAGTATAACAAACAAATATGTGCAAAAAAATAATACATCATGAATGAAGAGATAAATATGAGCATGACAAAAATTAAAACATGTATAAACATAAATATGAGAAGCAAATAAATGGAATAACATGTACAAAATATAAATATAGTGCATAAATAATAAATCATGAAATAATAAAAATGCAATAAAAGATAAGCATATGAAATAAAAGATAAAATAAATCAAAATAACAAAACTTGGTTCTGAAAAGGACTAAATTGAAAGAAAATAAAAAAGACAAAATTAAAGAAAAAGGGTGTTATTGCAAAACAATGACCCAATTTGAAATGCAAAACAAAATATGAGGGATCTAGCGGATGATTGTTGAACAATATCGGGCTGAAAAAGAAGTCCTAAAACACGGAGGGACCTAGATGAAATAAACAATTTCTTAAAACCTGTATAACAATGAAATAGGGACGAAATTAAACGGTTTTGAAAATATTCGGGAACGAAATTAAATGATTTTAAAAACGTTCAGGGACTTGGAGTGTGAGAATGAAAACGCGGAGGGATTTAAAATGGAAATAAACTCATTTTTAAAAGATAATCGAGTATAAAACTTAATTAAAAAACAAAATCTCCCTTCCTTTGTCATTCTTTTCACCCGAAACTAAATGAGGAGAGATTCTCTCCTGAGTTCATCTTTTAACCCAAAAAAGGATGAATACACATGGTGTTCATCCGAGAAAAACCCAGAACCGTCGTGGCTCCATCACGAAATCCAGATTTCGGCCACCATTGGCGGTGGCTGGCGAACCAAAAAATTTCTTTTTCTTTTGTCTTCGAAAGCCAAAAAAAACCCTCCATTTTATAAAAAAGAAATAAAAAACCTCTCTTTTTGACAAAAACAGAGGCGTAGAAGTCCCCTTTGGTTTGCTTCGAAAGGAAAAAAAAGAACCATGTCTTCTTCCCTTCTTCGGCTCACCAAAGACGGCCCGGGGCGTTAGGATTGTTGTCAGAGAAAATGAATCGGAGAGAAAAGACTTGATCGACTCCAAAAAAGGTAAAATCGAAACTACCTTTATTCTATACATGCAAAACAAGTCGAGGTTATACCTCAGAAATTTCTCTTTTGTATTTGTTTTCGAATGGGGGGAACTCGGATTACATTGTTTGTTGGCTCTCTTATAGCCGAATACATGAAAAAAGAAAAAGAAAATCTAAATTTTCTTATTGGTTCTCTAGTATTTTGGATGTATTCATGTTGTGCCTCTGATTTTCTCTAAAATTGCTGCAAATATTGACCGAAAATTGTTGTCATCGTCCTCTCTGATTTGTTTCAGAGTTTTGTTGCGAATTGATTCATGTTTGTACAATCTGATATTTTGTTTGTTGTGTTAGGTGATCACTGGAATTGGCGGGGGGACCATCATCGAAGATGGCTGGACGGTGACCGGCGACGGCGAGGGAAGCGGAAGAGTCTGATGGGTATTCGAAGGGTCAGCGTGTGTGCCTCACGCGCGCGTGAGAAGTCCAAGAGTCAGCGCGTGGCGCGTGGAGTTCCAAAAGGCTCTTCTCTTGCTTCGATCTGAGCCGTTGGATCCGGATCTGATCCAACGGCTAGAGATGGGTTGTGTATGGAAGATAAGCATAATCAGGCTAGGTTTTTTTAGTTATAACCGATTTGGGCTGGAATATTGGGCTAATGTAATTATATTATGGGTTTGTATTTACTTTGGGTAGTGTAATTAATTAATTCGGGCTTGATTGTAATTGAATTCGGGCTTATAAAAACTGATTGGGTTTGTATATAATTATTTTGGACTATTATTAAAATGGGTTATTTATTTATTTAATGTCTCATATATATGATAATAAAATAATAATAATAATAGATAAAATAAATAAATAGTAATAATTATTATAAAAACCGAATAAGAGAAAATAATGATAATTTAATGTAATAATAATAAAATAATAGTACCAACGAATGGTAAACAAATGTAATTAAATAATAACATATAATAAAACAAATATACTAAACAAATGACATTTTTTTAAATTTTTAAAAGAAAAAAAAGATAACATACAAATAACATATATAATGTTTTTTGATTTTAATAACAAAATAAAATTGAAATAAAACCAAAATTAAAAAAGAAAATATAATACATATAGTAATAATAATTTTTTGCATTTCTTTTTCCCATTAATAATTACAAGCCCACTATTCTAATTGAATGAAAAATTTAAACGGGTTTTACAATCTCAGATAAAATTAGTGATTACAAAATCCAATCAAGATGTCGATATTCTTAAATAAATCATTTTATTTCAATTTTAGACAATAAAAATAATAAACATATTCATATCTCTTAGCACTAATTCCAACATCATACTATGACAATAACTCCAAATTCAGAACCTGTTTTTTTTTCAAAGGACAAATGGTAAGAGTAACACTGTAAATCTATTGACTACCAAATTAATATAATTTTATTTTAAATTATTAACGATTTTAATCGGGAATGGACGTTAAGTGTTATAATTTAATGTTCTTAGTTCCCTTTTTACTCATGGTTATTGCTTTATTTAAGCATTTAATTAGTTATAATTTCATATTTTCATGCATATTCATTAATTGTCTCTTTATATCCTTGTTTGGTTATTTTTGGTTATTTTCGGTAGAAAAGATGCTGCTGTGGTTTATTTCTTTATTTGCAGAAGGAAATCCTTGATGGAGAGCTATCTATGGAAAGAAGATATGGAAAGGTTGAAGGATCAATCAAAGAAGGAAATATATATTAGAAAGAGAAATATTCTAACTTGATTATTTCCATGTCTATATTATTCCTTTAACTTTGTTGACCGAAAATATCCATAAAAGGAGGAGCTTGGCGTCCAAGAGAGAGAAGGCTGGAGCGAGAGATCGAAGAGGAAGCAAGAGACAGTTGTTTTTCTTTGTCTTTTTTATTATTTTGAGTGATGAGAGGAATGTTATTTGGCAACTATTACCCAGCCATGAACTAATTTTAGTTGGATTGGGTTATTTCTATGTTATAAATATTTAGTTTGATTTTATTAAGTGTTTGATGTGTTCTAAATTGGGGTTTATCTACTCTTGGCAATTAAACTTGTTTGCGAGAGAATCGGGAGAGGACTCGATAAACGATTTATTTATCAAGATCCGAGAGGATTGGATTCACGAAACGAGTAGATATGGTTCGATCCAAGTGCGAAAGAACTAATCCGGCTTAGGCATAAGTGTAAGATTTCAACGGTTAAGAAAAGTTACGCTTTGCCGAACCTCAATGATAGTTACCCAACATTGCCTAGGCAATTCCCTCGTCGCCATTGCCCAAACAATCTACGAACTGACAACTCGGAGAAATGCCATAAACAATCGATTGAGCCCAATTGCCTCGGCAAGTAGGGTGGTGCGAGCACCCATTCACGAAGATGAAATCATTCGATAGTCATTCATAATTCGGAATAACTCAGCCTCATTTCTCAATCATTATTTCAACTATTTTATTTGCTCATTTATTGTTTCAGTTTATTTCAATACAACCTTCTAAACAAATTGTGTTTTTATTATTAAAGTGCAAGAGATTAAATTCCAAAAGGCGCACCAATCCCTGTGGATTCGATACATTTATACTATAACTTGAACGTGTACACTTACACACAATGGCGGAGTACATTTACACGCCTACAAGTTTTTTGGCGTCGTTGCCGGGGATTGGCAATAACGACTTTGTTTTTAGTTTCTTGCTTTTTACTTTAAGTTTTTAATTATCTTTTGGATTCAAAGAATTTACAAATTTGGTTTTGTTGTTGTGTATGACCAGGGCAAGACCATCATCAGAAGAGCATTCATTTGAACCCGAAATTGAATAAGTATTTCGTAGGAGGAGATATGAACAAAGAGCAGCAATGGCAGATCTTGTTCTTCTTATCGACAATCAACATGCCGCGGTAATGGGTGATGACATAGATGGGCAACAACCAATTCATATAGAACGAAGATCTATTAGAGATTATTTGGAAGAAGATCTCAACGGATTAAAACCAGGAGTTATTGCACCTGAAATTGAAGCAACACATTTCGAGTTGAAGCCAGTAATATTCAGTATGATCAATACGATTGGCCAATTCAGCGGATCGGCAACTGAAGACGCTCGACAACATCTTAAGTCTTTCTTGGAGATTTGCAATTCATTCAAGATTCAGGGAGTTCACGAGGATGTTTTAAGATTAAAACTATTCCTATATTCATTACGAGATAAAGCAAAAACGTGGTTCAATAGTATTCCATCCAGATCTGTAGGAACTTGGACGGAATTATATCGTAATTTTATTGCTCGATTTAGTTCTACAAGCTTAACTGATAGATTATGTAAAAAAATCACTTCTTTTCGACAAGGTGATGACGAGGAGATGTACGAAGCATAGGAGTGATATAGAGAACTCTTATGCAAATGTCCTATGCATGGATTTGCATTATGGACATAAGTGACGATATTCTACAATGTTGTGAACATGCCCACTAGGATGATGCTAGATGCCTCGGTAAATGGCGTATTCTTAGAAAAATCGACAGAAAAAACAATGGGAATCTTGAATCGCGTGGCAAAGAATGATTACCAATTCCCTAATGCTAGACGTGGAGGAATTAGACGGAACAACACTGAAAATGATACATCGGATGCAATTGGTTCACAATTGGCTACCTTAACGAATCTGGTTATGAATATGCAGCGTCCAAGTAACCCGAAGGAAATCAAGGTATTGAATTCTTTTTGTGATTTATGTAATGGTGACCATGATTCTGCTGAGTGTTTGTAGAATCCAGAGTCGAGTTTTTACGTGGAGAATTATAATCGGAACAACGCAATGTCAAATACCTATAATCCGGCCTGGAAGAAGCACCCCAATTTTTCTTAGAGTAACCCGATTAATGCTCTCAATCAGGGAAGTTTGAGCACACAAGTGTAGGATTTCAATGGCTAAGAAAAGCTACGCTTTGCCGAACCTCAAGGATAGTTGCCCAACATTGCCCAGGCAATTCCCTCGTCGCCATTGCCCAAACAATCTATGAACTGACAACTCGGAGAAATGCCATAAGCAATCGATTGAGCCCAATTGCCTCGCCAAGTAGGGTGGTACGAGAATCCTTTCACGAAGACGAAATCATTAGACAGACATTCATAATTCGGAATAACCCAACCTCATTTCTCAATCATTATTTCAACTATTTTATTTATTCATTTATTATTTCAGTTTATTTCAATACAACCTTCTAAACAAATTATGTTTTTTTATTATTACAGTGCAAGAGATTAAATTCTAAAAGGCGCACCAATCTTTGTGGATTCGATACATTTATACTATAACTTGAACGTATACACTTGCACACAATCGCGGAGTACATTTACACGCCTACAAGTTTTTTAGACGCAACCTAGTTCTTTAGAAGATAGACTTGATGCTTTTATGACAAGAACTGAATTTATAATTGTCAATAATGAGAAGAAAACTAATGCTTTTATGAACAGGACTGAAGCTTCATGAACAGGACTGGGATGCGGTTGCAAAATCATGAAGCAACGCTCAAAGCCCTGGAGACGCAATTGGGCCAATTTGCACAAAATATGAACACAAGACCACCGGGCGGTTTACCTAGTAACACTGAGATTACTAAAGGAATTGGCCATGAGCAATGTAAGGTAATCATTACTCGAAGTGGATTAAGGATTGACGATAAATCTGTGCAGGAAAACGAACCTCCAGTGAAGCCGAAACCAAAATAAAAAGAGGATGAAAAGGAGGAATCGAAAAATATCGCAGTAAGCTCTGATGCCTTGGCATTACCCTCTTTTACATTCCAAACGAATGAGAAGATTGAAGATATCCGATTACCATCACCTTTTCCACAGAGGCTTCGACGGCAGAAACAAGAATATCAATTCAAGAAGTTTTTGGATATTCTAAAACAAGTTAATATCAATTTACCGTTGGTCGAGGCAATAGAGCAGATGCCGAATTACGTAAAATTTCTCAAAGATATTGTTTCTAAGAGAACGAGGTTAGGCGAGTTTGAAACTATTGCCATGACGGAGGGATGTATGGCCATGTTGCACAACAAGATGCCACCTAAGTTAAAAGATCCAAGTAGTTTCACAATTCCATGTTCAATCGGAAATCACTATGCAAGGAAAGCATTATGCGATCTTGGGGCGAGTATCAATCTTATGTCGAAATCGTTTTTCAATGATTGAGAACTGGCAAGGCTAGACCCACCACAATGATGTTACAGCTTGTCGATAGACCATATGTACATCCAGAAGGGAAAATTGAAGACATATTGGTAAGGGTTGATAAGTTCATTTTTCTTGCTGATTTTATTGTTTTGGATTATGAAGCAGACGAATGTGCACCCATCATTCTTGGGAGACCATTTTTAGCAACGGGAAGGATGTTGATTGATGTTGAAAAAGGATAACTAACGATACAAGTCAATGATCAGCAAGTCAAGCTCAACGTTTTTCATACTCTTAAGCATGCAGATGATCCAGAGGAATGCAAGATCATCCGAGCAACTATCGAATTCAATTTTGGAGTTGAAGATAATATCCTTGAAAATTGCCTCAGCAATTCCATTGCTGAACCTGAAGAACATGAAGAACTTACTGAACCAAGGGACGAAGAACAACCTAAAGCCAATTGGATAGTAAGTCGGCCCGGTAAGTTCTTCAAGCCAGTTGAATATTCAGGTAAGGGAGGTAAGATCTCAAAACCATCCATTGAGCAACCTCTAAATCTAGAACTAAAACCATTGCCAAGGTAATTGAAATATGCTTATTTGGGAAATAACGATTCATTGCCTGTTATAATTTCTTCTAAGTTGCAGCCACAGCAAGAAGAGCAATTGATCGACATGTTGAAAAGGCATAAGAGAGCCTTGAGATGGACGATTGATGACTTAAAAGGAATTAATCCGGCAATGTTTATGCACAAAATCATTTTGGAAGAAGATCATAAGCCATCAATTGAGGCGCAAAGGAAACTTAATCCAGTTATGAAGGAGGTCGTTATGAAGGAAATCATCAAATGGCTTGATGTCGGTATTATATAACCTATCTCCGATAGTACATGGGTAAGTCCGGTACATTGTGTAACAAAGAAGGGAGGTATGACTGTGGTAAGAAATGAAAATAATGAATTGATTCTAACTAGAACTGTTACAGATTGGAGAGTTTGCATTGATTACCGTAAGTTAAACAAGGTCACTAAAAAGATCATTTTCCTTTGCCATTTATTGATCAGATGCTTGACCGTCTTGCAGGAAAACCATTTTATTGTTTTCTTGATTGATATTCAGGATACAACCAGATTGCCATAGCACCAAGTGGTCAGGAGAAGACGATATTCACTTGCCCATATAGAATGTATGCGTTCAGGAGAATGTCGTTTGGTTTATGCAATGCTCCGGCAACATTTCAAAGGTGTATTATGGCTATTTTTTTAGACATGGTGGAAGACTTCTTAGAAATTTTAATGGATGATTTTTCTATTTTTGGAGACAATTTTGAAAATTGCCTCGACAATTTAGAAAGAGTCTTGGCAAGATGTGAAGAATCGGATTTAGTTCTTAATTGGGAGAAATACCATTTTATGGCGGATAAAGGAATTATTCTCGGTCACAAGATTTTATCTAAGGGAATTGAAGTTGGTCGGGCAAAGGTGGAGGTTATAGAGAGATTGCCACCACCAACCACAACAAAAGGAATTCGAAGCTTCCTCGGGCATGCAGGTTTTTATCGAAGGTTTATTCATAATTTTTCAAAGATTTCTAAACCTTTGTGTAATTTGCTTGAGCAGGATAAAAATTTTGACTTTGACGAATCATGTAACACGACGTTTCAAAATTTGAAGAAGTAACCTGCCTCGGCACCCATTATTGTACCACCTGATTGGTCTTTACCATTCGAAATAATGTGTGATGTAAGTGACTTTGTCGTAGGTGCAGTTTTAGGTCAAAGGAAAGGTAATATCTTTCATGTGATTTACTATGCCAGTAAAACCCTTAATGATACCCAACTAAATTACACAACCACAGAAAAGGAATTACTGGCAGTAGTGTTTGCATTTGATAAATTTTGTTCCTATTTAATTGGCACTAAGGTAATTGTCCATACTGATCATTCGACAATTAAATACTTGATTGCTAAGAAAGATGCCAAACCTCGTCTAATTCGTTGGATTTTGCTTTTGCAAGAATTTGACGTTAAGATTAAGGACAGGAAAGGAACGGAAAATCAGGTGGTCGATCATTTGTCAAGGTTGGAAAAAGGAAAAGGCGAAGATAATCTATGGGAGATTGATGATGTGTTTCCAAATGAGAAATTAATGATTGTCTCGGCAACACCATGGTATGTCGATTTTGTGAATTTTCTAGTTAGCGGTGTTATACCTTATGATCTTTTTTATCATGGAAAGAAGCGGTTCCTACATAATGTTAAGCATTATTGGGACGAGCCTCTTTTGTTTAAGCAATGTGCAGATCAGGTTATTCGAAGATGTGTTTCAAAGGAAGAACAACAAAATGTGCTTCGACAATGTCATTCTTCTCCCTATGGAGGACATTTTGGGGGAACACGAACAACTGCTAAAGTGTTACAATCTGGATTGTATTGGCCCACACTCTATAAAGATGCTCATGAATTTTACACGCAATGTGATCATTGTCAAAGGACGGGAAATATTTCCAAGAGACATGAGATGCCACTTCAGAATATCCTTGAAGTCGAACTGTTCAACGTGTGGGGTATAGATTTCATGGGACCTTTCCCATCTTCTTTTGGTAATGTTTATATTTTACTTGTTGTAGATTATGTTTCTAAATGGGTTGAAACTGCAGCTTTTCAAAAAGACGATGCCAAGACTGTTCGAAAATTTCTTCACAAGAATGTTTTCACACGGTTTAGAATGCCAAGGGCAATAATTAGTGATGGTGGTAAGCATTTTGATAATAAATTAATTGCCACAATGTTGCAGAACCTTGGAGTAACACACCGAATTGCCACGACATATCATCACCAAACCAACGGGCAAGTAGAAATTTCTAACCGAGAACTAAAGAGCATCCTTGAGAAAGTGGTAAGTCCTTCTAGGAAGGATTGGTCGCTTAGAATTGATGATGCGCTTTGGGCATATCGCACAACATTTAAGACTCCTTTGGGCATGTCACCTTATCGATTCGTCTATGGAAAATCATGCCATCTTCCGGTTGAAATTGAGCATAAGGCATATTAGGCCATTAGAACAATGAACATGGATTGGGAGAGTACTGGTCAAAAACGGTTGCTAGACCTGAATGAAATTGAGGAATTTCGTGCAATGGCCTATGACAATGCAAAAATTTACAAGGAGAAAACTAAGCGTTGGTACGACAAGAAATTGATGCCACGGCATTTTATGCCTGGGCAACCAGGTCTTCTTTTAATTCACGATTGAAGTTTTTTCCAGAAAAACTTAAGTTCAGATGGTCCGGACCGTTTGAAGTTGTTAAGCCATTTTCTTTGGACAAAGATTGAAGCACTACAATGCCAATGTTGAAGAGGAAAAAGATGGGGTTACTTTAGAAGAAGCATAACTATGCTCTTCTTTAATAATTTTTAATTTTCTTGCATTTTATTTGGACTTTTTTTATTTTTGGTATTTTAATAATTTAGTTTTTATTTATTTATTTTTATGAATAATTATTCTCTCATTCTTTAAATAATTCTTGTTTTTATCTTTTTGAATTTTAGGAAGATATTGATCATGGAAGATTTGGTTGAGATTTGGAAAGATTTAAAGGAGGGTTAAATGTGAAGGAGTTGATATATTTGAATCAAAAAGTCTTCCTCAAACCTTTTCATATTTGTTTCCCACCGAAATCTTCCTCTTTCCCTTTTCAAACCTAAAACACAAATTTTCCCTCTTTCCATCATAACCTTGCCGCCACCTTCACCCAATCACCACACTTTCCATCATTATTTTCTTTCTTGATTCCATACACAATCCATACAAGTTCTTTTCTTTCCCATCAACCCATAAACCCAAACAAGTCTTCTTCTTCATCTTTCTATTTTCTTTTATACTTCCAAGTTCTATTTTCCTAAAAATCTCAAACTTCTCTACATGGCAATAAAGATCAAGAAGGTTGTACATCCGAGTTCTTCATCCGAACCACCCTTCCGAAGATTTACATCGAAGAGCATTGAGGACCGATTTAACAAGAAGTTTGCCAATCAGAAAATATGGGAAGAACAAGGTTTTGAATATGATATGTCATGCAAGGACTATGGGCTCGGTTCCGGCATCTATGAGATTATCAAGGATCACAAGTGGTAAATCTTTTGCCAGCAGAAAGAACCACCGAATGTCACGTGGGTAAGGGAATTTTATGCACATGTCACAAATCAAGATAACCCACTTGTTTTTGTTCGTGGAAAGGCAATTTTCTTAGATGTCGCGGCAATCAACAGTTTCTTTGGCATGCACATTAAGAGTGATGAACATCAACTTTTTGTCGACAAGATGACGGGGATAAAGTAGAAGAGGTATTACGTGATCTCACTATTGAAGGCAATGAGTGGAACACGGGATCTCTAAAAGGAACAGTCAATCGAATTCTACTCAAACCTGAAGCGAAGCTGTGGAATAAGTTTATTCAAACTTATTTAATGCCAACAAGCATAACTCGACAGTATCGTATAATCGTTTATTGCTAATTCATTCTATTTTGCAGAAACGTTCAATCAACGTGGGGCAAATCATTTGTGACGAGATATACGCTTGCCGACAAAAAGATGTGGGAGCATTATTCTTTCCTTGTTTAATAACTCAGTTGTGTATGCAGGAGAAGGTGCCGCATGAGACTACTAATGAGATATTATCCCCTCAACTAGGATGAAACAAGAAACGTTGCTTGAAAGTCATGGGAGAGGAGGAATCAAAGGAGGAAGGACGAATGCTAAAGAAAGGTATGTATCTGAGAGTGCCTAGGCAACGAAAATTTCCTCGGTAGATCCTGATGCCCCTACACTTAGAGAGGCAATCCTATCGGGAATTAAGGAGCAATTTGATGATATGTTACGCCCTATCAAAGAACAATTGGATCAGATGGAGGATGAGAAACTATACTTTATGAAGTTCATGAAGGAGCACACGTATGCTATGCATCAGGTGATCCTAGAGAAATTTCCAGAATGCTCTGTGTCGTTCCCAATATTTCCTACAAATTTGGTTGCCTCGGCAACCACTCTTGCCACGGCAACTACTCCTGCAACAGTATACACTCCTGTCAAGGCATCTGAAATTGCCAAGGCATCTTCCCCTGTTCCAGCCACTGATGATAACATGAACACTGACGTTCTTGACAAAGGGAAGAAACCACTAGAAGAACACAGCGATACGGATTCGTTGTAGAGTTTCAAGGATTCTGATGATACGATTTCAGAACCAATGATATCTCCACCCATGGAGCTAAGGAAATCAAAGCGCAAGGCCCATATCATTGCCGAGACGGACGAGGAGAGTCCCCCTAGTGATGAAGAGCAAAGGGAAAAGGTTCCAGTTCAGTCAACAGTACGAACTCAACCACCACGATCAGGAATGAAAGCAAAATTGATGGCCATAAGAAAGTTAAATCCTAAAGGTGACAATTAGTTCATTTTCATATTTATTTTATTTTATTTTTGCATGCATTGGGGACAATACCCATCTCGAGTTTGAGGGTATTCACCTTTAGTCAGTCATATTAGTTGCATTCATCATCCTTCATGTTGCATATAGTTGCATATATTAGTTGCCAGAAATTTCAATTTGATATACTTGTTTTAAATTTGATGGATAACCAATGATGAGATTATGCCATTTGCACTTAATTGAATTTATCTTTAGTTTTAGATTTGCATAGGAAGAATTTAGAATCTCACTATGATGTTGAATCTTTTTACAAAGTTATGACTTGTTGATCGATGGAAACTTTGTGATTTTAGGTTGCTAGAATCTTGGGCAATTATCTAAAAAAAGAAAAAAAAGATAAGAAATATCATTCTAGAGGTGCCCGAAACCGGCTCTAGTTGGTGTGCATCAATGAATCGCTAGAGGTTCCTGAAAACTGGCTCTAGTTGATAACTTTAAAAGAATTGCTTAAATGCTAGAGGTGCCCCAAACCGGCTCTAGTAAGATTAATGCCCATGCAATTTTTGTTAAAACTTTTTTTGTCACATAGAATCTTGAATATCAACTTGTTCACAACCACACACATACTTCATCACGAGCATTATAGTTTGACTCTAGAAGATTTCTTTGCATTTCGAAAAACTTTAAGGTAATCATACTTTGTGCCCCAGTTCTGAGGTTGGAAGTTAAACTTTAAAGCATGTGTTGAAGATTGAATGCCCTGACAATTAATTGTAAGTTTGTATTTGCTTGAGGACAAGCAACAACTTGAGTTTGAGGGTGTGTTAAGTATTATAATTTAATATTTTTAGTTCCTTTTTACTCATGGTTATTGCTTTATTTAAGCATTTAATTAGTTATAATTTCATATTTTCATGCATATTCATTAATTGTCTCTTTATATCCTTGTTTGGTTATTTTTGGTTATTTTCGGTAGAAAAGATGCTGTTGTGGTTTATTTCTTTATTTGCAGAAGGAAATCCTTGATGGAGAGCTATCTATGGAAAGAAGATATGGAAAGATTGAAGGATCAAGCAAAGAAGGAAATATATATTAGAAAGGAAAATATTCTAACTTGATTATTTCCATGTTTATATTATTCCTTTAACTTTGTTGACCGAAAATCTCCATAAAAAGAGGGGCTTGGCGTCCAAGAGAGAGAGAAGGTTGGAGCGAGAGATCAAAGAGGAAGCAAGTGACAATTGTTTTTCTGTCTCTTTTATTATTTTGAGTGATGAGAGGAATGTTATTTGGCAACTATTGCCCAGCCATGAACTAATTTTAGTTGGTTTGGGTTATTTCTATGTTATAAATATTTAGTTTGATTTTATTAAGTGTTTGGTGTGTTCTAAATTGGGGTTTATCTACTCTTAGCAATTAAACTTGTTTGCGAAAGAATCGGGAGAGGACTTGATAAACAATTTATTTATCCAGATCCGGGAGGATTGGATTCACGAAACGAGTAGATATGGTTCGATCCAAGTGCGAAAGAACTAATCCGGCTTAGGAATAAGTGCAAGATTTCAACGGTTAAGAAAAGTTACGCTTTGCCGAACCTCAAGGATAGTTACCCAACATTGCCTAGGCAATTCCCTCGTCGCCATTGCCCAAACAATCTACGAACTGACAACTCGGAGAAATGCCATAAGCAATCGATTGAGCCCAATTGCCTCGGCAAGTAGGGTGGTGCGAGCACCCATTCACGAAGATGAAATCATTCGACAGTCATTCATAATTCGGAATAACTCAGCCTCATTTCTCAATCATTATTTCAACTATTTTATTTGCTCATTTATTGTTTCAGTTTATTTCAATACAACCTTCTAAACAAATTGTGTTTTTATTATTAAAGTGCAAGAGATTAAATTCCAAAAGGCGCACCAATCCCTGTGGATTCGATACATTTATACTATAACTTGAACGTGTACACTTGCACGCAATTGCGGAGTACATTTACACGCCTACAATGGACCTAGGGGTATAGAAGAGTACAGTCGTATCTTTTAAAAATTTTAAATCTCTCTATTTTATATATTTTTAATTTTTTTATTGACAACCTAATTCTGCACCCCTTAAATTCTTGTAATTTCGTACTACTATATTTTTAATATACCTTATTATAGCTTGAATTCCCTTATAAAAAAATTTTTGGGTCCGTCTCTGACTTTAATAGAAGTAATTTAACGAAATTAGTAATCATGTTTAAATTTTAAAATAAAAAAATAAATTCCTAGAAATAAAAACAAGAGGATTAAATTTGAAAGGCGTAAAAACTACAAAACCCTCTTTTAATTATATTTAGGGTAAATTAAAATTTAATGTAAATTAAAATTTGAGTAAACTGCAACATAGGTCACAGTAAAATTATATTTAAATCACTCAATTATTAAAAATTATATTTAAGTCATTCAATTATAAATAAAATTATATTTAAATTATCCATATTAATAAATCTTATATTTAAATTATTTAATTATAAATAATTTTACAATTAAGTCACGCTTCATATTTTAAAAATTACATCCATTAACATCGGTCTTAGTTAAATTGTGGACAACTCCTACAGATCTACTCGAAAAGGAACAAGAAATCAACCAGCAGGCCTGCAATTCTTTGTCCACTAACGATTCTAAATCTTCCAGATTTGTGGATCAGCCCAAAACGATGGGTGGGTAGGAGAGCCTGTTAAAGCACGTTTGGTTGGTTCTTCGCATCTACTAGGAGGCTCGGAGGCCGGAGCTTCCCCGCAAAGCAAATCGTAGGTCTGCGACAGCGTAGTTCATGGCAAACCGAGGTAGCTCTTTTCAGCGCCATACCCTTCGTATCAAAACTGAGAATTGATTCCGAGTTGATTGTGCTTTTGGCTGCTTTGGGTAAGCTTCTGATTTTCCTGGTAACTTTGATGGCTCGAATTGTCAGAAAATTTTCAGTTTTTTTGGTGAAATTAGTGAGATTCTTATGAATGGTAGTATTGAATGTGATTTTATGCAGTGAGATTAAGGGAACGTTATAGATTAAGGTGATTCTATCTTTGTTTTCTTGATGACTCGGGCTTCACTCAGTACCTTAAACCATGGCCTGGTTAACTCAGCCAATTTTCATGGAAACTTGGTGTCAAGATTACCCTTTTCTTCAGCCTCATCTTCTTCACTTCAAACCATTGAAAACTCTCAGAGAAAACAGCTTATAAATCCACTTTACAACCTTCTTCCTGAGACCCAAAACCCCAACAAAATAGTAGACCTCATTTCATCCTCTCTCAAACAAAACAATTCTCAGTTAACCCTTTTAAAAAATGACATAAAACCCCTCATTCCTCATTTGGGTTGTCATGAAATCACAAGGGTGTTATTGAGATTCCAGTCTGATTCTTTTTCAGCTGTAACTTTCTTCAACTGGGTTAAAAATGATTTGGGTATTAAACCTTCTTCACATAATTATTGCTACATTGTTCATATATTGTCTTGGTCTAAAAACTTCCCTCTGGCTATGGAATTGTTGTGTGAACTGATTGATTTTGTTAAGGATTGTTCAAATTGTGAAGATGTTTTCGAAAGTTTGGTGCTTTGTAGCAAAGATTGTAACTTTGATCCTGTTGTTTTTGATATGCTTGTTAAAGCTTATGTGAGAAAGGGTATGGTTAAAGAAGGGATGAAGACGTTTAGGAACGTATTGGCAGTTGACCATTTGCCCTCTGTGATTACTTGTAATTGTCTTTTACATGGATTGTTGAGGTTGAATTTTGTCGATCAGTGTTGGCTAGTGTATGAAGAGATGGGGAGAGTCGGGATTCATCCGAATACGTACACTTTTAATATTTTGACTAATGTTTTTTGCAAAGATGGGAATGCTGATAAGGTTGATGAGTTCTTGGAGAGGATGGAAGAAGAGGGGTTTGATCCTGATCTGGTAACCTATAATACATTGATTAGTAGCTATTGTAGGAAAGGGAGACTCGACGATGCATTCTATTTGTATCGAATCATGTATAGGAGAGGTGTGATACCGGATTTGGTTTCGTATACCACATTGATGAGCGGTCTTTGTAAAGAAAGGAGGGTGAGAGAGGCACATCAGTTATTCCATAGAATGGTTCATCGAGGATTGGATCCGGACATTGTGTCGTATAATACTCTTATTTCTGGTTATTGCAAGGAGGGGAGGATGCAAGAGTCGAAGTATTTGATGCATGAGATGATGGGGAATGGGATTTCCCCGGATAGTTTTACTTGCCGAGTTCTTGTGGAAGGACATGCAAAACAGGGAAGATTGGTTTCAGCTTTGAATTTAGTTGTAGAGCTAAGGAGATTCAGGGTTTCCATATCTTCCGATATTTATGACTTTTTGATGGTTTCTTTATGCAATGAGGATCGACCATTCGCTGCAAATAGTCTCCTGGAAAGAATCTCTCATGATGGTTATTTACCTAAACCAGATATCTATAACGAATTGATCCAGTCGTTCTGCAGATGCAATAATGTGACCGATGCATTGCTCGTGAAATCTGAGATGGTATGTAAGAGAATAAAGGTCGATCTGGTTGCATATAAAGCTCTTATACGCGCATTATGCAGAATAGATAAAGCTCGTGAAGCGGAATCGTTGATGGAAGAAATGCTTCAATCTGATATCCCCCTCGATCCGCAAATATGCAGGTCGCTAATCCAATGCTACTGCAAGCAATCGGATATCAATAAAGCAGAGTCGATATTGAGCTACTTTGCTGAGGAATTTCAGATTTTCGATACCGAAAGCTACAATTTTCTTGTGAGAACATATACAGAGAGTGGTGATATGGATCAGTTACTGGTGTTTCAGGATAGGATGATGAAACTAGGGTTTGCACCTAATAGCTTGACATGCAAGTATGTAATTGATGGTTTAGTGAAAGCTAAGAGGTTGAATAATCTTGGCTCCCAAATGCAATAATCAGCCGGTTGCTTACAGTGCTGTATGTACAGATTCTATTTCATTTGGTAACTTCTGACAGATTCGTTGAACCCAAAACTGAATTCTATTGGTTAGTGCAGATCTAGTTTTAGAAATGGCAATCTAATCCGAACATGTCGGGTCCCAACTCCCAACACGATTGAAATAGGTTTCTTATTGAAAAAATAAAGTTGGGTCTTGGTTTTAAAAGGATCGAGCTGCTCCGAGGCGCAAAAGGTCCCTAAACCCGAGGCGAGAGGCGAAGGTGTTCGCCTCTCGTAGGCGAGGCGTTTTTTTTAATTTATAAATTAGTCATATGACATATTTTGTGCTTAAAAACATGATAATTATATTATTGATTTTAAATAAATAAAAATATTTTTTTCTTAAATTAGATAAGTTGGTATAAAAAAAACACTTAAGTATATATATTTTACACTTTCTAACATGTTCGGGACATTGAACTTGATCTCAAATTCATTATTTAAATTTTAAATAACTTAAAAATCAAATTGTAATAACAGTGTTACTACAGAGGAGATTGACGTAATTTTACGAATATAGTTTTATTTTAATTTAAAAAGAGAATAGCCAACAATAATAGTAATATTAAAAATAATAATAATAATATATAAAAATAATAAATATTAAACAAATAATATTATATGATATTAATAACAATAGTATTAATAATAAGAAACAAAAATGATATATAGAAAAATAATAACAATTATTTTAATTATAGTATTTAACAGTAAATATAATTATATAATAATATTTAATAATAATATATATAATAATATATAAAAAAAATAATTATGATAATAATATTTAAAATAATATTAATAATAAAAAACACTAATATAAAAAAAAAAATAGTGAACAATATGTGAAAAAACGCCTCAGGGACAAGAGGCGTCGCCTCGAGCGCCTCACGCCTCAGGCAAAAGCGCTCTGAGTCGCGCGTTTCTTGTATAGCGTCTCGCCTCAGCCCTCAAATGCATTAGCCTCAACGCCTCGTATCGCCTCGGCGCCTCAGGCGTGCCTTTTAAAACTAAGAGTTGAGTCGGGTTAATTTAGGGTGAAAATTCTTTGATACAATTAATATGTTTATATTTTTTATAATATTTAATACTTTTATTAATTTTTTGGATTGTACTGAATCTAATCGTTTTTTATTAAAATATTGGGATCACGTTGATGTCGGATTATAATTTTTATTATATTTGGTTGGATTGATAATAAAATATATTCAAGACGGGTGGAAATTAAGGTAGATATAAATTAGAGTTAGGTGGTCAAAACCCTGTCCTGTTATCATCTCTGCTTTTTTACCGGTAAAAAGTATTTAATTTAAATAATAATTTCATAAAATGAATGAGCAGAACTCAATTTTTTACTGGTCGCAAAAAATATTTAATTTAAATAATAATTCCATAAAATGAGATTTAAATTAAAAATATTTAATTCAAACAGTAATTTCATAAAACTGACCTAAATTTTTTAAAGTAAAATTGAAGTTATAAGGTGAGACTTAAATAAGTTAAAATTTTATTAGTAATTAGTAGATAGATTTTTATGTTCGAGTCTTTAATTTTGACTTATACTTGTATATCACATATGAAACAATAATATATATATATATATATATATATACATCATGTATGTTTATAATAAATTGTTTAAATTAAAATTAATTAATATTATAAATATTTAGGATTAAATATGAATACAAATTATAACATCATAGAATTGGAGTTTCTAATTATCTGCAATCTTTTTCTCTATCTTTATATTGCAATATTTTAGTAATTTTTGCATGATTATATTTATAATTCCCTAATTAAAATGAATACAAACTCCAAACTCAAATGAGAATCAATTCCCTAGAAAATTTCAGTATAATTCAACTAAAATCTCAATGGAATTTTCTTTTCTTTTTAAACTTTGAATCCTTTGTCCTAAAAGGAATCTCAAAAGACAAGACTATTTGCCACTCAGGTAGAACTGTTAAACCTTGGGGTGGAGGCAACTTAAAACAAATGAAAGGTTTTACCTTACTGTACAAATCCAAAAGAGATCCAGATCTTCAACAGTCCTTGATTTCAGTTGATTCTCCAACACTAGATGTTGGAGATGGACTATCCTCTGAAACTTCAGCCAAGCTAGAATGCTCAACAAAACTTTTTACATCGGAATTATCGGATTCCTTGTTGTCCGAAGCAACTTCATGGGAGATGGTGTATGCAAAGTTTTCTTCTGTATGGACATCATCTTCTAAAGGCTCTTTTGGTGGGGAAGATGAGGTTTCTTTGTTGTTAGGATCGTTGCTAGAATTGCGAGATATTAGCCATGAAAACTGAAGATTGTTGCCTTGCCAGGATTTACCGTTAACAAAAGCCCTTTCTGCCAAGAGGTGTGTGTTGTAAGTTATACGAGCGGAGCAATTCTTGAATGTCTCGGATACGATACCAGCATCGTCATTTTCCGCATCTTCCAACTCCGCAGAGAAAATGTCACCGTATTGTGAGAAGTGTTCCTTCAAAACATCAACCTAGTAATTGACAAACAGATTTCAGCTGCTTTTCATGGACAACAATTAAATACAAGCCAATCCAGTTTTACGCCATTAAGCGAAGACCTCGTCGTTACAAATAACTAGACGTCATGAATCTTCATTTTTCTTGAAGCATTCATGTCTAATATCTATATACGACACGTATCCAAACATAGTATACGAATATGATCGGCCAAGGTTTCTCCAAATAATGAAAATCTTTGGAAAATTGAAGGACGCATACTCGTGTTTGGGCAATGTACTTATTTCATCTTTCTACTTTCAAGATGTAATAGAAGATGAATCATGGGGAAATCCATCATGCAAAAGATGAAGTTAATACCATTTCTCAAACGAGGAAAAGGAGAGAGCAACTCACATGTGCAAAAGCAGACGGCAATGGTGAAATAACTCTAAATGCAGTAGGCCTGTTATCCAATTTATGTTTATTCATCGGGAATGGATGTTCTACTGGTGCTGACTGACAAGTGTTCTGCTTTGATTTAGGACTTTGGGACAGAACATTCTCCATTGACACGTCCTTATCTGTCATGTCCATAGTGCATGGTGTTGCAGCAGAAGTTCCAGGTTCGGAGGATTTTGGAGTTGAAACTTTGGCAGGATCAACCGCAATTCCTACCTTCATCCTCTTCACAGCTTGTTCGGTATTGCCTTTGACCCCACTAGACTGCAAAAGGTTGAAATAGACAAATGTTAAACCCACCTTAATATGGGGATACTATACACATTTATATTTTTAAAAAACCTAATGTTCTGGTTCATCATTTTTTCTCAACTTGTGTCTGCATGTATATGTAGTCGAACTATTGGAAAATAAAAGGCATGCATGTTTGGCAACGCACAATAGTGAAGTTTTTCCCATCACTTAGCTACAGCATTTTAATTGATTTCGAAACCACTATGAGAACAGCAATTTCTAAACCTGATTTCTATGCATAATGGTTCTTGAGGCATAAAATTACTCAAAGACTGGATATTTAGGAATATGGTATATAAAAGTAAATTAAGTTCCCAGTACTTGTTTCTCAAGTTTGTCCAACTGGCGCCGGAAGTCATTCCGCTTCTGTTCCAGCATTTCCTGCTTCTTGCGTAGTTCCTCTTTCATTTGCTCCAAAGTCTCCAACTTTTTCTGCGGTGGGGATGGAACCATGGGACCATTCATACTAAGAGGCTTGCTCTTCAGGGGAACGGGTTGAAGATTATCTTTTCCTCTATTGGCAGCAGGCTGAGCTGGAATAACAGAAGCTGTTAGAGCATGTGAAGTTACTGATGCACCACTGCCACTGTTTATGCCACCATCAGGAATGTTATCTCGGTTGGCCCACCACAGCTTAATAAATCGGTTACCCATTACCGCATCAGGTGCCTTCAGAGCAGCTTCCGCCTCCTCCCTCCTTGAAAACTGTACAAAGGCCCGTTCACTATTTAATGGAATATAAATGTCAATAATCTCGCCAAACTTGCAAAAATGAGAAAAAAGAGCTCCTCTTTTGTTGCTTTTATGAGGAATTCCACTGACAAACAGAGTGCGCTGTGCCTTTTGAGTTGGTTTTCTGCCATTACGCAAACTATCAGTCTGTGACTTCAATGATGAATCCACAACTTTGTAGCCACCATCCTCACTGCAGATCCGCTTCACCTGACTGGAAGTACCTTGAGAGCTAAGATATGCTTGTTGTTCTTCCTTGGTTTCATTCTCAAGGCAGTCTAAGGACGAGAGATCAACTTTATCTTTGGTATCTAATATAGTTCTTGAGCTACCAGTTCTACCCATTACAACATCACGTGACCTGCCATGATGACATTCAGAAATATCATCAGTTAGAAAGGATTCTGTTTCATCAATCTTGGGTGTATCTAGTCCTGAGAGTGCAGCCGATGCTTCCAGACCATTGTTATTCCACAAGGGTTGTTCAGGATCATACAAATCAGAACCACTTACACTGGTAGAACCAGCAGCATTCATACCAAAGGAATCCTCAGTCATTCCAGGTTTGCATTTTTTGCTATGTAGACCCTTTCTGTTCATCGAAGTTGTTGGAGGAACAACAGAAGGTAGTGCTCCAAGTTCAGCATCTGTGGGCAATAATTTTGCAGTAGGAACTGCAACAGGAAGGTTAAACTGCGACAGACTCTGCAAATCATAAAAGAAACCACTATTAAGTAGAATATCTGGGTAATGCCGTAATGATAGCTGTTTCAAGGCGATAAAAATAAATCAAAGGCAGTGGACTTCCCTATCAGTGCAATTTGGATTTCAGATGCATATACATTGAGATGATAAGTTAGATGACACTATAAATTGGAAAAGAAACTGCTTCACCAGTCAATTTAGAATGTCGAGAAAATACCAATGATTAAGAAAAAGTATAATTGCAGAGATCACTACAATTGTAGTACGTTTAGACAATCCTTAAAGCATATAATTGATCTATAAGCATTAAGTTTCTAGATTTGCCTTAACTAACCCCACCTTTCTATTCTGGAGGCTTACCTTCAAGAATAAACTTTAAGACCAACAGTATGGAGGCTAACTTAGTGGAAAGAGTAGAAGCAAGTAATCTATGTGGTATGCATGTTATTTTTGCTGGTTAAGAAATGGTTGAAAAATAAATAGAAGATCACAAAAAGTAGAAGGAAAAAAAGGATGACAGCAAATACAGTTGTAAGTGTTATGCACAAATATTAGAAAGTAACATGACAATAATTTGTAGAATTAGAATATTTAGAGTAAAACATAACAATAAAGCACAAGGTTAAAGGCCTGCCTCTGGTGGTACTGCAGCATTTAGTGCAGGTATGTTGCCAACTAAAGCAATTAAAATGTGTTATAAAGGAAATATAACAATCAAAAACATCTTAGGGACATTTTCATCCTATTCTTTTTGGCGGTAGCCAGAGAAGATAAACTGGTAGAACATGACAACCTCCCAATATGTTCCTCAGTGAAATTAAATTGCCAGTATTTTTAGAATTATTTAGATATACTGTATAAGCAATCACATGTCAAAATCAAGACGGACATTAATAAAGTTCATACCTGAACATCTTCAACAACAATATGATTGACCCCATGCTCCATCGGACACATATCTCCTCTAAGACAAAATCCATGCTCCTCAAAGTCTCTACAACATTGGAGAGGAATGTCCCTACCCAATGAAGGATTCTTAGGTGGCCCGAGAATCCCTCGTAAACCAAGAGGATGGAGTGTATCTAGGCTAACATTAGGTATTCCCGGCATAATCCCAAAGGCACTCCATGATGGGATTTGTGTACTTGAATCATTTGGCAATCCCCTTCTTGCGAAGAAATTTGGAACAACAGAACCTGGCTGAACCATTTGAGAAGCCATATCAACCAAGTTGAACCTAGAATCATGTTGATTCCACATAGAGTTATCCATTCCTCTTCCCTTACCAAGACCAGAATCTCCACTGAATGTTTGGTTTGACCTAATTATCTGATTCAGATCAAAATTTCCTCGGGGAATTGATGCTAATCCAGGCTGTCTTCTATCAAACTTAGATGTCAAGTACTTTTCTGGAGGCAAACCGTTAAAAGTTTTCCAGGCTTCACCTGATTGAGATTCATTTTCTCTGATAGGATGCCCATTTTCAAAAGGTTTCTTGCGCTTTCTGTACGGTCCTGTAAATAGTGGATCCATAAAATCTCTCTTTAATGTTTGAGGGCGTCTATCCCGCCTGCGATGCTTATGGTTGCGATCATCCTCATCACTGACCTCTTTCTCCTCTAGATCACTGATGCAATAAGGAGAAGTACCATCAAGTTTAGGTGATGAAACTTTCAGCTCCATTGGATCAATAAACATGTGTTCTTTTACGGCATGCAATGCTGTAAACTCTAACCGGAAGCTGCAGTCAAACTACTAGAAAGCAATTTGAAGAAAAACCTAAGAACGGAAAAAAGAGTTAAGGTAGATAATAACAACATAAAACAATATCGAAGAAAGAAATTTAAGCAAAATGCAAACTAAATTTGCAGGTAGATAATAACATCACAGACAACTGAATATAATTTATTACAGCCATTAGAAAATTAGAGCTGTTCCTATAGCAAGAGATTATCAGTAACACTTAACATAATAAGATAACGCTTATCGAGCTTGAGTGCTTAATGGTAAACTATAATTTCAATAAGCCACACGCCAGTAAAAATTCAATCCTAGAAAATGACAATCAGCTCCAACTCAATTCTCAAATATCATTGCCCGAAAACAAAATTTAAATTAAAAAACCAGTTCGCAATACGCATTCAGCAAACAGTTATGTCATCAAAATCGGTTATTTAATTACAAAAAAAAAAAATAACTATTTTCTTTGCACCTTGAGCATGAATACTAATTTCCTGAGTTCTAACCCAAGGGAAACGAACTCAATAACATTATCAAACTGCGAAAACTGAAATTTCAAATTAAAGATCAACAATGCTTAAAACGACGAAAAATTCACAATCAATTTAATCGATAATCAAGAACAACCTATAGATGCAAAAACTAATAAAAATACATTCAAACTAAGTTCCTATACATATCGATTATCACATTTAAAATTAATAAATGCAAACGAAATTCAAATAATTAGGAGAAAACATAACAAATAATCTAGTTTTCGCATAAATAAATTAAGGAGCAAAAGAAGTTACAGAATATTTCTAGAAGCGTGGAAGGAGGATGTCTCCGGTGCAATCGTCTGATTCCAGATTGAATCAAACCGCCGACGCGGCAATTGGAGAAGGTACCTTCGGGGGCGACGGAGGTGTATCGCGGGAAGAGGAAGAACAAGAATAAATAGGATGGAGAGCAAGGAAGGCGAAGGAGGGTAGGATTGTAATAAAGTTGTAATCAAGGGATAGAGGGTTTATAAGAGCAGGGTACGCAAAATTCACTCTCGAATTGTAATAACAATTCGACTCGTCTTAACTCAAAAAATAAATAAATAAAATTTAGATTATAAGATAAAAAATTAAATAATTTAAAAATATTAATAATTAATACATTAAATTTTAAATTTGAGTCAACTTCTTCGATTCTATACAATATATATAATATAGAAATAGTTATCTTATATATGTATATTCTATATGATTACAGAGAGTTTATTTAAATTAAAATTAATTAATATTATAGATATTTATAATTAAATTTAAATAAGAATTCGAATAATTAAATTTAATTTAAGTGAACTCTAATTTTATAAATTTAACTTAAATAAAAAATTTAAATAAAATTTAAATTATAAAATAAAATTTATTAACGATTAATTTTATTTTTTTTATTCGAATCAACTGAATCGAATATTCACCGTATGAAATTATTTTTTGGGGATTTGATAAAGGTGTGAGAGAAGAAGGTGAAAACGACGGAGTTGTATACAAGAATAAATAAAATTTATGTGTATGGGAAACATTCTTTAAAGTTTAGTACTGCTTGTGTATTTTACCCATAATTTTTTTTCGAGGATGAAATTAAAAATTTAAGATATTTGAAATTGGTTCCCATTGATCGAGTATTTTACAAATTGGTCACAAAACTTATTTGCTTTCTCATTTTCGGATAATGGTTAGGTAAATTAAATTTAGCAATTTTTGTATAATTTATATATATATAATTTTAGAACAAGTGATGTGTATTGTTGCACACTACTAACACAATATATCTTTGTACACCATTAAATTTTTAATAATTTTAAAATCATTATTAAAAGTTTTGAAAAATAAATATAAAATTAAAATCATTTCAAAACAAATAAAGGTTTATTTTTAAGTTAATAAACCATTCATATTTATTTTATAATATTTTTAATTAAAATATTAAAATCAAATCTTTTGCCATCCACAAACCCTAACCTAAACCTAAATCTTTGTATAAATTATCAATGTCGTTATTCGTGAACTTATACGATAAACAGAAGATTCAATGTTATTTTTTACAGTGGTAAAATCTCATCTTTCTTTTATTCAAGAAAACCCTTCTTCTTCTTCATTATTTTTATTATTATTTTAAATACTCAAGAATTAATTACTTATAAGTTTAAAAAAAATTAATCGAAATACCTATTATTAATTATCAGTCATGAATGATCGGGAAAAATAATCACGATGATTTAATGGTCTTCAGTGAGATAATTAACGATAATATCAACAATAACTTAAGAATTTTGGATTAAGAATTTTGGATTAAGAATTTAAAGACTGTTTTATAAAACTTTTAAACTATATATTTTTTTATAAAAAATGAATTTTAAATTTTATTTGAATTTAATTAATTAAAATTAAAAACTAAAATATAGCATGTGTTTACACTTTGAATAACGGTTTTCTTTAACAAATACTTAAAATGATGAAAATAAAATCTCAGACAATTATTTTATAAAAAATAATTTAAACACCAAAAATGAACAAGGTTATATTAGGTCATAAAACAACTAAAACTACAGCCTTAAAGGATCAAACTTGTATTCTTTTACAAATTATACTTGTATTTAGCAAGATTTATGCACAAATTTTTAATGAGCAGAAATGAAGCTGATATTTATTTTAAGAGACACAGATTTAAATAATTTTATCCGTAAAATTGTTTATCAAAATATTTTTAAAAAATATTACCTTTAAATCAAATTAAGCCTATTAAAAAGATGTTTAATTATAAAAATACTTTAATACCTTGACATGTTAACAAAATCAAAAGTCGAATTAATTCAAATTATTGAAAGTATACACGACTGTGAAGATGAGAAAGAAAAGAAATTGGAATGTCAAACAAGAAAAGAGTGAAAAGAGGGAGAAATGGAGAAACCTGACAGGAAGGAAGTGGTCTGAACTCTGAAGTGCCCCCCCAAGGTCCGAATAAGTTCAATCAGAATCGATGATAATTCCTATACATGGACATGAATCAATGATACCAGGTTTACCTCCCAAGCCAACCTCTAGGTGGATGTAGATCGCTATCATTCATTAGTTTATCCAACACCACATTGAGGTCGACTGACTGCCCGTTCTCCGTT
This sequence comes from Abelmoschus esculentus, assembly GCA_035048815.1. NCBI lineage: Eukaryota > Viridiplantae > Streptophyta > Magnoliopsida > Malvales > Malvaceae > Abelmoschus > Abelmoschus esculentus. Next base: position 15,755,963 of record JAUCBN010000032.1, on the reverse strand, counting down.
AACTTTCTAACCGTGGCTCTAACATGGTCCCTGGGAAATCCCATGCTGGTTACTTTGTCGATGACATCATCAATGGGAACCTTGTTTCCAGGTCCAGACGGAGCTGGTCCACCACCAACCCCGGATGCAGTGGGCAATGCGTGTGGTAGTACCCTAGCAGTCGGAAGATGTGGATAACCGCTTCCGGTAGAAGAAGGGAGCTGCGGCATTTTCATTGGGGTGCTACTGCCATATTGTGGAGATGATCCACCATAACCATATGGTTCACTTGGCCCAGATTGCGGGACATATCCAGTAGAAAACCCGGGACCAGGCCTTCTGGATGGTGGTTCATGCATTTGAGGTGGAGTTCCAAAATATTGTTGGGAGGAAGGAGGGCCACTGGGAGGCTGGCGTAGGTTTTGTGGATACGTCTGTGAAGGAACATAAGATGCCTCTTCAGGATGGTGGCCTATGGGAGGTTGGACTTGAAGGGGCTGTGGTGGTTGAGAGTACTGAGGTGGTGGGGATGATTGATATGGCTGATGTGGCGGTGCTGCAGGAGAGGGTTGTGGCTGCTGAGCAGGAGGCATTGGGAATTGTTGACTTGGAGTCTCTTGAGTTTGGCCAGGCGGTGGGTAGTAAACATCTTGCCGAGGGACAGAAGGAACTTGCTGTGTAGGAGGCATCGGGAATTGCTGACTTTGAGTCTCCTGAGGTTGGCCAGGTGGTGGATAGTAAGCATCTCGTTGAGGGACCGAAAGAACTTGGTTCTGAGGGAATTGGTCTGGATGCTGTACTGGAGGAACAGTCGGAGATGCAGCAGACAGAAGTGATTGCGGAAACACGGCAGCTGGAGGAAGCTGTTGGTCAGATTGAAAATGAGCAGATGCAGCTTGTTGCACGGAATCCATATGTGCAGTGCTATGAGTTTCTGATGGCTGGTCTGTCTTGGTCACATGCAGCTTTGCAAACTGTAAAAGATCTTCCAAACTCTCTTGCTTTTCTTTCACAACATGCACTTCTGTTAGCAACTGCACATGGTTGACAAAAAAACTTTAAAAGAATCACACAAGCCAGTGATCCAAGTACAAGAACACGCATAATCTAGCATTAGAAGCCTACAAAAAATCCCAATAAAAACGACAAATTTCTGTCCCTTAACAAAACCACACAAACAAATATTTCTTGCAAGTAACCCGGTTTTTTACACGTGGCTAGAAAATTACTCCTTGCAAGTTTCGTAAGTGCCATGAAAAATCATGGTCAGATTTGCATTCTAATAAGTAATTATAAGTGAACAAGAAATCAACCTTGGCTTTGGAAACCAGATATGATTTCTGTATAAGAGAAATGAAGTCACTCAGGTTTCAATTTAGAGAGACCAAAAATAAAAGACAAAATCAAGTCTCTAGATGGTGTGACAACTTCATATCCTTCAATATCATGTCTTCCAATGCAGTTTGCTAATTTGACTGCTACAAGTCAATCACAGCCACTTGAGCTAACAAGATACGCAATATAAACCTACTTCTGAAGCCCTTAAAATCATCAATTAAAGCTGCAAGACTTGAGTTAACAAGACACACAATGTTTCCTCTATATACCAATGGCAGCCAAAACAAAATCAAATATCAAGGGAGAACATATTTTAGAAAAAAACCTTTTTTAAAATCTTCTCTAGATGTTTCATTCTCCCATCATTGCTACCATGATCGTGTTCTATAGACACCTTCAAATCCTCCACAGAAGTCTCGAGGTTACTGGTTCTACTCTCCAGCTGTGTAAGTCGGGCACCAACACCTTCTAACACGTGCATCAAATTATCAGTGTGTTTCTTCATGGTTTGGTCAATGGCAGCCATTAATGATGTGTCAACAGCTTTTTGGTCCTTTTCTTGAATGTCTTGTACAGGTTCATGTGAGTCAAAAGAACCATACTTCTGTCCACAGTGAGGAAAAAGAAAAAGTAAACAGTAATGCAATTGAAAAAACCCAACTAATCTTGAAACTACTAAGAAATCAAGTGGATACCAACAAAAGTTCACTAATCTAACTATAATGAAAAAAAAGTAATCTCAAAAAACCCACATGCGTGGAGAGGTTAACTATCAAAATATTAACGCCAGGTCCACAAGATTATTGTTCAAACTACATTTCATTGAATATACCCCAGAAACTATTTAAAAAATCCAGAAGTAAAACATACTTTCAAAAGATTAAGACCATATCAATAATTTTATTAATCAAACTACGTTTCACCGAATAAATTCCAAAAACTAATAAAAATTCCAAGTAACTTTAATTAAATCAATTCAAAAAATTATAAATATCTCGAAAACAAAATCATATCCATTACTTATAGACAAAAAAAAAAAGAATGGGAGTTTGAAGATTTACCTTAATTTTAGAATCGATAGAACTGGAGTTGTTATTAACTCTAGGGGAATCAAGGCTAGCTGAAACAGGTCGGATAGGATGAAAATCATAGCTAGGAACGATCTCTTCCTTGTTATTAATCCAGTTATTACCAGCAGTAAACCCAGAAGCTATATTGGGAACATCTTCATTTTGTGGGTGATCAATCAGATCGATGCAACCTTTGCCAGAATTTTGGGGAGGTGAAGAAGAAGATGATGTTAAGTCCATTATTTGCTCATCCATGAACTGCAATGTATTCATCAATGAGAACTTCTTTAGTTATTTGGTTTGTTTGAGTCCTTTTATCTTTTTTCAATGATTGGACTACACATTTTTATACCATTTAAATAGAATTATCTCTGATACACAACCGAATTTTACCAGTAAATTTAACAAACTAAAAATTTTGTAAGGAATAATAAAAAATAAAATTATACAAGAAAAAATATGTTAATTTCTTAATCCCGTTAATAGAATTTTAGAAATCTTTCAATAGTGAATAGAAAATAGGCTTAACTAAATATAATACAAAAAGTCCATTCAAGGAGAAAACCCAAACAAACCATTAAATCTCTAAGATGAGCTCGAGGCTCTAAGTCCATATTGGTAAGAAAATCGTGATACGGTTATTTTGTTACCAACAAAAAATCTTGAATTGTCTACAAAGCATATGAAAAAAAAAAAGTAAAAATAAGAAGGCATGTGACCCAGATGTGAAGTTGAAAATTTCATACATCGATGTATAAAAATTATCTCTAAAGGAAACAACATTACAATTCTTAAACAATGGCTAGTAAATTATCGATGGAAAAGTCAGAACTCAAAAGTCAGTTCATTAAAGAGATTCCTTTAGTTCCCATATAAACAGGTAAATACTAGACCAGTAGACCCTTCTTGTCAGAGAGCTAATCAGTCAAGCAAAATGTTCAATTTCAGTTCTGCTTTTTCTTTGAGAATCAGAACCATCTCTCATGGTTGAACAGTTTGGCAAAATTTTCTGTTCTGTTCTGATCACGAGAACCATTTCCCGGCAGATAAAAGTTTAGCAAAATGTTCGGTTTCAGTTTTGATTTTGCTTGAAACACTAGAACTAGATAACCAAGCAGCTAAAAATGACTAATCAGTTGTTCTTATGCTTTTCCAGTTTCGTAATTCTAGCAGGTTCCGTATTAACGAATGAAAGAAAAATACTTTGTAATCATGAAACTCTATGTTTCTAGTGTGTTCTACTCAGATTTATGTTAATTCAATCATGTTAAATATTGAACATTCATTTATTTGACTCAGCTCCTATGTTACTTCAACTCTTCATTTTTCTTAAAATAACCATGTCCAATACGTATCAGAACAAAAGCACAGAAATATGATCCTACAAGAACCCTCATATACAAGGAAATCGACAAAAAATAAATGTATCCATGTCTAACACTTCTACATCAAGTATCATTGCTTAATTCTATGAGTTCAATACATCAAGGTATTTCTCTATTAAAGATTGTCACTATCTTTATAGACTCATGAAACTCTTAACTCAAAACATGAATTATTACATTTTAGCTTCAAGTTGAGTATCTCTTCATATTCCAACATATTTGAATGTTGAAAAAATTATTATGATATATTATAAATCAAAAGTTAATTTGTTTACCAAATTTTATCATTATACTTTAGTTTCATTTATTTTTAAACGAAAAAAAAATCAAGAACAAAATATGAATCCAACAACTATACATTCCACATTCATTCAGACCAGATTCAATAACACGAAAAAAAAAAAATCATCCATCATATTCTGCTAATAAACAATCAAACCCTAACCCTGAAACTGGGGGAGGTCAATCATAACTTAGAGCCCTAATTTCTACTTTTTTATTAGGAGATCAGGAGAGCCATCCAAAATCATAGAAATTATATTGAGATCTAATAAACCGAAGAGAGCATTAACGGAGTCCGAAGTACCTGAAGGCGTCGGTTCAAGGAAGATGATGCGAGAATCGCTTTTAAGTTTTTTGTTTCTTCGATGAGAAACAGAATTAAATTTTCTGCTATTTTTGGGGTTTCCTTAGAAGCATATTTGCAGTGTTTTCTACGAAAGAAAGACCGAATGAGAAAGAGATGGAAGAAATATATGTATTGTTTTTATAAATGCTTCTGAATTTTTATTAGATTCATAGAAAATTATAATTACAATGTAATCAATAAACAAAATAATTAGATGAAAAATTTTAAAAATTTTTATAACTCAATAAAATTCAGCAGCTTCCTGAATCTTCCTGAATCTTCCTGAATCTCTTGTCCAAACGATACGTACAGTGAAGGAAAGAGTTGTAAGCGATTCAAACTGTCGTGCAAAAGTATCGCTACCTATAACTGATTTTTTTGACAAGCATCCATCAACCAAGTGGGGATAAGTTTTTAAATTTTTATCGGTAAAAAGTATCACTCCACAGGATTGATTTTATGGGCAAATATATGTATTGTTTTTTTTTTTTAAATATAGTGTATTAACTAAAAGAGTAAATAAAAAAATTATATCATGAATTATTTTATCATATTATAATTAATTAAATATAAATATTTTTAATTTTTTAATTTTATTTTTTTATTAAGTGAGTCTCCACTTGATAAGAATTATTTTAAAATTTAACTTATAAAAATATTAGTGAAGATTCACTTATAAAAAATAATAAAATAAATAAATTTGATCGTTTGGTCTCATAAATGATATAACGAAAATGACTTATAGTATAATTTTTCATCATAAATAATTTGTCTGATTAGATTTTAACTTTTTATAAAAAAAATAAATATTACCGTGACTCATTATTTTTTTAAATTTAATTCAATAAAAAATATACACAATAATAATTACATAAAACTATTTAAGTTCAATTTAGGTGAGATTAATGTACAAATAACTCTAGAGTACTATTATAAAAATGATAATTTTTTATATTTATAAAAAAATAATTAAACTTTTTGATAATATTTTAAATTATTTTTTAATAAATATCAAAATAATTTATTTATAATTACATAAATGCATGGCCGGTACACTTAGAAGAGATAAGTGAAGGCTACGACCCCCAAAGTCTTTAAAAAATTAATAAAATTATAAGTTAGATTAATAATAAATTTTATAATTTATATTATTATTCCCGTAAATTTAAATATTTTTAAAAGGTTTGAGAGAATAATATTAAGTTACGTCATTGGACACACACATTTGAATCAACGAGACATGCTTAAGCCCACAGTTATTCAGATTTAACTTCAAATGACGGGAATAAAGAGTGTTGAATCAAGGTTAAGATGTATATACACTTAATTCAATTGATAATTAAATCGAATTAGTCAAAATTAAATTAATTAAAATTTTTTAACTATATATTGAATTATTTTTTAACCAGTGATGTCAGCAGAGTAATTGCGCGAACAATGTTAAATGGTGGAGATTATATTCTAAAACAGATATTATTGTAATCACTATAACTTGTTCTAAAAAAATAACCAAAATTTATTATAAGTTTTTGAACAAAATACATAAATAATCACTAAACTATGATAAAATAATATTTTTAAGTTATAAAATAATCATTAAATTTATCGAATTATTACAAAATAGTCATGATATGTTATAAAAATTAATAAATTTTCAAAAGTTCAGATATTTTGTAATAATTCCATAATTTTAATGATCATTTTATTATTTTTGGAAGTTCAGTCACCATATATATATATTTGATATATAATATTTAATTTATAATAATTTTAGTTAATTAATTGATTTCGAACCAAATTATTAGATAATCAAAGTTTAAAAAAAACTATTAACCAATTATACTTAAAATTAACCGAAAAAAGTTTTGGTTCGACTGATTAATTCAGTTAAAACCGAATAATACCCTCCCTAACCGAGTTAAGGCCAGACTTTTTTTTTCTTCTCTAAAATTCATTTTTAACATTCAATACACTATAGTGTTCAATAAATACAACAGAGTTACCTGAGACTGAGATTCAAGAAATGGCATCTCAGAATTTGCAAGAGTCCAGCTTAAGAGACGCCATGCTCATGGTGTACACTAGAAAAACAAAACAAACAAGTAACTTCTATATACCTATCAAAACAAAGAAGACCTTAGGAACCCGAACATCGACAAAGATATAATCGAGCAGTTTATGTACCAACCGTCGTCGTAATCGTTTCACCGTCACTCTTTGTTGTCGTTGACCAATGCGTTTAGCTGTTTCTCTAACTGAAGAAAGGTGAAATTAACTCGGTTTCAGACATTCGATGAACAAAAATAAAGCTATTTTGCAACCAAAACAAGTGATTGGGTATGCACAACTATGTTTCCGAACTCAGACGCATGTGATGGATAGGAATATGTATCTGGAGGGTTAAATCTCCATATCCATTTCCGAACATGTATCGGATCTGAGTAGTACAAATAAAATAAAGAATCGGAGCAACATAGATGTATGGTAACGAATATGTATCTAACAAGATTGTGTTTGTCTGTTTTCTGCATTTTTGTATGTCTGGAGGGTTAGATTTTCGTACCCGTTTCCGAACATGTATCGGATCTGAGTAGTCCCAATAGAATAGAGTCGGGGAAACATAGATGTATGGTTATATTTCACAACACATATTCAAGATTAATGCACGAACCTGCACGTTCTTCATTTTTTGTCTCTGCAATTCCTCGCTGAGGTTCCCGACACTGACAACATAAATAAAGTTTCAGAAGATGTGCATAATAAAGAAAGAAATTCTACATCGTGTTGTGCTTCACCCCATACCTTTGTTGCAACTGCAGCACTTGGAATTGCAGCTCTCTCTCCCTCGAAGAAGGCGCTATCTGCACGTAAAATTAAGATCGAATCATTCCTTAAGTAAACTAAAATCTTTTAACAAAGTGTATCTTCATATGAGAAAACATGTCTTATCATGTGAAATCCAACATCGGCATAAGCCGGAAACCATGTCACAAGAAAGCATACGTGAAGAGCGTAACGGAAACCATGGAGAAGTTAGGGTTGATACCTGCAAAAGGTCATTGATGCCCACCTCTGTCAAATCCACAAGCTTACCTGTGTAAGTAATAGAAGCCAAATTTAATGGCATATAATTTCTTCAACAATTACACCGCAAAAAATGCAGTCGATCAAAATATAGAGGCCTACCAGAACTTTGCTCCACATATTTGACCAGTCTAACGATTTCTTCCTGTCAGCAAACATTAAAAAAAGTAAAAATAAAAACTTGATTTACAGGCAATATCTATGAGATGAGATAGTGCATACAAAAACTAACGTACCCTTTGCATGGTGTTCTGTTGCAAAATGCTTTGTAGAGATGGGAGAACCGCACTAACCGTAGGGTTCAGAGATGGACTCATTAAACCCCCGAGAATCGGGTTAAATATGGAGTTTGTAGGTCCCTGAAACAGAGAAAATAATGGCAATGATTACAAAGACATTGCCTAAAAAGTTAAATTAATAAGTTCAATCCTCATCATTCTTCATCCGAAAAATAGGACAGTGTACAGTCACAAAAAAAAGTTTGTAGTAGTAACTTAGGCTGCAATGAGGAAGTATAAGTCAAAATGTTTTCATGGATAACAATGGAGGTATCAGAGGATAAGATTAACCAAGAGCAATGACGTCTAATCGTTGACGGTATTATATGTAAATCTTTTCATTGATGCAGCATTTGGATAATGCCTAACAAATGGTGTCAAACTGTGCCGACATTTAACAATAAAAAAAATCAGGGCAGTATGTCATAACAGACAGGAAAATATAGAGTATAGACACGCCATATATGCAGCAATTCTAAACTGTTCAACTGATTTCAAGTAAAGGCTGTTTATCAGTAAAAGGGTGCATGTTATTGCATAACAGAAGAAGATGGTGCCCAATAGGCTGCAAAGTTTCTTTGAACAGATGACGTAGACATTTCAATATATTGCAGATGTACCTTGGGGCTGAGTTCAGCTGAAGTCACCTTAAAGCGTCCCCGTCGAACAACTGATCCCTCTGATGCATCCTCTAATGAGTAAAAGAGGCAAGAAACCAAACTAAGTTTGTTACGCTACAAACAAATAGCATATTTCTTAAGTATAAATAGAAGGGGGGGGGGGGGGGAGGAAATACCTGATGACGTGTAATTTGTTTCTCTCCTCTGCCGATACAACAATGGACCACTGTAGTTGTGTGCAGGTTGAAATTTGGGCTGTGGCAAGTCCCTTCAAAATTTTTTGATGAATCCAATTTAGTGACGTGTAGATGATTACACAACTTTTCAGTAAAGTAAACGAACATGATAAAATCGAGTTATTTTTAATTACATAACAATGGGGTCAATGACCTAGTCAAAAAGACAATCCCTGTGTCATGTGTAGCAGATCATACATCTATGACTCTCTTAACTTGAAATTCACAGAATTTAGGAACTCAACATATGCCGAGCTCGATAATGGGTAAATGATCTTCGTATTTTTTTAGGGGAAAGCCACTTCAATTATTTCATCATGTTTGGTGATAACAGTTTTGCAGCTCAGGGTAACTTCACTTGGAGCAAAGCTTACCTGTCACCATTTCCGGTATCCTTCTTAGGAGAGAAGGCATTATCTGGTATTATTGGACCGCTGAAGAACTTTTTGTGCTCTGGAATGACCTGACGAGGTAAAGAGCCACTTTGCCTGGAATTCTCACCCTTGTTTCTACTAGCATCTTGATCTGCAGCTCTTGGTGACTTTATAATGAATGACTCGCTTCCTGATTGATTAACCCATTTCCAATTTGGACTCTTCGCACCCTCATCATCTTCACCAATGTCGAAACAGCCTCTGCACCAATTCAGTAGTTGCATAAACAAAGGAAAGAAACTAAATTACCGAAAGAATTCGGTTGTCAACCTTTATTTTTCCAAAACAATAGTAATTATTTGATATATAAAGAAGATGCTTAAAAAAGCACAATACTTAAAAGCTGAAAGATTAAATTTGTGAGAAGTTACTGTTTTCTATTTGAAAAAAAAAAACATACAATTCACAATCTCTTAGAATGTTCCAACCGTGAATAATGATAGCTTCTAAAATATGTTATGACAAATGAATTGTTCGCAATAGAAAGTCAAGCAAGCATAAAAAATGTCATACTTGAGTGCTTGAAGTGGTTTAATAGGAAAAGAAGCAAGTGAACTATCGAGATCTCGAAGATCATTCAGCCCGTCCTGAAACAAGTTAAAGAGCATATAAATCTTGAGCTACAAGCTTTAACCATTTGGCTTAAAGCTCAATTAAAGAGAAGCAGTTTTGGGTTATAACTGGTACCTCCCAGTCACTTGGTCCAATGGAATTACCAACCATTTCAGAAGACATTCTCTCAGCTGATAATCCAACAACACCGTTCCTGTCACTTTGCATCTTGCTGCCATCTTGATCTTCTGCATTCGGCACATCATCATAATCATGAATCTGCAAGTAAGACAGTCAGCATTTCTGATGAGATAAAACTAGTAGAGCAGGTCTTGGGGTACACATCCACATAAATAATGTAAAAGCATCCAATATAAAACCAATCAGCAATAGGCGGAGGGCCCCAACATAAATGTAGAACAAAAGGAAACCCCAAGACTAAATAGATGCTGGATCACACTACTTAACAAACAATAAATTGAGCTGGGCAATTGAAACTACTTACAAGTGCAGCCTGACTTTTCAAGTCCTCCAGGTTGAAATTCCAGGCACTGATTCCTCTCATATACTCTTGCTGCAAGGTGAAAGGTTCATATCCAAAATGATACCATGTAATGATAAATTTTTATCTGCCTAGGTTATTCATTAATTGAAGTAAAATTAGCTGCAAATCTGCAATAGTTTCTCTTAATCTTTAAGACCTGGGATAATTGTGGAACTGATAGCAATTGGATCACTCAGAATACATAAACTAATAAATTTAGTCAGGCATGAAGGAAAGAACCTAGAATTACAAGTTGCTTTTTGTCGATAAATGTAAAAGGGATCCATTATTCACCTGTGATAATTGATCCTTGTCCTCATAGAGAGCCTTTTTCTGTACAAGAAGATCAGCTTCTTTTGTCTGAGACATAAAAGATAAGATCAGAGTGCCATATTTGTTCCCCATCTTAAACAGAGCACAAAGTAAATAAAAATAGTAAGCAAGATACCTTGAGCACCCTAAACCGTTCACCTAAAGGAGCAAAACCATCAAGAATGGCTCGAGCTAGATAATCAGAGGAGCGTGCATTTTTAAAGAAAGGATGCTTCAAAAGCTTCTCTGAAGTAGGACGTTTCTTAGGGTCCTTCACCAAGCAAGCAGCTACCATCTCCTTGAAAGACTAGAGAATAATATCACTATCAGAATGATGCTGTGGATACCAACAAGTGATACCAGTCGCTAAAACAAAATTGAAAGAGCACAAACCTTTGAGAATCTCTTGTCCCTTTCATAATCTAGACCAGGAGGAGCATTTTGCAAGGTCATCAATAAAACCTGCAGCAAAATGGAAGTAATCCTTCAAAGTTCAAACCAAGAATTAAAATAAATGACAACAGCAAAATACATACAAGAATAAACTGATATTCCAAAAAAAATTAAGAGATTACTTTCATCGGCGGATACTTGGAAAATGGGGCATGACCATGAGCAAGTTCAAGCGCTGTTATTCCAAAAGACCAGATGTCCGCTCTGTAAAGAGGAAACTGAATGATCCAAAAGGTATATTTTTTTGACAAATTTCGAAAGGTATAACAAAGTAATAGAATGGAAGGAAATAAAAAGAATAGTACATATCAGAGAGGTAATCAACTCACTTAAAGTCATAACCATGCAATTGCTGCATAACTTCTGGAGCCATCCTGATATAAAACAACAATAATGAGACACATTGCAGTCATTATCAACTCTGAAAAACTGAATTTACTTAATGAAAATACCAATATAAGTAAACTCTTGGATGGTTGGAAGGCCTAGGGAAAACAAGTACCAGCAAGGAGTTCCAACAAAAGTATTTCTGGAATGCTGTCTGTCTCCATCAAACATGCATGCTGACACTCCAAAGTCTGCCAACTTGACAGCACCATTAGAATCAATTAAGACATTCCCAGCCTGCAAAAATAAGTTATGAATATAGACAAGAATAGAGACAAAAGTCCCCAAAATGAGGAGGAAAAGGAACAAGGACAAACTCCTATTAAACTACTAGACTAAGAGGTTAGTAGCATAACGTTCGGAACAAAGCTATTTTTCCACCATTTATCAAATATTGTTAATTACGTTATAAAAAGAACCGTAATATTTTTTCAAGAGATTGTTACAAAATATAGCTTAAGCTGTATCTTACTGAAGAGTAAGTCAGTAACTAATCAGCTTGACCTCTGAAAATAAGATAGTTGCAGAAATTAAAAAAAATAAAAACATGGCATAAAAATAAAACAAGAAAGGGCAATTAAAACCTTCACGTCTCTGTGAATGTGCCCATGAGCATGGAGATAAACAAGAGCTTTAAGGACTTCACGCAATAAAGTAGCAATGATAGGCTCTTCAAAACCTTCTGGATAATCAGATTTCATTATATGCAGGCAAGACCCCCCAGCCATATATGGCATCACAATCCAAAGGCTGTGACCAGTAGTAAACGAGCAAAGTGCCCATACTAAATTTGGGTGATCAATCAAGCTCATGGTCTGCACCTCTCTTCGGATGACATCCTGTATCAATCATGAACATATATCGTATGTTGATGCCAACTATTGATGCGGCAGAGTTGCTGGGACTCAGGATGGGTACTGGTAAACATGACTTCTAAACAATAGATTGTGAAAGGTTGTACTTACCAGATCAGTATTGCACTTTTCCAAATCAAGAACCTTGATAGCAACAATCTCATTAAGTGGAATGCATAAAGCCCTGTACACAGTTGCACTGACGCCTTCTCCAATTTCTTCATATAACTTATAATCTTGTGGATTGACTGGATATCGTTTCTCCAAAGTATGCTCCATGGTTCTCTTTTACAACATACTATTATCAATCTCCCTACACCTAGATGTTCCCATTAACAGAAACAAAGTTTTAACTAAAGACTGGACTGTCAATTTTATGCGGGGCTTCTTCCAATTTGGTATCATCTTCTTCTTTTCAATGCACAAGAGTACACAAGTCACCTGACTTCATCAAGGTAATAGTCTTACCCAATCCTTTTACTTACATGCATACACAGTTTAAACTTTAAACCTCAGAATCCTAGTAAATAACAGAGAAGACACCAAGTATTCTGTGAAGGAACTATCGGAATCCACAGTAGACTGTTCAACAAGAGTAGTCCACAAAGCCTACGAGAAAAGTCATTTACTCTGGATGGAAAAAGAAGCCTAAAGGTTAGCAAATGCTCTATGGCACAAGCTAACAAATCCGCTCGATAACTAACAAACTAACAAAAATCTAGGCATACTAACCAAGAAACAAAACAAATAGAGGTAACAAGTGGCCCGTCATCACAAAGGTAATAGCATGTAGTTTTAAGCAGTACAAAACCAAGAAAAATGTGTTACTATTTCTTACCTCAAAACTCCCCCCCCCCCCCCCAAACAACTATAATAAATACTAAAGAAAAGGAAGCAAAAAATTGAATTTTCTACACAAGTGAAAAACATAAGATGCAGTTGAAGAAAAAGATAGCAGCATAAAACACTGAAATTTAACATTTATCTCGACAATTAACTTTATGAAGAAAAAAAATGGAATAAAACGGACTAATTCATTTCTTTACATTCTTTTAGCTTTTATACATCACTCTGGATTAACTTTATTAGAAAATCAATACAAAAGGTAAAGTGTTCTACATAAATCTCTAATTTAGTTACAAAATCAACATAAAAACAAGTCTTAAATTGAAACTATCATTCCAAATTCAAAGTAATGAACTAGGACGTAATATAGCATTCATAAAATTACCTCAAACTGTCCACAAATTTCTCGAGAAAACAACTAAAACTATAATCAAAATTAACGAATTCCAAACAACCTCCAAATCAGCAGCAGCAGCAGAAGAAGAAGAAATTAACTACAAATTCATAAAAGAAGAAGCTAAAATTACTAGAGATTCACACAAACCTGATATTTCAGCGGATTGAACCGGAGCTGAATCTGATAACCTCACCACCTCCTTCTACCGATGTCACGAGACTTCTTTTGAATGATTTTTCAGCTTCCATTTTTTATTTTTTCCATTCTCTTAACACAGATTCTAATCATGACAATTTGCGATGAAAATAAACAAATCCGACGAGTTTCAGATCCTCTGATTGGTTCAAATCTTCCAAATTTCACAGTTAGCTAACAGAAAATACTGTCAATTTTCAATTTTCTAAGCTTTTGCTTTAGCAGAGGAAAAGGAGAGCGGAAAATTACAGATTTATGTTGGAAAGTGAGAAGATTTTTTGATGAGCAGACGTGAATATATCGTATCGTGTATTTTGGGCGTTAAAACTTTTTCTTCATTTTCTTTGGGGTAAGGAAACATTTAGTCCCTCAATTTTGTGATTTATCCTAATTTAGTCCTTATTTTTGCTATGTTAGCACAAAAGTTTACAAATTTTATGGTCTAGAAACTTGAAATTTTAGGTCGTATTTTTTGTTGTTGTTGTTGTTACGGTAAAAGAAAAACGTTTATTCATTAATAATAATAATTAAAAATAAATTATTATTGATTTTAAACTCGTGTTCATCCGTCGATTTTTTTCTCAAAACGATTATTTCAAAACTGCCAGAAAATCTAGCTTTTGTATATACTTATTTACCTTTTAAACTTAAATTTTAGACTTCGATAAAAATATAAAATTTTTTGTTGGTGTGATTCTAAATTTATAACTCTTTTTTCTAAATTATATTTTATTATCATTTTAGTACTAGAATATTTTTTTTATTTAATTTGACTTATAATCTTTTCTAAAGTAAAGCATTTTACCCCTCAATTTTTCATTTGAATAGGATCATGTGGTCCTATAAGAATATGCCACATGTCATGTGACAGAAAATACATATTAAATTATTTTTTGAAAAATATTTTTTAAAAAATATCAATAATTTAAAATATATATTGATATTTTTTAATTTTTTTTTAAATTTTTTCAATTATCTTAAAATTTATATTATGTAGTATTCTAAAAAAATATTAAAATTTTAAATAATAATAATAAAATTTTTGAAACAAAATCATATTTTTGGCATTTTTACATTTGTATTTCTTTTAATTTTTAAAATACTTCCTTTATTTTGAATTTCATTTTTAAAATTATTATAATTGGAAGAAAAAAAACATTTTTGGACAATAGTTTTTTTTTTATGAGAATATTTTTTTATTTTTTAATATTTTATGGAATTTTGAAAATTTTCTAATTTTAATATATTTTTGTGCCAAGTGACATTTTGGGAGAATTTGAGAAGGGCAACATGTTTCATGTTTGAAAAGTTCAAAGACTAAAATGAAACAAAAAAAATCTATATGTACCAAAGTGATAATAAGTACAAGTTTAAGGGCAAAATATTATTTAATCCATAAATATTTCATCTTTTAAAAAGTTTCAATTGATGATGTTATATTAGATCATTGTGCCACGTCATTATAAGTTTCTAGGATAATATGAGGAAAAAAAAATCAAAATCAACTTTAATCGTAACGAAATTTAAGTAAATGTTGTTATAGATTTTTAGGATATATTTTTATTTTATTATTTATGTTTGAGATTTATGATTCTCTTTTAATAATATTATTTTTAAGATTCAAACTTAAACGTTCACAGTCGGGTTAGTTTAGTGAGTTAAAATTTTAGTTTACGGATTATAGGTTTAAGGCTTTTTGATATTACTTTTTAAAAGTGCGGTTAAAAAAATGATTTTAAAAGTTCGATAGTAGTAGTAGGGGTGGACAAGACCGGGTATCCAACCAATTTGAATAGAATTGGTCCCGGTCCCGATAATCATTGGTTCTTAAAAATTGGAATCAGTCTCGGTACGGTCACATCGGGCCTTAAATTTTAAGAACCGGTCCCGTTACCGGTGGATACCGATTCCAATATCGGGTATCCAGTTAATTAATTTATTCTTAAAAAATTTGAGTAATTGGAGAAAAAAAATTCAACCACCAATAATATTAAATAATAAAATTAAAATATTGTAACTTAAAAATTAAAATTTTAAAACTAGTCATACTCGTAATATTCATACATAAAGAAAAATTGATAAGAAAAATAAACAAAAGAAAAATAAATATCGGATATTTAGTATTGGTCTCAGTCCTACTGGGTACCCACCGAGTACCGGGTCCAAAAAATCAAGATCCAGTCTCGGTCCTATCGGAACCAATATCAGATAAAAATCAACCGGATCTTACCAGGTCCAGGATTGGGACTGGGACCGGGTAATCGGGTTTTTTGCCCACCTCTAGGTGGTAGTGTATGTAATTGATGTCAAAATATAATTTTGAGAAGATAAAATATCTATTTTAGACATGATGTTGTAAGGTATAAGTGAATTTAGATGATGTCCAAATTTATTAATGTTATGATCAACTTAAATTATAATAAAAATATTAATTTTTTATAAAATTTAATTTAAATTATATTATATATGGACATAACGATTACAAATTAATAATAAGTTTAAAATAAATTATAAATAAAATAATTTTATTGAAAAATATAAATATTATAAAATATATATTATTTTTAGTTATGTATGCATGAATATTATTTCAACAATATATTATAAGGTAAAAAAGTAATTTTATTTGTAAACTAGTTTTTTCGACCCAAATTTCGTAAATTTTAGTTTTTTGGTTTGGGTAGAAAAGCTAGTTTGAAAAGCAACTAAAAAAATCAAATTTTAGTAAAAGCGCATTTTTAGGTTATAAATTTTAATGTTTAGATTTAAAATTTAGAGTTTAAGGTTTAAAGTTTAAGGTTTAATATTCAAGAGTTTAGAGTTTAAAGATTTTAATTTTAAATTTTAATTTTATATTAGACATACTTATACAAAAATTATCCAATTATAAATGATAATTGCATGAATATTATATTTATTTTTTATTTTTACAATTATGATAAATTTCAGATTATTTTTAGAATTATAGCATTTGTTAAAATGCTTTTGAAGTTAGAATTAGAGATGGTCATAAAACTCGAACCCGACGGGTTCTGATCCGACTCGGTTCGATCGGGTCGGATTTTTTGGTGAAAAATTTGGGTTCAGGTCGAGTTTTTTTAAAAGATGATCTCGGGTCGGGTTCAGGTTTAGGGTGGAAAAAATTCGACCCGATCTGACCCGACCCGACCCGGGACTAATAGTGTAATTTTTCCATATATATTTTAGGGATATTTGCAATAATGACCTCTCTTTATATATATTTTATACAATTAGATCACTAAAATTATTTTTTTTTACAATTAAATCACTAAAATTAAATATTTTTATAATTAGATCCCTAAATTTTATTTTTTTATAGTTTAGTCCCTAAAATTTTAATTTTTTTAAATGATTCGGGTCGGATCGGGTTGAATTTTAAAGCTTAATAATCGGGTCTGGTCGGGTCAGATTTTTCACCCTAAAAACGAATCGGGTCGAGTGAAGGGTATAATTTTTCGGGTCGGGTGGGGGTGGGCCGAAAATCCGACCTGACCTAACCCGTGCCCATCCCTAGTTAGAATGCTTAAAATTTAATTTTAAATATTAATTTAAAAATATTAAAGACGGGGTGAGCTTATATTTTGAGTTCAACAATTTTTTATTTATTTTATTATTTTTAAAAGAGATTTTTTAATAAAAAATTAAAATAATATTTAAAGTCGATTCTAATACTATAATAATTATAATATTTCACAAATAAATTTAAATTGTCTCATACTTTAAAAAGATTATGCAAAGTTACAATATATATATATATAGATGTGTAATTATTTTTTTCAACTTCAACATCCAAATCATAATTAGATATTTTTTTCAAAATATAAAACATTTCATCAGATTTGTTTTAATATATTTATGCATTTTTAATTACCACTTGCAAAAATAAATAAATAAATAAATAATTTCAATTGATTCTCTTCATTCTTAATATTTTTTTTTCATTTTAGTCTTCAATAATTCTATTGAATTATATAATAATTGGCTTAAAACAATCTTTGCCCATATTTCATTGCTTCAAAAAATTTCAACTTTTAATAAAAAAAATATTAAACTCATCAAGTTTATTATGCCTTTTAAGGCAGGTTTGTAGTAGGATGAGTAAAATTTGATTCGATTAAAAATAATAAATTTTTTATTTAACTCGAGTTGAATAATTGACTCATTTTAACTCAATTAAAAATTACATAAATTTGATTCAACTAAAAAAATCAAATAAAATTTAAATTTTAAAATAAAAATTCGAATAACTCTAAATTTTTAGTAATTAGTAGATTGATTTTTTAAGTTTGAGCTGATTTCCTTCATTTTTCTTGAAATATGTATATCGATATAAAAATATGAATAAATATATATCACGTATAAAAAAAATATATATGATGAAATATATTTGTATATTTTATATGATTAAAAAAGTCATTTAAATTAGAATCAAACTATACTATAACATGATAAACAGTTATAATTAAATTTATATAAAAACTCGAAAACTCAATTTAAATTAAAAAAAAATCAAATAAAGTTTCCGTAAAATATGACGAATAACTTGAATAACTCAAAATTTTTTACTCAACTCGATTCGATCGGACGCTCACTCCTAAACCTGTAATACAATTTAAGATAAAAAAACGATACGATTAAAATATTAAAAAAACACAAAACTTAAAATATCATCACATAATCGAGATATAATATTTTAAATTTTTGATAAATTTTAAAACTTGTCACGAAATCACAACCCAAATTTAATTTTAATTCCCTTTTAGAAATTAAAAATAAATCCCTTGTGAACATTTTTTTTTCCTATTTCTGACGTGTCCCTGTTGTTTCACATGATCCTTTTCTTTTTAATATATTTAATTTTGCTCACAAGAATCTTCCTTCCCAGCCTTAGAAAAGGTCATTTTGTTGGATATTTTCCCTCTAAGAGCACTCTAAATATGTGACAACAAATCAGATACATGGGTTCATTGTCGAATATCGGATTAAATTTAATTTTTAGATATTTAGTTTTTTAATCAATGATATAGTGATCTGGATCCGATCCGAAAAAATAGATATCTACATATTCGGATATCCGATTATCTAAAATATAATTTGAATATACTAATTTTTCAAATTTAAAAGTTGTATTTTAAAATTTCAAATATAATAAAAAAACAAATTACTAAATACAATAAGATTCACAATTATAAAAATTTTAATTTTTAAATTTTTTAAATATAACAAGCACTAGATTGTTAGATAGAACAAGATTAATATTAATAAAAATTTGAATTTTTTGATTTTAAGATTTTCGGATAATCCAAAACTTGAAATATTAGGATCTGTAACGATCTAGAAAACTTAAAATCGGATCGGATATTCGATTTAAACATAAAAACTAGATTGGATATTCAAGTTTTCGGATCAGATCAAAAGATAACTAAATCAGATCGATCAGATCAAATATTTTTAAACACCCCTAGATGCAACTAAGGTGGTTGAAGATAGATTTTAGTATATTAAGGGGTATTTTAAAGGAATTAAAAATATTTATTAAAAAATATTTAATAAACATAGTTAGTAAATTTCAGAGTTCGGAGAAAACCTTTTGCTTTATGAATTGTGCATTTAATTTAAGGTTGTGAATTTAATTTTCAAAATTTAAAATTTAAATTTTATAGTCAAATTTTAATTTTCATTTTTCTTAAAAATATATACATAAAAATATTTTAATACACAAATTTACGTAAATTTATATATGCATTTTAATTTTAAGGTTCGGAAATTTACATTAAAAATTATCCAATAAATAACGACTTCAAAATTGTTATCAATTTTTTAGGTTTAAGTGATCGATTTTAAATAATAAATTATAAATAAACAATGAGACTAAAAACATATGTAATAAAAACGATCACACAAACCCTTTTAAAAGAAAGGTCTCAAAACATATGTAATAGTGATCCTATTGTAGGCGATGTTATCGATTTTAATATCGATTGTCGATTGTTGGTGTTTATTTTTTATATATTATTTTTTTAATTTTTTTTTATATATATTTTCTTTCAAACTGTTCCATAATTTTTTTGACAAAATCGCATGAATTCTTTAATATCTTACATAATGGGTACTCAATATATAAATTGATTCCTAGATCATACATTTTTTAGTGATTCGATACCGAAAAAACAAAATTCATCATAACCACGATATAATTAAAGAGTGATTAGTTACATGAAAATTACGATAAAATAAGAAGATAAAAGTAAAAAAAAAAAAAAATTAAATGGGAAAAATTACCCCACCCGACCCTCACATGGCACTCTCCCTAAGGAAGCACTAATAAAACTTTGCCGGTGTTTTATTATAATAAATTTAAACACGATATAATTATATGATACAAATATGATATTGAAAATGATTAAAATATAAAATAAAAATATAACATAACATAAAAAAAAATGATATTCTTACCTTGATGAATTAAATGCAGAAGATGATGGCCGTTGCCTCCCGATCAGCATATCTTCGTGCAAGATTTTCTTTACATGATCATCAAATCTTTAAACCAAGATTATAGATAGTTTAAAGATTATAAATTAGATTATAAAATTCAATTGACTTTAGTTAATTAATTGAATTCAACAATTGATTATAATTTTTATCATTAAAATCAATCGAATTGAAATTTTATAATTAAACCGATAATTGAGTCAAGTTGAATTTTAATTAGTTCAATTATAAACAAGTAGTCAACGCCCAAACTAAACATTAACACGAAATAATTAACGAGGTTAGATCAAGTGATAAGCAATTTAATATTGTTTAAACAAGTTTCGGAGTTTAAGATATTGTATATATATAAAAAATTCTCGTTAATATAATCACTTGTCAAATTTAAGTGTACGACACAAATTGATTCAATTTAATCAGAGTAAAACCCGAGAAATCTAAAAAAAAATAATACGTTATTTTGTGGACTCCTACAGTTGTAGTTGATTGGCGGATCCCACTTGCCGAAGGCCAGATCGTCCCACCTAAGTATCATGTGCCGGTTTTCTAGGATATGATGGCCTTTTAATTTTGCTAATTATAAAATGGGATAAACCTACGTTTAGTCCCTGGGTTTATCTACCTTTTTCATATTAATATTTAAGTCTTTTATTATAAAATTTAGGGATTATAATTAAAATTTAAAGTTTAAATAGTAAGGTTTAATTTTTAAGGTAATATATTAGAGATTTAAGTTTTAACCTATTAATCTTAAATTTTAATTATAATCTCAAAATTTAAATTATAATCCTTAAATTCTAAACAGATAAACTTAAACCCTAAATTATAAAATCTAAATTAAATATCTAATCCTTAAAATTAAAGCGCTTATATAAACAAAAAAAATAACGGTATAATTATCCTAATTGCACATACTTATACTCTAATTCAACTTTTTGAACACATTTTAAAATTGTGTAAATCATTGTAATAATTTTAAATTGTTAACTAAGAATGTTTCGAAATAAATGAGAAATTATTATATGTTCTCAGCTCATCACGTTATTCATAGATTATGTTATTTATGGTCTCATTTAATAAGATTCATTCATTTAATAACAAGTAAGGAGATGTAAAGTTTCACTATATAAAGAAATTGATAAAGATTCACTTTTTAAAAAATAGATAAAAATTTATTATTGGACAAACCATGAATAACACAATAAATCATATTTATCTAATAGTTTTTCGAATAAAATGTTTACGTTTAGCGTGTTTCGAATAAAATGTTAACTAAAGTCACATTTTTAGTGTTTATATACCTTCTATCACTAAACAATTAAATCTTAGAATTTAGTCTTAAATTTTAAACTATAGACTCTATACTCTAACCTTAAATTTTAATCTTACACCTTAATCTTAAATTATAAATTTAATTTTTTAGCTTGGGCACAATAACGAAGCTAGGGGTGAGCATTCGGTTAATTCGGTCGGTGGCCGAACTGAATTAACCAAAATCGAATTAACCAAAATTTTTAAAACTTAACCGTTAACTGAACTGAATTTTCTTTAATCGAATTAACCGACCGAAATTATTTCGGTTATTAGCCAAATTAACCGAATTAATCGACCCGAAATTATTTCGGTTATTAGCCAAATTAACCGAATTAACCGAAATTTATTATAAACTTTGGTTAAATTACATAATAGGTCACTAAATTAAGTTAAAATAATTTTTTAATCACTAAACTTTTATTTTATACTAATTTAATACAAAATTTAGTGACCATTTTATAATATAAAAAATTTAATAAACATTTTATAATATTTTAAAATTTAAATGGCTAAAAATAAAAATATGTAATATTTAATATATATAATTTCAATTAATTCTGTTAATTAACCGATTTTGAATTGAATTAATCGATAACCGAATTATAAAAAAAAAACCGTTAACTGAATTTATTAAAAATTAACCGACCGAATTAACCGAAATAATTTTGGTTCGGTCGGTTAACCGTATTAACCGAACCGAATGCACACCCCTAAACGAAGCATGTTTAACATATAAACTTTTTAGTATAATTACATTTGAAGTCCTTAATTTTTATCCTTTCAATATTTGATCTTGGGCATACACAGTATATAGAAAAGGACAGTGGAATTTCTATTATTCTCTAAACGTTATAATAATGCAACCAGACAAATGCTGATTCTTCAAAGATTTGGTTCTATAAATATAACGAAAAAGGAAAGTCTTCTAAGAAGAGAGATTTGAGGAGTGTCAGCCATGGAAGTCTTGCCAAGCTTAGCCATGGTTGCGGCGGAGTTTTCAAACGTCGTCATCAGCATTCTATTCAAAGCTGCTTCTTTGAAGGGCCTGAGCTATTATGTCTTCACTACCTACTGTTACGTTCTAGCCACCATTGTTTTCATCCCTTTATTCTTCTTCAGGTCTCCCTTTTCTTCTTTGAACAGTTTTCTTTTGATCTCAACGTCTGGTCTGTAAATATTGAATCTTCTGGGTTTTAATGGCTGATGTGTGTTTGCAGAAATACAGTGTTTCCACCATTGAAGTCCCCTCTCATATCTCTACTTGGCCTTTATGGGATTACTGGGTATGGAAGTATATACAGATATAGGGAAGTAGTTAGGGTGATCGGTGCAGTCGCACCCCTAAAATTTTAAAGTTTTTTTGGTATTATATATATATATATATATATATATATTATTTTTTATTGATAATCTAATTCAGTACCGTAAACTCTTATGATTTTGTATTCATACATTTCTAATATACCTTCTTGATAGTTTACACCAGGAATTTAAAAAGCGTTTTTAATTGCGTCGTGTTTATCACGGTTGTAGATATAACGGTTGTTATCGTGGTCATTGCGGGAGTTGCTGTCGTGATTTTTTTAAAACTCGCACAACTTATTATAGGTGTTTTTGAAATAACGATACAATAACGGAAATAACGAATCGTTATCTGTGTGAATTTAAATCTTACTATTATTTTTACTAATATGACGGCGTTACTGTAAAATAACGACAGTTATAGTGATAACGGCCTTTTTTTGAATCCTTAATTTATACCTTTTATATAAAATTCTGGATCCGTCCCTGTACACATATATATATATATATACGAATTAATCTGCAAAATTATCTAAAACCCAAGATTTGTTGATTTCTCTGAGACAGGTTTATAGGAAGTATATGCCAAAATAAAGGTCTAGAGCTTGCCTCTCCAGTTCTTGCTTCTGCCATTAGCAATCTCACACCAGCTTTTACCTTCATACTTGCTGTCTCCTTCAGGTTTATTACTCCTTCTTCCCTTGTTATTATTCCACTTTCCATGCTTCTGCTAGTTTCCTAAGTCCCTTCTATTTGCTGCTTGTGCTTGAACATTGGCATCTAACAAGGATGGAAAGAGTGGACTTGAGAAGATCAGCAAGTCTAGCTAAAATCATTGGCACCATAACATCAATATCTGGTGCATTGCTCATGATTTTCTGCAAAGGACCCAAAATTGTTTCAGCATTACCTGGGACATCATCATCATCGGTTCTGCAACTCCAAAGGCCTTTGGAGTCTTCTCAATCTGATTGGATTCTTGGTGGCATACTTGAAGCTATTGCATATCTTCTTTATTCAGTCTGCTATATTATTATGGTAAGATTGGGAATATTTTATAGTCATATTCGTTTATTTTTTTAAAAAAATAGTTTAACCCTTAACGTTTTATTTTGAGTTAAAATAGTCATTATGTGGATGAAATTTGTTAGTCAACTGAAGGTAAATGACGTATTAAACTTACATGGTAATACATGTTGACATGACAATATCTTATAGTCATAGATGTCAATAGGGATGACAATAATACCCGTCCTTGACGGGTTCTGACCCGATTTGACTCATTTAGGATGTTTTTTTAATATTAAAATGTGTTTCAGGGCAGGGTAGGTGAACATTTAAAATTTTTAATATATTTTAATATATTTTACGATTTTACGATTAAAAATATCCGGCTTAACTCGATATTTTTAATATATTTTTATATATTATATTTAATGTTTTATTATTTTTTGGATTATGTCAATTTTGATTGGATTTTTATTAAAATAACGAAATGAGTCAATGTCAGATTATGTTTCTTGTTATGTCAAGTAGGGTCAGAAGAGGATATATTAAAAATCGGGGCAGGGCGGGTTCAAGTAGGTTAGTTAATTTTTAAGGTCGGGGTGACCAAAATCCCTCCTTGCCTCGCACCATCCCGTTACCATCCCTAGGTGTTAACTTGAAAAAAATATCACATCACTCAAAAAATAATTTTATAAAATTATTTTTTTGCTAATGTGTTATTTTAAAAGTTATTTCAAACTATTTCTCATTAGTTGACTATTTATTTCGTCCCGTCGAGGAATCATTTATATCCAAATTAAAATATTTATATTTAAATTAATTTAAAAAATAAAAATCAAAATAATTATTCAATCAGATGTTACTCGACATTTTTTCGCTTTGTGCCTATTTTCTGCATGTAAAATCATTACATTTAAACCTTGAAACTCAACTGTAGTTTTGTATCATTTTACAGGCCCAGATCATGAAGATATATTCAGAAGAGTTTGTTGTCACTTTCTTTCACAACTTGTCTGTGTCCCTTCTGGCTATCCCAACATGCTTCCTAGCAGAACCACAGTTGATTTCTTGGACATTACCGTCCAGCATATCAGTTGTTTCTGTCCTATACACGGTAAGACTATTTCCCTGTTACTCAATGCTGGTCTTCAACTACCATATTTTGAGTCATGGAAACTTGTCTGTTAGGGAGTTTTCGGGTTCTCCTTCAGCGCAGTTGTTCACACATGGGGTATAGGGTTGAAGGGGCCTGTGTTTGTTGCAAGTTTCGCACCAACTTCGATTGTTATAGCTGCTGCTATGAGTGCCATATGCCTGGGAGAAGCAATTTATCTAGGAAGGTAATATATTTATTGTTTTAAGTAGATTAAGGGCCCGTTTTTAGTTGTTGTGGTCTACGGTAACGGACTCGAATTGAAATAGATTTATCCTGAAACTGAAATAGACCAGAACTGAAATTATTTATTGTTTTCACGTAGATTAAAGACGTAAATTGAAATGAACACGACGTAAAACTAACCTACATCAGACTCGAATTGAGTCAAAATATCAAATCAATCTAAAATGATTTGTATCTAGTTTTACTTGACCTAAAACTCATCTGATTAATTGTTTTTACATCTTTAGCTATGGACAAACCAAGATTTAAAGACTAAAGTTGTGTTTAGTATTGCGTTCTAAATAAGCTTTTGGGCCAAAAGCTTATTTAGAACGCAGAAGCGAATGCTAAACAATTAATTTTTGGAGAAAAATCGCGTTTGAAAAGTGCTTTTCAATCCAAACGCAAAAGCTAAAATTTTTAACTTTTACAGTTGAAAAAATGTATTTAGGAATTAGATTACAATTTTAACCTTTATTTATTATTTTTATTATAATTTAATTTTTACAAATACATAATTATATTTAACATAAATTATTTTTTTAATTTAAAAATTATATATATTTATATCAATTTTTTAAAAAATACACTTTTCAAAAATAATTTATGTATTTATTTATTAATATTTTTATATTTTATTATAATTTAAGTTAATATTATAATATGAAAGAATTTGATTATCATTTATATATATATTTAACTTATAACATCATGTCTAATATAGTCATTTATTTTCTCAAAAGTACTTTTTGATAACAATATTAAACATATATATCTCGAAAAAATTCAAAAAGATCTTTTTCACTACACTTCTTCACCGTACTATTCCACCGCATTTTTTAAAATCAATGCTAAATTTAGCTTAAAATAACCGGAAAATCAAGGTTTGAAGACCAAACATACCCCAGCTGAACCTAAGTTACATTTTCAGTGTGATAGGATCATTGATCATAACAGTTGGCCTGTATGGTGTATTATGGGGGAAAGCAAAAGAAGAAGAAGAGGAAGAAATAGCCTGTGGAAGTACCTTCACCCAGACCAGCAGTGGGGTTCCATTGCTGCAAAGCTAGACCAGTGGAAGAGATGTGTAGGTAAGATAATGGCCAATGCTTTAAAACTACGACTACTTGTAGAGGACTTGTGTAGGGTTCTTTAATATTGTTTTGGAGTATTTTTTTTTTAGAGATGGTGTGTTGGAGGAATAAAACTGTTACAGCTTGACTTGATACACGACCCAAATATAAATTATAATTTTTTTCGTGTTTTTATTACTATTAGTTACTTATTTTGAGTGGAAGTCGTCTATTTTTTATTATATTTTATTTAGTGTCTTTATTTTAAAATACTTGATTTAAGATTTAGAGCTTCAGGGATTATGGTTAGAATTTAGAAAATTAAGAGTAATGTATATTTTGTAAGGTTTAAGATAATGATGAAGTTAAGTTCAGTATAGGAGGGTTCTTAAAATCAATTAATATAAAATAAAATTCATAAAGAATTTATATATAATTAATAATTATTTAAAATAAAATTTTAATTAAATTAATTTTATATATTTATTTTTATTCTTTATTTTCAAATTATTAAATCAAATACACCTTAGAAAATACACTCAATCTTTAATCTTCTAAACCATAATCACAGCCTCTAGCCTTAAAGCTTAAAACCCTAAATACACTAATTTAAAATAAAAACACCTATAAAAACATGATTAAAAGATAGTCGGAGCGACTATAAAACCAAATTTGTATTTTTTTAATTTAAATCTTGATATTTATTTAATTATTTAAAAATAAAAATATATAAAAATAATTTAATTAAAATTTATTTGGATTCTCTTTTGAATCCAATTTTTTTTCAAAAAGTGTATCTTGTCCCCCCATTAAAATAGAAACTCCCTCCCTCCCTTTTAAAGTACAAATTTCAACCACTAAAATAGAAAAAAAAAAAAAAAAAACTATTCACATCTGAAAAATGTAAACTTTTCAATGTTTGCTACAAACTTAAAAGGGTTTACATATCAGGAAAAACCCTAACCTAAACCCATTTTCAGAAGGAAAAGTAGCCGATGACTCTGTGCAAATGTATGGCCGCTATGTTCATCTTGTAGATATCACAAGCGGATGGAAGTTGATTGCACTTTCAGACAGATATCATACAGATGTGTCTGAAAAAAATTAAAAACATATGACTCGGTAATAGGTAAGAACAAAACCAGAGAAAACAGAAGAAGAAGAAGGAGGAGGAGGAGGAGGAGGAGGACGCAGTGGAGATGGAGGTTGGAAATACAAAGGCTATATAAAGGCAGCTTCTAGGGCAACATTATAGTGTGGTGCGGGTGCCAGCAGGAATAGGGCAGCGGGTAGAGGTGTGGATAAGGAAGTTGAGTTTCGGGCAGACGATTGGAGCTGACCAAATGATAAAGAATATGGCAAGTTGCAGACAGGCTGAGCTTGCGATCTTATCTTTTGCTCTACTCTGTGTCTGTATAGATCTCAGGCAAGTACTATTCAGTGGGAGTGGTGACGTGTAATTAATGAGATAAATAAATAAAAAAGTTTAAAATTTGTAAATTTTACCCAAATCTCTTTTAAATCTTTGGATAAAATTCACAAATGTGATTAAAACTTTATTTAATTTAATAATTAACATTTTAATTACTTTAATGTTATTATTAAAATTTTAATTTTACTTTAATTTGGTCATGTTAAGAATATGATGGGATATTTTAAAATATATATTTAATATTTTATATTTATATATTTAAATACATTAATTATAATTTAAAAATAATAAATTTAACTTTTAATATTAATATATTATTTTAATTTGACTCTATTTTTTAATTAAAATAATTTAACCCCAAAACATCATCCCTTAAACCCTTAAATCTTAAAATCCTATCCCCTAAACTTAAACATATAAACCCTAAAATCAAAACAATAAACATTAAACCATAACCCTATATCCCTAACTATAACCACAAATCATAAAACCCAAACATGAAACCCATAAATCCCAAACCTAAATATTAAATTCTAAAATCCCTAACCCTAAATTCATAAGTAATAATTTATAAACCATAAATTCATAAACCCTATATCCTAAATCATAGATATTGAAAGTTTAAATTTAGGTTTTATAATTTAGTAGTTTAGGGTTGATGTTAGGGGTTTCATATTTATGGTTATTTTTTATATTTTAGAGTTTAAATTTAGTGTTTTAAGGGTTTATGGTTTAAAGTTTGAGTTTTAAGGGATATGATTAAGTTATTTTAGTTAAAATAAGGTCAAGTTAAAATATTATATAAATATTGAGAATTAAATTTATTATTATTTTAAATTATGAATAATATATTTGAATATGTAAACGTGAAAGACTAAATCTATTATTATATAATTTTTTAATTGTTTCGTCATGTTCTTAACACCAGTTAAACTTTCAATGGTCAAATTAAAACAAAATTAAACTTAATTATATTATTAAAGCAATTAAAATTTTAATTACTAAATTAAATAATTAAACACAATTTAAGGACATTTGTGAACTTTACCCTAAATCTTTCTATACTATACAATTTTAATCTCTTGAATATATATCATACACTTTTATTTTATATTTAAAACTTTATTTTAACCGTTACGAGTACTCTTTTCCTCCAATTAGGTTTAGGGAGATTTTTAACGAGGCTCGTAGTTGCATTCTTTTTTACATAAAAAAAACTTTATTTTAATATTTTATTCTATATAAGAATATTTTAATTAAAAATTTTAAAGTTATATGTAGTTGAGTATAATATTTTGGTGTCAGCACCCTGTCAATTTTAAAATTGGACAAATGGATTTCTCATTAAAAAAATAATTTGTTTGATATACATTTTGAAAGTGAGTTAATATGAACAATTATGATGACATTAAATTTTTCGTAATGCGTGACACATGTTCAATTATAAATAAAAAAATTTAAAATAAAATAAAAATTATTTTCATAATTAAAAAATATACTCTCATTGCCCCCACTAAATTTATTCTTTATTGAAAAGAAAGGATGTTAATTTTTTCTTACTCTTTTTCTATTCGATGGTAAGCGTGAATCTAAAGTCGGTTTTTCGAAAGAATGCACGTACGTACGTAGATCTGACGAAATAAGTATTTGATGTCAATTTTTTCTTACCTTTTTTTATTCGGTTTTCTTTTTTATCTCTTTTTTTTGTTTTGACTTGGTTTCGAATATTGGATGGTTTTGGATCTGGATTTTTTGCTTCGAATTTCTTATGTTTTCAATTGATTTCATAACCGATTACGTGAGTATTTAATCCGGGATTTATACCAAAATTTTTACATATTTTAATACTTAAATCTTTTCTTTTCAGATCTAAAATTACAGATATGATAACTTCTTATCTCTTATTTTGTAGGTTGATGCGACGAGGACGGTGGACAATGACTGACCATTCGAGCAAACAAGAGAGCGCGTGACCACTACAGACGATTCGAAATGCCGCGTGCGATGACCACGCGCTGGCACCGGAAGACAGAGACGCGACGGCAAGTTTAGTTTGGTTGAGGCAATTAGGTTTGTTAGGGTTCAATTAGGGTTAGGGTTATTAGATCTGGGTCATTATTTGAATAATGGATTAATTGGGCTCAATTGGGCTGCTGGGTTTGTATATTGGATTAAGGGTTTAATTATTGTATATTAGATTTTGTTTTTAATGAAAATGGGTTATTACACGAATGCACAAATCTTTTTCCACGGTGTTTAAAGGAATGTTGTTGTTCTTAAACTTCACGAGTTCAGGTATCAATATTGCAGCACAATGTTTAAGCGATTAATGTCCAATTTCTAGAACAGATACTAAAAATTTTAAGATGAAATTTAAAATTAATACATAGGATCACTGAACCATTGTATTGAATCGGAACATTGATTGATCATCGAAAATATCGCACGATAATCGTATTCTTCACTGGTAGATTTTTTGACCCCATTTTCTATCAGACCGGGAAGCGCACCGTTTCTTCAACGTTTATTCATAGCTTTGCATCAATGGAACCCCACAGTTAGAGGATGGTCCTAACCTGTGTAATCCACCGGATTCATCATCTCTCATTTCTTCTTCTTCCTTTGCTTTCCCCCATAACACAGCATACAGACCACATGTTATGATCACTGCTCCTATCACGCTGCAAATGTAACTTTGGTTCAGCATTGTTATGTCTCGTATATACCTTAAAATCGAACTCGAATATCGTACAAAATAATCGCTTACCGATATATTTAAATCATTTATCGAATCATATTTATATCATGTAATCGTAGAACGTAGTTTTATTACCTTCCAAGATACAGTGCTTCACCAAGGAATGTAGCACTCATAACAGCAGCTATGACAATAGAGGTTGGCCTGAAGATTGCAACGAACACAGGCCCCTTCAAGCGTACACCCCATGTATGAACACATGAGCTAAACGAGAACCCGAAAAGCCCCTAAACCAGTAGCCATGAGCAAACGAGTCACATTCGAATATCGATGATAAATATAATGTATTCGAATATATACCACCATTGATGACCAAAGCATTACCGTGTATAGGACTGCAACAACTGATGTAGTATCTGTTAATCTCCAAGAACTCAGCTGAGGTTGTGCTATAAAGCTTACTGGTATGGCTAACAGGGACACAAACAAGTTGTAAAAGAGAGTTACAACAATCTCTTCAGGGTATATCTTCATTATTTGAGCCTGTAATGTTGTAGAACGTTCGAGATTAGTTTTGGGGTTAAGAAAAATAGTAATCTGAAATCTAAATCAACCCCTTAACACACATTATTACAATAATAATATAGCAGCAGGAATACAGAAGATATGCAATAGCTTCAAGGATGCCACCAAGAATCCAGTTTGATTGAGAAGACTCCAAAGGTCTTTGAAGTTGCAGAACAGATGATGATGATGGTGATGATGTCCATGGTGAAGATGGAAAAACTATGGGTCCTTTGTAGAAAGTGATGAGCAATGCGCCAGATATTGATGTTATGGTGCCAATGATTTTAGCTTGACATGCTGCTCTTCTCAACTCTATTTTTTCCATCCTTTGAGTTTGCACATGTACAAAGATATAGAAAAAGGGACTTTAGAAAACAGCTCAATCATGGTCATAAACCTAGGGACGTAAATGAGATGAGATAAATCGCGAGTCACTCAAGTTCGACTCGGTTAAAGCTCGGTCAAAACTCCACTTGATTGGACTCAGTTCGAATTCAAACTCGATTCGAGTTCTTGACGAGTCAAGCCGAGCTACATGATAATCAACTCGAAAAACTCACGAGCTACTCGAAAATATAAATATACTATTTTTTATAATTTAAATCCTAAACATAAGCCTTAAACTCTAAAATAACATACTAAAACCTAAAATTAACAAGCATAAGTTTACACAATATGTGTATCAAAGTTTTTTCTCATTAGTCTAAAGACTTGAGAGATAAGAGTTACTCGAGTCTAACACGATCAAATATTGATTACTACTTGTCTCGATTAAGTTGGAAAAAAGCTCGAACTCGAGTCTTAACGAGTCGAGTCGAGCTCAAATTTTTAAACTCGTTTAAAATTACTCAAGTTTGAACTCAACTCGAAATCTTAACAAACCTCGCCGAGCTTAACACTACTTGAGCTCAACTCGACTCGTTTCACCCCTACATAAACCTAACAAAGAACAAAGGAAAAGGGGATTAAGAAACCTGAAGGAGACAGCAAGTATGAAGGTAAAAGCTGGTGTGAGGTTGTTAATGGCAGAAGCAAGAGTTGGTGAGGCCAGGTCTATACCTTTATATGCACACATCAAACCTAAATATCTGTTTCAGAAAAGTCAAAAAATTCATGGGGTTTCCATAGATTTACAGATCTGTATGTTTCTCAGTGTGTTTGTACACTGTCATACCCAGTAGCAGCAAGAAGGCAGAGCCTAGAGATGAGAGGAAACTTGAAAGGAGGGAACACTGTTTTTCTGCAAATCAATCATGTCAGATTAGACAAAGAAGATGACATGTTCAAACCAGACATTGATTTGCCTCCCATGAAGAGTTAAAATCAGACCTGAAGAAGACTACAAGGAAGAAAACCAAGGCGCCTAAAACATAACAGTAGGCAATGAAGGTGTAACTGCTCATCTCCTTCAAAGAAGCAGCTTTGAATAGAATGCTTACGACCACGTTTGAACACTCCACTGCAACCATGGCTAAGCTTGGTAATGCTTCCATGGCTGACCCTCCTGTCATCTCACTCTTCTTCTCCTGTGATTTCAAATATGGTTGGGGCCTGGAGGTGGTATACTCTATATCTAGATTGCATCTAAATTTCCAATCCTTTTTCTTTTGATTATTTTATTTGTTAATTAATTAATTAATCTAGAATTATTAGTTTATGGAGTAGGTGAATGATTAACGAGGATTATATAATATATTATTATATTGATAACAACGTGGCTTTGTTGATTAAACACATTATTAGTGATTCTTTTCTTCCACAATCACAGTAATTAATCTAAAACAATTATTTTAATCTGACAGCTCGTGTTATACAAAGAAATCTTATTAATAATGGAGGTGATTAGCATGTACAAATAATTTAGAATAAAATTAAGATATTTAAAGGTATAAAATAAAAATTTTAAAATATTGTAGACCAATTTAGAATAGAAATTATATCTTAGGTAGGGCTGTAAATGAGACGAGATAGATCACAAGCTACTCGAGTTCGACTCGATCAAAGCTCGATATTTTTTTTATAATAACACTTTAAAAACCTTATTTTTTAATTATATTCGATTTCGATTAAATTTAAATCAAATATGATTCGATAATCGAATAATTTTTATTTTAACATTTCATATAATTTTTTTTATAATAACACTTTATAAACCTTATTTTTTATCAAACTATTTGAAAACTCTTTTCCCAACAAATCAGGTGGGGGATTTTCCCCCAAATTTTCTGTAGGAAAAGATGCTTTTCACACCCAAACCCCAATTTTCTATTTAATTTTTTAATAGATTATTGAATAAAGTAGCTTTCTTATCAGAGTAGAGATCAGTTGATCACAAGGATGAATAATTCAATTCAAAGGAACACGTTGGGGATTTGAAATACGAAATTTACTAAACGTTGACTGGTTTTCCTGGTTCCAGAGGAAACAAAAATGGTGTGGGGGAGGAATTATTACGAAGATGTCGCCATATTCACAGTATTGCTGACAATGGAGTGTGTAGTTGCAGGGCTAAACACGCTGTTCAAAGCAGCTACTTTGGAGGGTATGAGCTATCATGTCTTTCTGGTATACGATTATGCCGTTGCCGCTCTTCGTCTTCTTCCTGCTCCCTTGTTTTCTTACAGGTCCTCCTCGATTTCTCCTTGTTCTCTGTAATTACAGCTTGGGAAGCGAAAAGGGTTTTGATAATTTCTGAATTTCTTGCAGATCTAGAGTGCTTCCTCCGCTCAGATTCCCGGTACTAAGGAAAATTGGAGTTCTTGCGGTTATAGGGTAAAACTTTGTTCATGGTTGGGATGATTCAGGAATTCTATGAGTTCTTGTTTGTAATATTTGTGGATCTTGTTTCAGGATTTCATGTCAGATTATGGGGTACACAGGCATCATTTACAGTTCTCCTACTCTTTCATCTGCTATCAGTAACCTCACTCCAGCTTTCACCTTCATTCTAGCTATCCTGTTCAGGTCAGTTTTGTTGCCGAAATTGCTAGAGAAACATCTCTGGGTGTTCTTTGATTTCTGTATGTTGTTTTTTTGTTGCATTTTCTGTTGCTGTAAATTTTAAAGAATGGAGAAGGTGGTTTGGAATAGCAGGAGCAGTAAGGCTAAAGTGATAGGTACTATAGTATCAATTACAGGTGCATTTGTAGTGACTCTCTATAAGGGTCCTGCCATTTTCAAAGCTTCAAAACCTTTAATGTCTCTTCACCAACCTATGGATTTGTCTGGAATGATGTTGGTTTCTGGTGAAAACCTGAATTGGGTCATTGGTGGTGTGTTTCTCACTGTTCAGTATATCCTGATTCCACTCTGGTTAATTTTCCTGGTACGAGCTTGCTTTCGAATATGTTTTACTTGAAAACTTAATCATCCATTGTTGAAAATTCAAAGAAATAAAGGGATTCTGTGATGTTTATGCAGACAGATATCATGGTGGAGTATCCAGCAGAACTAACAGTGATGTTCTATTACAACTTATTTGTGTGCTTCATATCTTTGGTTGTTGGTTTAATTGTTGAAAGAAATGCAAGTGCTTGGAGAATAAGTTCCGACATTGCACTAGCCTCGGTTGTTTGTTCGGTAAGGACCGGTATTTAGGCTGCTGTTGTCGATGGATTTTCGTTATGAGAATGGAGAGATAGTGATCGCATTCTCTGTTTCAGGGACTCTTCAGTTCTTGTTTGAGCAATGCACAGTCCATTCATGGGCTCTGCGGTTGAAGGGTCCGGTTTACGTGGCAATGTTTAAGCCATTTTCAATCGTCATAGCTTTCGCCTTGGGTGTCATCTTCCTTGCTGATACACCCTACCTTGGGAGGTATAAACAACACAGTACTTATTTCGTTTTCGATTCCATGCATTTATCATTATGATAGCCTAATGACTGCATAGTCAACTGTTATCTTTTATACTTGTGCAGCCTCATCGGAGCAACAACAATATCGATCGGTTTTTATACAGTGTTGTGGGGAAAAGCGAAAGAAGCAACACCTGAGGGTGATGGCAGCAGCAATGGCACCACAATAGATTCACCATCTTCCCACAAGGTCCCCTTTCTTCAAAGTTATAAAACTGAACAAGAGTAGAAACAGATGCATGGATATGAACACATGGAAATGGATATAATTTTCTCAGTCTTGAAGGTGTAGAAAATCATCCTCAGGCTTCAGACTCCCACAGCTCTTGTCAAATACATCAACATGCAAAAGGATTTCTCATATGATACAATGAGCACTGCCCTCTCTCATCTTACTATTTCAAATGCAATCAGTCAAACAATTATACCAATTGTACATGAATAAATTCCTGATTTATTCTCTGGGTTCTATTCTGGTTTTGTTTTTAAACGCCATTTGC
Organism: Abelmoschus esculentus; assembly: GCA_035048815.1. Taxonomy (NCBI): domain Eukaryota; kingdom Viridiplantae; phylum Streptophyta; class Magnoliopsida; order Malvales; family Malvaceae; genus Abelmoschus; species Abelmoschus esculentus. The sequence continues at coordinate 15,720,728 of JAUCBN010000032.1, read as the reverse complement.
CTCTAAATTATACCATTTGTACGTCTTTAAATCTAAAAATTGCAAGGATAAAGACCATTTTATATAACTTTTGAAAGTTCGATAACCATTTTATATTTTCTGAGATAGTTTAGTGACCATACTTTACACAAATGATATATATCATTATATCTACATTATTTTATGAAGGAAAAATGTGTTTTTACACTTAAGACACCCACTTTTCTATCCTCAATACCAACTGATATATTTATATATTATATATATCCTTATCATAATAGATTATTGTGAGTTAACAGAACTTTGACTTGTTTGCTTGGTTTGAGAGTATGTCCATTTCTGACAATGGTGAGGAGATCAAGGAGGAATTATTACGAGGATGTCGCCACATTCACAGTATTGCTGACAATGGAGTGTCTGATTCCCCGGCTAAACACGCTGTTCACAGCAGCTACTTTGGAGGGTATGAGCTACCATGGCTTTCTGGTCTATGATTATGCCTGCTTCCTTCTCTGACAGGTCCTCCTCCATTTCTCCTTGTTCCAGGTCGTTACAGCTTTGGAACCGAAAAGGGTTTTGACCATTTCTGAATTTCTTTCAGATCCGGAGAGATTCCTCCGCTCAGAATCTTTTGTGATGATGCAAAATTGGACTTCATGAGTTGATTGTTTTGTGATGATTCAGGAACAAGAACCATGAGTTTTGCAGATGTTTCCCCAAATCATCTTGCTTAATTTCATAGAAAATTATTGCTTTCTATTATTATTATTATTATTTCAATTTTATGAGTTGTTATCTTTAATATTTGTGGAACTGGTTTCAGAATTTCATGTCAGATCATGGGGTACTCGGGCATCATTTACAGTTCACCTACTCTTTCATCTGCTATGAGCAACCTCCCACCAGCTCATACATGCATCCTGGCTATCCTTTTCAGGTCAGTTTTCATCTCGAAATGGCTAAATATCTCTTCAATTTTCTATATGTTTTTGCTTTTTCTGTTGCTGCAAACTTAAAAGAATGGAGAAGGTGGTTTGGAATAGCAGCAGCAGTAAGGCTAAGGTGATAGGTACCATAATATTGATTGCAGGTGCATTTGTAGCAACTCTCTGTAAGGGTCCTGCCATTTTCAAACCTTCAATGTCCCTTCATCAACCTCTGAATTTGTCCGGAATGAAGTTGGTTTCCGGTGCAAACCTGAATTGGGTCATTGGTGGCGTGTTTCTCACTGCTCTCCTGATTCCCCTCTGGTTAATTGTCGTGGTACGAGTTCTCTTCCGAATATGTTTTCCCTGAAAACTTATTCATCCATTGTTGAAAATTCGAAGAAATAAAGGGATCCTGTGATGCCCATGCAGACACAAATCATGATGGAGTATCCAGCAGAACTTATTTGTGTCTGCAAAAGGGTTTCATATATGCTACAATGAGCACTGACCTCATCATAGTATCAGATCAAATGCCTTGGTGTTGACACTTGCACTTGAAAAATAAAACTGGGTATCAATTAACAAATTATTCGAATATCACATATGTAATTACCCCGGTTCGATTACTCATGATTCAAGTAAAAGAATATGTAAAAAAGGGTATAAAACGCTTTCCTGAGCAATTCTAGTTAAAATGATCTCTCTACTTCCAATATAAAAAAGTAGAACCAAGACCTACAATCTATCTTCCAGATAACTACCCATGATTACACACACAAATGAACACACAAAACTCAATGTGTTTGGGAAATGCAACTCAAATCATGTTGTACCTTATCCAGGAAACATTCAGAGACAGCACCACAGGGACTATCATCCTTCGTTCAAGTCGTGAGATCATCAGACATTGGCGAAGATATACAGTGTGTGGTTAGAATATCCAAAGTTGCAGCCTTTGCAGCCTTGGTATTTAGCACTACAATCTGCATGGAAAAGTAGAGAATCGACTAAACCAAAAAAATATTCATACTGTCAAGTATGCCCGAGTGTGTGTGTGTGAGAGAGAGAGAGAACCTGCTGATATTCCAGGTCAAATCTCAAATATTCATCATTGCAGTTATCAACCATATTGGCCAGGCTCTTTAGATTCTTCACAGGTTTTCCGTTGAAAGCAAGAACCTAAGTAAATGAAATTAAAAGAAAATTGTTAACTAGTGTTCTTTAAAATACATTTTGTATGCCACCAGGAATGTCATGAAACACTCCCTGACCTGAGTATTGACAATATCCTCATATCCAATATTTATGTCAGCCACAAGCACCTGATAATAAGAAAATTGTAAGCATTATGGTCAGTAATGCATGAATAAAACAGGCCAAATCATTGCGTTACATCGGACAGTAAAATATTCATAAACAACATCTAGGAAGGAGAAACAAAGGAAACAACATAGACCTGTGAAACAACAACAAGCTGTTCATCTGTACTCTCAGCCATTGCATGTAGATGTTTATCCAACAGCTTGACTGGTGCTTCAAAGTCATAATCCTTCCCATACTGTAGATGAGAGAAACAGGGAAGTTAGAAATAAGCAAACCTGACCAGTGACCACTGAAACAGCTAATCATAAAAATATGATTATCTATATCATTCCATTGTTTAAACAAAAGTTTTGTTGCAAATCACAAGGAATGGCGTATCATTCCACAAGTGCAGCTCAAACTTCACTAATAGGTCCCTTTTCCCAGCAATCAAGTGTAAAATAATACAACAAAACACAATTAAAAAAAACTAAAACAGAGAGTTCGTTAACAAATTACCAATAGTTGCTATATTAACAAGTTTGAGAAAAAGAAGCATACAGCAGAGAGAGAGAGAGAGAGAGAGAGAGAGAGAGAGAAATTGATGGCTACAAACCTCAGAACGCAAGTATGGAACAGTTACAGCAGTAAAAACAAATCCAGCAATAATGTAATAAGAAGGAGGTTTCCCACTGGTGTGTGCCGGTATGAGCCTCTTGTGCGTCGCAAGTTTTATGTCCCATTTAAGTATCTTCGAATCCCGAAGAACTTCAACTAGTGCAGTATCCCCAGTATACTTCTGAGAAACAAGATAGCTGAAACCTATGCGCTCCCCGTGCCTGAATGGAACTGTTTTTTTCCATGTCAAGGAAAAATAATAAAAAAAAGAAAGAAAAGGTCAGGAGACTGTTTTCCCACATAATATAGGACAATAATGCCAAAACACTTGATTGAGCTAAACATTAAAGGAGGATTTGAGTCAAACATGCAAGAGACATCTAGTGGACATCCGATTTTGTAGTAAAAGATGACTTGACCAAGCATGAAGCATCATACAACAGCCATTAATCAACCACAGCCCACAGGGGATGAAAAAGCAACTAAATCCTCAACTGAAAAAGCTTTCATCTTTAGTGCAAACATCACAACTCATGATAAAATAGGGCAATGAATTGAATACCTAAAGAGAGTACATGGATAAATTCATGATTTCTTCTTCGGGTTCTATTCTGGTTTCATATCTTAAGGGCAAAAATCATATGAACCGTGACTGCTCTCACCTTGAAGGTTTAAAATCCTTTTAAGGCACAAACACATTATTCAAAAGCAAATCTGCATTGAAATTATCTCCACTACAAACAAACACTGCAGTTAGTACCTAGTTCTAACATGCATATATGTATATATAGATCATACATACAAATATATATAGGTGAATGTATGAAATCCTACTAACATAGGGGACAGGGGGTAGCTTACTTGTTCCATCATTAGCAACTTTTACCCCATCAAAACTAAGTATAACATCGGATGGCTTCAGAAGATGAGATTGTGGGGCTGTGGGCTCAACTCTCCTAATGCGGACCCCCTTCTGATCTGGTTTCATTCCCATCGACAAGCGCAAATCAGGATTTTCCATCTTTTGCCACTCAACACCAAGGATTGGGAAGCCTAAAATAGAAATGATGGGGCAGGAACAAGAATTAAAGCACAACACCAGATATAAGGGAAGTCAAACACTCAAACTACTTTTTAATTCCAAAATAGTACAGTGAATAATACCTGTATATGCCCCATTCTTTTCATAATCCTGAATGAAATGCATTATAACCGGTGTGGGTATGACATACCCAATATTTTCTGCATCCTCATGTTTCAAAGACTGGAAGGCAATACCAACACAATTACCCTTATCATTGAAGGCAGGTCCGCCAGAATTTCCAGAGTTAATTGCTGCATCTATCTGCAAAATCATATTTAAATGCAATGGGTCAATAAATGTGTCAAGCAAACATGTTAAACCACTAGAAGCGGAAACAAATTTCCAAACCTGTAATCCCAAAAGTTCAGTTGACCCATGTACATAAGAGAGTATCTCGATACGTGATACAACACCACTGGTAACAGAGATTGTGTCACCTCCAATGGGGTAGCCCACAACAGTTACAGCATCTTGGAGTGCAGGCAAATCTCCAAACTCAACAGGTGAAACACCTTCCCAGAACTCTTCATCACTAACTGTTAACATGGCTGCAGCATCCAAAAACAAGAAATTTATTAAGCAATCAACTCAAACATTTATCTTCTTTAGTAAATAACCATCTTCATACAAATACATTACTCAACTTTCTCTTTAAAACACAAGCAACCTGCTGTTAGTGTTAATAACAAAGTTACCATAAATTAAGAAAATTGGGATGAGCTATTTCTACTTACACACGTTTCCATACAACAAAGATTTATCCTCCACCATTTCAAAACAGTAACATCACATTAATTTCTCTAAACAAGAAAGGGGCAGCGGAAAAAGAAAAGAACAACACATAACAGTTTTCTAAGCACTCAAAACGATTTTCCATTAAAAAATGTAAACTTTAACACCCTTATCCTGTCACTCAAGTCAATACAAATAACCAAATACCATTTTCTATCCATTCCATGAAAAGCAAGCCACTAAGCTTCCTTAAAACCCAAAATCAAACACACACACACACACCCAAAAAAAAATAAATGAAAATCTCCACAAAGTCAAAACAATTCCTTACCAATATCACATTCAGTCCCAATAGCCAAAACAGTAGCAAGGTACTTAGTATCAGATCCCCTTTTCTTCAACTTCACCTGAGTATAATGTTCCACCGAATGCGCATTTGTTAACACTCTTTTCCCTCCAATTATAAATCCACTACTACTTGAAGAATACTGCCTTTTCCTTTGCCATGGCAGCGAATAGTTTGGTTCAGTGTGAACGCAGAAGACTTTAACCACTGCATCCATCGCTGGCACTACCCTCTCCGCCACACTCTCCCATTTCGCCACTGGCTGCGGTGCCGGCTCCAATGCCATTCCTCCATTTTGATAAGCTCTCCGCTCTGGGGACGCTACAGTAAGCGGCTCTGATTCCTCGAGCTTCCCCGCCTCAGTCTTCCTCGGTCGCCCTCGGCCCCGTCTTGCAGGTGGTGGATTGTTTGCGTCACCGTTTGATACCTCATCGTTTGCAGCGCTAGAGACGTCGTCTTGGGCGGCATTGGTGGTGCTCGTGTATTGGAAGTCCATGATTTCGGTGTTCGATGCAGTGCCTTTAGGTTTCCGGCCTCGTTTTCTAGTTTCCCCCATCGGAGTTCGTTCTTGGGAGTTGGGATTTAGGGTTTCAAGTTAGGGTTTTTATACGAATATTGCTGGTTTCGGGGCAATGTAATTGTACTGCTTTAGGCCTCTTTGAAACACAGGCAGATAGTTATGGAAAATGAAGGGAAAATAGAATCCAGACGGCGATGATAGAAGCAGCGAGAGAGAAGATAAATTTGGGCCCTTTTGGGCTTTCTTGGAATACAATATGGGCTTTTAAGCCTAATTAAAGCTTTTATTGTTTAATTGGACAATGTTGGGCTTATGATGGGCTATATAAGTATTTTATTCTAATATCGGTATGGATGGACATTTTATCCGATCCGGTCGGATTTCAATTCGATTTGATCATTTTTTATAAAATTATTGAGTCAAATCAGGTCAAATTCAGATTTGAGATGCAAAATATTTGATCCAATCTGATATTAAACATGTAATTTTTTCATAAATATTTTAGGAATATTTATAATAATACTACTCCCTATTTTTTATAAATAGGTGCATAAAATTATTTTTTATTTTTAATTTATCCATTAAAATTATAATTGTTTATAATTAAGTTTTTTAAAATTATCTTTTACTATTAAATTCCTAAAATTAATTTTTTATAGGTCTAGTTTGATTGGAATCAAATTTAAGGTATTTTTTTTTAATTAAAGTCGAATTTAAAATATTTACTTTTTGATTAAATTTGAATTTAAAATATTTATATTCGAGTTGGGTTTATATAGATTAAAAACTCGACCCAAGCCTATATGTAAATATCAATTAATGCAATTCATCATATTATATTTATATGTTTTATTGTTAGAATTATACTCAATATATTTTATTGGTATAAAGATAATTTTAACCCTTAACGTTTATAGTTTTTGTCGTTTTGGCCCTTATTCTTTTTTTGGGATAAATTTAGCCCTTAACCTATATACTTTTGACAAATAGCTTATTTTTTAACTAGTTTGATGACTGAACCGTTAAAAATTTAACAATGATATATATATATATGGAATATAATTTTAAATGACATGGAATGTAACCTATCAAATATATATATGGAATATAATTTTATTCTAATATAAAATATAAAACAATTAAAATTAAAATAAAATATAAAAAATTAATTAATTCTAAAATAAAAGATTATTAAACATTTTTAACCCTAATTACGATAAAATCAAAATCTTACTCGAATTGTGTTTATATTTTTTATTATATTTTTTATATATTTTTATATTTTTTATATTCGAATTGTGTTTATATTTTTTATTATATTTATTTTAAAATAAAAATATAAACACAATTCAAATAAGATTTTGATTTTATCGTAGTTAGAGTTAAGAATGTTTAATAATCTTTTATTTTAGAATTAATTAATTTTTAATATTTTATTTTAATCTTAATTATTTTGTATTTTATATTAGAATAAAATTATATTCTCTCTCTCTCTCTATATATATATATTTGATAGGTTACATTCCATGTCATTTAAAATTATATTCTATATATATATCATCGTTAAATTTTTAACGGTCCAATCATCAAGCTAGTTAAAAAATAAGCTATTTGTCAAAAAGATATAGGTTAAGGGCTAAATTTATCCCAAAAAAAGAATAAAGGCCAAAACGACAAAAACTATAAACGTTAAAGGTTAAAATTATCTTTATGCCTATTTTATTTTCTATAAAATTTTATGCCTTCATAATTTATATTCAAAATAATTTAGACACATATATTTGTGTCGATTATTTATTTGCCTTGTCTCATTTATTTTACTAAATTCATAACCTTATCATTTAAGGTTAAATGATTTAATTAATATTAAAGGTGTTAGGGTTGTTATTTGTTTTATTAAATATATTATAAAATCATATTCTGATATATATATATATATATAAAAGATCTTATACTAGGTATAAAATTTAATAAAATATATCAAAAATATAAGGAATGAAATTAAATAATTAATCCAAAATATGAAGAAAATATTTAATTTATAAAAAAATTAAAAAATTAACATCTAATTTATGTGAGATTTGCTTATTTACATTATCAAATATTTAGATATTGATTTTTTTTCAAGTGTCAAATATGACATTTTACACATACACTTATTGTATGATTGGAGATAAAAATCATATGTTTTGACAACATACTTGTGGAATCATAAAACTCCTCCAAGGAAAAAAAATATTGGTCCATAAATTTTAGCTTAATTACGTTATTTAATTTATTAATTGATTAATTCAGATCGAGTTTTATATATTTATCATAAGACGATCTTCTTTATCTAATTTTCTTCATTCATAATATCATAATTCATACTCATGACCAGGGGCGGAACATTGGGCGGTTTTCAGGGGTTCGGTCGCCGTCGGTTATTATTTTCGAATACTACATAGAGTTAAAAAGTTAAAATATATATATATATGTAATTTATTTTAAAAAATCAATTTTTTTGTCTCCGTCGATCTAAAAAAATAAAATATATATTTTGGTCCTCTCTATAAACAATTTCTATATCCACCCATACTCATGACCTTACTTAAGAAACCTAACATATCATGTTACTAACAGAGACGAAGCTAAAGGGGAGTAGAGAGTGGCAATCGCCCCCATCCGAAGGATTTTTTTCACTTTTGTCCTCCTATTTAAATTCTTTTAAAAATTATTTTTCATGAATTTACCCCCTACTTTTAAACATTTATGTTTTACCCCCACAACCCCAAATTCTAACTCCGTCCCCAGTCACTAGACGGACCGATTATCAGTACATTAAAGTCTACTTTAATACAATAACATTTTTAATTTTAATTATTATATATTTAAAATACAAAGTACCCCTTTCTGAAAAATGGTTGCATTCATAGTTTCCTATGTCACATGATTTCATATATATTATTAAACATGTGTGTTAAGAATCTTATTCTATTTCTCCCACGTTATTCAAAAAGTCTTGTATTGAAACCCAAAACATAATGGACGTCTTGTCAAGTTGGAAAAATAATGCAAATTGGAAAAGAACCAAATTTATTTATTTATTTTTATATTTCTAGAACTTTAAAAACAATAAATAAAAATAATAGAGTCGATCTAAGTAATGAATAATTTAGTTTCATTTAAATAGGATTTAGATCAATGGCGGATCCACTAAGGAGGTAGGGTGGGTCAGTACTCACCCTAAATTTTTTGAAATTCACATATTTATCCTTAATTTTTATAATTTTTATGAATTAATCCTTAATTTTTTGTAATATTTAAAATTTGTGTCTACCCTGAAATTTTAAAATTTTATGTGTTCACCTTCGAATAATTTTCTGAATCCGCCACTAACTCGAATTCAAAATGTTGTGTACATAAAAATCCTGCCAAGAGACTCACCTATTAAAATTAGATGTATGATACAGGTCAATCCTGATTAATTAAATAAAACTTTGAAAATAAAAATAACGATAAAAAATAATAATACATAAAAAATCCATAATTTTCCACTTAACATATTGATTAATTCTCTTTGTGTCACATTCATTGAATTTTCATGCCAATAACATAACTGCCCATGAGTTTCAACTCTTGGTCTAACTTTATTTAGGAAATTGGTGGGTTGATTCAATTAATCCGACTGAAAATGATGATGTTGTTTTCATAGAAATATAATAAATATGTGAATATTGTATAAAAAATAATTAAAGTATTTAGTTGAACTTCTATGTACACACTTAGGTTTAATGTTCAAAGTTTTTGACACGTAGAATATAATATAAATGTTTAACGTATCAAAAAAGTTGAATATATAAATTTTATAAATAAAAAATTAAATTAAAAATATTATTTATAAAAATTTATAAAACTAAATTTGAATTAAGTAATAAATAAAATATTAATGATTATATAAAAATTACGTGTTCACGAAAATTTCTTGAAAATTCACGTTATTGATAATCGAAAGATAACTATAACGATTGCTCTTAGGTAAAAATTATCTGTCTCTTTCTCATATCTCTTCTCATGCATTCTTTTAAAATTTTCTAAAAAAATTAATTTTTAACCCTAACCCTTATTTTCTATATCCTAAACCCTACACCCTAAAAATACACCATACCCCTAATTTTCTAAATCCTAACCATAACCTCTAATCTTGAACCCTAAACCTAAACCTTTTAATTTAAAACGAAAATATAAAAAAAGTACGAGAAATAGATAGATGATTTCCGCCCGTTGATATTATGCCTCTGGGACATTTGAATGATATCTTGGCTTGATGATGCTTATCTCTTGGTGTGGTGTATCGAAATTCGGAGACATATCTTTACCTTAAAATTTTTGTAAAGGATTACTGATATAAATCTTAAAGTTAGTATTACGGTATTTATATAAGGAGATGTGTATATAGAGCTATGTGAACAAGTACATTCTACGTACCACGAGTTGTGTGATCTGAGTACGATTAAGAACTTATCTGAAGAAATGATAATTAACCCGACCTCTATGTGAGCTGAGTAACTTGTTAGACTAAATGACCTCATGTAATGACTACTTGTGGCTAAAATTATCCAAGTACGTCGAAGATAAATTTGTGTATATAGTGATCTATATATGATCCTTTGAACCTAACGGTTGTGTGAGCATGAGTAAAGTAGGGTTTCGTTGGTCATTATATAGATAATGTATGCATTTATTTATACATGTTGTGTGGATGCTATAGATGATAACTTATGAATGTGTTACCTTGATAGGCTGAGTGAGCTCGAGTAACTCGATAGATTAAGTAATTTCGAGTACGATGAAGCATCGTGGAAGTAGATTATTGATGCTTGAAATGGGTGATCAAAGAATTGCAGTTAGTATAGGCTAGATGATAAATCATAGATAATAAAATCTTATCTACACTCTATAGATTACGTTTATTAATTGTGCATGTTTATTTTAGGATAATTATGAATTATGATAGAATAAAAATATAACAGTGAGCTTTGTAAGTTCAGCGTTTTAAATTATTGTTTTCGTTCGTAAGTTAATAGGTTGATCATGACTGATGAACACGTCGAGAAAAGATTTCCAACGCCACATCACATTAGCATACAATACTTGATATTTAGTTCTGGGATATTGTATTCACGTAACCTTATAATGATTGAGTCTGTAAACTTTATTTGGATAAATTATGTTTTAAATTAAAAATTTTATTTGATCGATTTCGGGTGATTAACTGTGCTACTTTAGATCCGAGTCAAAATCAAACGCTTACCTTAAATTATAATCGTTGAAGCTCAAATTCATGATTTTTCTCTAATAAAAGAATGACAATGAAATTAATGGAGTTTTTATATGAATATTGTTTAAGGATTTTTTTTTTTATTTCTAAAAAATTTCCCTTCAAATTATTTCCAACAATATAACATTTACTATCGAAATCAGAAAATGGATTGTTTACATCCCGTCTTAAAGCAATATTTTACCCGAAAATATTAAAATATTGGGAACGGTTCAAAATCGAATTGTAAACAATCTATCTTCAAACAACGTTTTTTTTAAATGTAAAAGATAGGGGAGTAACATGAGAATACCGTTTTTTTAAAAACGTTGTTAAAGACAGATTGTTTATAATCCGACTTTAAACAATGCCTATTATTTTAATATTTTTAATAAAAAAATATTTAAAAACGTATCGTAAACAATCCATTTTTTAATTTTAATAATAAAATACTATATTATTAAAAATATTTTAAAGCAAACCATTTTTAAAAATAAAAAATCCTACATAATATTCATGTAAACACTCCTAAATTAATACTAACTTAATAAAGGTACTGTATTAAGTGAGAAAAATTATACAATCAACCTTGTTCACCACATCATCCATAGTCCCAAGCAATCAAGACCGTTGATCTTAATTTTTTTCCAAGTGAATCATCATCTCTTTCCTACATGGACTTAGTGGATGGATAGTTATTAGGTAGTTATTTAAAGATCAACGGTCCTGATTGTTTGGACTATAGATAACGTGATGAACAAGGTTCACCGTATAATCTCTCATCAAGTGATGATCGATGTCTAGGCTTTCAACATCATTGAACACGTGTTGAAATGTGAACAACAAAGTCATGCCAGACTTTTCTCACTTGCTTCCCTTTGCCCACCAGAACCAAACATGTCGTCCACGAAATTTCCATGCAGTGCTGTATGAAAACTAGTCTCAAATATATATATATATATATATATATATGTATGCATGGAAAATCAAACACACTCTCACCAGTATATAAAGAGATGTAAGAAAAATGAAATGCAAGAAACGGAGGTTGTGGGAATCTTGTCGCAGGAGCGATGGCACTGCTTTATAGATATCTCAGTGCCATCGCCTTTAGACAAGATACCTGCAACTTCTTTAACTGCTCCATCCTCATTTTCCCCAGATTTCCAGAGGTATCTGTCTTTGCATTAATCTTCTTTTATGTAAACTGTTATACAGCAGATCTTGGAAGCTTTGGAGGTTGAAAGATGAATTAATGGCAGACATTTGTCAACAATAGTAAGCTCTGTAAGTGTTTTATCCCGGTTCCGACTCGACACGACCTTAATATATTTTTACAGAGGTGGTTCAAAAATTTTGGGAACTCGGTGTAATTTATTAAAATGTGGCGCTTATAAGCAATTGTTCATAGTTCCCACCGGATCTAAAAATGTATCCCTTAAAAGCAATTGTCCTTTTTAGGGGGCCCTGTACGGTCTTTTGTATTGTGTCTGTCTATAACCTCAATAGATCTATAGAAGCAATAATAATAAGAATAATCAATAAGATTCTATATTCAATTGTCACATTTAAGATACAATTATAACGTCTTAATAATTATAACTCATTTTTTAAAAGTATTTTCAAAATTTTTGCAATGAATTTCGAGATTAATATTAACTAATGAATGTAGTTTATCAAATTTTGGGGCCCTCTCATTTAGGGGGCTTTGTGCGGTTGCTCTTATTGCGTATGTCCAAAATCTCCACTGTATTTTTATCACCAATTTGTCCTGACAAAATAAAAATAATAACTCTGCCTTGATCCGACTCTAATATTTTAATAAAAAACCTGATTAAACCTAATTCGACTCAGAAAAAATAATAAAAATATTATATTATATATAAAAATATAATAAATTATATTAATATATCAAGTTAAATAAAAAATTATTCTAAATTCAACCGACCCAATATCATTTGTTCCTCAACAATCCAACTTGAATTCGATTTTTTAAAATATAAACTACACCTATTAAACCAAATTAGATTAAAACATACTAATTTCGAATCATATTATCATCCCATATCTCTTATCAAACTTTATAAGGTTATTTAAAAGCTCTCTAAAAAAGATTTGTCTAATGATGTTTTCAAAGCATTTATTAATTTAGATTTTTTTTTCAAGTTAAATATTATTTTTAAATATTTATTGAGAATTAAAAGACTTTATTCTTAAAAGAAACGAATTCAAATATATGAGTAAAAATTTTCGTCTCTTTATCATATATCTTTTTATGTCTTCTGTTAAAATTTTTTAGAAAATTGAATTTTCAACCTTAACCCTTATTTTCTATATCCTAAACCCTAAATCTTACACTCTAAAAAATATATTCTACTCCTAATTTCCTAAACCCTAACCACAAACCCTAACCTTAAACCCTAAACTCTACACCTTAAACCTTATAGTTTAAAACAGAGACATAAAAAAACATGAAAAGAGATAAACGATTTTTATTATAAATATATATATCGCATCTAAAATATAACAATCCCAATAGATTAAAAAATATATAGAATAATTATTTTTGCATTAAGGGCGTTTCCCCTCCAATTATTTCTTGTCCATAACAGTTATTTGTCAGTGAAGGTGCTACACATGGGACATATGCTATTATTGGTTTTATTCTTCCGCCGACATATTTTTTACCTTTATATCTATTTATTCCACAAAAAGATTGTATATTTAAATTCATTAGAATATGTGATTTTTATGTGAAATAAATATTTGTTTCTAATATTTAAATTTATTTTTCAAAAATAATATATTATTCGATCTTATTTTTATTTTTGGGTGAATATCAGATTGTAAGTTTTCGGAGCGGATATGGATCAGAATATTATAAGTTTTGGATTATACGAAAATCCAAAAAATTAAAACTTCATTAATATTAATCTTATTATATTTAACAATTTAATGCTTGTTATATTCAAAATTTTAAAATTTAAACTTTTATAAATATGAATCTTATTGTATTTAGTAATTTATCATTTATTATATTCAAAATTTCAAAATTTTTATAAATACAATCTTTAAATTTGAAAAATTAGTTTAATCAAATTATATTTTTGGATAATCGGATATCCCATCCGAATATATATACGGATATGTAGATATCTATTTTTCCGAATCAGATACGAATCACTATATCATGAATCCAAAATCCAGATACTCAAAAAATCGAATCCGATCCTATATCCGATAATGAACACCACTAATTATGGGTCTTAATTTTAGTTTTTTTTTTCTTTCATCGAATATATACATACTAAAATTCTTCTTTATTGTTTATTTTATCGCAATTTCTAAAATAAAATTTTAAATATTTTATTTTTTAAAATATAAATCTAAAGATAATATATTTTATTTTTTTCACGCGCGATAACCTATATTTTGTATTCTTTTTTCTTCTCTCCGAACATTCTCTCGATATTTTTTTGTTTAATAAATCCTTTTATTTTCTTATGATTATAATTAAGTTTTTTTTTTTTTATCATAACTCAAACATGTTTTTATCTTGTTCCGTACAAATTCTGTTTTTGTTTTGGGTTTTAATTTTGTAAGACTTTTTTTTACTTTATTGATTTTTTTAAACGGAGTTATAATCGAATATCGAGAAAAATAAATTAATTAAATATAAAATTATAGGGATTCTCTATGTATTTTTTCAACGATCATCTTTCCTTCGATTAATGAATAAATATGTTAGCTTAACAGAAATATTTTTTTTGAATTAGCTACAGTGGAAATAGTAATATATATTCTAAAATATACTCTTAATCATTGAATATTAATTTTTAACTGTTCTCTTAACTATTGAAGTAAGATGATTCGGGTAAAAATCCTCTACTTATTTATTATGTCTCCATCCATGCCTCTCATTAAAATTTTTTAAAAAATTAAATTTTAAACCCTAACCTTATTTTCTATATCCTAAACTCTAAACCGTACATCCTAAAAAATACACCCTAACCTCAACCTTAAATCCTAACCTCTCTAATTTAAAGCAGAGACCTGAATAAAGGCATAAAAAAAGCAGACGATTTCCGCCCAGATGATTTTATTTCTACCTAAAGATAAAAGAAAAGATGCTTTTAACGAGTGTTAAACTCCGAACTAAAAACCCCGAATAAAAAAATATAAATAGCTTTGATAAATCCATCATCAACCCATTTTATTTTTCCATAGGTGCTTTCATTTTACAATTTATATTCCAACAAATGTGAACATGCCAAGGAATAGTCAGCAAAACACAGCAGCCGATAGAGAATTGGCAAATTCCATGAAAAATCCGTCATTGTTCCTATATTCTTATACCAATTACAGACTTGACTTGCTTTTTCAATCTTGGAAGTGAAGAAAAAACAAAACCCTAATGAGCTGTAAACAAACAAACAAAAAGAAGCAATGGATCCAGAGCTGTAAACCAATGCGATTTCAAGGAAATTTAAGGTTGCAGACCCCAAAATAACAAAGGGTCATAGATCCTTTGATTCCAACCTCCAGATCTGCGGTGTGTATGAAACTACTAGTACTACCCCTCCATCATCATCTTCATTAGGGTTAGTTTTCTTGAATCTTTGGTAGGAAAGTTTGAGTCTTGAATGTTATTTGCAGGTACATGTTTAGTTTAAACTTTAAACCCTAATCTAGATCTGTCTGTACAAGCTTAGTTTTGTTGTAAATTGAATGGTGTATTTCAAAAGAATCCTACTTCTTTTGAGAAAGATGTCTGTTTTTATGTTTTTCAGACCCTCTTTGGAAATTCCAATTTTTCTGATACATCAATCCAAACATCCAAGAGTCATTCAGCCTTAATGTTTAGATTCTTTTTCCCTTTTGAAGCATGCATTGTAGGGATTAAAAAAACGGTATGTTATTGCTATAGTGACTGTTATTTAACGGTAACGTCGTTATCTAAAACCGTTATTCGTAAAAATAATAGTAAGATTTAAATTCACATCAATAACGATTGTTATTTAACAGATAACGGTTATCTTCTGCTTCAATTAACCAAGTGTTCATAGATTTTTGCTCCTTATGTTCCACATTCCGCACAAGTGTTTGTTGAATCTCGAATGGTACGCATTCTCGAAAAATATATTTAAGAACAATCCCGATTCTAAATTCTAAATTTTAAATTCTAAATTCCGCTTTATTCTAGATGTTTTTATCAGTTTGATATGGTTATAGTCTTCAACTGAGATATATATGCAGCAAACTCCATTTCTAGCTGCATTTCTGCTTGTGTAAGATATTTAAGATCTGGTAGTATTTCCTTTGCGACATCTTTGGGGTCGAACCCAACCCCCTTGGCATATGCATGCCGACCTAGTTCTGGCAGAAAAAGGCAACATTCTGAAGCAGCTGCCAGTGCTGACTAGTCAAGGACATGTCCTTAGATTGTGCTATATTTACCCTACAACTCTTTTGGGTTCACCTCTACCCCACATTCCCACCATCACAACCCTATCATCTAAAACAACTGAAAGTGACCATTCAAATCAATTCATGAGCCTGGTTAGATCCAGCAGATAAAGTAGCTAATACTTAACATAAATTTGGTCTGGTCCATGATAGCAACAAGCAGTTAAAACATTTATTAAATTTGGATGCTTCTTATAGTTGGAGGAGAGATTATTATATGGTCCTGACTTATTATATCATCTATAATCTCATCTAATAAAATTTATCTACATGGGCGAAACTATATGAGATGAAGAGGGGCGATCATTCCTCACCCACGAAAATTTTTTTCCCACTTTTTTCCCTATTTAGGTTCTTTTAAAAAATATTTTTTTATGAATTTGTCCCCTACTTCTAAACATTTATGTTTTGTCCGCCTCAACCTCGAATCATGGTTCTGTCCTTGATTATTTATTTAATGATATGTAGAAAAGTGGTGAAAAGTCACCTTGTAAAGAGAAAAGGTAAAGATTCCCTTTGAAAAAAAGATGAAAAATTATTATTAGATGACATCATTAATGAAGTGATAAGTCAGATCCATCTAATAATTTTTTTAGTTGAGAAATTATTACATGGTTTTGGCTCACCATGTCATCTATGGTCTCATCCAATAAGATTTATTTATTTAATGATATATAAAAAAGATATAAAGATTCATCTTATAAAAAAGAGAGGTGGGATTCACTTAAGAAAAAGATGAAAAATTATTATTGAAAGAGATCATGAATAACGTGATAAGCCATCTAATAATTTTTCTAATTGAGAAACTATTACATGGTTCTGGCTCACCACGTTATTCATGGTCTCATTCGATGAGATTCATTCATTTAATGACATGTAGAAAAGAGGTAAAGATTCAATTTAAAAAAATAGATAAAAAATTATTATTGGATTTGACCATGAATTACATGAAGTGCCAAGTCCATCTAATACTTTTTCTAGTGAGAAATTATTGCATGATCTCAATTCACTACGTCATCTATGGTCTCATCTAATGAGATTCATCTATTTAATGACATGTAGAAAAGATGTAAAGATTCACCTTGTAAAAAAAAAAGAAGGTGAAGCACGAACCCTCTAACTCAAACGATTAATGGAACGATTGTTGTTCCTAGAGGTCATGGGTTTGAATACCAACGATGTCAACAGAGTGATTGAGTAATCAATGTTAAATGATGGAGAAATACTACTGTAATTACTATTAGCTTCTTCAAAAAAAAAAGAAGACCTGGTGATTAATTTTGAAAAAATAGATAAAAAATTATTATTAGCTGAGACCATGAATGATGTAGTGAGCCGACACCATATAAAATCATATAGAAAAAAGATAAAAATTCACCTTGTAAAGAAAAGTGAAGATTCACTTTAAAAAATAAATAAAAATTTATTATTAAATAAGACAATAAATAACGTGATAAATCAAATTCATCTAATATTTTTTTAATTAAGAAATTACTGCATGCCATATAATATTTTTTTTAGTTGGAGACAATGGTGGTGTGCCATTAATAATAACAAATGAATGAATATATAAGTTAACTAATAAACATAATTTACTCATAATACTCATAGAGATGGTCAAATTAAATAATAATTTCAGGCAACCTCTTCTATTTACTCTCATAATAATTAAAAATCAATAATTTACCTCTCGTTTTGAATTTCTTCAATTGACTTTCAACTTTCTAAATTATATTAGTTTCACACTTTGATTATCATTGACTAATGTAGGTGTTATAACTAGTCGTTTTTTATTACATTAGACATATTGTTGTTAAATATAATTAATAATAATTAAGTTAGCATGTTTATATATTATTTTTTTAATAAATTAGAATAAAAATTATTTAAAAAATTTGAATTGTTAAAAAAAATGCTTAAGCGATTGTTCACACCGTCAAAAATAATAGTATATGCAAAGGATGAATTAAAACTATATATTTTTTTTTGTAATCTTTTTATGTCTCATACTAAAAGAATTAGGTTTAGGGTTTAATGAATTATAGGTATGATATATTTTTAGGGTTTAGGATTTAAAATTTAGGATTATAGCTTAAATATTAATTATTTAGTGGTGTACATATACATGGGCACCAAAAAAGATGAGTAGAAATCGCATGCCCCTAATTGTGTCATTTCTATGCCCATGTTAAAAAATCCTTAAAAATTAATTTTTAAACCTTAACCCTTAGGGGTGAGCAAAACTCGACTCGAATCGAAAAACTAAATAACTCGACTCGACTCGAGGCAAAAATACTCGACTCATTTTGACTCGACTCGAAATTTCATAGACTCGACTCGACTCAAAAAAATTTCAAATAAAGTTTGAGTTGTAAAATAGAAACTTGAATAACTCGAAATTTTTAGTAATTAAATGAATAATTTTTAAGTTTAAGACTAATCTCTCAATTTTATATGGTATATATACATTGATATATAAAAATATAAAAAATATTGCTACATATGAAAAAAAAACATACATGTATATCTTATATGATTAGAGAAAGTCGTCTAAATTAAAATCAAATCATACTATAAAATGATAAATAATTATAATTAAATATTTATAGGAACTCGAAACTCGACTAGATTCGACTCGACTCGAATTTCTTAAACTCGACTCAAACCGAAAAAATTTCAAATAAAGTTTGAGTTGTAAAATATGACTCGTCAACTTGAATAACTCAAAATTTTTTGACTCGACTCGATCGAATACTCACCCCTATTAACCCTAATGTTTTACATCCTAAACTCTACATCCTAAAAAATATATTTTACCCCTAATTTTCTAAATCCTAACTACAACATATATAACCTTGAACCCTAAACCACTAATTTAAAGTGAGGCATCAATAAGGACACGATTAGGGGCAGACGATTTGTATCGAAAAAAGATAAAATATTTTTGTCCAAAAAGGATACCGATGGCATGTAAACATAAAAAAAAATATTTTTTCCTTTTATTATGTCTATTTTTATGCTCCACTCTAAAAAATATTTAAAATTTAAATTTTATACTCTAACCTTAATTTTTATATCTTAAATCATAAATTTTATACCCTAAAAATATATCTTATTCCTAATTTGTTGAACCCTAACTTGAGTGTTCATTATTGAATACCCGGTTTTTGAGTACCCGAAAAATCAGGTACTCGATTCCTTCAGGTATTAATTTTTCGGACCGTGTCCCGACCCATTTATATCGAGCACCCAATAGTTGGTACCCGTAAAATCCGGGTAACCAACTAATCGGATAACATATATCTGGTTTATATTTTTTATTTTAAAATTAAAAAATCACTTATTAAACACATAAATTTTAAAATTTTATAACACATGACCAAACATAAAAATTAATGATTTAAAGTTAATTTACTATATATAGATATATATATACATATATATGTATATTTATTAAAGTTTATCACTAAAATAACATTAAAAATATTAATATCATTTTTCTCTATATTAACAAATTAATAAAAATATATTTGAAATATTTAAAAGTTTAAAGCATATAATACAAATATAAAATTAATTTAGATATTTAAATTTAATTTTATATACTAATATTAAGGAATCTATAATAAAAATATAATTTAAAACAAATATATATATAAATTAAAATTTATCTGGTCGGGTAGAGGACCCAATAACTAGAAAAATCGGCCCAAACCCGATTTAATTATTCTCAGATCAGGTAATTTTTTGGGGAATTATCTGATATTTTTGTTTTGGATAGTTAGATCAAGTAATTTTGAACACCCCTAATTTTAACATTTCCTGTAATTTTAATTTTTAAATTTTAAATTTTAAATTTATTATTTTAAAATAAGACTGAGAAAAAAGTACAATAAAGGAATAAATGATTTACATGTAAACATATCTTTATACAGATTTGAATACAACCTTTTTCATGAAAATTACTTTAAATAAAAGATAATAATAATGAACCGAACCAGACAGCAATGTGAAACCAAACATTTTTTTAATGTGTTTTCACTTGATCAGGTCCTGTCTTGACTGGATCTCCATCTCACAGTTGTCAACCTTTATTTGAAACCAAATTATGATGCGAAACCCAGAGAGATTTGACTTTGAATTCTGTCTCTTTAATCAACCAAACCCTAGTTTCACACCATCTGGTCCACACCCATATTCCTTCTTTTATCGTGTTGTATGGACTAAAGAATCTTTCAAACATGTACCTGGTCTTGCTTCTACAGGAACATGTTTTTGCATATATATATCAGACAGGGAAATTAAAGCAGCAATGGAGATGAAGCAGCAAAGAGATGCTAATGGAATCCTGTCGCAAGGGAGATGGTGTTTATTTCATTTACTGTTTTTGAAATACACATTATCTCTCTGCGACAGGATTCATGGTAATCTCTGATCTGATTAGTTTTTCTTAGTATTGTGTTTTGTCTGCAAACTTGTACAAGGTTGGTGTACTATTTTGTTCTTTTTTCATATTTTTTATGGTATATAACAAGTTTAGGGATGGATCGAGAGATACTACGAGTAATTACATTCTTCGAAAATTTTAAAATTTAATATATCTGCATTAGATATAGAGAGTGTTTAGAGGTTTTATTTTAAAAAATAAGGTCTACGAAGTTTATTTTAGAATCTAGACCAAAAGCTATAGTGTATGTGAAAAAAGTCACATACAAATAGTGATTTGGAAGAAAGACGTCACCTGTAGGGGTGTTCAAAATTACACGATCCGACTACCCGAAACAAAAATGATGGGTAATTCCCGAAAAAAAAATATCCGACCGGGTCGGGTTCCTGACCCGAGAATAATTGGGCTGGGCTTGGGCTGATTTTTTTCAATTACCGAGTACTCGACCCGACTAATTTAAAATTATATAATTTTTTAGTTTTAAATTATATTTTTATGGCAAATTCCTTAATATTTGTACATAAAATTAAATTTAAATCTTTAAATTAATTTTATGTTTGTATTATATACTTTTAATTTTTAAATTTTTTAAATATATTTTATTAATTTGTTAATATCGAAAGAAAAAAACGATATTAATATTTTTAATATCATTTTAACGATAAACTCTAATAAATATATGAGCGTATATACATTAAAATATTTTAAAATTAATTTTAAATCAGCAATATTTATGTTTGTTCATATATTATAAAATTTTAAATTTTGTGTTTAATATGTGATTTTTTTTAAATTTTAAAATAAAAAAAAATAAAAATATATATATGAACCGGGTACCCGATTTTTACGAGTACCCGAAAACCGAGTACTCAGTAATGAACACCCCTAGTCACTTGCCATAGGTGTTCTATATTTTTAAAATATTTTTAAAGATTCTTTAAGTGAACAGTTGTTGTTCCTAGATGTCACGGGTTCAGGCACTAGTAATGTCAGCACAGTGTTTGAGCGATTAATCTCTAATGGTTGAGGGTATACTCTAGAACAGATACTACTGTAATACTGTAACTGATTCTAAAAAATAATAATAAATTTAGATTGGATTATCTACAAAATTTTCCCTTTTATATAGTTTAGATTTTTTTTTTTTTTGTATTGATGATTTAATTTTAGACCTTTAAAATTTGACTATTCAGACATCCCATTAATAAATTAGAAGATATTGAACACTTAAATATTATATCAACGATAATAATAATTAAATCGAACTTAATAATCATTAATCAATTTATAACTAATACGTATTCGATAATTTGAGGTACTCTAGTTAATAATTTTATTTCTTTCAAATACTAATGCGTATTCGATAATTTGATGACATGCGTATATTTTTCTTGTTAAGTAACAGAGACAGAATCAAAATTTAGGATTAAAAAAAATAATAATATTTAAAAGAAATTAAATTTAAAAATAAATTATTTTTCTAAAATAATTTATATAAAAAATCAAAATAAAAAATAAGAAAACTATTTTGTTTGAATTTTGAATATCGAACTCCATGCCTAAGGCTAAGGCAACTCATTTTTCATTTTCTTGTTGGCTGCAACGAAATTTCTATGTGGGAGAGATCATTTTCATTTTTTAATGAACTAATTAATATTTAATTATATGGAGTTTATTAAGGTAAGGAAATTACTAGCAAACTTCCATTTCAAAATAAAGAAAAAATAATTAAAAAAACAAGAAATATGCTCAACTTTGTTGAATATTAGAGTTAGGGTAACAAAACTCAACTCGACTCGAAAAAATCGAATAACTCGACTCGAGACGAAAATATCCGACTTGTTTTGACTCGACTCGAAAGATTTTCAAATAAAGATTGAGTTGTAAAATGAAAATTCAAATAACTCAAAATTTTTAGTAATTAAAGGATTTATTTTTAAATTTGACATGAGTCTCTCAACTTTTTATGATATATATATTGATATATAAAAATATAAAAAATATTACTATATATGAAAAATATATACATAACATATTTTTTATGATTAGATAAAGTCGTTTAAATTAGAATCAAATCATACTATAACATGATAAATAATTACAATTAAGTATTTATTGAAACTCGAAAACTTGACTCGATTCGACTCGACTTGAATTTCTTAAACTCGACTCAAACACAAAAAATCAAATAAAGTTGAGTTGTAAAATATAATTCGTCAACTCGAATAACTCGAAATTTTTTACTCGATTCGACTCGATCGAATATTCACCCCTAATTAGAGTAGGAACTTTTAGGGGTTTTCCATCGCATTCTTTAGTTGTTTTTATTTTCTTAGAAAATTAAAATACTTTACATTCTAGAAAAAAATGTCAAATCTTTCAAATTTGGTCCATCAAATTTTTAATATTTTAATTTTATCTTTTAAATAAGATTCACATTTTAAATTTTTCATCAAAATTTTAAAACATTTTATTTTATCTTTAAATTAATATTTTTATTTTAAATCGGTCCTTAAATACTTATCAATTAATTTGAATCAAATATCAGTAAATTCATTATACAACAACGCCAACTATTCATTTTTTGTTTTGTTTACAACAAAATAATTAAGACAAACCGTTAATGTATGTTTAAGATGGTAAATTAAGAATTTATTTTTAATATGCTCGTCTGTAATTTTTTTTTAATATTTCCACTCTGGATATATTCGGTGACGGATGCACGCTTGTTATAGGGTGTATCCGTACCTACCTGAACTTTTAAAATTTTATACATTTATTTTTTATTTTTTTATTTTTATGAATTAATTTTTAAATTTTTTTATAATATATAAAGTTTATACCCACCTTAAAATTTTAAAAATTTATATATATCGACTCTCAAATAAATTATTAAATCTACCACCGTAAATATCACATAACTTCCGTCGCGTTTCATTTAAAGTTCAAATTTCGGACACGAGAGTAACCATGTCCCTTGAAACATTAAAAATATGAGCAGAGAACAAAGATTGTGTGATTAAAGCAGAGGTCTGATGCACGTGAGTCACAGGATTATAATTGTAATTAATGAAGATGGAATGTGCTTTGCACGAGTTTAAGACATATAAATAGTATGTTTTGAAAATATAAAAAATAATACAAGGAGAGTATAAAAGTATTTGTATAGAAAATTATTAATCTTGGGTTTAATTTTTTTAACTGTTTTATTTAAGGATGAAATGGAATTGTAAATTAAGAAACAAAATGACATAATAGCAAAAGTATCCCTCAACATTTTTTTTTTTGCAATTGCATATAGAGCTGATCATGAGTTTGGTCCGCTCGTGAGCTAATCAAACTCGGTTCAATTAAAGTTTGGTCAAAATTTATTTATGATTCGGTTCGAGATCTTAATAAGTAGAGTCGACTCAAACTCAATTCCGAAAAATCGTGAACGGACTCGAGATAATTATGTGTATATATATGCTATAAGTAATTGTTTAGTTATTTGGACATTATTTGTTTGTATTGTAATAATATTTTTTGTTATTTGGATTAATCTACTTTTTAGATACTCATTTTTTCTTTTTCGACATTGAATCTTATTTTATTGTTAGTTAATGAAAGAGTTTTTTAATGAAGCTCCATCTCTTATAAAAAAAATATAATAAAATTATTCATTTCGAGTCGAGTCAAGCCCGACGAGTTTCGAACTCAAACTGAATTTATAGTATTATTTTTGAGCCGAGTTCGAGCATAAAATTTTGAACTCATCGAGACTCAAGCCCGAACCGAACCCAATATAACTGCTTCCGAATTGAACCAAACCTGACCAGGCTCGTTATCACCCCTAATTTCCGCCATCAAGTTGTCACACCGCATTAGTTGATCGGTCATCCAAGAGGGACTTATCAAATAAAAAATGAAATTTCAGGGGTTGAGTTACAAAAAGAAATAATGGCACACTTGAACTAAACTGAAATAACATCAATAGTTGAAGGACTCGATTATAATTTTGAAATTTGGGATCAATTTAGAATCGAGAAATAATTTGAGGACGTTGGTGCAAATCCCCCTAATTATTTATCTTTATATAGAAGCTACATGGCTAATTATGTAAAGGATTACTATTTTCATAAGTGGTGCATATTTTATAATCTATTCAATCTGGTACAAATAAACTCATGCAATTGAAAGGCAAAATAAATTCTATTTTTAAAAACTTTGTTCAATTTCTGATAGTTACATTAGCACTGCAAATATATGCATCCATCTCAAAGTGGTCTTGTCTACTTCCTGCCCCGTGCCGGAAGGAATGCCGAATACTCATCCATCATCTTCGTCTTCCGATTTATGTATAACCGAACCCTAATTATCATGAATGTGGCAATAACCAAGTTTCTGGTGGGATGGTATCATTTGCATTGCCGTGGACGAAAATTGTCGTTGGATAGAAGAGAGCTGATCAAAATTTCCAACCTTGTTGCTCCGGAGCCGGGCTTGATGACTGTCGTATTACCGATAACAGAACAAGGATCACTCCCATTCTGCCCACTTCCTACACACCAACCACCAGGAGTAACCATGTCTGGACCCCGAGACAAGAGCTCTGAGTCGATCTTGTCTAGCACTGGATCATCCAGCGGGAACTTTCTTGCGAAAGGGGCATTGCTGTTAATCATCCTTTCCATGTCGTCAAGCTTGAGGAGATGAGGATGCTGCTTAGGAGGGTTATCCCATGATATAAAATGGAGGTCGCTGTTTACGGTAGTGTTACGGAATTCTTGAGCATTACAAATCACGGTGTGGAAGTAACCTTCCGGAGAAGATAAAAAGTTAGCATAGTACATGAGGACCGTTCGAGGTAGGTTATCCCATCCCCAAATGCAGTAATCGATAAAAGGTCGAGAAAGTGCCATCCAAGCAGAACCTATTACAGAAAGAGAGATGCTGGTCAGAGGTATCACCTAATGCAGATAAATCGAACCACAAACATCTACAACGATAACAGATTATGGCAACAAGGTATTTAACTTATTGTACAGATGCAAACATGGGAAGATCGATGCAAACTCGATTCCTATGTGGTTTAAGGGGAAGTGAAATAGTGAACCGATAACAATGGACTTCACCGCATAATTGACACGTTCCATGTGCTTTTAGTACGATGATGGAAACTACGCGCTTAATCGAGTGAAGCAGTCGGGACATTTCATTTACAAGTCTACATACCAATCCACTTCAGAGCAGAAACACCTAAATCTTGTGATGATATAAAAGGTATAAAACCGAAAATAACCATCCTCTAAATAACCACATCAATAAGCTATGTTCGTCCAATTCGAAAGAAGAGAACACGAAAAGGGAAGTTGTTTATTCTCCATAGTCCACCAAAAGCAGTCGGGACATTTCATTTACAAGTCTACATACCAATCCACCTCAGAGCAGAAACTCCTAAATCTTGTAATGATATAAAAGGTATAAAAACGAAAATAACCGTCCTCTAAATAACATCATCGGTAAGCTATGTTCGTACAATTCGAAAGAACAGAACACGAAAACGGAAGTTGTTTATTCTCCACAGTCCACCAAATTGATCTCAGATCATGAGAATATAACAATCAGATATGTAATCTAGACCTCTAACTTAATAAAGAATCATCAAATGGAAACCAGACATGCCATTTTCAACCTTAATTCCACTATTCTGACCTCTAAAAGGACCATTCAAAATTTTCAGACATCATTAAATAACCATTAACTAAATATAGTAACCAACACAAAACTTTAATAAATTTGAAGGTTTAAACATGTTTGCCTGTAAAGAGTTTGAATGCAGTAGGAACACTTCTCCTTTGAGTAACCCAAAACACATCAGATTTCTTTGCACTATACAACCCTGGATCTATAATAATTGGCTTAGCTCTATGAAACCTGCCATTAACAACAACAAGAAAACCCCAATAATCACTCAATTTCCATAAATAAAAGATACCCAAAAATGGAAACTTTGAGCATAATTGAAATCTAAATATTTCAAAATTACTTACTCTTTCCACCCAATATTGCTTGTATGATCTATGAAATTCAGATCCCTTGGCAAGTTTGAAAATGTGTGAAACAGATCTGGAAAAAATAAGATAAAGGAATGATTTTTCACCCCAAAAAATGGGATAAAAATCAAAATTTTGAATATCCAAACTCACCATCTTGAGTAACAAGGGGATAATCAGAAGCACTGAGATTGATAAACCAGTCCCAATCTCCACCTTCTTTCAGCAAAATTGCAGCAGCGTGAAGCGTATTAGCAACCATTGTAGGACCTCTATAAGTAACCAAATTAGCTTTCACGATCATCCGAACATTCCCAAATTTGTTAAACAGTTGATGATCTTTCACATATTTCTCCAGATCGAGCCTCTCTTCGGAGCTAGCTTCCCTGTCAAGATGAACCACATACTGGTTCAAAGGATGATAGAGAGCTAAAAGAGTCCTTCTCAGCATCCGCCCGTCTCCGGCGGAGCCCGAAATGAGGTAAGCGAAGCGGGGAAGTAGAGGGAGAGTGGAGACAGAGATGGGTTTGAGTTGGTTCTCAATGAAAGGGGATGAGTCTCCGCCGGTGACGGCGGAAGGATAGTAGAAGAAAAGAAACGGGGAACCACCGAAAGAGGTCAACGTTGTTAAGAATAGTAAGAACAAAGAAACGATGGAGCCAAGAGCTAATGGCAAGATCCATTTCCGCTCCATTGCTTGATTACTGTTGTGGCGAAGCTGCGAGTAATATGTTCTTAATTTCTTCATTGTTTTCCTTCTTCTATTGGGTTTTCTCTCCTTTTTGTGTTGTTTGGATGGATGGAAAGACTGATGGAAAATTTTAGAGCTGATCTAATCCATCTGAGAATGTTAAAAATGATAGCTTGGGAGTGAATCTAAGGAGCCGCTCAGGTGTGTTAGATACAGAAAGAACAATTTACAGCCGTGAAAAGCGGAGATTTAGGACAGTTTAATTAAAGTGTTAATTATTTTTTAACCGATAATAATGATTAATATTTTTAAGTATATAAACGATTGATTATAAAATATATTTTATTTTTACAAAAATTAAATTTTAAATTTTATAATTAAGAGATAAATAAGCAATCAGCATACTACATCTTAAATTTTGAATTTTTTAATAATTATAACTATATTTTCTTAAAAAGTAATACAAAATATTATAAATACAATATATATATATATAATAAACACTAAATTCAACAAAAGAAGCTTATACAAAAATAAATGTTTGTAGCTTTTTTAAATAAAATCTTAACGTCCAATATTAATAATCAAACAAACTGATAAAAGAATACGATAAAGGGTTGTGTTCAGTTGAGTTTTTAGTTGATTCGTATTTAATATAAATTTTAATATTTTTATTTAAGTATAATATGATTAAACACCTGTAATGTCGTAATATTAAATGTTATATTCGCAATTGCGATAAAAATGACGTGATCGAAAATACGGTCGGAAACATTTTTAAATCTTTATTTGAAATAGTGTAGAGAAGAATTTAAAGTGGAAGAGGGTAAGGTGATAAAGAAGATAAATAGTATTGGAATAGTTTTTAATTGTCACGTCAATATCGATTAATAAAAAACAACAAGAGTGATCATATTAAAAATAAAATAAAATTTGAGAGATTTTATCAAAATATTTAAAAATATTATGATTAAAATGAAATTGTAACGACTCAAATTTGGGATCCGATGGTTGGGTTAACCCGAAACATTAGACTCTGGTGTTTGGGCCTTGAGTTTGAGTTTTGGGCCTTAAGCTTTTGGGTTTTGCTTGGTTGTTGGGCTTTGAGAGTTTTGTAAGGAGGATATTTTAGTAAATGCATAATAAAAATAAAATGAAGAGAAAAAGGTTATGTTTTGCGGAGGATGATATCATATTTTTATTCTTTATCATTTCCTTCTTCCTCCTCCATAGATACAAGAAAAGAAATAGTAAAAGTTTGATCTTTGATGGGTTTGCTTGTGAATTTCGTTCTGGAGTTAGAGAAGAAGTTGTTAGGCTGTGTGTGATCTATCTTTTAAGGTAAAGAGGGCTAGTTTTGGTGGAGAAAGGTTATTGATGAGTTTAGAGATGTAAGAATGGGAGGAGGGTTTTAAGGGATTCTTTCATCAGTTCTTTTGATGTTTTAGCTTTTAAAGACATCACTAATATGCTTACAAACTGGTTTTAATCTCTTTCTTGTAGAGAAAGAAATTAGAGAACCTTTAAGAAAGCTTGGTAAGGAAAAAGCTTGAAGAAACGTTTTTTAGATTTGGAGGCTTGTTTGCTCGAGGTTGGTAGCCCTCAAACTCTTCTTTGCATCATTCATCTCATGAGTAAGTTTAATGGTGATTTTTGAGTCAAGATGTTTGATGACTTAAAATTGATAGGAAAACACTTTAATCACTTTCAATAATGTATAGAAATAATTTAGGATTAAATGGTTTAAGTTTGAGAAAGATTCTTAGTATTTTTGGGTGTAGGCCTGCATTTTCGTACAAACGTATCGATACTGGGAGGTCGCGTATTGATACCGTAGAGAGAAAACGAAGGCTTAGAAGATAGGCGTTTCGAAATGCCATGCTCGTGTTTTGATACCGATTTCTCCGGTAGTAAATCATATTGATACCCTTAGGTGGGCGTTTCGATACTAGAATTTCCAGTGTCAAAATATTCCAATACCCCATATAGGGTATATCGAAACGGGTAGGTCTCTTCTTGGTCATTTTGGAAGGATGGTCAAAGAGTATCGATACGTCATGGAAGGGTATTAATACAAGGGCATTTTGATACCCTCTTTGTAAGGGTATCGATACAAGGGCATTTCGATAACCCATATAGGTGTATCGAAACCCCTGAGCAATTTTGTCCAAGTTTAAAGAGATGAGCTTGAGGATTCTATAATTTATGTTAAGGGTTCCTATGGGTTACTTAAGTTATAAATGAACAATTAAAACTTGGAATTGATGATAATAGTGTTAGGTGTTATAGTTTACTGTTTTAGTCCCCTTTTTACTTGTGTTTATTGCTATACTTAAGCATTTAATTAGTTACGTTTTAATATTTTTATGCATTTTAATTAGTTGTCACCTTATATCTTTATTTGGTTATTTTTAACTAATTTTCGGTAGAAAAAGATGCTATTGTGGTTTGTTTTCATGTTTTGCAGAAAGTAACCCTTAATAAAGGAGATATCTATGGAAAGAAATAATGAAGAGAGTCAAGATGGATCGGGTGATCTTAGAGAAAGTCAAGATGAAAGAGATATCTATTGAGGATCAGCAGCTCAATTTTATGAAGTTCATGAAGGAGCACACATATGCCATGCATCGGGTGATCTTAGAGAAATTTCCAAACTGCTTTGTATCGTTCCCAATTTTTCCAGCAAATTTAGTTACCACGATAATCACTACTGTCAAGGCAACCGTTACTGCCAAAGCAACTTCAATTGTTCCAGCAACTACTACTGCTCAGGCAACGGATGTTACTAACAAAGGAAAGAAACCAATGGAGGAACCTAGCCGCACTGATTCATTCTAGAGTTTAGGGGATTCAGATGCAATGATTTCTGAACCAATGCTATCTCCACCAACGGAACCGAAAGTATCAAAGCGCAAAGCCCATATAATTGTGGAGATCGACGAGGATAGACCCTATAGTGATGATGAGCGAAGGGAGAGGGTTCCACCAGCACCATCAGCCGTACGAACTTAACCACCAAGAAAGGGAAAGAAAGCCAAATTGATGGCAACAAGGACATTGCTTACCAAAAGTGACAACTAATTCATTTATTATTTATATTTTTATTTTTACATGCATTGGGACTAATACTCGTCTCGAGTTTGGGGGATATTTACCTTTAATCATTCATATTAGTTGCATTCATCCTTCATGTTTCATATAGTTTTATATATTAGTTGTCAAGAATTTCGATTTGATCTACTTGCTTTTAATTTGATGGATAACCAATGATGAGATTTATGCCATTGAACTTAATTAAAATTGCCTTTGATTTTAGAATTTTATAGGAAGAATTTAGAATCTCACTATGATGCCGAATCTGTTACACGGTTGTAACTTGTTGATTGATAGAAACTTTGTGATTTTAGGTTGCTAGAATTCTGGGTATATATATCGAAAAAAAGGAAAAAAAGGATAAGCAATATCATTCTAGAGGTGCCCGAAATAGACTATAGTTTGTGTGCGTCAATGAATCGTTAAAGGTACCCGAAACCGGCTCTAGTAAAATTAATGCCCATACAATTTTTGTTAAAACCTTTGTTGTCACATAGAATCTTGAAAATCAACTTGTTCACAACCACACACACTTCATCACGAGCATTATAGTTTGATTCTGGAAAATTTCTTTTTCTTTCGAAAAATTTTAAGGTAATCATACTTTGTGCCCCAGTTCTGAGGTTGGAAGTTAAACTTTGAAGCATGTATTTTAAGATTGAATGCCTTAACAATTAATTGTAGGTTTGCATTGTTTGAGGACAAGCAATAACTCGAGTTTGGGTGTGTGTTAGGTGTTATAATTTACTATTTTAGTCTCCTTTTTACTCATGTTTATTGCTATACTTAAGTATTTAATTAGTTACATTTTAATATTTTCATGCATTTTCATTAGTTGTCACCTTATATCTTTACTTGGTTGTTTTGGGTTAATTTTCGGTGGAAAAAGATGTTGTTGTGGTTTGTTTCCATGTTTTGCAGAAAGTAACCCTTGATGAATGAGATATCTATGAAAAGAAATAATGAAAAGAAAGTCAAGATGGGAGGTATGGAAAGATTGAAGGATCAAAGCAAAGAAGGAAACATATGATGAGAATAAAATTAGAAATGGATATATTTTATAATGATTATTTTCATCTCTATATTATTCCATAATCCTTGTTGACCATATCGAATCCATAAAAGGAGCTTGCCGACCATAACATAGAGAAGGCTGGATCATGAGATTGGAGGGTGAAGCGAGTGACAGTTGTTTTTCATCTTTGTCTTTTTTTTTTTATTTTGAGTGATGAGATGAATGTTTATTGGAAACTATTGCTCAACCATAAATTAATTTAGTTGGATTGGGTTATTCTACTGTTATAGATGATTTAGTTTGATTTCTATTAAATTTGTGGTATGTTCTAAATTGAGGTTTACCTATTCTTAGTATTTAATTTGTTTGCGAGAGAATCGAGAGATGACCTCGATAAACGATTTATTTATCTAGATTCGGGAGGATTGGATTCACGAAACGAATATGTATGGTTCGATCCAAGTACGAAAAAACTAATCCGGCTTTAGGATAAGTGCAGAATTTCAACGGCTAACAGAAGCTACGCTTTGCCGAACCTTAAGGATAGTTGCCCAAATTGCTCGAGCAATTTCTTCCTCGCAATTGCCCAAACAATCTTCGAATTGACAACTCGAAGAAATAACATAAGCAATCGATTGAGCTCAATTGCCAGAACAAGTTGGGTGGTGCGAGCATCCATTTACGAAGAAGAAATCATTCGACAATCATTCCATAACTCGGAATAACCCAACCTCATTTCTCTCATCGATTATCTTAGTTACTTTATTTGCTTATTTATCATTTAAGTTTATTTCAAATCAATCTTCTAAACAACTTGTGTTTCTCATTACAGTGAAAGAGATTAATTCCCAAAAAGCGCATCAATCCTTGTGGATATGATACTTTTTATAAAATAACTTGAACGTGTACACTTGCACGCATTCGCGAAGTACTTTTTACACGCGATAAATAGCTTGATAAAGTGAATTATGCTTGAGGCTTGATCTTGTTTTAGGTCGTGGTATATTTTTGGTGTAAAGATCTTAGGTGAATCACCTTGTATGGTTGAGTTCTTGTGTGATGTGAATCTAGATAACCAAAATTAATATTGTAACACAAAGAAGGTCATCCGATCTAACATTCCGGGTGAAGTATTGAAGATCATTTACGAATGAAGGATCCTGATATTGTGTGGACGTGAGCCTCATTCAAAGATACTTGATGTAACATTCTGAGTATGAGATTTGGAGGATCCCGATGTTGTGTGGACGCGGGTTCATCCTTGAGTATGAGATCTCGATGTTGTGTGGACGCAAGCCCTACTCGTAGTGTAGGATTTCAATGTTGTGTGGACGCGAGCCTCACTACCTTATGCTTTGTGTTTTTTGGTTTGACATGTATATGTTGTGTGCGTTAGTATACATCTCATTATGCCATGTGTTAGGTGAGTATGGTAGAGCCATCATATCATGCATGATATTACATGGCTTGCTTTACTTTATTTATGATAAGCATGATGTTGACCGAGTGACGGTGTACCCACTGAGCTTTTGTAGCTCAGCGTTCCGAAATGTGTTTTAGTGGTAGGTTAGATGAAGTTGGATCGAGAGCACCATCAAGGTTGAAATTTTAGCACCGACTTAGTGTTAAAGTACAAATATTTAATGTAGTGGGCTAGTATTGTTGAACCCGTTGTATTTATAACTCTTATTTATTTTGAGCCAAATGTTTTTAAATGGTTTATATTAATGGAGCTCCAACTATTTTGGATTTATGTTCGGATTCAATTTTAAATTCTAATGAACTTGTTTTGGATTGAATTGTTATTTTGACTTAGTTTGTTTTCAATTGGGTTTGAAGTCAAAATTTTTGAAATAAGGGTTTAGGACCGGAGGCCTAATATGACATTGGATCGAGGGTGTTATAAAAATTATCTTCAAAATTCAACGACTATTTATATAATTTATCTTTATTTTAATTTATATTTACACTTCATAAATTGATAATCTCATTTGATTAACAATATCAAATAAATTGTATGTCAATATATCTAAATATGGAAAAGTTGATATTAAAATATAATCTCAAAATCAATTATATATAATTTGTAGATTTGACACTACAAATGTTGCTGTAATATTTTTTTATCGATTATTAGGAATACAGTCGAGATTTAGATTTAAAAGATTATATATTAATATTAAAAAATAAATTTATAAATAAATTAAATATTTAAAAATATTAAATAAAGATTTGATTGTTTAAATTCTTTAATTAGAATGTTTAGACTGAGATAAAAATTTTAATTTAAAAAATTGATAATATTATTTTTTTGAAACTAAAAATTTTAACAGAAAAGTTATAAAGACCCATTTAATCTTAATAATTATCAAAAATATTAAAATAACCTAGATTTAATATTTTTGTTTTAAAATTTCATTCTCATTTATTTATATTATGATATATATAAATTAATACTTTTTATTATCACATATTTATAATTATATTTAATAATGAATTAAATGTATTAAAAATAATTATATAAATAATAAATTAATGTTCTTGAATATGTTTAACAATGTTATATTAAAAATATTTTTATTAATATTAATAGATATAAATTATTAAAAATTAATAAATTATTTAAATAGTATCGGATATAATATGTCTTTGTATATAATTTTGCTTATTTAAATAATCAAACAACTATAATTTTTTAATTAATTTTATCAAATACGTTTATACAATTAGGTAATATAACTCATTAATCAAATCAATTAATACAATCAAATATTAATTATCAAACATCAATAAATGTGATTTTTTAAAAAAATTTAGTTAAGTTGTTAAATTTTATTTTTTAATATAAATTTTATGTGATTTTTTTATAAATCGAATTTATAAAATTTGAGCCAACATGATAATTTTTATTCGAATTTAAATATAATTATTTATAATATTATAATATTAAAATATTAATTAACTATAATTTAATTAATTTTTATAACTATATATAAAAAAAATTATTGGAGTACCTTAATTTAAAAAAAAATTAAACTACAATATACATATATTTCTTCAAAGGAAAATAAATATAATGACTACGTAATGATCTTTTAAAAATTATTATTTTTACAATACTTTTAAGTTTTTTCTCTATTGCTGTTGTCGTTCTTCATCTCTTTTATTTTTTTAATTTATGGTCAGCAACTAATTTTATATTAGTTGTCGATCACCAAATTTATTATTATTCTTGTACTTTTATTTCTTTATATGTTAATAAGAATCTTTACTTTTATGGTTCGTTTTCTTTATTCTTATGACGCATCTTTTATTTTTATTCTTTTGATTTATTTTATTTATCCTTGTGGCCATGATTCAATATACTCTAGCAATCGATTGTTGCAGAAATTTGAATCTGCGCTAATTTCTGATTATGATTTGGTCGGTGATCATTGATGGTTAGATATACACTCTATTTATGGTTGTGTACAGATATAATCAGTCATGGGTAACGGGATATTCTGAATGATGGTTTAGATCGCTCACCACTCTTTATTCACCCGCTATGTGTCTCGATTGGACAGAGATGAAAAGATTTAATAAACTTTTAAATTTTGATGATATATTTATCTTCATAGAATATATTTTACTTTTCTTTGTTTTTTAATTTTTCCGAATATTTTGTAATTATAATAATTTTTATGAATTTATATTTTGTAATTATAATAATTTTTATGAATTTAATAAAAATTCAGTAATAATTATAAAAAAATAATGACTACGTGGCATAATATTATTGCTCGGTTCATTCCAAAGACACTTACTTAAACGTACCAGATTCTCTTCGCCGTCCCTATTTTCGCGCCATAATGACATAGGTGCGCAGTACGCACTCTTCCTCGCGGTATAAATAGAGAAACCTCCGCTGCTAATCCTTTTCCAGATTTTCTCATTCCCCTCAGAAATCTCTTCACTTTCTCTCGTTATCTGGACCTCTTTCCCCGTTGATCGGAACCGCATTCAAGGCCATGACCGACGGTCATCTCTTCAACAACATCTCCCTCGGTGGCCGAGGCGGCACGGTCAGCCCTTTCTCTCTTGAACTTTCTGTTGTTTTTCAATTTTCATCGATTATTTTGTAGTTTAATTTAATCTGTTGTTTTACTCTCTTCTTCAATTTCGGTTTTTGAAATCAGTTTTAAACCCTAATTTCCTTATTAGTACTTTTCATCATTTGGATGCTCCGTGTTTAGGTTAAATTTTTGGAGGAAACT
The DNA here is from genome assembly GCA_035048815.1 of Abelmoschus esculentus. Lineage (NCBI taxonomy): Eukaryota > Viridiplantae > Streptophyta > Magnoliopsida > Malvales > Malvaceae > Abelmoschus > Abelmoschus esculentus. The sequence continues at coordinate 15,684,916 of JAUCBN010000032.1, read as the reverse complement.
CGATCGGTTCTTGCAGTTTTATTACCTTATTGCTGGAGTTTCCTTCTTGTTTTTAAACGCTGATTTTTATGTTCCTTTTCAAATATTTTTGTACTTTAGTTCCGTTTTTTATTTTCAATATGCTTCTTAGATCCTTATGTTTGATAGAAGAAATATATCATGGCTTTTTATATGTGTGATTGATTCGTTTAAAACCATAATTCATTGAGGATTTATAGTATGCATCATTTATGGTGACGTTTTATGATTTGAAGTTAAGTCTTTGTTAATTGACGAAATAAAATATGGGTTCTTTATGCTGTTTTTTTATCTGATTACTAGTCCGGAACCCTATACAATTCTGATAACATATATTCAGTGTTTTTACTTGGCGTTTTTGTCTGTTTTTATATTGAAAAATTGTTGTGAGAAAGAAATAAAAATAATCATGTTTCTATTTACACTCAAGGAGCCTAATTACGTGCTTAATCCTTCGTGAAACCTTAGTTGGCTTATTGAAAATGGAAAGAATAGGGACAAAATAATGGAACACATGCTTCCTTCTTTTATATGTCAAGCATGAATATGTTGGTATTACAGTTTCTGAATTCTATATTTGTGTATTTTAAACAGAATTTGCGTGAAAACAGCTGAGGAAAGTATAAATTTCTGAAATCTTGTGGTTCTTGTCATTTTCTGTCTTACTAGTAAGATCTTAAGATATAAAGTTTGGCAATTTTCTGCTTCTTCATAAGTATTTACTCAAGTTCTTATTGCCACTTTACTTTTCATAAATGTGGAAAGAACAAAAAACTGGAATCTTACATTTATGTCATCTATGTGATGAAATGCAGAATCCTGGACAACTTAAGATTCATTCAGGAGGTGTTTTATGGAAGAAACAAGGAGGCGGTAAATCAGTAGAAGTTGATAAATACGATATATTAGGGGTTACATGGATGAAAGTTCCTAGGACAAACCAACTTGGTGTTAGAATCAAAGATGGGTTGTACTACAAGTTCACAGGATTCCGTGACCAGGTTAATATTCAACGTTCTCTCTATAAGCAAATTTTTTTCTCACCCCACATGCTTAATGGTTGCCAGTAGTATTTATAAATCATGTTAAATGAGAAACAATATTAGAGTTGTATTTGTTCCCTTGATTCCCTGAATAGGAGTGTTATCATGATTCTTATTTTATTATGTTAATTTTCCTGTGTAGGATGTTGCCAGTTTGACCAACTTTTTCCAGAATAATTGTGGAATAACACCAAAAGAAAAGCAGATTTCTGTCAGTGGTCATAACTGGGGAGAAGTTGATTTAAATGGTTGGTGAAACCTCACTTCAATTCCTTAAAATTCTGTTTAACATAGACCGCTTCTGTTAGTGTCCACAAAAGCAGATTGCACAGTTTTTTCAAATTTTTGTGTTACATGTCTGGTCAATCTTGTGCACTTGTTATTATCTAATTCTGGATGTTTGAGTTTTAGAACAATTTTCTTATTTTGTGAACAATTTCCCATCATTTTAAGTTTTCTATGCTTCTATGCCTCATGGATCCATACATAGGATATCAAACCTAGTGAGGTATTATGCTTTTGAAATTAAACTTTTTTGATCTTGTGTGCCTTGTTTTGCTTTTATATACTTTTCTGTCTGTGTACTGTCTACTCTTGCCATTAATGGATGGTAGTATATTTTTCCCATGCTATAACTTCATCTCTTGAGTGGTAGAGAGAGTTATGCTTCAGTTTGTTACTTTCTAGTTGCCTATTGAGATCCTGAGGTTAGTATCATTTGTCTTGGTTCTGGGATGATTGATCTTTTTCCTTTATGGCTAAGTTTTGGATTTTGCATTCAGCTGGATTTGTTATTTCATAGAATGCTTACTCTTGTAGTTTTGAAAGCCTCCATTTGTATTTGTAGGGAATATGCTTACCTTTGTGTCTGGTTCGAAGCAAGCTTTTGAAGTGTCATTAGCAGATGTATCACAAACTCAGCTTCAAGGAAAAAATGATGTCCTCTTGGAGTTCCACCTGGATGATACAACTGGAGCTAATGAGGTGTGTTTCTCACTGCCCTTATAATTGTTTATCAATGTTGAACAAAGTTTCTCTTTAAATGCTTGTGACCACCTTATTTATGTAAACTTTACTGATAAAGAAAAAGCTTTAACTGCAATAAATTTGTTCAAGAACAAGGCAAATGTTTGACTTTTGTTCCGCTAAAGTGGTCTCTCTCTCTTTCTTCCTTGACAGAAAGATTCACTTATGGAGATAAGTTTTCACATACCTAATTCTAACACCCACTTCGTTGGAGATGAAAATAGGCCACCTGCTCAAGTAAATCTTCTATCACTTGTCTATTGGTAATAAGTGATTGTAGAGCTAATGATTACTAAACTAATGCAGTGTACAAATAACTTTCTGCTAGGTTTTCCGTGAAAAGATCATGTCAGTGGCTGATGTAGGTACTGGAGTTGAGGAAGCTGTTGTCACTTTTGAGGGCATTGCAATCCTCACGCCAAGGTAGGTCTTGCCCCAACACATTGACATAGGGATGAAAAATAATGCACCTAATCGTACTCGATGCATCTTTTATATATATTTGATATTTGGTTTGTTCTTTTGTTGGTTTATACAAATTTGTTTATTCCTTTAAATGTCTGATTTAGCATTCTCTTTATATAGGGGTCGGTATAGTGTTGAACTTCATCTCTCATTCTTGCGACTCCAGGGACAGGCTAATGATTTCAAAATTCAATATAGCAGTGTTGTGCGCCTGTTTTTGCTTCCCAAGGTTCAATTCTTTGCCTGATATGAAATCTAATGTTCATTGATATAAGAGAACATTTTTGTTTATAATCACTTAACATATTTTCGCACTTGTTTGTTTTATTTTGTAGTTCAACCAACCCCATACATTTGTTGTTGTTACACTGGATCCACCTATTCGTAAAGGGCAAACTTTGTACCCTCATATTGTCTTGCAGGTATTGCATGTTGACTAGATTTGTGCTCACTGGATATGCCATGAATGTTTTGGACTTCTCCTTGTTCCTTTTCTGCAGTTTGAAACTGATTATGTTGTTGAAAGCACCTTGTCCCTAAATGAAGATATTTTGACTACAAAATACAAAGACAGATTGGAACCAACTTACAAGGTAATGATTCCCCCTCCCCTTGTAATATAAGCTTTCCCAAAGCACTGGATGGCCTTGATTTACTAGAAATTTACACCTATTATTATGCTTGGTAAAACAGGGACTTATTCATGAGGTGTTTACAACAATAATGCGTGGTTTATCTGGCTCCAAAGTTACCAAGCCTGGAAAATTCCGAAGCTGTCAAGATGGTTATGCTGTCAAGTCTTCACTGAAAGCTGAAGATGGAGTCCTGTATCCACTTGAAAAGAGTTTCTTTTTTCTACCCAAACCTCCTACACTTATTCTTCATGAAGAGGTATAAAGTCTAAATTGCCTCTTAATTGACCTGTTGGTGTAAATGCAAATAACAGACATCCTTTTTAATTGACATGTTTGGTTGTTTCTCTCTCGTTGCTCAAAATGTTAGATTGACTATGTTGAATTTGAGAGGCATGCTGCCGGTGGCTCAAATATGCACTACTTTGATCTTCTCATAAGATTAAAAACTGAGCAAGAACATTTATTCCGGAATATTCAGAGGAATGAATATCACAATTTGTTTGACTTCATCAGGTATGGTTAAGATGGTCTTTCATTTGGTTAATAACTTTGGTCCCTTTGCGGGATCTATTAACTGCTGTTTTACCATGCAGTTCAAAGGGTTTGAAGATTATGAACCTTGGAGATACACGATCTGCAGATGGTGTGGCCGAGATTCTTCAAAATGAGGATGATGATGCGGTTGACCCACATCTTGAACGAATCAAGAATGAAGCTGGTGGGGATGAGAGTGATGAGGAGGTACTTTTTGTTTTCATCAATTGTCTGAATTTATTAATTTGTAGTTTGAAGTTTATTCTGGCAGTTCTGCGGTACGGACTTGGTTGTTCTCTTGTTGAAGCATGTATTGATTGCAATCTTTACTTGGTTATCGACTATCGAGTACACACTAAACACACCGGGTTTTAGTAGTTATAAGAAAGATGATGAACCATTCTAGATATTTTCATCGGAGCTTTTAGTTTCTGCCCATCTTAACTGATGATGTTGTAAACATGGGGAATGACTGCAGGATGAGGACTTTGTTTTAGACAAGGATGATGGAGGTTCTCCGACCGATGATTCCGGTGAGGACGAATCTGATGCTAGTAAAAGTGGAGATGAGAAAGAGGCAAGCCATTATGTTCCTTAACACACTTGTTATTGTTGTAAACAGAAATTGGGTGTCTAACATTGTGGAATTTGAGGAATGCAGAAACCTGCCAAGAAGGAACAGCCCAGGAAGGAATCTGCTGCTGCTGTTTCTGTTGCTGCGTCTTCTTCAAAAGCAAGTAAGAAGAAAGGTAAAGAGGGACAAGACGATGGAAAGAAGAAGAAGAAAAGGAAAAAGAAGGATCCGAATGCACCAAAGAGGGCCTTAACAGGTTACATGTTTTTTCAACAGGTTGAAAGGGAGGTAGGGTCCCCATATGTTCTCTTTTTCTATATATGTATGTGTGTGTGTTTTAGAAGTGAGTGACCTGTGAATGTTGTTTTTTACAGAATCTGAAGAAAAGTGATCCAGGATTGTCACAACCAGAGGTGATGAAAATAATGGGAGACCGGTGGAAAAAGCTGACAGGTAAGCATTATGTTTGTTATTTGTTTATTAGTATTATGAAGGGAAGTAAGATGATGATCGTGGTTTCAGATGAAGAGAAAGAACCATATCTAGCAAAGGCTCGAATAGATAAAAAGCGATACGATGATGAGAAAGGCAACAACAACAACAATAATAATCCTCAGCCAATGAACATTGATTCTGGAAATGAATCTGACTGAAGAAGTTATTTTTATATGAATTTATTAGTTGATACAATAGTGTGATATTTGAATTTCTTTTTATTGAAATTTTCAGGTCATATTCATTGCATTAGCTCTTCGGATCAATTGTCTTCTCTCTAGGACTCTGCATTCTTAAATGAAAAGAGATATATAATAATAAAATACTACAGTATAATTTTGTTTTAAAAAAACTGCAAAATTACACCTGCAGTTGCTCATCTTCTCTCATTCCTCATCTTTGCATGTTACTAAAATAAATACAAAAAAGGAAGAGGAAGAAAAAAAAACGAAAGCAATGAAGATGTGCAGGCTCCATTGTTAACACTTTCTCCCCTTTATGCACTGAAGAGCTCTGGCAAAACGAGTGAGTCGTCCGACAAACATTGCAGGCTTTGAATTGACCATCTCTATCTTGGTGAAGTTAAAATGGGGAGATTTGTCTGGCCCTGATGTCTTGAAATGGGCTCCGTTCAACATCAAATCCCCTTCCGATCGCCACGTCCATTTGATCCATTCCGACTCCGGGGCGTAGTTCCTGTTTGTTACCTGTACGTACAAATCATTTGTATGCACCAATTACCGAAACCAAAAGCCTAAAATAACAATCGTAACATCATCATCATCGTGTTCCTGTTCGGTTCACCTCTTTGGCATTAGGGTCATCCGGAGCAATGAACCTGTTGCCTTGGCTGATGATGGTGGGATGCATACTACCTCCAATGGCATACATTTTCCAATGTGTGTAATCATTGTTAACAACATGAAAGAAACCCCATCTGCATCTTGGCATTCTCTGTACAAGTTCTTTGCCGAAATGGTTGAACGTGACCGTGACCTGCATCAGTTTATCTCTTGCGTAGGAATCACTTGCACCCAATAAGATCACCTGAACAAAAAATCCAATATCAGGTGAAAAATCTTGATGAAAACATGCATTTGAAGAACATGTAGAGTTTACATCGTCATGGTGGGTGAGATGGCAGTTTGAGATTGTGATGGCGGTGGAGCCTTGGATTGCGTCGATGAGTCCGTCTTGACACTCAGACATCGAAAGATGGTCAAGCCAGAGGTTTGTTGATCCGAAGATGTTGATGCCATCTCCGTCACCCAGTGTACGCAAACCGTAATGTTCCATCGAGTCTCTTATCATGCAACTTTTGCTTGGAAGGATGTGGTGAATATGAATGCCATGGATGATGACATTGTGCACGAATTGAAGTGTGATGCCAGCTCCAAACGCAATATGGACATTTGCTCCACGCCCGTCGATGGTCTTATTGCTCTGGACGATTAGCTCATGTGACAACTTGATGCGCATGTCGTGGTCGAAAATGATCCACAATGGCTCATCCCGGAAGACGGCCCAACGTAAAGTTCCCAGTTTAGGATTTAACATGTCATCATCGGAGTTATCAGTCACGACATAGAATTCCCCATCCTTGCCTCCTCGAGTTTTGTGGCCAAAACCAACCGCGCAGCTCGCTAACCTTTTACGGTCTTTGTTCCAGTTAGCCCTACACCGCCAGCAGCTGTCGATAGGATTGGTCGCCATGCATGGACCTTTGTACTTCTTGTGTTTGCCCCTCAAGGTCCTCCTGGTGGTAATGTTAAGACTACCACTATAACCATCGCCATCCAAATCGCTGGTTTTGCCTCCGGTTTTTTCAATAATCCTGAACGAAGTTGTCTATCGAATACGATTAATCACAGCACACATATACATCAGAAGTGAATGCCAGAAGTTGTAACCAAAGATTTACCGGTTAACTTTCTGATTGAGTTTCATGGCAACGTCTTCCGGCCTAGGATCATACGCTGCGAGTGTCTTCTTCCATGCCTGTAGCTTGCGTTGCTTCCAGAAATCATCATATTCAGCAATATTACCTCCCCATATGGTTCGAGTCAGTGCGGCAAATGAAAACAGGAAGACCAGACTCAACTCAATTGTCTTCATTCCTGTTTCTATATAATCTGTTTTTGTTTTATGTGTTTTTAGACTGAACAGTAACTACAAGTTCAATCCCAGTTAGAACCAATAAAAAATGGTGTAAACCTGAATTATCTAAGGCACTACACAGCTAAATGCCAACTTTTCAAGGTTGGCGAACGATTAATTCGATTATTTAGATATTAGATATTCTCTGTGTCGAATTCGACAGCCCTTTTCCGGTTTAAATAATGCTGCTGAGGAAACTGTCTGGTTCTAAAATTAGTGCGTATAAAATGGGCAACCATGCTTTACAACATACTTCATGAGAAATTATAGGCATTGTTTTGTCATTCGATCAAACACGAATATCCCCGAATGTGCCGGAGAACAGTATGGGATAGTAATGAATACAAGAGAAATAAACGAGACGGGCTTCGTTGAGCTCGTTGAACTAACCACAACAATGCACAGCACATCCATTATGGCCTGTGCAGTTCTACTGATACACTAAAACAGTGGAATATAAATAAAAGTGGATACGGATACGGAAACTGACCGAATTCTAAATATCGACGTACAAAAGCTTGAACCTATTGTTCTTTTGCTTTAGGCTTTGGTGATGGAGGAAGATGGTGACATGGAGAAGCATGGGGACCGTTTGAACTGGATAAGCTTCTCATAGGTTGTCCGTTCCTCACTACGAATCCTGCCTGTGCTCTGATGCCGTTTTTGGCAGTTATGTTGGAGGACCTAGAGCGATAGGATTGCATGGTTTGGAAGTTATAGGTGGAGCTGGCCATGTCTTTAAGGTTTGGAAGTGGCTTTAGAGTTTCAACAACCTCACTCATCCGAGGCCTGACCTTGGGGTCTCGGCTAAGACATTGGGCAGCCAGCTGAGCGGCTTTCAGCGCACCTTTGATAGAAAAATGCCCTTCAAGGCGAGGATCTAAAACCCGGAAGAACCGTCTCTTGTCTCCTAGATGCGGTCTAGCCCATTCCACAAGATTGTGCTCCCCATTTGGTCGGTTTTTGTCCATGGATCTCCGGCCAGTCAACATCTCAAGTAATACTACTCCAAAGCTATACACGTCGCTCTTCGATGTCAAATGCCCTGATTAATAACTGTATTAGATTTATGTAACCAAAGAAACTTGAACATAAAGAAAACTAATTTCAGACCGCATACCAGTCATTACATATTCGGGTGCGGCATAGCCATATGTTCCCATGACTCGAGTAGATACATGAGTTTTATCTCCTTCGGGACCATCTTTTGCCAGACCAAAATCGGAGAGCTTGGCATTGTAATCCTGATATTGGCAACAATTTTATAAAAAGAAAAGTAAAATAAAATTAGGGAGGGATCTTAATATTTTTCGGTCTCAGCTACGTACCGCATCTAACAAGATATTAGACGTTTTAAAATCACGATAAATCACCGGTCTTTCTGCTTCTTCGTGAAGAAAGGCGAGACCCTTCGCAGCACCAAGTGCAATTTTCATTCTAACAGACCAAGGAAGGGGCAAGGACCCTTCTGCGCAAAAAATGGTTATTACCAGATAAAATTAAACATCGAGTAACCATGCACTTGCTAATGCGTACGGGCACAAAGTAATCGTAATAAGCCGTAGCAAATTATTGTCCACACTAAATGTATCACGAAACAAGAGGCGATTACGTACTTCTGAAGAGGTGGTTCTCCAAACTTCCTCGCGGCATAAACTCGTATACTAATAATCTGTGATCGTCTTCAATACAGTAACCAACTAATTTAACCAAATTCGTATGGAGGAGGTTACCAAGAAAATCCACTTCGGCCTGCCATACGTGACAAAACACGAAACTTCAATAGAAAACATGTCATGAAAGAAACATTATTTACAGAATGGAAACAAAACAGATTTGGATGTCAAACCAGCCATTCTTTGTGACCCTGAAGTCCTTCGATGTTTAGGGTTTTGACAGCTACGGTAAGGCCCGTACCGGGTTTTACGGGAGCAGTTCCGTTCTCCTCAATCCAGCCTTTGAATACACAACCAAATCCGCCCTCACCGAGAAGACTTTCAGGTCTGAAATTCCTGGTAGCTAATTTAAGGTCAATAAAAGTGAACTTCCGAAGCTGCGAAGCGACTTTCAGTTCCTCACTGAATTTCGATGTGGATGAAGTACTTTCAGCATTACTAGTGGTAGTAGAAGACACCGGAACAACCGGCTGATCTCCGCTGTTCTCTTTCGTAGGTTCGGTTTCCGCTGAATTTGTAAAAAGACCAAAGTCATTAAGCTTGATGGCTATAAAACAATAATCAAAACTAGCAAGTATCATACACCATTATATATATATTTATATATATCATACACCAAGGATCAGTTTGTTTCCAGGAAAAATATTACATTAATACGAACAAGATCATCCTCGATCCTTTTCGCTTCGCCTTCACTTCTATTCTTAGGTATCAGCTCCTACATGCCAGACATCAAATCTTTTTCTTTGATTCAAGAAGTAAAAACACAAAAACAGAGTTTTTCCCTGTCTGATTTATACTGTCTTGTCTATGGTCTTAAGATTCTCTATACTAAAATTTCTCCTAATTATACATAACATCCATACATATACATATAGAACATAACATAATAAATTTGATGATTACCATAATGAGTGCCTGTTCTTCCACTAACAGAATGGTCAACTCTTGATCTTGAAGACATGCAGCTGCCCATGAACCCTAATTTAACCCAACAACCTGTTTCTTCTTCTTCTTCTTCTCCATCATCTTTCTTCTTCCTTGGTGATTTCTTCTCCACTACTTTTCTAGATTCATTACCAAACCCCATATTTCCAGAACCTGATCTAAATTCCCTCAAAAACCAAACATGTTTTCAACACCCAGAAATTGTCTTAAAACCCCCCATCTTAAAACATCTCAAAGCAAGTGATTATTACAAGCAAAATCAAATATACATTAAAAGAAGAAGCAAGAAAGGATCTTTGGCTGGAAATCACCCAGACCCAAGTTATGAAATTTAGTCAAAAGGGAGATTTTGAGAAAGACAAGGAGGGTTCTGCTTGAGAAAGAGGGAAAGTGTTTCAACAAAGGGCAGTTTGGGCAGTTTGAAACAGATAAAGAGGGCAGCTTGGGCAGGAGAGAGAAGTAAAGATTATAACTTTATGTGTGTAAAAAACAAGAGAGAGAAAGAGAAACAAAATCATTCCTTGCTGTTAACTAACAACAGTAACCTTGGCATATTCCAAACCAAATACATGTGTTAGAAAAACAGAAGACGGAAGTGGAGATACTTCAAAGATTTTGTTTTGTTTAATGTTTGTCTTTGGTCGGGTTAAGATTATCTTAAACCTTCAGGCATCAACAAATAAACGGACACCAAGTTCCCTGGAAACTATTTAATTCGGATAGATTCGAGTCGTACATCTAAATTTAATGAGTAAATTTCTCAATAAAAATTTATTACGTATATAATATCTTAAACTCAAACTTATTTAAATAAAATCAAATTGTTTACCACATACATCCTTATCGATAAAGATTAAATCTTAATTAAAGGTATTATAATTAAAGGTAATGTATATTTAAATCTTAATTTTTAAGATTAAATTTATTAGTTATCTTAAAATAATTATATTAATCAATTAAAATAATTTGTACAGTTGGACATAAAATATATATCTCTTATTTTTATATTAAACCTTATTTAAAAATTGTTTTATTTTAATAGATTAACCGATAATTTTTATCTTTATATAATAATTAAATATAGAATTTAGTTCATTTTTACAATTAGGAAAATGTTAATTTTTCAAATGTACTAGGATTAAACTGTTTTTTCACAGTATAAGGACTAAAATATTCATTTCTATAATAGAAGGACTTAAATGAACTTTTAAGTATAATAGAGGGACTTCTACTATACTTTGACCACCCACGTAAGATAAAGATATTACGAATATTCTTGACTACTCAATCAAATAGTGAATCTCACTATCTCGAGATTCACTGATTGGCTTAGTGGTCAGTAATGTTCATTCAGTCTCATTTTATATGGATTTGAATCTCGATATAAGAAAAAGACGTATACTTTACTTTAAAAAAATAAAAAAAAATAAATCCCAATAATTTCAAGTTTATAAATGAGTTCAAATAATTTTTAAAGTCTCAAAATTTAAATTAAAATCAAAATTTTGATATTAACTAAAATTGGATGTAATGATAAGGTATATTATTTTCTTAAAAAATATAAATAAAAAATATTATTAAAAATTTATAAATTTTAAATATAAACCGTAAAATAAACGTATATAATACAAAAAAATAATTTTTTTATAATTAAAATCTGGGTCAAGTCGAGAACGTCATGCCTAATTAAAACCAATAGGTTAGCTTATCTCTATAAATTATATATTTAACCTTTTCTTAAAAAAATATTATCTAGGCTTGACTTATTAATTTATAATCTAATGAAATAATAATTATATTTTTTTAAAAAATAAATATCCACGTCTTTGTATTTTTAAAATAATTTTTTATTTTTTATATATTATTAAATAAATAAATTTTATTAAATAAAATTAAAAATAACATGATAAATCAAAATTATATTATAATTTTTGTTGGACCGTCTTCCGTTACCATAATCACATGTATGAAAGTCTCACTCACTTTTGCCACCATTTCTTTTCTATGGGCAACACTACCAAAGAAAAATAAAAAGGCTAAAATTTTGTTTTTTAGTCTTTGAATTATCTATAAATTATAGATTTACTTTATATATTCTAGTAGACTCAATTTTAATATATATTTTTAAATGGTAAAATTAAAATCTCACTTTAATGGTACATGGACAATATATTTGAACTGCTGGACTAAAAATATCAAATCAGAGAATAATCAAAATTTATATTATACGAGATCATTTATCTGATAATTATGTTATTTTAAAAATAATTGTAAGAATAAATATCCAAGGATTGTGATATGAATATATCTCGTAGATGTTAGACCAAAACATTTTAAGCAGATATTGCAGCGGGGTGTGGTCGTTCGTTAAGAACTATCATTCTTTGATTAGCTTGGCGTGGATCGAATTATTATATATATGACAAGAAAGGAATAGACGGGTATATGAGAAATAAGGACGTTCAAATTCTGATATTTTTATTATAGTAAAGCGTGATATAGAGCTAGACGATAGACGTGTAAAAATATCTCTTCTAATAGTTATCTAGTTGTAGACTGAAGACTCACGGGATGATTGGTGCATAGTGAAGCATAATTTTATTTTTTATTGAGGGATATAATTTGAATTTTTTAGATTAATAAAGTTCATTTATTCAAAAAAATCAAAATTAGAATAAATAATTAGGAGTTAAATTGTCAAAAATCAAACTTCAAGTACCAATTTGTAAATATGAAGTTATTTAGGCAGACCCATATTTGGAGATGGTTAAGGTTTGGACAAGCATGTGGTAGGTGTGTGTAAAAAATATGATTCTATTGATATATTTAATCTGAAATTTTAAATATTTAATTTTTTTTATTTTAAATAATTTAAATTAAATATTTAAAAAATTTAAATCAAATATAAATAATTATTTTATACATAAATTATTATTTTATATTTAGATCGGATATTCGATTATTTGATATTTAAAAATATGTACACCCACTCCATGTAGGGTATTAAGACAGTGCATCACCATGGTCCAACCATGTCCACTAGCACCTCTAGGTGTCGGGACTGATTTTGATTAACTCAAAACTAGTATCATGCATAAACATGGTCCAACCATAACCATAAATATTTTTAGATGCCGACATTTATGTCCACTAACTTCAAAATTATTACGGATCTAAAATATAATTATATCAAAAATTTATATGATTAAAACTCGTTATATACTTTTTAATAGTTTTTGAGTTAAATTAAAGAAATAATTTTTATCAACAACTTTAAAAAATTTATCATGACATGTTTTAATTATTTGATTTTTAAATTTTAAAAAAATATAATTTTAAAAAGGAATCCAAAGTTTTAATGTTAATTAATTAAATCCTCAAATCACATTTTCATCACCGTTCAATATTTTTCACGCGTCGATAGTTCATCATTCACCATCCAATTGTCGTGTACATTATTGTCCAAAATCCGCCACCGTCTAATCGTTGGTCAAAATCTCAATTGACTTTTTTTTATTGTTGGATGTTTGTTAACGAAGCAATTGACGATTTATTCATCAATTTTCGACAACAAGATAATAGGATTTTCGGTGGTAACAGTCTGATTAAGACAAAGATAGTCAGTGGTGGAAAGAGTAAAATTTAAGGATTTAAAGTTATAGTTTAGACGATTTTAGAAAAATTAAAAAAAATAAAAATATATCACATGTCATATTTTTAGTGGATAACATTTTTTTTAATATTTATAAAAAAATTAATTATGAAATAAAAAATATTAAACCATATAAAAAATTAATATATGGTTTTGTTCTAAAAAATAATTACTCCAAAAAAGTTAGTGTGGTTAAGAACCACCATTACACAGTCCTGATAGCAAAAATTAAATCTATAATTTATGCACAACAAATGGATTAATAACATAATTCAATTTAACAAATTTAAATTTGATTATTTAAGTCACGACCTGAATTTCAATTTATAAAAGGTATAAGGATTAAAATAACCAAATTAGTATTCCTAAAACTAAAATCACAATTTATTTGTGTAATAAAAGGACTAAAAGTATAATTTGACCATAAATAAAAATAAATAAATAAAAGGCATCACAAATGAGAGTTGGTCATAGGATTGGTATCATGGGGATAATTTGTAGGGGCCTTAGCTTTAAATATAAATAAATTTAGGTGTAGAATTAAATTAAAAAAAAAAAACAAATCTCATTTAATTTCATTTATTGAATATTTAAGACTTTTAATATGAAAATTAAGAATCAACTATAAATACATGACCCAACTCATTAATTTGTCTATTAGTAATTTGTCAAACCCTAATTGTAATTTTCTGTCAACTAATACATATTTTATAAATATATTTTATAAATAATATTAATCGAACTCGAATTACTTGAAAAAAAAGTAGATCATTACTCGAACATTTTACATGAGCATAAGTGTTGCAAAAAGGTACGAGTCGAATAAAACATAACAGCGGTGGTAACATATACAACATACGCAATAAGGGCCTTTAAACATCTCCGTCCTGCTCCTTCATTCGCCGGAGCTTGAAGGAGAAGGACCGTGGAGAGATCGCATGCACCGGTTTATCAGTCATACGAATCATATTATATGACCATGCCCCCGTTAATGTCCCGGTTACCGGTCCAACCACATATATCCATATCCCCTTGTAGTGATCACTGGCTATCGCCGGTCCGATGGTCCTCGCCGGGTTCATCGATCCACCCGAAACCGGTCTGAATTCGATTGTTAGTACATAAATTCTATGAAGAATAATCAACAAGAAGGTTAATAGTTAATATTACCCAGCTAAGATTGAAGTTATGCAAACTGCAGAACCCACAGCTATGCCTGCAAGCTCCCCTATCTGCCATTATAGAAACATACAAATAAAAACGGCTCGGATATATAGAGTGTTTAAAATTTTTATTTAAAAAAATAAGACATTTAAAATTTATTTTAGAATCTGAGTCAAAAATTACAGTGCAAGTAGAAAAACGCTACCTGTAAATAGCAAGAAAATCTTTTAAAATTAAATTCTAAACCCTGAACCCTAATTTCCATACTCTAAACCCTAAATCCTAAAAAATACACCATACACTTAATTCTCTAAACCCTAATCATAACATCTAACCTTAAACCCTAAACCCACTGATTTAAAGTAGGCACCGAAGGAGGCATAATAAAAGGGTAGGCGATTTACACCCGATTTGAAAGGAAGACATCATCTGTAGGTGACGTTTTCCGTTTTTTCAATATTTTTTTTCAAAATCTAAGAAATCGACATTCTATCGTATACGTAGTAAAAATTAACATAAAATCTAAATAAAAGAATTATATTCAAAAATTTAATTTTAGATTGGGTTATTTTCGAAACTTTCCCTATAAAAACTGCAAATATATTAATCTAATAATTTAGCCAAAAAAAAAACATTCTTACAGCTTTGGTATCAGTTGCCACAGCCGAAGTAATAAACATCATAGAAAACGTGACCACCATTTCCATGATCAGAGCTTGCACATCCGAACCAGACGGTGATGTCGTGCCAACATGTTTTATTGGATGTAATAACACACGAAGTGTAAATGATGCAGAGATTGCTCCTGCGAGTTGAGCTGCAGCATAAAATGGGACCTGCAAATGTAATTAATTTTAAATCTCTACAATTTGGACTTAATTAAACCATAATTACTGGCTTATTGCCATGCCGTCCATATAATTTTATTAATCTCTAAAAATTACATTTTTGTAGCTTTCTGCATGTGGACACTTTATTAATGCCATACAAATCAGATAGATTAATTAATTAGTTAGAACCACAAATTTTTTATATATATGTTTTGGAATAAAATAATTAATATAATATAAAAAATATTTCTATATTGGTATATGATAATGATGTCTTAGCTGGGTATTAAATTCTCCATGCCATGAACATAAATGTCTGAAATATATGTATTTTATTTGGACAATAATAATCCATAAGTTCATATTCATGTATATATGTACTATTACTAGTTGTGGATGGTTGAGTTGACATTAAAAACACTGACGGATGATCGGGTTAGATCGAATAAATCGGATCGAATATTTTTAAACGGTTCTTATTAATTGTGGATGATTGAGTTGACCTTAAGAGCATCAGACCCCCATGGTTCAAACTGTCCAAAATTATGAGCCCTGGGATCGACCCCACACCACTATTAAGCCATGTGACCATGTTAAACCAATTCTCTATAGATGAAACCTAACCACCATGGATGGATGGATAGACGACGGATTTTGATAATATAATTTAAAAAAAATTATATAAAATTTTTAAAGATTTAATAAATGTTTTATATTTTCTATTGATAATCGAATTTTATACCTATCCGCCCATGTTGAGAGAAGAGCTGGGAGACGATTGTAGCACCTAAAAGTTTTAAATTCTCTTATTATTTAGATATTTTCTATTGATAATCGAATTTTATAGTTCTGAAATTTTATAATTTGGTATTTTCTATTTTTTAATATAATTTATTATTACTTTAATATAATCGATTCTCCGAAGTAGCTCTTTTCTGTCTCTGAAACCACCTTATAAAAGTATAATTTTGTATTTTTTGCTTTTATCCCACTATTTATTTTCTTAAAAAAATATTTATTTTTAAATTTATTCCCTTTTTAAATATTTATTTTTTTCTCGAAACTTTAAATCTTGACTCTGTCCTTTACACTCGTAGGTCATTAACAAGAAAAAAAATTATTGGATTTGGATCAGATTCTTAGCCTTATATTATTACCTATTTTCATAATTTCTTAAGCTAGAAAGATGATGATTTCAAGGAACCAAACAGGAAAGAAAAAAGAAACCTGTTTCCATGGAAAATGTCTGACTGCAGCAAACGCTAGGGTAACAGCCGGGTTCATATGTGCACCAGAAACATGACCGACTGCATAGATCATCACCGTCACAATAAGCCCGCCGGCAACCGAAGCTCCGAGCCTCGAGATTTTCTGTTCATCGGTAGAACTAATAGCAGCCGCTCCACACGTCACAAACACCAGCAAGAAGGTTGCTATGATCTCTGCAAACACCTGGGTTACAGCAACATACATGTTACATATCTGTAATATTTTTTCCCTTTTATCAGACAAGACAAGAACATGTTTAAAGCATGTTTTTCTATACCTTTCTTGGGAAATCAGGAGGATAGTGTAGTAACAACGATGACTCTCTTTCAGGTGTTGGATTTTGATCCATTGGGGAAAGCTCAGTTGTTGCCATTGTTGAATGTCTGACAAACACAGAAAGCTCAAATATTAAAAGATGGAAGGGAGAAAGAGAAGTTCAGGCAAATTAATGGTTCAATGCTCTTTTATAATGTTTTTTGGCCTACCACTCGACAGGTTGTTTTCGAACATGCTTTTATATAATTCAAGTTGGATGAGTTTGAATTATTAATAAAATATTAAGATAAATATCTGATATATAAAAATATATAAAAATATCTAGTATGGATAATATAAAGTAAAATTTTATTACGTGTATGAATATCATTGAATATTATAAATATTAAACACCGTTAAATATTATTAAATTAATTAGTTGAAATTAAAAATTTGAAGAATTTAACATATAATTATAAATTATTTAAAATAAAAATTTAATTAAATTATTTTTTATATTATATATTTTAATTTTTTTAAAACAATTGGATCAAATACAACCTTAGTCAATTTAAAATAATTGTTTAGGGTTTAAGATTTTTTTATTTTTTAAATTGATTAAAGTTATATTTTTTTCTTTCAATTTTCAAATTTTTGTTCCATGTAATCTGAATTAACCTGCGCCGTACACTTAGTTTTGGTGGATGAATCTCCCAACAGTGATTTTCTGTGTACACAACATCTCGAACTTGAGACCTACTTAAATAGAACCAAATTGCTTATCGTTTAGATCAACCCTTATCGATGATTAAGGTTATATTTGATCTAATTATTGAAAAATTAAAATATATAATAATTTAATTAAAATTTTATTTTTAAAGAATTTATGTACATTAAATCTTTAAGTTTTTTATATTTTTATTAAATAACTTAATAAAAATTAATATTATTTGACGCACGTAATAGAATCCTCCAAATATAAATAAATAATAATGTTAAAGTCTTAGATAAAAGGACAGAGGTAGATAATGCCTACTTCCCCCTACCCAGATTTTAGTGTTGTTGCCGTTCAATTTATACGTTAATTATGAAGATATTTCCTTAATTACTTTTTAGTTACTTGTATTAATGTTAAAGTACTATAAAGAAAGATTTGTAAGAAAAGTTGGTCGGTAGGGTTTTGTAAAGACGTAATAAGAACGACGGTATATAATTTTAAAAAAATTTCAAAATAAAATGAAAATAAACATTTAATTATGTGTATATTGTATATATATAATAATTATCTAAAACATAAAAAATAACGTTATTTTTAGTGAAAAATTGAAAATATTTGATTTTTAAAAATTCAATATTTAATATTTTGTCAATTAAGAGGATCATCTAATAATATTTTTTCTATTAAAAGAAAATTTTTAAAGAAAAATTATATATCTTATCGATTATAAAGTAAGAACCTTATTTTAATAAATTATACAGGGCATCCAAAATCTTTGAATCGACCTTGTTAAGAGATTTATGTCTGGTTAATAACGATAAATTATAATTATGATATGATATATGTTTATATATTTAAATTATATAATTTTACAGATAAAATTGATTGAATTCGAGATTTTTAATGAATATTACTCTTTTTCAATAAAATTATTTATTGGGTTCGATAATGTAAAATATTTAAATATACTTGTTTGTGATATTCTATATATTTCATTGATAATAATGTTCGTTAAAATTAAATTATCTTAATAAAATAAAATAAATTGAATATGACATAATGATGTATCCTTGTTTTCATTACTTGTGAGTTCTCACAAGATCTCTCACTTTCAAACTTGAGCTTTAAGGTGCTTTGGGATTGAACCCTTCTGTTAGAACTAGGGGTGAGTAAAAAACTCGATTATTCGGTTTTGGTTTCGGATCCGATAAGATTCGGTGAATTTTTATTTGGTATTGATTCCGGTGGAATCGGAACTAAATGTAAAATTTAGGTCCCGGTCATAATCGGGACCGGGACTGAATCTTGATATTTTGGACCTAGTACCCAGTAGTATTGTGACCAATACCGAATATCGGGTATTGATTTTCTTTTGTTTATTTTTCTTATCAAACTTTCTCTTTATGTATGAATATTATGAGTATGACTAGTTTTAAAACTTAAATTTTAAGTTTATAATATTCTAATTTTAATATTTAATATTATTATTGATGATTAAAATTTTTTTCTCCAATTACTCAAATTTTTTTAAGAATAAATTAATTGACAGGATACACGGTATTGAAACCAATACCCACCAATAACAGGATCGGTTCTTAAAATTTAAGACCTGATATGACCGGAACCAAGACTGGTTCCAATTTTTAGGAAACGGTGGTTATCGAGACCGGGACCAATACTATTCAAATTGGTCAAGTACCCGATCTTGCCCACCCCTAACTAGAACACTCAGTCTTTTAATTATGATTATAAGATAATATATATTTATTTATTAAAATATTTTAATAATATATATATTATACATATACGATATTCTAACCAACTGAGCTAATAGGCCGTTAAAGAAAAAAAAAGTATATTAGGACCCAATAGAAAAGCTTGTGGATACTTTATGATCCACTACTACCGTTTGGGCCTTAGCCTACCAAGGAAATAAGAGGATTGTTGAACCTACAACATACTTTAATGAAGTTTGAGATTTTGTTTTCCGACCCCTTAAAAGGGTCACATGGAGTGACAGATTTATATGGATGGAGAGGAGTAATCGTTCGACAGATTTAAATAAATAATAAAATTTTAAAAAATAAAAAATAAATATGTTTAAAAAATATTTGAGAGAATAAGTCAAATGAAATAGTATTCTTTAAGAAATAAGTGAATAATACAGGTGGTGAGATGTATGTACACCGTTGATTTCAATTCAATCCAACGGTTAGCATGGATCTTGTTACCTATTGGTGGCGAAGTCCAATAAACACTGTAAATTTTAATATATTTTCCAAAATTATCTCAAACTCACCTATTTCTCTAAATATAACTTTAAACATCATTATTTCTCTAAATTTCCCTAATTTTATTTTATTTTTATTTAATTTTTTAAAAATAATATATTTCTAAATCTATTTACTTTTAAATATTTATATTTTAAATAATTCAAAATTCTGACTCCGTACCTAATCGCATGTACTCGAAGTGTCCCGACTAAGAGAGAGCACTTGACGAATTTGGTAAAAGATTGGGAAGGGTTGTAGTCCCCAAATATTTTGGGAAAATGATATCTTAATTTTTTTAATTAAAATTTAAAATGATTAAATCTTTTATCTCTCATAATATTTAATTTATATTTAATATAAAATATTTTTAGTCTCTCGACGTTTAACTCGAATTTTATTTTTAAATATAGATCTTTTATTAATGAGAATTTTAATATCCAGAAAAACATTAAAAGGGTATTTTTTTTCTTTTCAACAATAATAATATATTATTTCTTTAAAAGAATTAAACTAATATTCTGATCCTTTAATTTTTTTTAAAAAAATTATTTTAATCCCTTAAAATTTTTAATTTCGCCCATGTCAATATCATTACTCTACTTTTAGATGTGAAGTTGGGAACTGAGATCTGGTTTATATCTCTATTAACATGTGCAATAATGTATTTTTGGTTGGATGGAACGTGACAAATCAAAGAAATGTTTTTTGAAAAATTATCTGGATAAACTCGGTTCATTACATTATTTATGGTCTCAACTAACTAGATTTATTTATTTTATTTTTTTCGAAATAAATTATCATTTTTTCTATACGTAATTAGTGAGCGGGTAGTTATCAGGTAATTATTTAAAAATAAACGAACTTAATTATTTGGACCATGAATAACGTGGTGAATAAGATTCATCTAATAATATCTATTTTTTTTCGAATAACATTTTCAACTGTGTAGGTGAGGAAAAATAATATTAAAAATATATTTAAAACTAATATCATAAATTAAATATTTTATTTCTTTTTAACTTATTTTCCCCACGTGATAGTTCTAGTTGATATAAACAAATAAATTGTGTTAGCCAAGGCAGCTCTTTCAAAATCTAATCACATGCAGTAAATTAAGACAGACTAAAAATTATAAAATTGTATGCAGTAATAATATAAAAATGTTTTAATACACAAATTTGTTTAAAGTATTTATAAGTTTTTTTATTTTAGAATTTAAAATTTTAAGTTAAGGTTTACGGTTTATAAATTTAGTGTATAAGACGTATAATTTAAGGTTTAGGGTTAAAATTTTGAGTTTAAAGTTTAAGGTTTAGAGCGTTAGAGTTATAGATTTAGATTTTAGATTTTATAGTTTAAGGATAATGACATGGAGAAATGTTTAAACAAAACTGAACAGATCACGTAATAACAAGATAAATTGTAATATAGGTTACAAAAAAATATTATATGAACGTGTTTAATACGTTAATTATAATTTTAATTATTTAGATTTATTTTTTAAGATGAAGCGTAATTTTTTACATATAATTAAAAAATAAATAATTATTAAATAATTATTTTAAGATAAATAAATTAGATTAATTAGATTATAAATAATGTGATACGATTTATCTAATAACTTCTCTTACAGAACACTGTTACATACAACTTTTGTGTCCGATTGTAATCTGAATTACGTATCATAGTATAATTCTAATATTATATTTATATATATTATTTCTTCCTTATTCATATTTATTACTATATTAGTTTTAAGGATAAACATGTACGTAACTAGGGTTTGGGGTTGAAGGGAGTAAAACATAAATATTTAAAAGTAAGAGAATAAATTTATAAAAAGCATTTTTTAAAAAAATTAAATAAAAACAAAAATAAAAAATAAAATCTTCACAGTGGGGGACGATTGCTTCTCCCACCCCATGTAGTTTCGTTCCTGAGGACAAAGGCTTGAAAATTTTAAAATATAAAAAACAACCCTTTAATAATTCCACAAAATATTTGATGGATAAATGGTGAAAATGATTTTTTATTAATATTTTAGTTTTAAAGTTTAAAAAATTAGTTTAGATTTATAACTTGTTATTAGAATTTAAGATTTAATGATTAAAATTTAAATTTTAATCATAAATTTTAGTTATAATTCTTAAATTCTAAATTAAATATATAAGCCCTAAAACTGGACAATTATAATTTTTTATAAGTAAAAAGATTTCTTTAATTATAGTTCTTTATACATCGTATAATTACACCAAATGCCTTTTTTTTCTCATTTAAAAATTTATCTTAATCTTATATATATATATAAGGATAAGATCAAGTTATACATTGTAAAAAAAATAAGTTTTACACGTTTTTTGGATCGTTAGATGATTAAAACGCATAACTCATATTAATAGTTTGTTATGTAAATATTATTACTTGAGAAAAAGTAAAGAGTTTATCTGAGTCACCTGTTTTATTCATCCAACAATCTAAAAAATGTATAAAAATACTTACAGAGTTTTATACTGTCTAATTTGATCATATATATCTTGTAATACCCCGAAAATCAGTCTAATTAAAATCGTGTTCCGATGATTAGAATTTTGTATCAAAAATAATAAATATAATACCGAAACCCTTTTGTACTCAATTATGATGTAATGGATTAAGAACTTATTTGGAAAGATTAAATTCTGTTTGGTGACTAAATTGTAAAAATTAAAGGTTTGAGAATAAAAGTACAAACCTTGAAAAATTAAGGGATCACCCTCATAATTATGAGGGTTTGAGGAGCTTAGTCACCACCTCGGTGACTGATATAACATGGATTGACCTAACTTTTGTCATGAAATTATGATATTTTAATTAGTGGGTTGGCCTAATTTTTGTCACGAAATTATGAAATTTCAATTAAAGAAAAAGAGATAAGAAAAATGTGAAATAAAAAAAATATTATTGGTTTCCCTAGCATGGAGGAAATTATGTGATTGGTCCAATTAAAGACCATCACATATCCCTCCCAAACTTTCATTTAGCTTGCTTAATAAGGGTGAAAAAGAAGGACGAGTCTATCAAGCAAAATCGAGACACACTCTCATCATCTTTCTCTAAAATTTCTCTAAGTGTTGAAAGCACACACTTCTATCGTTATCTTTAACCTTGGAGCAAGCAAGCACCTCTCTCTTATACTTAATATTTAGTTGATTGCTCAATACTAAAAGAAAGCTAGGAATTGGGTAAGTAAAACCCCTAAATTTATTATGGAATTTCATGGTTAGTTTATGTTTAATTTCAAAGAGATTTTTTGGAAGATTGGTTATGAAACCCATGATTAAACAACTTGTATCCATGAAATTTACGTTATCTTTAAGTTGTCTGAGCCTAAGTGTTGTTTCAACTCGTTGAAATCTTTAATAACAATTTCTATGGATTTCTATAGTTAAAGTCGTAGAGGGCTGTTACGTGTAATTACATGCATATGTAAACAATTTAATGTATTCAATTACTTATATAGGTAAACAATTCAAGTATTTGGTTATCTGTATATGTTACCTAAAGCTTATACATATAAGCTTATATGAGTATTTCTGGTATACTATACGAATAAAAAATTTATTTTCTTTTAGTTTACCGCAAGTATTCTTCAATTCCTAATCAAGTTAAGGACAAAAAAGTTGTCATTCAAGAACCTTAGCAGCTATCTTTAACAAGTAGAGTGGATGGGACAAAACTAAGAGTTTTTCTCATCTTATTTCATTGTTTATTATTGACATATAGCATAACATTGGCATAGAAAGGTATTAAGATCCATACAAGGCTATGATAAACTTTGGTAAGTTTTCTTTGTTGCATTGGTACTGTGAAAGCATTGAATCACCGAATTATTGATTATTGAACTCATTGAAATGGATCTAAGGGTCAAAATCTTTATTATTGAATCATTGGACCTATTGATATCATTATTGAGATTGTTATGAATTTAAATTGTATTGGACCTTGGATTAGATAGAAATAGGATACAATTGACATGCCATAGGATTTATGAGCTCATTGATATGAGTGGACTACGGTCCTTGGGCTACTACCTATATTTAGCAAGGCGGAGGGATGATTGTGTATTGGTCATTTTGGCGAGGCAGAGGGATAGACCATTCATTGTATTAACGAGGCATAAGAAATTCGTGTATCCACTATCTTGATCAATCCAAGGATGAATAATGATTTATTGAACTTATTGAAATTCTTATTGTTCATTGGATTAAACGATGACATAGCATAATAACATAAAAATAATTGCATATTTATTCTCTTATTGTTATTGACTACTTCACTAAGCAAAGTATGTCTAATATCTTCATTTTTCATGTATTTTTAGATTAAGGTTTGAAGAGAAGATTTAGATCCTTTTTGGCAAGGTTTTGACAAGGTTTTGGCAAGTTACAAGAGTCAAGAGTATGTAATCTTGTTTTAAATACTCCTAGAATAGTGACAATATATTTTGTTAAGTCATAAGCATGTATTCTGATATGCTAGTTATACCTAAAATATGTCTAAACTTGTATCTTGTAAAATGACCCTAAAAAAATAGTTAAACTAGCTAAAGATGCTTATTATGAACCAGAATTAAAAACTTAGTAAACAAATTGAGAATGTCTTAAAATTTGGTATGATGTTAGTTTAAGTTGATTATAAGTTGCTGATAAAAATTCATGGGAATTGAAAATCACTTAATAAGTCAAATCGACTAAAAATCAACTAAAATATGATATTACAGGTCAGGAGTTTTGAAACAGGTTCAATCTGTTTTCGATACGGCCTGCTTACAGTCTGGGAAATTTGGTATTGGTATCGAAACCACTAAGTAGTATTTTAATACGTCTTTGCCAGTGGAATATTTTGTTTCAATACCGACCCAAAGTGTATCGAAACGTCTGGTCAAGTCAAACTCTTAACACTTTGATCGATCTTCGTGTATCAAAACCCCTACTAAATGTATTGAAACATGCCTAACGGTATTACCTATCATGAATCTCGTATCGAAACAATTCCTAAGTGTTTCGATACACCCTTTTGGTCAAACTCGGATTACCTCCATAGGTAATCACTTTTTTGTTAGGATCACTAGTTATCTCTATAGGTAATTAATATTCCCTTAGTAACTCCTGTTACCCTTATAGATAATTACATTGTTCATAGAAACACTAATTACATCTATAGATAATTATTTATCTCTTATCACAGATTATCACTATAGATAATTATGGTTCTCTTAATAAACAAAGGAGATTCTTAACATTAATAATTAAAATTAAAGTGAATCGAATTAGGGAAAATGTCACTAAATCACTGAGACTTCTGACCGTAATATTTTTCGACCCGATTCTCTACCAGGCCGGGCGGGAAGAGGGTGTTACATATCCAATACATTTACAGTTCTTCAAACATCTTAATTTTAAGATTTAATTGTAAGTTTTAGAATTTAGGTGTAATAATTAAAATTTAAGGGTTAAATTTAAAATTTAAGATTTAACTTATAAATCTTAAACTATATTCACGGTCAATAAATTTTAAATTATTAAATTTAGATCTTAAACTTTAAATTAAATCCGTACACCATAAAATTAAAATATTTATAGAATTAAAATTTTTATGGTATCATATAATTACCCTCTCTATATAAAGATAAACTAACTGTCCATTTAAATAAATTCCTTATTTAAAAAAATATTATATCATTAATTTTTATAAGCCAGACATTCAAAAAATTCAAACTTATTCGAATAAAAAATATTAGGCATAAAGATAATTTTAACGCTTAATATTTATAATTTTTATCGTTTTGGCTCTTAGTCCTTGTTTGGGATAAATTTAGCCCTTAACCTATATCTTTTTGATAAATAGCTTATTTTTTAACTATCATTATAACTGGACCATTAAAAATCTAACAATGATGACATGTTATACGCATATAATACTATATTTTAAATAACATGACATCTAACCTATCAAATACATATATATATATATATATATATGAAATATAATTTTATTCTAATATTGTCGCGACCTCTTTTAAAAAAAACGCGATTTTTAGGTGAAAAAGTGTTGACGATGTTTGATTTTGAAAAATATGAATCTTATCAATTTTAATCTTGAAAAATCTAAATTTTAGAAAATCTATAATTTAATTTTAAAAAAAAGTTGACTTGGAGTCGCCACCGGCCACTTAGGTAGGCCAGACACCATAAAAATAAACCAGAGATTCATTAAAAAACGTTGGGTTCGGGAGTCGGTTACGTGTAAGGACGACCCTTACAAACACCCAAAAATTGGTACCTTGAAAAACATTACGTGGCATTGACATGTTGAAGAAAGATATTAATTTAATTTCCATGGTTAAATGAACATTATTTGAATTTGGATATCCTTTTGATTTAGAAGTTACACCACATTTAAACTTGAGTTGAACGAGACGTCCTCTAGATAGGAAACCTCACCCAAATTTAAAAGAATGTAACTTCCGCCACAAAAGGCTAAAGTAAAATGCATGATTATTTTTTATCTTGTTCATTTTAAGTTCTAACCCTAAAAAGGCTTCATTACTTAAGTTTTTAAAACCTAAATTACTAGCATTTACTAGTTATTTACCTATCCATTTTTAATTCTAAACCTAAGAGGTTTTTAATAACACATGAATTCGATGCCAAGGTACACTCTCTAGGTCAGCATCATAGTGCGTCAAAACACCAACCTCTTTAGTGTATCCAAGACATAAGATTCACATGCTATGTTACTAAATTTTCTCCCTAATTAAATTAAATTAATTAATTTAAGTGACTAATCCTAAAAAGGGCTCTAAATTAATTAACTTAAGTTTATTAGGTGACCTTCCTAAAGCATGTTATGCAAAACATAAAATAAAGTGTACACAAGATAAAGGAACTTCATCACTTTTATTAGAATCATGGGTACATCATATCACATCAAAAATTTCTCTTCACATGAGTACAAAAAGGGACTTGTACGAAAAAAAGAGATCAAAAGGGACTCGAGAACAAACCTTGAAAGATCGATTAAGTTTAATTAA
The DNA here is from genome assembly GCA_035048815.1 of Abelmoschus esculentus. Lineage (NCBI taxonomy): Eukaryota > Viridiplantae > Streptophyta > Magnoliopsida > Malvales > Malvaceae > Abelmoschus > Abelmoschus esculentus. Next base: position 15,658,112 of record JAUCBN010000032.1, on the reverse strand, counting down.
GTGTGAAATTAAATTTTAAAGTTTTAGAAAATTTTTAATTAAATTAATTAATCAAATTTTCCTTAACTTCAAATTTTAATTAAAACCTAATTTAAATCTAACTTGGTGAATTTTAAGTTCAAAAGGTTTAATGTTGGATTAAACTTAATTAAGTTGATTTTTAAATCTTAACTTAGAAATTTTAGATTAATTAAAAGTCTTTAATCAAAATAATTTCTAACCTTTTAAGAATCTAATTTTAACTTAATTAAAGTTTAATTGGTGAGATTTAGGGTTAACTAGACTTAAATTAGTTTTAAATCTTACTTTTAGAAAATTAATTAAAATTAATTAAATTAATTAATTAAAATTATCTTCCAATTTTTTAAGAATTAAAGGCCTAATAAAAGTCTAAGTTGGGTGAATGTTTTAAGGCTTAAGGCTAACTAGACCTAATTAAAGGGTTTATTTTTTAAACTTTAGTAATTAATTAAAATTAATTAAAATAATTAATTAAAATTATCTTCTAATTTTTAAGAATTTTAAAAACCTAATTAAAGTCTAGTTTGGTGTGTGTTTTAAAGTTTAAGGGCAAAACTAGGCCTAAGTTGGATTAATTTTAAAACTTAATTTTTAGAAATTAATTAAAATTAATTAAAATTATTTCCTAAATTAAAGAATTAAATTAAACCTATTTTAAGTCTAATTTTAAGTTTTAGGGGGGGTCAAATTAATTTATATCAGAATTAAATTAGGTTAAATTAATTTTTAAAGTTTATTAAAATTAAAGTTAAACCTTAAATCAAGACTTAACTAATTTTTAAAGTCTCTAAAATTAATTTTTTAACCTAATTAAATCTAGAATTAAATTAAATTAAATCCTAAGGGTTTAATCTAGGGTCTAAAGGACCTAATTAGATGAATTCTAAAGGTTTGGGGACTAATTGGGATTCTTAGAGGGCTCAATTGAATAAAACTAAAGTCCTAAGGGCCTAATTGGAATCCTAGGGACCTAATTTTAAGAAATCTAAAGTTCTAGGGGCTGAAATAGGAGTTTCTAGGGACTAAATTGAATAGCAGGTTAATCCTAGGGGGACCTAGGATGTGAATTACCCATGCCCGTTTAAAAACACGCGGATCCGGGTTAAACCCGGATCCGGCCCACGACCCAGCTGCCTGAAACGACATCGTTTCACCCAGGATCAAAACTCCCAAGTGCCGAGTTGGCTCGGCCATTTGGACCGAGACCAACTCGGCCCGACTCAGCAACCAAGAGAAATCTCTGAAGAAAACACGAAAAACCCAGAAACCCAAGCCTAAATAGATCAAAAACCCTATGTTCTTCATGTGTTCTTGGTGTTCTTCGATGAACACGAAGAACACCATCCCAGTCCACCGTGGTCGCCGCCCTTGGATCTATTCCGCCGCCGTCCAGCGCCGCTCCGGCGTGTTCACCGACCATCGCGAAACACGTCGACCGTCGCCCAGACACCGCCGGCCACCATTCCCGACTCCAGTGAGGTCACCGGAAGCCCTAGAAACACTAAAAACTGCCTCTAAAACTAGTTTTTAAGATTTAAAACCCTAAACAATTAATCATAACACCTCCTAAACAATCAAAGCTACCCCTAATCTGGATATAATCAAACCGAAAGGACCCCAAACTGGAAACCTAAACTAGAAGCAAAAACAATCCGACGAAACAAAACCAGAAAACAATCTTACCTTGTTCTGATTTCAAGTGCTCTGAGTTGCTCCTCGGATTATCGATCTTCTCCCAAAAATCCTAGCTGCCGATTCAAGATCTTCAAAACTCCTCTCAGTCAATTTCCCCCATTCCAACTGATTGAATCCCTTTTAAAGGGATTCAACACCTAGAATCCTAACCCAAACCAAATCCTAATCCCCTATCCAAACAAAACAACCACCTTATCCCCAAATCTTAACTTCAACCACCCCCTCAAAACCGGCCGAGCACCCCTGTTCTTCACGTTTCTGTTTTTGCGATTTTCAGTTTTTTCCTTTTTTTTGATTTTTTTAATATTTTAATATTAATATTATATTATTTATATTATTAATTATTATTTATTAACATTTATTTATTTAATATATTATTATACATACGTTAAAATCGTGTTGACAAATATAAAATATAAAATAATTAAAATTTAAATAAAATATTAAAAAATTAATTAATTCTAAAATAAAATGTTACTAAATATTCTCAACCCTAACTACGATAGAATCAAAATCTTATCTTAAAAAAATTAACTAATTAATTAGGGTTGAGAATGTTTAGTAGCATTTTATTTTAGAATCAATTAATTTTTAATATTTTATTTGAATTTTAATTGATTTATATTTTATATTAGAATAAAATTATGTTTCATATATATATGTATTTTATAGGTTAGATATCATGTCATTTAAATATATTATTATATGCATATGGCATGTCATCATTATTAAATTTTTAACGGTCCAGTTATCATGATGGTTAAAAAATAAGCTATTTGTCAAAAATAGATAAGTTAAAGACTAAATTTATTTCAAAAAAATAAGATTCAAAATGATAAAAATTATAAACGTTAAAAGTTAAGATTATCTTTATACCAAAATATTATTATTGAAATTTTAAATATAATTTTATTATTTTCACCCACATGCTGCGTATGTGATATGTCAATATCAGATGTGTATGATTGCATGAATGAGATTGTGAGACTGCTGATGTTCGTATATTCTTTTTATTGTTCCGGTTTTAAGGTTTATGGTCTGATTAATCTCGGATCAATCAGTGTTACACACTTAATTTTAGTGAACGAATATTTTAGTAAAAAAATTCGATACAAAACATCTTAAACAGAAACATATTTAAACAAAATCAAATTACTTACCAATTGAACTAATCTTATCAGTTTATATATTTTTATATTTAATTAAAAAACAAATAATTAAAGATTCGAATCTCGATATTTGTTTTATAAATATAATTATCTTTTTCTTAATAAAAAATTGATCTTAAACCTATCTACAAGTTGAGGCAGCGCCTCATTCTTTTTTTTAGTTTTTCCAGCAGTATACAATTTGAGTTTTTCTTTGTTTCCATAGCTTGAGTTTTGCCATGTCCAATGAGCAATCATCCTTCACTGTGCCTCTCCTGGAAGATGACAACAACAAACAAGTAGATGAACTCCAGCATCATGGCAGCGCAACTGCAACAACCACCGTCTCCGTTTCCAGAACATGTTTCAATGGCCTCAATGCTCTGTCAGGTTCACTTTTCTTTCAACATATTCAGTTGGTTAAGGTTTATATACATAGAACTCAAAAACCCCATTTTTTTTAATGCAGGGGTGGGGATATTATCAATCCCATATGCACTGGCATCAGGAGGATGGTTGAGCTTGATATTCCTTTTTGCCATAGCCACTGCTGCATTCTACTCCGGTCTGTTGATTCAAAGATGTATGGATACGGATCCGAGAATCAGGACTTACCCTGACATAGGTGACCGAGCATTTGGCAACAAAGGGAGACTAACAGCATCGGCTATTATGAACATCGAGCTGTATTTGGTGGCGACTGGTTTTTTGATTCTGGAAGGAGATAACCTGCATAATTTGTTACCCATTGGGGAGTTTGAAGTAGGGGGGCTAACAGTTGGTGCAAAACAAGGGTTTATTATACTTGTAGCTCTCATAATTTTGCCTACTGTTTGGTTGGATAACTTGAGCCTCTTGTCTTATGTCTCGGCCAGTGGGGTGTTGGCTTCTGCAGTCATCTTGGTTTCAATCATCTGGACCGGAGCTTTTGATGGTGTTGGGTTTAAACAAAGGGGGGAACTCATAAACTGGGATGGGATCCCCACTGCTGTTAGCTTGTATGCCTTCTGTTATTGCTCTCATCCGGTTTTTCCTACACTTTATACTTCTATGAAGAAAAGACATCAATTCTCCAATGTAAGTAGTATCTGCAAAATTCATATTGTTTCTGCAACATTAGTCTGATTTTGGGGGTTTGGTTGCTTTCTTTTAGGTTCTGGTTTTATGCTTTGTCTTGTGTACTGTATGTTACTCGTCGATGGCGATTTTCGGGTACTTGATGTTCGGGGTAGATGTTCAATCACAGATAACTTTGAACCTTCCTACTGATAAACTGAGTTCGAGGATTGCAATATATACTACCCTGGTGAACCCCATATCAAAATATGCATTGATGGTGACGCCGATTTTGAATGCTGTTAAGAGCCTGATTCGGTATCGGTGCAACAAGCGAGTGCTCCACCTGTTTGTTGGCACTTCCCTGATGATCAGCACTGTTTTGGTGGCACTTGCGGTTCCGTTTTTCGGTTCCCTTATGTCGTTAGTCGGAGCATTTTTAAGTATCACAGCTTCTGTCACACTCCCCTGTGTCTGCTACTTGAAGATATCCGGAACTTACCGGAGATTCAACGGAGAACTGGTTGCTGTAAGCCTAATCATCCTCATGAGTGTTGCAGTGGCTGCATTTGGTACCTATACATCTGTTTTAGAGATAATCGGCAAGTTTTAAACACCAATGCTTTTGTATATGCTTATTTTCTTATAACATAATGTATTCCAGAGTAATTTTGGGGAAATTTGAATCAAACTTGATGTAATGTTAATCTTATACAGGCACCCTGTTAACTTTTGAATTGGTTCTGCCTTTTGTTTACCACCATGTTACCACCATAATGATTTACTCCCTCTTAGGCATTTGCTTGCTCTCTTGCTTCTTCTTCCATTTCACTGATAGTTTCCGAGGTCCCGACGGGACGGTTTACTACAGTTTTAAGCCTGGTCCCGAAGGACGACAAGTATAAGATCGGACTTACTGATTTTATTCATGCAGTCATGTTGGTGTCAGTGTTCATGGCAATCGCTTTCTCAGATAATGGTGTTACAACTGTGTCGTTCCGGGACACGAGAAGGAGATGGATCAAGTCATGGAGGGTTTCCCATTGATGGTGGGGACTATTTGCAGTGGCTTGTTTCTTGTGTTTTCTTCGATCTCAACATTCAGATGAAACGAGAGAAAAAACAAGCAAATCTAATATAAATCTTCAAGAAAGCAACAGGTCACGACAGGGATAATGTATCAGACATTCCAATGACAGCACCATGCAAGCGTTCAAAGATAAGATTAGGAAATTAACCCAAAAATTGATCCGAAAATACGAGTAGCGATGATTTTAATACAGCTAAATCGTAGACTTGCAAAGGATATATTTTGCTATGATTATACTCGGATGCGAGCTCTCCATGTACTAGGGAATTCTTCCCGATCAAACTGCGAAAGACGAGCAACTTGATAACAGCCCTGCGAAACCCTTTGATAGGCAACCTTCAACTGAACAAGGAGACTTTGAAGAACACATTGTTCTACTGTGATTGGCAACTCCCATGCAATTATCAGATGAATGCTGGGGAGGATTATCGTCCCTGTTAACCGATTGGCGTGCAATCAACCTATTTCTCTTAGAACTCAATGAGCAATTCAGGTCAGTCGAGTTCAAGAATTGAGAATCTGACTCCATTTCGTCGTCCTGACATTCAGGCAATTTCCTCTTCATCCCAGGAAATACTCTTAATCCTGCCCCGTTCCATCATTATGATATAACATCAATTATCTATTGTAGCCCATATATGCAGGAAACTTATATAAAGGTAAATGTGAATGCTAGTATATGACATACCGGGCAAAGCGTCGTCGTATGCAGATGACTGCAAGTCCGAATCAACACAGCAACAGAAAATATTTGAATCTTTGTTTGATCCCGAAATTCTGTTGTGGGGAGCAAGCAAGGGATAAGGGGTCTCAGGAATCAAGGTAGGTGTAGTGTGCATGCAATAGCATTAATGTACCTTGACTTTGGTATTCAGCTGCAATTTGGCATTTGACTTTTGTTGGGTGCAAATTTGGTCCCAAAATATTGCTTTGATTTGCAATTCGTCCCAACTTTGGCTTTGATATGTAATTTGGCCCCAAACTTTTTAATATACTTATTTCCTTCATTAAACTTCGAAATATAAGTATTTAAGACCCAAAAAAGTTGGGCCAAATTGCAGCTCAATGCCAGAGTTAGGGACCAAAAGGTAGATTGTCCCTTATTTTTATTTGAAAAATTCTGGAAGATCGGTATCATGAATGACCAAATGACACAAGGCGTGATTACCAGTCGATGCAGAAATGAATATGAGCAAGTGATCGATCTAAATCTCTAATAAGAGTTATTCGGTAAAATACAAAAAATGAAAAGATTCAAACATAAAAAGTAGGACGATATAACACAAGAATAAAATCTATGTTGCTTAGATTCAAGGGTTAAGCATTAGAGACAGGTATATGTCCAAAGTGGGTAAGCTCAACTATTTCTAAGTTTTTTCATATATTTCAAAGACCATACTCCTATACCAATGTCCGAATATATATCGAACACTAGGGTTGGACACTGATACTTTAGGGAAAATAAAGAGTTGGAATAACATAGATAAAAAACAATCAATATCAGAACTCGGGAATTGTAGCCTAAAATAGCCATAAAAGTTTCCATGACCACATAAAGTGATGAAGTATTAAAACCAAACCTGTACATATGCTCCACGAAGTCATCAATCAGAACAGGCCAAGCACCTGCAAAATAACAAGACAACTAAGATCCAAGTGGCGCGGATATAGGAGACAGTTGATAGCACAGATTTAGAGAAGCTTAATACCTTCAGGATCATAGCCTTCCAGATTTTCATGTACACACCTACTAAAAGCTAAAACTTGTTGCCAAGTATCCTCCGAAATATTGTGACATTAGTTGCCTTAATCAAGAGAATGACGGTAATCATTAGCAAGTATCCTTTCAACCTATGGTTGTGTGTGTCAGAATTCAGAACAAATGTACAGTCCAAGAGACTAATCATCCATTTTCAAATGTTTCTTCACATGCACCATAAGTATGTTCAAAGGCATGTATAAGGAAACTAAAGTAAATGTATGGACTGCTTCTCCCTCGCTGAAAAATGCCACTCCTTATATGCATGAATGCAGGATAACATCTTCTGACCAATAACAGTAAAAGAAATTATTTATACCCAATACCCGGTTCTGATGAATTTTTTTGTCCGAAATTAAAGTGGTCTACATTGGAACAATAACCAATAAATTCATAAGATGTCTCCAAGACAAACATAGAGTGTTAGGCGGTTAGCAGCTCGGTACCAGTCATGCTCATACCTCAACATATTTACACCATTTGTCATGCAATCGGAACCTGCCAGCTAAGACTAATCTCCATGCAGCAACCGCCCTGCTTACAGCTATCAATCACGACACAAGCAAGAGGATTAAATACAATACCGAGGAAATTCCTTGTAATTTACAGCTTATATAACCTCGATGTTATTCCAAGGATAAATCAGTAAACGCATTTCCATGTAACTAATTAGCATGAGATTACTTACTAATATTTTTTTGACCATTTTCTCGGCACATGAAGAAAACAAAATCATAGAAGCACGAGAAGTCAGAGAAGTCCGCCTACCGGAAACAACAGAAAGCCAAATTTTAGTATGGAAAACGGGATACGAGAAAATAAAATCACTTTACAGACAATGAAGAACTTTGAAGATACACAATACTGAAATCTAAAATACTAGTCAAGTCTGTCCATCAAGGAACTTCAATGAAGAGGACTCTCACCGTCAGGTCCAGTTGTAACATTAGCTTGTGAAGTTCATCAAAGATCATAGTCCTGTTAAAGCAAACATAACCGATACTCAATCACTAGTGTCTGACCAATAGACAGGACTGGCAGACATTCAGCCCTTTTTGATAATGTGCTAGGAAATAATATTTCTTTTTCACTCGATGCATAATCATAAATGACACAGTAGCAAACTACACGTAGGAAGAATAACATGGTCAAGAAGGTCAATTGTGACTCAAGCAAATCAGGATCAAGCTAGAAATTTCAAAATTAAGACGTGACTGGCAGATTCGAAAACTTGCGTTATCTTAGACAAGAATCACCAACAATGGTAATAATTCCACATTGGCATCTCATAAACATCAAACTGATACTTGGATTCCAACAATTTGTCGCGTGTCTCAGGACTCATCAACCATTTCTCTAATCCTCCAAAGGGCAAGCCAAACACCATGAACTTATATCTACAGATTATGGATATGAACACCACCAACTACCTTGTGTGCATCCTTGACTCCACCATCTTTAAGAGCTGATTCAATTCATCCCTTGAGTTCTTAGTTCTTTGCAATCCCTCATCCTGTCGGTGCCCATCTTCACCATGAACATATGCATTTCCTGTTCTGAGTTCTGCAAGGCAGCTTAAAAGTTAACTAAATAAAGCAAACAACATTTTTTATTAAAAACAAAACAAAGGTAACATCCCAATCACAGCACAAACATTTCTTAACAATTCAAATTCTAAACAGACCAAAATCTTTAACATTTTAACTAATTCTTTGACCTAATCAAATCACATAATTACCTAAAATTTCCGGGTACTTAATTATATTAACTTTTTCCATAATTAAACTTCAAAATGACCCAAAACTGGACTAAAAAAACAATTATCCCCCTCCCAAATTATTAGACGATAAAAATAACCATAAAAACCCTATCCAATTTCTAATCTTTTCAACCGAAAAAAACATGCAAAAGTGCCAATTTTCCTATTAAAAATCAACCGAACCAACTTTATCTTATAAACAAATGGAAATAATAAAGGAGAAACATGTCATTTAAAAAAGTTGAGAAAATTACCACAAAATCGGCGGTAAATCTCGAAGATATCGAACTGAATCGAGCCCAAAGATTCCATCGGATTCTCGACAGGTTCCGGAGCTCAGGCGAGTTTAGGTGTTCCTTCCTTCTATTATTGATGGGTAAGTTTCAAATAAAAAACACAGAAAAACACGAAAATCGGAAGTTGGTTTTAACGTTGTCTTCCTGAAGTTAAAGTCTCCTTTCTTCCTCTCTGTATATTAGTAAAATCAGGTTTCCTTTGGATTTTTTTTTTCTGAGGAAGAGAAAGAAAGGAAACGAGAAGGAAAACACTGGTTTTTCGGTGAAAATAACAGGGGAGAATGAACCGGATTCCTCCCGGTTCTGTTGAACCGGGTCTAGTAAATGCATGTATGGGACGTAGCGAACATTCTGTATTTTTCTTACCCTCTCTTTTATTACCAATCGCATAGGTTTCTGTTTTCTTCCTTGTTAGGTACAATCATAAAATAAATAAATAATTTAGTAAAATAAAAAATTAAAATTTTAAATTAAAATATTTTTTAAAAGATTTGAGTTTTGATATTATAAATAAAATAATAAATTTTTATTTTAAAATAATTTAATAAATTTGATTTTTTTTATTTTTAAAAATTTATAAAGTGATTGTAACGATGTATCAGAGGCGTTCAGATAGTATTAAGTTTGCTTTATAAATTTATTAATTATCGAATTATCATATTTAGTGGTTATCGATCTGATGAATAAGTAACATGAAATGTGACAGGTGGTAGAAAAAATGTAAAGGAGGTAGAATATAAAGATATTTAAATTTATTATAATATTTTTTTAATTAAAATTAAATTAATAAAATATATAAATCTTATGGATTTAAACTAAATTCTACCATGCCATGTTTTAATTTTAAAAACAAAGTGATAGTTACTAATAAATATATATATTTATTAGTAAATATATAATTAAGTGGTTTGTTGTGCATTTTACCCAATTATTATTCATAATATGATAATATATAAGGATATTTTTTCTTTTGAAATAAAATAGGAAAAAAAAATTAAAACATTTTTTAATAATAGAAAAATAGTTTCATTCTTGCTCCTTTACTTATTTTTATCTTTTTCTAAATAATTTTCTTCTTGCTCTTTTACTTATTTTCTCCTTCTCTTAATAGTTTTAAATAATAAAAACATAATAGAACTTTTTTTCTTATTATCTTTGAAATAATTTCAAATAAATATCCTGATATTTAATTAAATAGTCATTTTAATCTTAATTTTTTAAAATAATTTAATCTCTAATATTTTATTAGGTCAAATGAACCTTTTACGATAAAAACTATTAGTTAACTAACGATGAATAACTTAAAATGACTTAACAAAATGAGAAATCATCGAAAAATATAACTTTATATTTTATATAAAAGGGGAGTGACATTTAGAGTGTGGAGTTAAAGCAGCAGCATAGTTGGTGTTTGAGAAGGATTCTGAAGCAAAGGAGTAAGTTGCAAGCGTTAATTGACAGGGGGCACAACATATAGACTGTTGGTTCAGTTTGGGGAATGATTCGGAAAGACAAAGACACTACTACTTGGCACAAGTTGGTCTGGTTAAGTTTACATGTGTCAAAACACTCTATAATTCTTTGGATGGCAATTCTTAATCGGTTGCCGACCAAAGATAGGATTAGAGCTATGGGGAGGGATGTTGAGGAGAGCTGTGCATTTTGTCATTCTGCTCAGGAAACTAGGGACCATATTTTTGTTGGATGCAGGTTGTCGAGACGCATATGGGTTGTTGTCTTAGAAATGTGTGGATTACATAGAATGATGCTTGAATGGAATGATGAGCTGCAGTGGTTGAGCTCCAAATTAAAAGAAAAGTCTTTGATAGTTCATATTTTAAAGCTTGACTGGGGTGCTTTTGTTTACTTTGTGTGGGAAGAACGAAATAAGAGATTATTTAAGAATGTGAGTAGAACTGTTGAGAGCATTTTATGTTGCATTAAGGAAATCATTTGTATACGAACTCGGAATAGAGTTATACGCATGGATGATGTAAATAGAATCATTTGCACATCTTGAGGAATTTCCTAGGGGGATGAATGTCCAAGTGTGATTATAGGTGATATATTTCTTGTTTTGGATAATACACAATGCTTATCCAAAAATTTTATAAAATTATTTTTAACTGACATGGCATTCTTATATGTCAATAATTTTATTTATATAACATTATCATATATATTTGTCACGTTATTTTAAATTATTTATTATTAATTAACTAATAACTTTTATCATAAAAATTATTTTAACTTAAAATAAAAATTAAAAAATAAATTATTTTTTTGAAAAAATAATGACCTAAACAATTGTAACACCAAAATCGATAATAAGTTCTGATTACAAACAAAAAATTTTATGGAGAACCCATAAAGAATATTAATTTTTTTATATAATTTTTAACATTTTTATGTTATACTTTTCTTTTATGAATTGCAATCGATAAACAAATCTCCTAAGGGTGAGAGTTCCAACTAATTGAGTTAAAAAATTTTGAGTTATTCGAGTTAAGTCATTATATTTTACAACTTAAATTTTTTTAAATTGTTTCAATTTAAGTAGATTTTAACAAGTTCGAGTTGAGTTCGAGTCGATTCGATTTTTTAAGTTAATGTATAAATTTTAATTACACTATTTATAATATTATAATATATTTTTATTTCAATTTAAACGATTTTTCTTTATAACTACGTACATTAGGGGTGAGCAAAATTCGATTTGACTCGAAAAAACCAAATAACTCGACTCGAGGCAAAAATACTCGACTCGTTTTGACTCGACTTAAAATTTCATATACTCGACTCGACTCGAAAAAATTTCAAATAAAGTTTGAGTTCTAAAATGAAAACTCGAATAACTCGAAATTTTTAATAATTAAAGGAATAATTTTTAAGTTTAAGATGAATCTCTCAATTTTTTATGGTAGATATACATTTATATATGTATATATAAAAATATAAAGAAATATTGCTACATATGAAATAACATACATGTATATCTTATATAATTAGAAAAAAGTCGTTTAAATTGGAATAAAATCATACTATAACATGATAAATAATTATAATTAAATATTTATAAAAACTTGAAAATTCGACTCGATTCGACTCGTATTTCTTAAACTCGACTCAAACAAAAAAATTTCAAATAAAGTTTGAGTTGTAAAATATGACTCGTCAACTCGAAATTTTTTGACTTGACTCGACTCGATCGAATACTCACCCTTAACGTACGTGTTTTCTCATATTATTTTTTATATATGTAAATAAGATTTTGAATTATTATTATTATTATTATTATTATTATTATTATTATTATTATTATTAAATACCTTGGGTATGAATATGATATTTCTTATCTAAATAAAACTAAAACAAGATAAAAGAATAATGATAAATTAAATATAATAAAATAAATATAAAAATTAAATAAATTAAATAAATAGCATAATATAAAAAATACAAATAAAATTATATTTAAAATAAAATAATGGATATAAAAAGTGACGAGATCAAAAAAATGCGCAAAGGCTTTTAATTCGGCGAATTGAGCCAATTCCAATTTGATTTACGAGCAACTTGTTTCGTAGCTTTAATTTACTATGAAAAGTAAAAAATTAAAAATTAAAAAAAAAAACTAAACTAAAATTAAAAATAAAATTTTAGGGATTAAATGTGCAATTAGACCTTAAAAATTTTCAAATAACTCAAACTTAAAAAATTTGAACTCAATTCGAAATAAAAAAAATCGTGTTATTCAATTCGACACGAATAACTCAAAAAAAAACCAATTTTTTGAATCAAATTAGAATTTTGCCCTCCCCTAAAATCTCCCTTATAAAATATTTTTAAATCATTATCAAAGATTTTTTAAGATACAATGACCTTTATTATTTAATTTTTAGAAGATTTTGTACGATACAGTGAGCTTTATTATTTAATTAATCACAACAACATGTTTATGTTTGATATAATTAAAAATATAAAATATTTTAATAACACACAGATCTAACCATCCTTCGTCTCAAGTACAACCAGACAGGTTCATGTTGGATGTTGCTGTCCATAGAATTAACCTACAAACATGGAATTTACCTAGGGGTGGTCCATAAATCGAATATTTATTTTCTCGAATTTATGTTTACATTAAATAATCCGACTATACTCGTATCGGTTACGAACTAGTGTTTTCAGACACTGACTGATCAATACGTAAGTCGAAGAAGATGAAAACCGAGTTCCGAAGGTCATAACTCGTAATGCCTACTGAATTTCGGTCTGAAACTCATAGTTCAGAACTTAAACTGGTAAGAATCAACTAGACTTACAGGGTGATAAACTAGGATGAATCATGGAAGGGAAGAAATGACAGGAAACAAGTATGCAGATCGGTCCGTCCAAGTCGAGTAACATAAACAAGAGATATAGCTTAAGAGGAGCATGATATGAAGTTAAAGTTGCTGCACTGAAATGAAGAGAGATTCTCCGGACTTGCACAATAATAACAGATAACATTTGATGTGCTATCACAAGAGACACTAACCTGGTCGAAATATCTGGTCCGGAAGCTCAAACTGCAGGCGGAGTTAGGTTTCATAACATTAGATGTGCTATCACAAGAGACACCAACCTGGTCGAAATATATGGTCCGGAAGCTCAAACCGCAGGCGGAGTTAGGCTTCATAACATTAGAAGTGCTATCACAAGAGACACCAACCTTATCAAAATAAATGGTCCGGAAGCTCAAACTGCAGGCGGAGTTAGGTTTCTATGCCATAGATGCACCTGGTCAAAAGTCTGGCATATGTGCAAAAAACTACCTTGGCATTGACAAAATAACGTCTTACTCGATATCAGTACGATAGCAATCAGAACATAGCACAGACTTTTAGCAAGGATAGACAAAAGAGAACAACCTATGACTCCTCGTTTCTTTCGAAAATGGACTAATCATTCAAGGATTGATCATATATAGGAATACACGAAGAATCTTGTTTCTATCATCTGCATCAACAAAATACAAAGCATTGTTCATCTTGAAAGAAAATATTTACTTTCAGCTTTAACACTTGATAACTCGAATGAAATGTTTAACAATCTTCTCCGTCTCGTATCGTAACACCAGCACTAATCACACAGTTCAACCTAACGCATGGTAATATGATACCTAAAAGATTCCAAGCTTTCAACAATCACTAACTGCACATAACAAATTGCAACACTAAGAACAGAAAACATAAGTTCCAAAGACTGATTACCATTAAAATAGTGGTTAAATAAATGAAAAGTAAATATTCTTATATTCTCCACTATAACCAACTGTATATATATATAATCCTTACAACTTATTGCCATGAGAGCTTATTTAAAGACAATATAGTTTCTGGTTGAACTAACCAGAGAAGGCATACCTCACTGCATTTTGACTACTTTCTGTATTGTTTGTAAGTACTCTATCTATGATATTCTTATTACCAAAATCCTATTTCTTGATCCTTCTTTTCTTCGGCCCTGGAACCTCCAATCTGCCTACAGAACATCCGCACCTAGCTCGAAACATGAGCACCGCCCGTCCGTTAACCGGTGCCATCTTCTTCAGTTCAGCTTCCAATTCCTTATGATGATCATGGGGCAATTTGAAAAGTCCCTTTTTAACACCATTTTTAACCAGAGAGCTTGTGTTCTTGACACATTCCTCGGTTTCCAGCTGGATATCGAATTCGGCCGCCTTCCTAAGCCCTTTACAGTTAGGGTTCCTGCATTTCCTAGTTGTACACAGAAGCAAAATCCAAGCAGCTATTGCAGCACAAGACAAACCAAGTAAAATAGATCCATATACCATTGGAGCTCTCATCATTTCCTCTCCAATCATATAAAAGACAGTTCCAATGAATTCGAGTAATTTCAATGATATACACTTTATACTTGGAAACAACAAGAATCCACAGGCAGCAATCACAGCAATTAAGATGACAACATCAATGGCAGCTGATCTTGATCTTCCACAAGATGGAATTTTTAAACATGGTGAATTGGATACCTTGTATTTCTTGTAAAAATTGTTCCTCGATGATGATGGTGATTTCGAGTTCATCACAATATCATTTCAATTCACAGAATTTGCCATGATTGTAGCTGAAGAAGCCTGTTCAACCGAGTTGCAGACTGAGATTGAGCTATGGAAATAGACCATTTCAAATCAAACCCAGAATTTTAAATCCAGGAAACAAACAGAATCCCAGATTGAAACTCCTATCAATCCAAATCCAGATCAAAATCAAACCCACCACATAAAAACTCAGAAAGGAAACAACTTTATTACTGCCACCCCAATATCATGTGATTTAATTAGTATCCAAATAAAAAACACAGAAAAAACTTGGATTTTCAATCACAAAATGGGGTTTGAGATTGAATTAAAAGGATGAAGAGAAGAATCTGAATTGATTTCATTTAAGAAAGACCATGGGACAAAGGAAGAGTCTTTATCCTTTTGGCATCATCACAAAATTCTCTTGATCGAGCTTGGTTCGTTCCCGATTCATCAATTTTTGTTGAAGGGAGAATCATATACGTTTATAGAGGAAGAAAGAAACCCAAAGGAATGGGCTTTGATTGTAACAATGGGCTTTCAAGTTTGCTTTTTGAAGATTTGAGAGTTTCCAATCATTTGTTCATAGTTTCTCTCTTTTTATGGATTAAAAAAATTGTAATTTTAATGAAATCTATACAAAATAATACATTTAAAAAACTGAACTTGGATTTAAAAGGAGTTTTTATATGAATGTTGTTTAGGAATTTTTTATTTATAAAAATATATTTTTAATAATGTTATATATTATTATCAAAATCAGCAAACAGATTCAAACCATTCATCTTTATATATTGTTTTCTTAGAAAATATTAAAAAAAATATTGTTTAAAATCGGATTATAAACTATCTGTTTTTAAATAATCTTTTTTTTAAAAAAAAATAGGAAACTAACACATGGTAAGTTGGGAAGACAACTGTCACTGTTCAAGTACTCTTTACAAAAAAAGGATAGAAGACTGACACATGATAAACTGGGAAGGTAACTGTCATTGTTCAAAGTCAGACTGTTGTCTTCGATCTTTGAGCAATACTTATTTTTTTTTAATATTTTTAGATAAAACATTGTTTGAAGACGTATTGTTTTAACCCGTTTTCTGATTTTAACAGTATTGTACAATATTGTTGAAAATAATTTGAAGAGAATTATATTTTTATAAACAAAAAATTCTAAATAATAGTCATGTAAAAACTCTATTTAAGAATACGGTTAAAAACTCGATTCATACGAGTTAAATATGGTGTAAATTTTTTTTATTGTATCTTTCTTGATATCTCACTTTAAAAAATGAGTTTAGGATTTAAGGGTTAAGGTTAAGAGTTATGATTAGAGTTTAAAAAATTAAGGGTCAGCTTTAAAAGTCATGGTTAAGTTTAAAAAATTAGGGATAAAATATATTTTTTAAGATATATGGCTTAGAATTAAAAAAAAGTTAAGGCTACAAATTTGTAGATTTTTTTTTATATAATTTTGGCTTATTGGACTTTCTGTATTTTTATAATATGCGATAATTTTAAAATATTGTTTATTAAAATATTTTTATTGATATATTATTAAATAATTACTTTTTATGTTAAAAGAAATATAATATTATTTTTCTTATTTTTTAAACAATATATACTCTAAAAGGGCAACCCTAAAAGATATAGGCAATTTGGGATAAATATTTTTATGTACGAAATGATTTGAAAATATATTTCCTTAAAAATTATTTAAAATAAATTTTATTCGGTTTAATTAGGTAAAAGTCGTGTTTAATTAAAAAAATAAACTGCAATAAAACTCACTCAATTATGAGTAAAGTTATATTTGATCATTTAATTATGGGTACGAATATATTTGGGTTATCCAATTAATAAATGTTATATTCATATCACTCAATTATAGGTAACGTTACATTTAGATTACCCTTCGTATTTAAAAAAAGTTTATCAATTCGTATATTAGATTAATTAATTATTTTAAATAAAATAGTCTAATGTTAACAAGGTATACAAGTGATTTAAAAAAACGATCAAATTGATATATTTTTTCAAATATAAAGAGTGACCCAAATATAATCTTATTTATAATTGAGTGATCTAAATATAACTTTACCCATAAATAAATGACCCAAATATAATTTTTAATAATTAAATAATTCAAATATAATTATACCTATAATTAAGTGACTTTTCTTTTAATTTACCCTAAAAAAATTAAAATTTCATTTAGCCGGGGGTGATACTTATCCAAAATTTCCCAAGATATTCCCTAACTTTTCTTTTTTTTCTTACACGTGTCGTCTTTTCACCAAGCCTCCACTCAACCAGGACAATCCTCAGCCACGAAATCAATGATTCTTTCTTTACTTTATTTATTTATTTCACACATAAACTGGATCCACACGTGCTGGAAATAACACGTGTGGGAAAACTAAAGGGAGGAAATCATTTACTACTATTAATTAATTAAATTAATTTTGTTTTCTTTTAATCCGTGGGATGCCACCTTTTTTCCACTTTACTCTTTTTTTTCTGAGGTGGGGTCCACGTGGGAATATGACGCTGATGTGGCAAAACTCGTGGTCTTTAAAATCCGTTGGTGGGACCCGCATAAAGGCGTTTGCTTTATAATCTGACGGTGACATGGCTTTCCCCTTACCCATTTCTGTGGGTATATTTTAATACTTTACGTGGTATTCATCGTCGAACAAAAGTATATATAAAAAAATAGTCAAAATAATAATAATATTATTAATAATATTTAATTTATTAATCGATTAATAATTTAATTTAAATAATAAGATAAGATCAAATTACATAATATAAAATTATTTAAGTTTTATATAATTTTTAAATTATTGATGTTAAATGACTAAAACAAATATTCAGAATTCAAATTAACAATCAGTTATGTAAAGATTATCGCTTAAAAAAAATAAAAATTAACCTGAATCATTCGTTTCAATCATCGACGGTAATATTTTTACACTAAGTAATATATATACTATTGACAATTCTCTCGATTATTAGCTTAACTAGTAGTTTTTGATTGGGTCATGGTCGAAGAGAGTTGGGTGAATGGGATATCAGTTAAAATTTAAAATTTTTAATATATATTTTATATAAAAATTAAAAAAAATAAATTAATAGCGAGTCTAAATATAATCAAGAACTTTTAAATAAAATCAACACTTATTATTTGATTTTATCTATTTTTAATAAAATATTAATTAGCACTCAAAATTTTACTATTATACATATTTTTTTAACTCCGTCCCTGAATATGATCATCAATTATGATAGCAACACATCCATAATTTAAAACAATTAATTTTAATTTTTAAAAAATATATAAATTAAATTGTTTGATTAATACTTAGTGTGTCCTGTCCTGTCTTGATTTGATGAGTGTGTCGATGTAACAAGCAATAAGCTTTTGCACCATACACCAAGATCTGAGAAGACTAGGAAGTGGAGGGATGGGACAACTTTTCTTCTCAGCCACAAAGGAAAACAAAAAAGAGAGAAAGATTGTATAGTTGGCAAGGAACAAAAAAGATTCACATGGAAGTAAAAAAAATGAATATCCAACATAAGAAAATAATAATAATATATTTAAAAAATATATATTCTATATACTGACGGTAGAAAAAAAGATTTTATATATTTTTTAGTTTAAAGATTATGATTTTAATTCAGGGTTTATGCTCTTTGGAGTTAAG
This sequence comes from Abelmoschus esculentus, assembly GCA_035048815.1. Taxonomy (NCBI): domain Eukaryota; kingdom Viridiplantae; phylum Streptophyta; class Magnoliopsida; order Malvales; family Malvaceae; genus Abelmoschus; species Abelmoschus esculentus. Next base: position 15,639,493 of record JAUCBN010000032.1, on the reverse strand, counting down.
TTTAGATGATTAGAATTTAGAGTTTAGGGTTTAAGGTTAAAAGTTATGATTTAGTATTTAGGGTGATATGATTAGAGATTTAAGTTTTAAATTATAAACTCTGAATTATGACCTTAAATCCTAAATTAAATCCATAATAGAAACTTTAAGCATTAAAATGAATCCCAAAATCCTAAAACTAATACACTTATTACCGCCTTTCCTCTTAGGGGTGTTCAAAATCTCAGTTAACCAAATTAATCGATCAAACCTTAAAATTTTTAGTTAATCAAGTGATTAATTTTATATTAAATCAATTAATTGTTAATGATTTTTTAAAACTTCGATTATAGATCGATTACATCCACTATTCGCAACTCCATACCTCGGATAATTATTTAAAATTTATGAAATTCTTTTTATATCCAATTTTATTAAATTCATTATTTATCAATTAATGACATAATTTTTAATCGAATATATTGATTAAAAACGAATTAAAAATGTAAGTGTTCAAATTTTTCATTCTTTCAATTAAATCGGTCTAACAAGAATTATGCTAAACTCCGTTAAACATTACTAAACACTATTAACGTTGAACATTGTTACACTCTTACATTGATTAATAACTATTAAAAACCTTAAAGACTTAATATATAATTTTAATTTATTTAAAATAAAATTTCAATTAAATTATTTTTCATATATATTGTATATTTAATTTTTTCGAATAATTAAATCAAGTACCAACTTTAATCAATTTTAAAAAATAAAACCCTTAAACTCTAAACTTGAAAACCCAAAACTATAAATTCTTAACCTAAAACACTAAACACGAAAACCTAAACCCTAATTTATAATAATGACAATTGTTTTAAAGCTTAAGTTTTAGGATTTTGAGTTAGGGTTTTATGTTTCTGACTTTTGTTTTTAAATTTAAATTTTAGGTTTAGATTTAAGGTTTTGAGTTTAGAGTTTCAGATTTTTTTTAAATTGACAAAGGTTGATATTTGATACAAATATTTGAAAAGAGACTAAAATATATAATATATATGAAGAATAATTTAATTAAAATTTTATTTTAAATAAATTATAATTATATATTAAATCTTTAAGATTTTAATCTTTATTAATTAATTTAAAGATATTTAACAGTATTCAAAATTAGTAGTATTCAACGATACTTGACGCACATAATAGACTTATCTAATTTTTTTAAATATAAAATGAATGTACCTATTAAAATTAAATATACCTATATTTATTAAAGATATAATTTTTTTTCCAAATATAAAATTATTTTAAAATAAAGTTTTTAAAAAGGGAAATAATTTGTGACTCTGATATGGCAAAAAAGTGAGATTGAAAAAGGAAAAGAAAATGAGTTTCTAGAGAAAGATCTTTTCAAGGCCACAAAGGAAGTTGTGGCTGAAAACTCACCAGTTTTGTCTAAACAAATCTAAAACGTAGACTCCAAGAGACCATCATCTACTAAGGACACTTTTTCTTCTTACATAATCAAAATTACAAGACAAGGTCATGATATACACTAATTTATGATTTGCATCACAAAAATAGTATTTATTTGAAAAATAATTAAATATAAAAAATAGTATTTAATATATATTTAAAACTAATGATAAAACATTACATACGAGCTAGGGGTGTAAACGAGTCGAGTTTAATTCGAGTAGTGTCGAACTCGACTCGATTTTTAAGATTTTGAGTAATTTTTATTGAGTCTGAAAAATCTATGTTTGATTTAACTCGTTAAGAACTCGAGTTGAATTCGAGCTTGATTCGAGTCTAATCGAGTCAAGTGTTGATCGATCTTTGATCATGTCAGACACGAGTTAATCGTCATCTATCCTGTCTCATTTAAGGTCTCGAGAAAAAATCTTTAATACATAGGTTGTGTAAACTCAAACCTGTTAATTTTAAGATATACAGATTAATTTTAAGTATATTATTTTGTTTACCGTAGCAACAAATATTTGGAATGTTTGACCTCATTCCATAATTTATATTTCTAATTTTATTTCCACCATCCAAACCAAGAAAAAACCAAGAAAAAAAATGTAAAAATTATTTTTCAAGACACCATGCATTATAAAAAAGTTATTATTATTTTAATATTTTGATGGCAATAAAAGTTTGTATGAAAGCAGTCAGCTTTTGCTACACAACTCTCTCTCTCTAGAAAGTTTCAGTTTTTAGTTTTGTGTTGGCTAAGGATTTAGGGAGAACAAAAAACAGGGGAGACAACAGAAAATGTCGGAACCAAAAGATCCGGCGATCAAATTGTTTGGGAAAATGATCCCTTTGCCTGAGAAATCTCAGAAAGTAGCAGCAGATGACTTGTGTGCTACTCATGGTGATGATAACAACAACAATGATAATATTGATCAAGATCATTGCTGTTCTACAAATTCTGCACCAGAGGAAAATAAAGGGGAAGAAAGAGAAGAAGAAGAAGAAGCTGAAAAGGTTAGGGAAATTTATATTTTAATTTTTTTTTTTAGTTTTTGGGAATTTTGAAGAACACCCTTTGTTTAGAATATGGAAATGAAAAAAGGGTTGGTCTTTGATTCTTAGTTTTGGCTATAAAAATGTTTTTTTTTTATTGTTAATTATGTTTGATTAGTAGAAGATTGGTTAAATTCTGGATCTTGGTTTAAGTAAACTTGAGGATTTTTGAAGTTAGGATTGGCTTCTCTGGGTGTATTTTTTCAAGCATAATCTAATTATTTATGAAAAAATATAGGTTAATTGCCTTTAGGTTAGCTTGGTTGGCTGTGTTTATAAGGTAATTTGCTGCCTAACTGCTGAATTATAGCTTTCCCCCTTCATATTTTTGGATTTAACAGTTTTTTTTTATTATTTTCTTTCATCTTTCTGGATAATGGTTTTGGAATCTTATTCAAGGTTTCACCACTTAACTTTTTTTCCTGGATAATTTTATGGTTAGCTTCTTTGAAATTGGTAGTTTAGTTTCATTCATCTGCTTGACTGCTTTTATGATGTTATCTGGATCAATTTTTGCTTAATTTCATGAGATTGTCAGCTATGAATTATGATTAGGATCACCACAATAAAGGTCTAAGAAAAAATCAAAACATGTCCCTTGTTACTCTTAGTTTTGGTTTCCGGTACTTTTCGGCGTTTCTTGCCTTGCCGAACATGTATTTTATGTGATTCTTTCTGATATAGTGAAAGCTCAGGGATCAGACAAGAAAGTTATAGCCAGTTTTAACTGATTCTTACCCTATTAAAACTTTCTGTTTGTGTATTATTCGTCCGGTTACATAGCCTTACATGCTCATTCTGTTAGAATGGTGGTTGCTATTGGTGCGAAACCGGTTCTCTATGTAGCAAATGCTGTTAGTTTTCATATATTATACTTTTTCGTTATGTACGTGGTCATGTTTTTCGATCTCCTTTTAGTTCTCGTGCTGATTTTAGTTCGTCTGAATTATTCAGGACACTCCGGGAGATAAAACAACAGACGTTGAAAATGATGTTGGGGATGGAAAGGAGGAAGGATCTAAACAGGATGATAATGTTCCTCCGGTTACTTCTGGAGAGTCTACAAATCTGGAGGCAATCTCCGGGGCAAGCGACAACTCTAAAACACCTTCTGTCGAGAAGGAGAGCACTGCTTTAAAAACTTCGACAACAGAGGAAGATCAAAGTGAGACAAGTAATCCTCAAGAAAAAACCTTGAAGAAACCTACTAAAATTCTTCCATGCCCCCGCTGCAACAGCATGGATACGAAGTTTTGTTATTACAACAATTACAATGTTAATCAGCCCCGACACTTTTGCAAGAACTGCCAGAGGTACTGGACGGCTGGTGGGACCATGAGAAATGTGCCTGTGGGGGCTGGACGTCGGAAGAACAAGAATTCAGCTTCTCACTACCGTCACATAACTGTCTCTGAAGCTCTGCAGAATGCTGGTACTGGGATTCCTAATGGAGTCCACCATCCGGCACTAAAAGCTAGTGGTACAGTTCTGACCTTTGGCTCAGACACACCCCTATGTGAATCAATGGCTTCTGTTTTGAAACTTGCAGATAAAACAATGCATAATACCACTCGGAATGGATTTCATAAGCCTGAGGAGTTAAAAATTCCTGTTTCTTATAGAGGGGGAGAAAATGGGGTTGAGTGTTCAAATGGATCATCTGTCCTGGCTTCAAAGGATGAGGCTGGTAAGGCTGGGTCGCAAGACCAAATGATGCAGAATTGTCAGCGTTTTCCGCCTCAGATGCCATGCTATCCCGGGGCTATGTGGCCTTACCCATGGAATGGAGCTCAATGGAGCTCTCCTGTACCTCCACCTGCTTTCTGCCCTCCAGGCTGCTTTCCGATGCCATTCTATCCAGCAGCTGCTTACTGGGGTTGTAACGTACCAGGCACTTGGAACGCCCCTTGGCAGCCTCAGCCTTCTACTCCAAAGCAATCAATCCAAAGTTCCGGTCCCGATTCCCCTACCTTGGGAAAACATTCACGAGATGAGAACACAAGCAAGCCAAGCAACTCTAGAGAAGAGGAGCCAGTAAAGGAAAATAATGCCGAGAGAAGCCTTTGGATTCCAAAAACATTGAGGATCGATGATCCTGGAGAAGCAGCAAAGAGTTCTATATGGGCAACACTCGGCATTAAGAATGACAAATCTGATTCAATAGGTGGAGGACTCTTCAAAGCATTTCAATCAAAGGGTGATGAAAGGAATCAGGTTCCTGAAACCTCTCCAGTCTTGCAGGCAAATCCAGCAGCACTGTCAAGGTCAATAAACTTCCATGAGAGCTCATAATCGTGTAAGTTAAGACTTCTAATTCCTTATGATGCTGCTTACAACTTGGTGGTGTTAATTACTATACGAGTCATGTCCTACTCCGTTATCCGCTTGGCCATATTCATTCACCATCCCCCTCTATATAACCAACTCTCAAAGTATGCTAACTGAGGACAACAAAGGAAGAGTCCTATCATATGGTTTGAAGGCACAGTGTTTAGCTTAAGTAGAAACTGATTTTTCTTTTTCGGTTTAACTTTGTTTTCGAAATTCCTTTTCTTTCCATTAATGGCATGAGCAGGGCTTTTCGGTTAGATGGCTTGCAGAGTTCTGTACATAATATATATATCAAACGGTGAGAGGTTGGACCAAGTAAGTTTCTGTACCATAAATCCCACTTGTATTTAAATAAATTTGGGAGCTCAAGTTTCTTTCAATTCTCCCTTAAATCTGTACTTTCTTTTCTGAAGAACTAGAAAGCAGGTTCTTTGATTCTCATGAACTGACATAGAATCCATTGTCATTGCAACCATCATCTGCTGCTTATATTTCTTGGACTCGGATGTAAATATTCGATTCGTAAGTTTTTTCATGTATTTCAAGAATCACGTGTTATATATTTACATAAATTTCATATGTTAGAAAGTTGTTTTATATAAAGTCAACATGTTCATGTTCATGTTCATGTTCATGTTTTCGTGTCGTGTTTGTGTTTAACATGGCTCGAAACAACCATTGAAACGAGTCGTTAAGGCATTGATGTATGTCTACCCTTGGTATGGACAACATGGAGATATTTTGCTTTTGTCCTGAAAAACAATGGTTTCCATTTGAGCCATGTTATGGGACCCAAACCATGTGTTGCTATTAATACTCTTGGTCTTCTATGTTGTTTTTCCTTTCCTTCTGTCTGTCAAGTACATCTTGTAGTTCTTTTCCCCATCCATGTTCTGTCATTTCTTTTTCTGCAACCATCGAAGATTCGAATCTTAGACTTGTCGGAATTTAATCGAGTTATGCTCGGATTTTTGTTTCAACACATGTTCAGATTCTAACTCAAATCTACAAAACGTTCTTTGTCTACGTGAACAAGTCGAGTTTAGATCGAGTTTAGGTTTTTAGTGTTTTTTTTACGATGCAAAAGATACCGTCGAGGATAAACAGAAGGAAAGGTTACACATGCTGAAATTCGAATCTAAATATATAATATTTGAATTCATAAAAGGCTAACTTTTAAAGATTGTACGAATGATAGAGAGAAAACGTGTAATTATTCTATTATATTTTTAACCGTCACGTTATCCGTTCATTAATTTTTAATGGTTGGTGGCTATTTTAATATTATTTTAATAGCTGACCCGTGTATTTAACACTTTTTAAAGTATTGTGGTCATTTCGATATCAATCTTATATTATGGTGATTATCTGTGTAATTTACCCAAATTTTAAAGACTCAATTTACAATTAATAATTATATGTTGAGTCTATCATCAGTGACGGATTCATAAATTTATTTGAGGGAGTGCATATAAAATTTCGAAATCTCAGTGTGGGAACAAAGCTTAAATATTATAAAAACTTAAAGATTAATCCATAAAAATTAAGGAAATTAAGGGTAAACATGTGAACTTTAAAAAATTCAGGTTGAGCACGGATCTACCTGTTATAAGTGTGGATCTATCACTGTTTATCTCTCTTTTATTAATTATATTTTGAGTTTTTGAGATTTTTAATTTTTATTAATTAATTTAATATTATTTAATGATGTTCAATATTAATAATATTCGGTATGATATATATTTTTAAGAATTCTTAAACGAAAAAACTGATTTGAACCTAAATCATGTGGTTGATTCCCCTCTACTATATACAAATCTAGACATAATTCATAACCACAAGCCTAGGATATGATTCTGACATAAGGCAAAAATACCTGCTTTATCGGTCAATAAATTTATGGAGTATAATAAAAATTTATTATAAATTAATTTTTAATTAATTATTTTTTAATTTATAATATTAAAAGTTAAATTATTAATTTTATCTAAATAATTTAATATTTTATTTTATTAAACTAATCATAGTTAATATATATCGTTTTTATATATCTTTTTAAGCTTAAATTAAGATGATTCTGTATGAACTTCCTTAACCAATTATTAATGATATATTTTAGGTTTTAACCGTCAAAGAAGTCTTTGAATTTTTTTAAAAAATTAATTAAATTTTTAATTTTTTTACCAATTAAACTCTTAAACGAAAAAAATTAATTAATTAAGTCCTTGAATTAAGAAACTAAATCAATTAAACTCTTTGACCAATTTTAACTATTAAATCTTGATAATTTTTTTATTCATATACTATCGCCGCGTGATATAGTACAATTCTATCATGTTGCATCCGTAAAAAATTTAAAAATTACTTTTTTATATAAATTTTATGAGTTTTTTTATAAAGATTAAATTTATTAAATTATTTAACGATAAATGATCAACATGATTAATGTTTGTAATTTTATTGACTAAATTAGATAAAATAGAAATACACTAATAGTACCCATAAAATTCCTTATTCTATACGTATACTTAGGGTGAGTAAAATTTGATTCAACTCGAGGTGAAAATATTCGTCTTGTCTTGATTCGATTCAAAATTTTATAAATTCGATGTAACTAAAAAATTTAAAAAAAAATTTGAGTTATAAAATAAAAATTTGAATAACTCAAAATTTTTAGTAATTAGAAGATTTATTTTTAAATTTGAGACGAGTTCTTTTAATTTTATGTTATATATATACTGATATATAAAATATAAATAAATATTTCTATGTATAAAAAATATAAAGAAATATATATACATGTCTTTTATGATTAAAAAAAATTAGTTTAAATTGAAATCAAATCATATTATAACACAATAAATAATTATAATTATTTTTTTATATGAACTCGAAAACTCAACTTGAATAAAAAAATAATTAAAATTTAAGTTATAAAATATGACGGACCAATTCGAATAACTCAATTTTTTTTTGACTCAACTCGATTAGTGACGGATGCACTTGTAGCATAGGATGGACTCAAATTCACCCTGAACTTTTTAAAATTTATACATTTATTTTAATTTTTTTAAAATTTTATGAATTAATCCTTAAATTATTTTAAATATTTATAAATTATACCCACACTAAAAATTTAAATATTTGAGGATCCAACTCGATCGAATATTCACTGCTGGGTATCCACCTTCGAAGAAGCACTCAACAATGTGTTCATAAAATCCGAGAGCTACCCATTTCTCAGGATTCTTAAACAAATTCTGGGTCGTTCTTGGTTTCTCAATCCGCTGCTTCTTTCTTTGCTTTTGCCTTTGATTCTCCTCTTCTCAAAGTGTTACCTTGTTTCTTTTTATGTCTTTTTCCAGTCAAATATGGTGGAGAATGTGAATACATCGAGGGAAATGAGTGGATACTGTTAAAAACCTCTCTAAACTTAAATGAAAAAAAAGAGTATCCATAACGTTATCATTAGAGTACAAGAACCGTAAGAATTCGTTTCAAACAAAACAAGCGCATGAATCTTAAAAAAAAGATAACATCAAACACTAAACTTAGTCATACTCTGCCTCCTTATTGACAAACTCCACGCGCTCGTGAGGGATGAAGTGATACTCGATAACACCCATATTAGTCTTATGTCCTTTCGTAACAAGTTTATCCATCACCATATTTATTTCTCGACATATTTTACGGATATATACGGACCATGATCGAGACAAAAGCTCATGAACCGCATCCACAAGCGCACAATCCCTTAGGGCATCTGATTGTCGTTGTAACACTTTCACAACCTCACAATTATCCGTTTTCAACACAACCTATCAATATCTAATTTTTTAAACATTATCAAGAGAATCATATTTAAATCTTTTAATAATAAATTTTGATAATATCTATTTATCATCTTTTAATATTTTGATAAAAATACATATCTTATAAATAAAATTATTTTAATTCGAATCTCTTAAATGAACATCCATAGTCCAGCGAATCACTCAATGAGATAAAAGAGTTTAAGAAATGTCATTGTTTAAGAATATTGACAGAACAGAGCTTACCTATGGGCTAAGAGATGATCATTTGGGTTGGGTAGTTTTAGATTTGGCTTATGATTCTCATCAATACAATACACATACATAACTATAACTAATATATGTATAACTATAATCAAAATGAAATAATTATAATTGACCGATTGATCAAATTGTTTATCTTCGTTCTCTCACATTTTCTTAGGTTATAAGTCGTTAATTCATATAAAAATATTTTTTGGGAAATTTGTATGAGATTTTGGTGATCTAATTCTCATTATCCTCCGTTCTGGATGTGGTATATTTGTGACATCTTTTATGATTTTTAATATAATTCACTTATCATTCTAAAAAGACAAGAATACTCTTGTTCTCTTCACTCAATAAAAGAAATATGTTCATACGGGATCAAAATAATTATGGATAAATCTACACATAATGAGAGTTAACCATGATAAATCTAGATCGAGAACTCACATAACATGAGACTAAATTCTAGGTGCTAAAGGATTTGAGACCTAAGAAGAAAACTCAAATTTAAATTTCAAAAACGAAATTATTAAAAAAACATAAATCTCAAACATGAACCATAACAGGGCATATCATTAAAAAGGAAGACATCTGTAGTTTGGATTTGAAGCAAAGCCATAGTTGGTATCTAAGGAAAATTCTACGGCAGAGGGATACGTTGCAAAGCCTGTTGAGGAGGTGGCATAACAAATGGACCATGGGTGCAATATGAAATGCGATTCATGAATCACGAGACAGAGTTCAGTGGCATAATTTGGTGTGGTTTAGCCTTCATGTCCCAAAGCATGCTTTTATTCTTTGGATGGGAATGCTTAATCGGTTGTCAACGAAGGATAGACTTCGGAGAATGGGGCTTCAGATTGAGGAATGTTGTGTGCTATGTGAAAGTGCACATGAAACCAGGGATCATCTTTTTGCAGGTTGTAGTTATTCGCAGGCTATATGGTATGCTGTGTTGGATTTGTGTGGACTGTGCAGGGGTATGTTTGATTAGGATGTGGAGGTGCAGTGGCTGAGTGCAAAATTGAAAGGGAAATCCTTGTTGGTTTATGTTTTGAAGGTTGCATGGAATGCCTATGTGTACTTCATTTGGGAGGAGAGGAATAGAAGATTGTTTAGACATTCTTTTAGGCCTGCTGATAGTATTCTGGATTGTGTAAAAGAGGTTGTTCGTATTCAATCTCGAACTAGAATTATAAACTTTGATGATGTAAATAAGAACATATGTACATCTTGGGGAATTCTTTAGGGATGAATGCCTGAGTGTACTATAAGAGTTGTTCTTTTGTCTTGGATAATAAATTACACTTATCCAAAAAAAATATTACTATATTTTTAATATTTATATTATATAAATTAAATATTACTATATAAATCTAACATAACATCTCAAGCTTGAATTTGAATCCATTTATTTTATTTTTTGTATATTAGTATTTATACATATAATTAAATCTAAATAAAGAATTTCTTGTTACTAAGCATGTTGTCCAAAGTCTTAAATAAAATAATAATCCCAGAAATAGTCAATGATGTAGTGGAAAATGCAAATGTAACAACAGCCTATCACAATTCACAGACATCAAGTCTTCACTTCCTAGAAACTTCATCGTCCCAAAAAGACAAAACAAAATGACCATTGACAAAGACCATTTCCTACAAGATAGGATAGTAGCAGGTTCCAAGCAACAAACCAGACACATTCCATGCAAATAAGACAAAGGCAACTACGGTGACCAAGTTTCCTAGGTGGTCTAGTAGGCAGCTTCCTCCCTCTTAACCACCTTTGAAAACTTGACCAGGTCTGCCATCTATGGTGCCTTCAAATACCCCAATCCCTTCCGAATTCACTCATTCATTCTTTCTTCTACACTTTCTTTTACATATCTCACAATCAAATAGTTTTAGTTCTTTTTTTGTTTTAAGAAATGGAGGCATCATCAGAAAACTCAACCTACACCCTATTTCCATTCGTTGATATCAGTATGATCTTGTTGTTTCTTAGCTTGACTAAAAGTTTCTTATCAAGTTATTGGTTTTTCCCACAATCCAAACATGACAGCTTGAAGACAGCATCAGACAGGAAGAAAAAACAGATGTTTGAGTGTTCAACCCAAGAAGCTTCATTTCATAAGGAGGAAGATTGTGTTACAGTTTGCAGAAAAGATGTGGAGAAGTTGATGGGAAATCTGGGGATTTTTTGCAGCCGAGAAAGTGAGGAGCTAAAAGAATCTTTTGGTTCTGATGAACTTTCCAGGCTGTTTGAGGAAGAGCCAAGCTTGGAAGAGTTGAAGGAAGCTTTTGATGTGTTTGATGTGAATAAAGATGGGTTTATTGATGCACATGAGTTGCAGAGAGTTCTCTGTATTCTGGGTTTAAAGGAAGCTCTAAAGATTGAGAATTGCAACAAAATGATCAACAACTTTGATGTGAATAGAGATGGCAGAATAGATTTTCAGGAATTTGTAAAATTAATGGAGAACACTTTTTTCTGAATCAGTCTAATAATATTCATATACAATGATTCTTTTTTATTTACTATGCTTCTAATTATATGGTTTACTGCAATTGTGCAATAAAAGCAGGCTCTAAGCTGTTGTAAGAACATCTATGGAAATACTTACAGAGATCCAGGAATAAAGAATGAGTGTAATTGATCCCTGGCTGTGCTGGAGATAGGAGTTGATGAATCCATGCCCTCTACCCTCTGGAACATGCAAATTTCATTCTCCATTCATCCAAAATCGAATAGTCAGTGAATCTATTACCATGTAATCTGCAGACGAACAGCATCCATTCCGAAAACCGAGCAAAGTATATGTTCCCACATTATTAGGGTCCTCCCAAGACCATAATTCTGATGTACATGACAAGTGCCGAGCAATGTACGCCATGCAACAACGTCGCATTTTACTGGTATAGACCTCAAAAATTTCTCAGCCTCATCGAGAAGTCCAGCCTTGCTCAGGAGTCCAACAACACAGGTGTAATGCTCCAAACCAGGTTCAACTGTGACTGTTTTCATGAACTGGTTCAAGTAATATAAACCTTCTTTTACGAGACCAAGGAGACTACAAGCAGAACATAGTTAGGAGATTCTCCTACAGCCAACATGTCATGAAACACAGCCATGGCCTCCTCCTTTCCTAGTCCAAGATGAGAATACCTGCATATCATCACATTCCAAGTAATGCAGCCTCGATGAATCATATCTGAAAAAACTTCACTTGCTGGTCCAATATTGCCACACTTTCCAACAATAACATGATCCATGAAACCTGTCTTTATTATTTCCCCCATATAATACATCTCCATGTCTTAGTGCAGACAATCCTGCAGTAGAGTTCAACATAACCGCGAAAGTAAACTCATTAGGTGAAATATCATCAATTTTCGTATCAGAAAACAAATTTAGTTGATGGAAAGCCAACCGTGACTTGACCACATAACCATGACACTGTCTACCCTCCAATGCCTTCCCACTGTCGGAACAAGCTGGAAAAACTACCGCCATAACATACTCATTAGGCTTCAAACCATCCACCAAAAACCATATTTTTGAACAAATTTAGCACTTCTAATGAAAACCCAGTTTGCAAATACCCAACTTAAGAGAACACCATGAAACCAAATTTCTCTCGGGCATTCTCTCAAACACTTTCTGTGCAGCTGGAATTTGGTTACGGTTTACATAAAGATTGATCAAGCTGGATCCTAAACCAAAATCAAACTAACCAAAAATCAATTCGAACCGAAAGTAACCCGATAAGAAAATCAACTCATATCGAAAGTATCCAAAGAAATACTTAACTCAAACCGAAAATAATCTGAACTAAAAATAACCCAAATTCAATTTACATAAAGCCGATCCAAACCGAACATCAACTTAATTTTAATAAGATAATTGAATTAAAATGAACAATAAATTATTTTTGATAGTATGATAAATAATAAATATGTATATTTTATTCTATTTTTATTCTATTATTGATTAACAATCAAATTTAATAAAATTTTAATAGACTAATATATCTTTTCTCCTTTGAAAATAAAATTTCATATCTAATTTGATAATTTTTCATTTAAAATATTTGATAAGAAAGATTATAAATAAAGTTATTCTATTTATATATATATATATGAGTTATATTTTGATATAAAAATTATATAATATTTTATAAAATTCGAAACTTAAATTTTAAATCATAATCCCTTGAAACTTAAACCTTAAACTTTCACATTAAATTCTAACAATAAACTTAAATTATAAACTATTTCGATCCACGACAAAATTATTTTACTCAAAATAAAATATTGAAATTTAAAATATTTTAAAAAGGGAAATATTATTTAATTAAATAGTATGGGTATTTTTTAACCATATGGTTATATTTATATATATATATTTTATCTTTCAAAATCCCCTAAGTTAATTTGAGTACAGTCCCTCCATCTCTACCAAGTACCAATAGGCTCAGAACGTAGTAGGGATAGACCTGTTGAACTCAACAGATTGAGAATTCAATTTATTATACTTGACAGAAGAAAATCAGATTAAAGTTAAATAAATTGTTCTAGAGACTGAATTTAATATTTTTGGATCCAAAATTTTACGTAAGGAATATAGAATATAGAAAATTATATTAAAAGTTTAAAGGGTATAAAATTAGATTATCAATAAAAAATAAAAAAATAAAATATAAAAGTATTTAAAATTTTTAAAAGTACAATCACCCCTTAATCTATCCCTGCTTGATAATAAAAAATGATTATAATGATAAAGTAAATTTATAACTTTATAATATATACATTTGTAAGTAAATTTTATCTATAGATACTTATTTTAATGGTTAATTGTTTTGTATTGAATTTAAATTTAGGGACTAATCTGTAAAAAGAGTGTAAATTTATTAATTTTTAAGAAATAACCTTACTAACATGTAATACATGTAATTTTATATGACGATCAGAATCAGACATGTTAAAACTTGAACAATACCTTAACAAAGTTATATAAGTACAAATCGAAAAAATAAAAAAATCTTAATAACCATAAAATAAATAAATATATATCGTGATACAATAAACAAAGAATTTATAATATATATCCGAATATGTTCCGTCCTAACACATTCAAAACTCCGCTTTGTCCCATATATTTTCCGAAATTTAAAACTAAAATTCTAACCGATTTAAATGATCGAATAATTTTATCATCCCTACCCGACCAACCCCATTGGTAAGAGATTTTCTCTGTATTCACACTAATTAAATTTCAAACTTAAATCCTCCCCATTAAACCGAGCTTAAGTTCCTAACTTAGTGACATATTAGTGTGTAGAATTAAGACACTGCAAAACCCTTTTTTCTTTTTCACTAAAAGGACACTGCAAAGCATTGGCTTTCCTACAAGACAGTCGAAAACAAGATGTCAGAAGAAAAAAAAAACAGTGAGACTATTGATGAAAAAGACAGATCTAGAGGCTTAGAAATCTCTGCAAAGTCCCATCCATTTCCCCATTGCTCCTCCCAGTCACTCACTTTCCCTCTTAATGGACAACCCAACCCAGTTCCAAACCTGCTTTCCCTGGGCAAAACCATGCCCCATTAATGCTTTCTTTCCTTTATAACAAGCAGAAGTCTAACCTTTCCTCTTCCATCTACACCTGTCTCCTCCAATGGCAGCTTCTTCTTCTCTGGTGAAACTTGGTTTCCTTTTCTTCTGGTCTCATTTGGGAAAGTTTATGGGATTCTGGGTTTCATTTCATTGGTTCAGATGATGATTTGGTTTCATCTAAAGTCTTGCATGGGGAAGTGAGGGGAGCTGAATGCAGCCAAGGATGACTTGCCGGCCGAATCGTAACTTATAATTCATAAAGTTGATATTAATAAGTTACAGGCCGGCTAGTCATCTTTGGCTACATTATTATCTCATTTTCTCATGCTAGATTTTTAAGATGAAAGTAGCTAATGGGTGCATAGTTTCCCATTCTTTGGTACCGAATTAATTCGATCTAACCATGTTTTTTGTACACTCGGTGAGAGAGGTATAATCGTCTTTTACCCTAATTTTTTTTAATCTTTATGATTTAGTTTATATTTAAATTTATTTTTTAATAATTTTTAAGATACTAATAAAATGTTATTCATACGTGACGAAATAATTATGATATACCTTAAATTTTAGTTTTAATTGTTCCTCAAACAACTATTAAAAAAATAATATTTTTTAACATATACATTAACGGATTTAAAGCTTTTAAATATTTTTATTTTCTCAAACAATTCTTGACCAACTAATCATCAACGTTTACTCGTCAACAATTAACAATAAAATTGATAATAATTTAAGAATAATCAAAATTTTAAATAAAAACATTACATGAATTCAATTTCTCATATTTTAATTTTTAAACCAGTACCATAATCTTTTTTTTTTAACATAATTAACCCTAAATACCACATAGAATTATTACATTCCATGTTGTGAAGGCTTGTCCTTATCTTTGAACATGGTCCTGTCGTGTCCAACTCCTTTCAATGTTTGGAATATTGGTTATTTCAACACTTTCCCCATTTTCTCGTCACTGATTGGTACGAACTATCCGAAAGAGTAGAAACATGGTCCTTTGCTTTTAAAACCAGAGCATGGAGGTGTCCATCTCAGATTTATTGACTTGTACTAGAGAAATCCAGGTGATCCACTTAGGGATAGACACGGATGGGATCGGGTTTTTGATCGATCCGACCTTCGCTCTTAAAAATTTACTCAAAGTATGATTTGATCATATATATTTTTTAAATGATTTAATCTAATTTAAAAATTATGTATCTCAAACTGGAATTGACCTGATTTATAAAAAGTTATTTTTAAAGATTTAATTATAAAAATGATTTTAAGGACTTTATTATAAAATATATAAAAAGAAGGTATTATTAATAAAAGTTAAGTATAAAAAAATATTATTAGTCTCGAATAAGGGCAGATCAGATTTTTTATTCTAAACCTAAACTTGACCGGCCTCGATCTTAATAAAAATCAGACAAGAACCTGACTTTTTCAAAAAAAGAAAAGACTAATTGGGCTGGGCCGGGTCCTGATAAAATACCTTCCTTGGATCCATGCTTATAATATCTACGATTCTTTTGGATAACAACGGGTTGGGTTGGATTTTTGGTCGCCCCGACCCGAAATTTAAGTCTTCTAACCCTGTTATTTTAATAAAAAATTTGACTAAATCTGACTTTATCCGGAAAAATAATAAAATATTAAATATTATGCATAAAAATATAAAAAATATATACATATATCAGATCGGGTCGAAAATTTTTTACCCTAAATCTAACCCCGACCTGACTCAAACCCAATTTTTTAAATAAAAAATCCCGCCCCAATCAAGTTGGGTCAGGTCAGGTCGATGGGGATGAGTCAAATTGTCATCCTAGGTTCTTGGTGGATTCAGATTTTTTTAGAGAGTGGATATAAATTAAAATATATATTTTAAGGTAAACAAAAACCATAAAAATTTTAAATTTCAAAACGATCGTAAATATACATTTTAAGAATTAATTTATAAAAGTAAATAAAAATTAAATATACAAACTTTAAAAAATTAAGAGGAATACAAATCTTCTAATCATACACGTAGATCAGCCGGACCGACTATGTCTATAGCCAACTTGAGTAGAACAACCACTTGGTTATTGTGCTTATGCAAATTTTGTCATTAGCGACATTTTCATATGAAAAATTGCTTCCAAATGCTTCGTTTTCATGGATTTTCCGCGGCGCTTTTAAATTAAATTTCAGTGTGGACATTCTCTAGTGTCGGTTTCAATTTCTAGCGACGGTAGAAAAACGAAAACTACAGCGGATGGGATAAGCCTTACCATCAAAGTAACGAGTAGATATTTAATATTGTACTTACAATTACTTAATTAGTTTAAATTTTTTAAATAAAATTAAAATTTTAAAGTTTAATATTATAAATAAAAATTATATTAGAAGAATTATTATTATATTGAGATTTTATAAAACTTAATTTAAACTAATAGTCGATGATTAAATTTTTTATGCATTTAAATTTAGATGTATAAAAAGCTTGACACGATAATATTGAATTAAAAGATTTATCCGAATAAAAAAGTAAAAATAAAATAACAATTCATAAATGGTAAATTTGAGTATTATTATTATTATCTTTATTGTTTTTATTAAATAGAAATGCATCTTAATATTTAAATTTGAACTTATACAATTTGAACGTATTTAACCACTAGATGAATTAGTATATCTTATTATTAATAAATTTTGAGGTGATAAACAGTTCGTTTGGTTTGAATATTTTGAGTATGACAATTTTTAATTTAAGTTTGGGACAAGTTGATTTGAGTCTGGGTCGGTTTTAGTTCAAGAATATGAAGATTTTGGTTCAAATATCAAGTCGAGTCGATTGATTTCTGATTCAGTTAATATTAAGTCAATTAATTTTGGGTAGGTTGATTTCGGATTAATATAAGATCAAGCGTTTCAGTTGGTTTTCAGGCCAATTTAAGTTTTAACATGCTATATATGACTTTTATCTAATTTGTATATCTGACTTTTTGGTGAGTTGTATGACAATTTATATCTTTTCTTTCTTTTTTTTTAATATTTTTCTTTATTTTGGGTTACTTTCGGTTTGAGTGAAATCAATTAAAGCGTATTTTTAATTCAACTAAATTTTGAGTCAATTTTGGTTCAATTTATTTCGAGTGTGATCAAATTTAGGTTTCGCGTTTGAGTCGATTTTGAATCTTAGTTTAAATTTTGGATCTAATCAAATTTATCACGTCTAATTAAATCTAAATAAAATATGTTATATATTTTGGAAATTTTGGAATAATTCATAAATTTATTTAATATGTTAGCATCTTAATATTTTTTAAGGGAATTGAGTAATATTTATCAAATTTATTTTTTAAAAGAAAAATAAATTCTCAAGCTGATTTGACAAATTAGATGTAATTGGGATACATATTATGACCCAATAAAAGTTGAACTTTGAATCTATATTTTAGGCCCAATAGAAGAACTAGTATTGAAAATGGTTGGATTTCAAATCTCAATTCAAAATTAGGAAAAATCTGCGACGCGTGGAAAACTATTAAACGTTATTAACGTTGAATATTTTTGAATATTATTAAATTAATTAATAAAATTTAAAAATCTCAATGACTCAACACGTAATTAATAAAAAAGTGATAGATTTAACATATAATTAATAATTGTATGTTGAGTCATTAAAATTTTTAATCTTTATTAATTACTTTAACAATGTTCAGCTGCGTCCGACGCTCGTTATAGATCTATCCTTCAAAATTATTAAGAAAAGAGACATAATTATGATTTTTGTAGATGATGGAAGTGTTCTACCTTGTTCACCACGTCATCCATGATCTCAATTAATTAGGACTGTTCATCTCAATTTTTTCTAAAGATGGAATTATCAGCTCTTTCTTACATATAATTAGTGGGTGAACATTTATTATAGGTAGTTATTTAAAGATGAACAATCTTGATTACTTGAATCATGAACGACGTAGTGAACAAAGTTCACCTAATAATGTCTCATTTGAAAGATACTTTGAAAACATACTTGTTGGGAGGTATGGCCTCGACAGGTGATGTCTTACCCAATCATGATGGATCTTGGTTGTTTGAATTTGCTCGTAGCCTTGGTATTTGTTCTATTTTTTTCTTCTGAATTATGGGTTGCTCACGATATTCTTTTGCATGCTTGGAGGCTTGGTTTTCGACATGTTATTTTGGAGGTTGATAATTTGGATTTTGCTAGAATCATGCATAAGGAATCGAATATTCCTATTAAGAGTGCTTTGGTGGCTACTATAATTAACATTCTTGATCACAATTGGAGAATGCATATTCTTCATATCCATCGTGATTGTAATGTTGTAGCCGATCGTCTCGCTTCGATGTGTCGTGGTTCTCCTATTGGTGAACATCTGTTTATAACCCCCTTATAATCTCAGGGATGTTGTCAATACGAAAACTGTTGGTTTGTAGATAGACATTGGTATTATGAGTGATGCTGATGGAGTGGCCGTTAGTCATAATGGTTAGTTTTCTGTTGTTATAGTGTGTGAGTTAGGTTGATTTCTTGCTTGTAATGCTTTTTGATAGTTTGGTCTTAGGTTAATCTTGTTTTTGTCTTGTAAATACTTTCATATGGTACTCTTTTCCTTCATTTAGGATTACTGAAGTTTTTAACGAGGCCAATGATAATCAAAAAAAAATATTATTTTTAAATAAAAAATAAAAATATATTATATTTTTGTATTAAATTTAAATTTATATAAAATAAAATAATACAAACATACTTAATCATCAAACTACTTAAATCTCTCTCTGTACCCTATTCTCTGACCATATGAAAAGTAAGTTCCTTGCTTTGTCTGATTTTAATTAGTAGTGTTTGATGTTACCATTTTCCTAATCATATAATTATTGAGTTTTAATATATTATTAGTGAGACCAATAATTTGCTTCATATCTTCAAACAATCTATAATAAAGTAAGAATCTTTGAACAGTAAATGTAAGAATTCACATCATTTATTACACAACTACAATGAAAAGAATCCCTTTAAAGACATGCCTAATATTCTCACTAATTATTAATTAACAGTCTAATCAATGGGATTATCTCCTTTTTCTAACCTATGTTTTCAACATGTCCTAATAGAAAATCAATTTAATTTGTTGATTTTACAATAATATTCTTCACCTAAACAATAAAAAAAATAAATATAATATGTGTTTGAGATTTAAAATTATTTTTTTTATGTATGTGAGTAGGTTAACCCCAATAATTAAATCCTTAAATCTAGTTTTAATCCTATTTTTTTATAAAAATTATCACTTCTTTAATAAGTGATGTTTATTGTTTCGTTAAAATTAAATTAATTGATTAAATTAAAATTCGATTAGTTAAGTTTTATCGATTAATGATTTTAGATTTTTTAAAATTTAATCATTGATTAATTTGATTTAAAATTAATTACTTAATTGAAAAATATTAAATATTTATTATTCATATTTGAATCTCAAAGCTGTTAAGACTTGAAAACCGTTAATATTTCAAAACTCAACCAAATTTTTAATCTAAATAAAAGAATAATTATTTAAGGGTTCAATAAACTCTTAAATTAAAAAAATATTCGGCCTATATAATTTTATATTCAATTAAGGTTTTAAACTTAAAAAATTTAATTTAATCATTTGATCGATATAAACCGTTAATTTTAATATATTTTTTATTTTTTAATATATATCGTAATTCGATAATATCACCTGATATTTCTAAGATATAATTGAGTTTGATAATGAAATGAGTTATTGGTTCGAATATCCCTACTTCCATCATGTGTTTTGCCACCTCAGCCGTTGACACTTTGGTCAATTTAACGATTTGTTTTCTTTTTATCAAGAAATTATTAGATGAACTATATTTATCACGTCATTTATAGTTTATATAATAAAATTTAATTATTTTAAAATAATTTTTAAATAATTATACACCTTTTAATGATATGTAAGAAAGAGCAGAAATTCACCTTAAAAAAATAAAAAATTCTCATTGAATGAGACTATTGTTGACATGATAAACATGATTCATCTTATTGTGACTGTCGATTTTTTGGGGGGGATTTAATCAAATGTATCTAATTTATTAATCGATGAATTCAAATTAAATTTTACAGGGTCTCATTAAAAGAACGATTATTTACAAAGTAAAAATATCCTGCCTCTAATAATGTCTCTTTTTATGTCACTCGTTAAAAAATCTTAAAAAATTAAATTTTAAATATTAATACTAATTTTTCAGGTCATAAACACTAAACCTTACACCCTAAAAAATACATTTTACCTCTAATTTCCTGAATTATAACCATAACCTTAAATATTAAACCCTAAATCTTAAATTTAAAGAATATGATTAAGTAGCATACGATTTATACCCTCGTTCAATAGTATGATAAAAATAATATATTATAGATTATAATTTATATAATTTACCTTATGTATCTTTAATATAGACACAAGAGAATTTACATCAATATTGTTCTTGGATTTTGTTTATTCTAAATATATTGTTTGAACAATATTATTTTTAAGAATATTATAATTTACTGTTGAAACTAAAAGTTCGAATACTTTCAATTCGTTTTCAAACAGTAAAGTATTAAAATAATAATTTTTGTTCAAAGACAGATTACTTGCAACCCATCTTCAAACAATACACAACTTAACATGTATACATATTTAGATTGTGTACTGTTTAAAGACAAGTCGCTTGCAACTTGTCTTTAAACAATAACTAATATTTTATTTGTTTACTGTTTAAAGACTGATTGAAAACATTCACTTTTCAATTTAAAATAATAATTTATAATATATTAAAAATAAAGAGATGTAAATAATATTATTGGAATTAAAAATTCCTACAATAATATTATTATAAAAATACCATAGACACGAGTGATCTGTGTTGTTTAATTAATTTCCATGTTTCTTAAACAAATTATTAGATGATTAGATCGATCTAACTGTACTTTCCACACTTATCTTCTGTGTCGGATATCAATCAAACTTTGCCGGTCCAAATCAAATATCAGCCGTTGGATCTAAAACATTCCCGAGATAAATAAAACTCCTCGAATTAGCTAACTCAGTCCCACGCGCTTTGGTCCACGTTCAATTAGTACAAATTATTTTTCCTGAAAAGGAATTAAATTTGTCTTTATAAGGAAAACTATGTTCTCAATTCCTAAAATATCCTTGTCAATTTCATGTTTATGAAAATAACACAAGGGTGTTTCAGTCTTTGCATGTTGATAACAATCACCAAAAGGTTGGCCGTCACTTAGGAGCAGTTAGGTAAGGGATTATCTTTTTTTTTTTTTTTATTGATTTAAAAAATATTTAACTTTAAAAATATCAATGCAAGTACAATAAAACAAATAAATAATCATTTTGAGAATATTTTGTTTAATGATTGTGAAAAAACGTGAATATTTAACATCTTTAAATTATAAATTTAAGTAGTTTTAATTAAATTTAATATTTATATAATAATATAATATAATTATTTTTTATATAAATATTAATATTCGATTTTTTAATCAATTAATTCAGATTAAATTTTATTAAAATTTTGTAAGAAAATAACCAAACAAAAATAATATAAATAAAAATAATTTTCAAATGTTTGATTATATCCTCTTAACTAAAATTGAATTAGTTCGGTTCATGCAACCTAATAATTGACTGTAGACCTGAACCTTGATAATATACGGGTAAACTAAGATAAAGGTTACTTAATTATGAGTATAATTATATTTAAGTTGTATAATTATTAAAAATTATATTTGTGTCATTTATTTATATATGGTTATATTTAGGTCACTTAATATGGGTAAATTTTTGATTGATTCACACTTCATATTTAAAAAATATATTAATTTAGTTTTTTTTTCTTTCAAATCACTTGTATATAGGGCCGTAAACAAACTGAGCATTCAGTAAACCGTTCGGCGGGAAGTTCGTTTATGTTCGTTTATTTATTAAACGAGTGAACAAGAACAAGATTTTTCGTTCGTTTAATTAAACGAACGAACACGAACAAAGAACTTGTTCGTTCGTTTATGTTTGTTCGTTTATGTTCATTTAAATTTATTCACATATGTCTAAGGGTGAGCATTAGATTTTGACTAATAATTAAGAGTTTTTAATTTTAATTAAACTAATTAACCAATTCGTGAACGTTATTAATCCGTTTATTAATTAACCAATTAATAAACGAAAGTTCATTTAAATTTATTCACATATATCTAAGGGTGAGCATTAGATTTCGACTAATAATTAAGGATTGTAAACGAATTAGTCCAAATCTAGGGGTTAATTAACTAATAATTAAGAGTTTTAATTTTAATTAAACGAACGTTAACGAATTAGATTTCGAAATCTAAAATTTAACTAATTAACCAATTAGTCGAAATCTAAAATTTAATCTAAAATAATATAAGCTAGGGGTGTTTATTATTCTGTTAAACCGAGCTAACCGATCGAACCAAAACAAAATTGATTAATTAATTAAATTTTAGATTTTTACTAATAATTAAGAGTTTTTTAATTTTAATTATTGATTAATTCAATTTAAAGTCATTTAATTAGCTGAATTAATTGAATTAATAAAAAATATTAAATATTAAATATATTATATATGTTATTTATTTTGTTTCGTTTATTTACATTCGTTTGTTTACGTTCGTTTATCATTTAAACAAATAAACATAAACGAACACGAACTACAATCCTTAACGAATGATCACGAACAAAAAATTTTGTGTTCGCTTATTTTCGTGTTCATTCATTTATTCGGTTAAAGTTAAACGAACGAACATGAACACACCCTCATTCGTATTCGTTTGGGTGTTCGTGTTCATTCGGTTTGTTTACATCCCTACTTGTATACCCTTGTCAATATTACAGTATTCCATTTGAAATCATTAATTAATCTAATCCATGAATTGATAAACTTTTTAAAATACGAAGGGTATCTCAAATTAACTTTACTTATAATTGAGTGATCCAAATATAACTTTTAATAATTGAGTGACCCAAATATAATCCTATATATAATTGAGTGACTTATGTTATAATTTATCCATACTATATCTCGTCTATCTATCTTGTTAGAAAAATTTTACAACAGACGTCGAACACTGCTGAACGCTATTAATGTTGAACACCGCTAAACACCATTAAATTAATTAATAAAAATTAAAAATATCAAAGAGTGATAAATTTAACATATAATTATTAATTATAAGTCGAATCCTTGAGATTTAGTTTGATATTTTGATTCGATCGGTTATTTTTAGATAATTTATATTTTATTGTTCCGTTAGATGCATTTGTCAGCATCATATGATAGGTAATCTTACAACATCGGTTGTTATTTTTCTCCTTTTGTCCGTAGAAAAACAAACCTGTTTCACATGGAGACTTCTAATCAAATTTTGTTTTGATTTGTTTAATCGAATTAAATATTATAATATGATATAATTAAGAAACACGAGGCAATATATTAAAAAATATATATTAATATATGTGTTTAGTATTTTTATATTATATTTAAAAATATTTAATATATTTTTTATATTTATATTTTACACCACAATAAGAAAATATTTATGGGACAAAGAAAGTGCATATCACTAATAAATTAAATATTAATCATTAATATATATATAATATCATATTTTTAATTAGGAAACAAGCTCGAATTTTGACTTGGGTGTTAAGAGATATAATATTATATTTATAAATGTATTCGTTTAAAATTTTAATATAATATTTATATTTTTTAGGTGTTTATGTTTGTTTAATTAATATTCGTAAACTTATTCGTTTAATGTTTACAGATATATTCGTTTATATATCATAACATACTCGATTATATGTTAACCAAAATATTAAAATTACTCCATTAGTCCTTAAGCTCCTCAGGCTTCGTTGTTTGAACTCCAAAATTTACTCTGAGTTTAATTTAATCCTTACCTTTACTAATATTTAAAAGAAACAAAAAAAAAACAAGTCAATAAATATGTTTATTCGTGAACATAAATGACCTGAACATATTTTGTTCTCGTTTATTAGATGAACATAAACTTTTTGCTCGTTTATTTTACATAATAACCGAACGATATATAAATGATTCATGAACAATTTATCAAATTCTCTGATTATTTATGCTCGTATTTAGAATCCGTTATTAAATAAAGTGTAGTGTACACACGTGCATATAAAACAACTATTATCTTACTATATTTTCTTCAACCACGAGTATATATTATATTAAACCATCCATTTTCCCTTCCAATTCTTCGATCCAATCGATTTCAAGACCAGTGCTGGACAGTTGAAACTATCCAACAAGTGCCTTACAACCCACGCTTCTTCCGTCCCTAAAAAACCAGTATTTAGATCCTTCCTTCTTGCTCAAATCTCTTCTTTTTCTTCTTAGTACACCATTGCCACTTCCATCCAAGCTTTTCTTCTTTTCAGGAGGAACTAAGCAAAGGGTTTTCAGGTTTTGAAATGGAAAACATGTCCAGCTTTAGAAACGAAGATGAACAACTGGAGTTGCCTCCGGGATTCCGATTCCACCCCACAGATGAGGAGTTGATAACTCACTACCTGTCCAAGAAAGTTGTTAACAGCTTGTACTCGTGTTTAGCCATTGGTGAGGTTGATTTGAACAAGTGTGAGCCGTGGGATTTACCTTGTAAGTTTCTCCCTTGGCATCTTTTGATTTTGTCGTATCTTGTGTTGTTTACCATGTGTTTGTTGAAATGACAGGGAGAGCCAAAATGGGGGAAAAGGAATGGTATTTCTTCTGCGTTAGGGACAGGAAATACCCGACTGGTCTGAGAACGAACAGGGCGACCGATGCGGGTTATTGGAAAGCTACGGGTAAAGATAAAGAGATTTTCAAAGGGAAATCACTTGTTGGGATGAAGAAAACTTTGGTTTTCTACAAAGGGAGAGCACCCAAGGGGGGGAAAACCAATTGGGTCATGCATGAATTTCGTTTAGAAGGAAAATATTCAGTTTACAATCTCCCAAAAACAGCCAAGGTTGTAAACAAATTATGCTTTGTTTTCCATGAACATTTTAGTACGAAGGTTGTTTCGGCGGTGTCGATATCGCCAAAAAAACCTTCGTGCTAAGTTATTTATCAGCACTCTGCATCAGATTATTGAGTCTTGTTGTTTACTTGTTTCCCTTGCAGAACGAGTGGGTTATTTGTAGAGTATTCCAAAAGAGTCCCAATGGTAAGAAATTACACATTTCGGGTTTGCCTGCATTAATGGATTCATCTCCTCACACCAGTGAAACTAGAGCCGTTGGTGCCGGCGAGACGTCAAACGTGACCTGCTTCTCCGACCCGATGGACAACTGTAAAGCACCGGAAGAAATGATCGATAGCTTCGACACTTCCCTCCTACCTTCTTCATCATCCTCTGCAAATTCTCTGCACAACTACTCATGCACTACCAACCAAATCAATCCGAACTTGCAGTACCCGGATTATTTCTGGGATCAAGATCAATCTCTGTTGAAGATGCTAATTCAAAGTCATGGGAGGCAGAATTCGAAACCAGATATTTTCCAGGATTCAGCCGAAATGATTCAAGACCCTTCATGTTCTGCAGGAGGAGTAGACCCCGGCTGCTTCTGGAATTATTGAATTTGAAGATTAAAGAGTTCTCAATTAGATTCAAGAATATAAGTGTCATATAGATTTGTGTGTGAATAGATTGATTTCTTCAACAATAGTAGGAAGGAAAGTAAAAAAAGGGAATGTGTTGCAAGTAGGTTAAAAAGAACTTTGTTTAAGGTTTTCATTGCCATGGTAGGATTTGACTATTATGTCATGGCATGCCTTCTTCATTGCCAACTCTGTTGTATACAAAACTACTATAGTTTCTATTCTATCTTATTCAAATTTTCATTCATACCCCGAAATCCATATATCTGACTTTGCTTAAGAGATCTTGTGAATTATCCTGCTAGATCGAGTAGGATGACCCTTTAATTCAATTTGTTTGATTCACAACCCAAAATTCATATATTTGACTTTACTTAAGAGATCTTGTGTCTTATCCTGCTAGATCGAGTAGGATGACCCTTTAATTCAATTTGTTTCATTCATAACCCCAGAATTCATATATCTAACTTTACTTAAGAGATCTTGTGTCTTATCCTGCTAGATCGAGTAGGATGACCCTTTAATTCAATTTGTTTCATTCATAACCCCAGAATTCATATATCTAACTTTACTTAAGAGATTTTGTGTCTTATCCTACAAGATCGAGTAGGATGACCCTTCAATTCAAGTTGTTTCATTCACAGCCCCATAATTCATATATCTAACTTTGCTTAAGAGATCTTGCGTCTTATCTTGTTAGATCGAGTAGGATGACTCTTCAATTCAATTTGTTTCATTCACCACCCCATAATTCATATACATAACTTTACTTAAGAGATCTTGTGTCTTATCCTACTAGATCGAGTAGGATACTCCTTTAATCTAATTTGTTTTATTCACTATCCGAGAATGCATATATCTAACTATTCTTAAGGGATCTTATGTCTTATCCTGTTAGATCAATTAATTACCGATTATGTATCGAATATTTTAATGATTGAATGTTTGATGTTTTGAAAATTTATAAAAGGAAATGATAGGTTAGGCCTTCCTTTGCCCTTATTTGGTAGATTAGTTAGCAAATATCAAATGTTTCATTGTTTCCATGGATTATGTCACGTGTTAGGCCACCAACCGAGAGTTCATCAATGATTAAGAACAAATCATAAATTACTCTAAATTCTAAAACTCATCCATGGCAAACCTTACGAGACATAAACAGAGTTGTAATAAAAAAATAATAATTAATTCCCCAACATAACTCCATCACATGTTCCTTGTCCTTCCTATTCAGTTATGTGTTCTATGCTTGTTTTATTAGACAATAATCTGTACAAAGTTTAGTTTTGTTGGGTCCTTATAATTTTGAAAATTTTAAAAACATCCTCGCACCTTATAAATTATTCAAAGTTCATCCTCGTACATTGATTAATTTAAATCAGATATCAAAGAAAGGACGCAGCTACGATTTAAGGTTGAGAGGCAAAATATAAATGATTAAAGGTGGGGTTACTTCATAAATAAACAAATTTTTAAAAAATTAAATAAAAAAACAAAAATAAAAAATTCTTCGGAGTGGGAGACAATTGTCTCACCCAACCCCTACATGACACCGTTCCTATCGGATACGACAAAGGTTGATTATAAGAACGTCACTTTCAACTTAATTTACTCCATTATAATATTAAAATTTAAACATCCAACTTTGCTTAAGAGTTCCAATACTTCGTTCTTGTACTTTAATTATGATTTAACATATTTTATAAGCCAAATAACTTTGAACTATTGTTAGGTATTCAATGAACCTAAAATTGTCCTAAGGAGAACTAATGCCAAAAATAATCTAAAATTGGAAAAATAAATTTCTTGGAAAATAAATTTATTAGTAATCACGAAAATTTTAAGATATTTTCACTTTAATCATTAAAATCGAAAAGCTTTCATTATAATCATTAAATATTTTTATCATGGTCACTACAATTAACCATATAAAGAAATACTGATGTGGCACGTTAATTATTCTTTTTCAAAAAGAATCTAGATTTTTTTAAATTTATAAGTATCGTTAAGGAGAGATTATATCATAAATCTTGTTCATCACGTCATCCGTGGTCCATGCAATCAGGTTCGTTCATTGTTAAATAACCATTTGATAACTATCCCTATCGATACTTATTTTGAAAGAGGTGATGATTCACTTAAAAAAATGAGATGAAAGAATCTGATTGGTTGAAACCATGAATTACGTGGTGAAAATAATTCATGATATAATTTTTCATTGCGAAGACCAAAATTCTAGAACTCTAAATCGATTTTGAAATATATAATTTATATTTGTTTGCACGATAATTATCCCTATCGATACTTATTTTTACCGTGGTAGGTTTTTATACTCTTTAAAACACAATTATATCGATATAAAATAATTTCAATAATCTCTCAAACATATTTATACAATATAGATCGATTCTTTCATGTCAATATGTCTCACAATAAAGCATGTTCGGTTGCATAACAATTATTTTTTTATTAATATATTATTATATCAAAATAAATTAATTCTATATTATTATACTGATCGATAGACAATCAAATTAATTTTTTTGAATCTGCCCCTATTTATAATAAATATTTGGCATAAAGATAATTTTAACCCTTAATGTTTATAATTTTTATCGTTTTGGCCCTTATTCTTTTTTTGGATAAATTTAGCCCTTAACCTATATATTTTTGACAAATAGCTTATTTTTTAACCATCATGATAACTGGACCGTTAAAAATTTAACGATGATGACATGTCATATGCATATAATAATATATTTTAAATGACATGACATCTAACCTATGAAATACATACATATATATATATGAAACATAATTTTATTCCAATATAAAATATAAAAAAATTTAAATTCAAATAAAATATTAAAATTTAATTGATTCTAAAATAAAAGGCTACTAAACATTCTCAACTCTAATTAATTAATTATTTTTTAAGATAAGATTTTGATTCTATCGTAGTTAGGGTTAAGAATATTTAGTAACATTTTATTTTAGAATTAATTAATTTTTAATATTTTATTTAAATTTTAATTTTTTTATATTAGAATAAAATTATATTTCATATATATATGTATTTGATAAGTTAGATGTCATGTTATTTAAAATATATTATCATATGCATATGAAACATCATTATTATTAGATTTTTAACGATGCAATTATCATGATAATTAAAAAATAAGCTATTTATAAAAAATATATAGGTTAAGGGCTAAATTTATCCAAAATAAAAGAATAAAGACCAAAACGATAAAAATTATAAATATTAAGGTTTAAAATTATCTTTATGTCTAAATATTTTTATTATATACATATATTAATAGCATTAGCTAACCTAATGAAAACAATCTTTTTATTTATGCCTAAAAAATCATTAATAATGCCAAATCAACCATTCTAATAATGGTTTAATAAATTAATTTATTGCTAAGACAAATCATTTAATCTATGCTTTAAAGATGTCTTGTAGTGAAGAAACAGACAAATGCAATAAGTTTATCATTTATGCGTGGGACCCCTTAAGACCCTAATTGTCTTTATCTTTTGATTTTTTTAATAAAACAGTATTTAATGTTTTATTTATAATCATAATATTTAATTAATTAATTAATTAAAATAGAGTATTATAAATTTTATTTGTATTTTTTTTTGAAATTACCTGCAGCGTTTTTAACTGTGCCCATAAAAAATAAAGCTATATAAATATATGATAATTTTTATATTTGGTATTATAAGTCAAGTTACACCAATATATTCAAAAAATAACTAAAAATATTTGAGAATTAAGAAAATTATTATAAATTCTTATAAATTTTTATAAAACGTATTTTCAATGTTCGTTTTACATTCTATATAAAGTATTTTCTATTTATTATTATTATTTTTAAATAATATCATCTTTAAGTAACAATATATTTTTTCTCAAGAAAATAATTTAATTTTTTAAATAACAATATTAATAAAAGAGATTTAATTCCGCTGCCGGGTCCATGTCTTTATTTCTTTGTTTGTTTAGTAGTGTGGTTGCTAGGGATAGTTAAGTTCACTGACCGAATTCAACTATTTAAAGTGGAAAAAATAGATTTTGCAGACAAGAAAATTTTTTATTGTTATTTTGTTTTTTAGAGTTTTAATATGATTAATTCGAATTAATTTGTATTATACATTTAATTTTGATGAGTGAATTTTTCAATAACGAATTTTTATAAGGTTAGTAACAGTGGTGGAACCAAAAATTTATTTAAAAGTGAACACATAAAATTTTGACATCTCAAGGTGGATACAAATCTTAAATGTTATAAAAATTTAAAGATTAATTCATAAAAAATAAAAAAATTAAAGATAAATATATAAAATTCGAAAAGTTTAAGTTTGGTTCATGCTCAGGGTGCACCACTAGTTAGTAACTTATTATTATTACCATGGTAATATTTTTAATAGACTTAAGATAATTACAAGGTTGTATTTGTTTATATTTTTCTTAATCTTTTATAAGTTAAAGATATTTTGTAGATAAAGTTGTTTGAATCTAAATCTTTTAAAATAAATATTATGTCATTTTTTTTTACTGAAATCACTCGTTGGCTTCAATATTATGATAATATTGGGAAGTGAAGATACTTTTTTAAATATATTGGTGTAATTACAATGTAATATCTGCTTAATTTATCTCAACCTTTTACAACACACACCATACACAATAGTGTTCAAACTCGAGTCAATTTGATAGAATACATCATCTTTTATCACTGAGACCACTAAATGGATTATTATAAAATACTTCATATTATGGGTAAGACATTTGGCCCCATTCTTTCTTACTTTTTATACCAAACGTTTGTTTTTTAAATGAATATCATATCATTTTTTACTGAAATCACTCGGTTTTGATATTATGATAATATATTAGGAAGCAAAGATTTTTTTAAAATATTATGATGTGATTACAAGGTAATATCTGTTTAACTTTTTTAGTAATAACACACACCGTACATAATAATGCTCGAACTCGAATCAACTAACTGAAATACGTCATCTTTTACCACTGAAATCATTCTACGAGTTCGGAATGAAAGATAAATGAATAGATTATTTATAGAATAGTGCATATTATGGATAATGTATTGGCCCCATTCTTTCTTATTTTTCATGCCAAAAGTCTTTTTTTAACCAAAGTTTGTTTTTTTTTCCTTTATATGTTTGTGAATCTAATAATGGAATGAAAGAAAAAAAATGTGCTTTTCTTTGTTAGATATTTGAAGCAAAATGCATTGAACCTTGTTTCATTTCCCCATACTTATTGTCTTTGTACAAGGTTAGGTGATTGTCGTTCATAAAGGATAAGACTTTATTAAGGCTGTTGTGTTTCCATTACCCTTCATGTACCGAATAGTTACAGATATTGAGATTCGAATCTTATATTAAATTATTCTTTTAAGTAATAGATTGTTTTATCGATTAAAATTTATGGATTATTATTTTTTCTCTATGAACATTATTTGATAAGAGTGAGTATTCTAGTGAACCGAGTTGAGTGAATTTTTTTTTATTGATTTTATGAATACCATTTTATTGTATAGACTTTATTTTGAATATTACGTGATGATGCTAATTGGTTTCATTTAAACGATAGTCTATAATCATATGTTGATATATATGTATATTTGTATACGTGTAAATAAAATTATAATATTATTTAATTTATTAAATAATGTTATATTTTATTTAATAAAATTGATATTTCAATAATATATCAAATAATGTTACATTTTGATAATTTTATTCTCGTAAATAATTTTATATTCCTTGAATTAAACTCCTTTCAAATATGAAGTCATGTGAATAATTCTGTCCTTTTCCTTGGTTACACTGCATGTGTTTGGGACTGTATGTCTTTGTCCAAAGAACTGAACGACCAAGCAGCCAAAGAATTCCTCCTGTATCATGCATGAATTTATCGACACAGTAGCAGATTCAAAAAAATATTTTAAGGTGAACACATATAAAATTTTAAAATTTTCGAGTGGACACAATTCATAAATTTTTAAAAATTTTATAAACAAATTCATAAAATTTTAAAAATTATAAACAAATATATGAATTTTAGAAAGTTCAGGATAAACCCAGACCCACCTTATACTTCAAGTGGATCCGCCACTGCATCAACACTGATCCGAATAACTCTTGCCTAGCTCGAAAAATATACCACAGAAACATGGTTTCAGCTTAGAAATCACTTCAGAAGCTTGCATGAGTTGATAAAAAATGTTTTAGGGAGTTTTCCTCTTATATAGAGAATAAAACCTTCCTTTACTGCCACTTCAAGCTTGTAGAGATGGATACGGATGGAATTTTTGGTCCATCTGAACTTAACTCGAAAATAATTATTTGAATCTAAATTTGACTCTAATCAATCTAAATATTATATATTTTATTTTGAACAAATATGATTTATAAAAAATAACTTTAGAGACCTAATTATAATAAAAATAATAATTTTAAACATTTAATTATAAAAAAAATCAATTGAGGATATAATCATAAGAAATATAAAGTTCGACTCAATCAACCTTATAGTAAATATCATGAAAATTATGAGAGAAAATTATACTATCAACCTTCAGATCAGATCGAATATCTTTCATCTTAAACCCAAATTCAACCTTAATAAAAGTTCGACCAATCGACTTAAACTTTTTTTATATAAAAAATCTTTTTTTGTCGAGTTAACTAATAGTGATTATAGAATCTCCACCATTTGACATTTGATCACTCAATCACTCTGTTGGTATCACTGGTGCTCGAAACCGTGACCTTTAAAAATTTCAACCGTTTTATTAATCACTTGGGCTAGAAGGTTCGTGTTATATATATATATATATATAATCTGACCTGATGATATCGTGTTGAGAGAAATTACTAAAAATCTCTATTATATTATTAAATTTAAGTTATTTAAAGATTTTTTATAATTGTTGAGGGTAAAGGGTTGTTTAATTCAACAGATAGTTATGCACCTGTTCAAGACCCTATTTTCTACCTTCAGTGTCTGTAAGCTTTCAAGTAAATGGAGACGCGGGGATTGTCGCGACCTCTTTAAAAACACGAATTTAGGTGAAAAATAGTTTGACGATTGGTTTTGAAAAATTCGAACTTTATCATTTTAATCTTGAAAAATCCAAATTTTAGGAAAAATACATAATTTAATTTGAAAAAATTGACTTGAAGTTGCCACCGGCCACTTTGGCAGGCCAGACACCATAAAACAAACCAGAGATTCGTTTTTAAAAAAAATATTGGGTTCGAGAGTCGGTTACGTGTAAGGACTGCCCTTACAAACGCCCCAAAAAAATTGAACCTTGAAAAAATATTACGTGGCATTGATACTTTGAAGATAGATATTAATTTAATTTTTCATTGTTAATCAAACATTATTTGAATCGAGGATATCCTTTTGATTTAGAAATTACATCACCTTTAAACTTGAGTTGAACGAGACATCCTCTAGATAGGAAACCTCACCCAAATTCAAAGGAATGTAACTTCCGCCTCAAAAGGTTAAAGTAAAATGCATGACCATTTTTATCTTTTTCATTTTAAGTTCTAATCCTACAAGGGTTCCATTAATTAAGTGTTAAAACCTAAGTTACTAATGTCGCTAGTTGCTTACCTATCAATTTTATTTAATACTAGGCCTAAGTTATTTTGTCAAAATTCTAGTTTTAAATAGCATATGAATTCGATGCCAAGGTACACTCTTTAGGCCAACTTCATGGTACGTCAAAACATCAGCCTCTTTAGTGTACCCGAGACATAAGATTCAAATACTATTATTTTCTAATTGTCTCCATATTTAATTAATTAATTAATTAATTAAAGTGACTAGTCCTAGAGGGCTCTAAATTAATTAACTAAAATGTTTATTAGGTGATCTTCCTAAAATATGTCATGCAAAAACATAATAAAATAAACAAACAAGATAAAAGGAACTTGATATTTTTTTTATTAGAATCAAGGGAGTACAAATTACACCAAAATTGTCATCATGAGTGAGTAAAAAAGGACTTACACCGGTAAAGATAAAGGAAGAGTAAACGAATTTTCGAAAAGATTTAATTAAGTGTGTAATTAATTTTAAAGTTTTAGAAAATTTTAATTAAATTAATTATTTAATTAAATTTTCCTAATCTTCAAATTTTAATTAAAACTTAATTAAATTCTAGTTTTTTTTTAAGTTCGATTAAGGTTGAATTAGATTTAATTAGGTTAATTTTTAAATCTCATCTTAAAAATTTTTAAATTAATTAAGAGACTTAATTAAAATAAATTCTAAACTCTAAGAATTTAACTTAACCTAATTAATTCTAGCTTGGTAAAACTTGGGCTAATTAGACCTAATTAATTTTAAATCTTATCTTTTAAAATTAATTAAAATAATTAATTAAAATTATTTCCTAAATTTTAAGAATTAAATTAAACCTAATTGAAGTCTAATTTGGTGAATGTTTTAAGGTTTAAAGGCTAGACTAGACCTAGTTAAGTTGGATTAATTTTAAAACTTATTTTAGAAACTAATTAAAATTAATTAAAATAATTAATTAAAATTATTTTCTAAATTTTAAGAATTAAATTAAACCTAATTAAAGTCTAATTTTTAAGTTTTAGGGGCCAAATTAATCCTAAATTAAATCTAACTAGGTTAAATTAATTTTAAATTTTCTTAAAAATTAAATTCTAATTAGAACCTAATTAATAATATTTAAGTCTTTAAAATTAATTTTTTTATCCTAATTAAAGTCTAAAATTGATTAATTTTAATCCTAGGGTCTAATTAGGGGTTTAGGGACCTAATTGAGGGAAATCTAAGGCTCTAGGGACCTATTTAGGGGTTCTAGGGGCTAAATTGCATGACAGTTCAATCCTAGAAGGACCTAGGAGGTAAATAACCCAAAAGACTTAAAAAGACGCGGATCCGGGTTAACCCGGATCCGACCCGCTCGACCCAATCGCCTAAAACGGCATTGTTTCGTTGAGTATCAAAACCCTCATGCACCGAGTTGGCTTGGTCATTTGCACCTAACCCAAAAATTCTCTGAGGCTAACACCTCAAGCCCAGAAACTCACCCCAAAACGGATCAAACGTATGGATTTCAAAGGGTGTTCTTCATGAACACGAAGAACACGACGACTAAACCGCCGCTCGAGCCGCCGCTGGATCCGAAGCACTACCGCCTGACGCCTCTCCAGTGAGTTCGTCGGTCGTCGCCTAGAACCATTTTTCCCCTCCGACGACCATCTCCAATGTCAGTGAAACTGTTGGAAACCCTAAAGAAGGCTAAAATCATCAAAAAAACAGGTTTTCTATCATCTAGAACCCTAAAAACGATTGGAAAACGCCGAACCCCCCCTAAACAGATCTGAAATCCTACTTTCGGTCACCTAGTCTAACCTAAACCCTCAGGTTTCAAACGATTCAAACATAAAAAGATAGATTTGAATCCGAAAACACTCACCTGATTGCTCCGATTGCCGCCTGCTTGCCGATTGAAGCTTCTTTTAAAATCGCCAAAAATTCTCCGATCTTTTTTCCCCTTAAATCGGTTCAAATGAATCCCTTTTAAAGGTATTCAAATCAAAAACCCCAAATCCACTCAAACTCTACCAAAATCCCTACAAAATCTCAATCTAAAACAACCTAATCCTATCCCTAACAAACCGACCACTTCCCACGTTCTGTTTTCCAGATTTTTCAGTTTTTTGATTTTTTTTATTTTTTAAACATTTTATTATTTTATATTTTATTAATTATTTATTATTTATATATACTACGAAAGATTCGTGTTGACAGCTGCCCCTCTCTGCTCAATGCTGCGAAGCAGGAGATGGGCAAAGACTGAAAAACACGAATTTTGTTAAAGCCCTAAAGCTTGAAGCTGTTCTTCTCATTGCGAAATTCTTCAAGTGAAACCTTATGACGCAACTCGAGATTGTTCTTCTTTCAGAAACTCTTCGTCTTTGGAATAACTGGAGCTGTTCTTCTTATTATGAAATTCTCTAGGGTCTGAAGTTGTTCTTCTTATTACGAAATTCTTGAGACGAAATTCTTTAGACTCATCAGGTGGTGGAGCTTGAGGCCGTTCTTCTCATTACAAAATTCCTTATCTCCGGGATATGGAGTTGTTCTTCTCATTACGAAATTCTCCAGATAAGAGTGGTGAAATCCGAGGCTATTCTTCTTATTATGAAATTCCTCGCATCTCGTGGAATTTGGAGTTTTTCTTCTTATTATGAAATTCTCCAAACTCATCAAGTGGTGGAAATTGAGGCTGTTCTTCTTATTATGAAATTCCTCATTTCCGGAAGATCTGGAGCTGTTCTTCTTATTATGAAATTCTCCAAACAAGAGTGGTGAAATCTGAGGTTGTTCTTCTTATTATGAAATTCCTCGCATCTCGTGGAATTTGAAGCTGTTCTTCTTATTATGAAATTCTTCAAACTCATCAAGTGATAGAAATTGAGTCCGTTCTTCTTATTATGAAATTTCTCATTTCCGGGAGATCTGAAGCTGTTCTTCTTATTATGAAATTCTCTAGACAAGAGTGGTGAAATCCGAGGCTGTTCTTCTTATTATGAAATTCCTTGCATCTCGTGGAATTTGAAACTGTTCTTCTTATTATGAAATTCTCTAAACTCATCAAGTGATGGAAACTGAGGCTGTTCTTCTTATTATGAAATTTCTCATTTCTGGGAGATCTGGAGTTGTTCTTCTTATTACGAAATTCTCCTGATGTAAGCGGTGAAACTTGAGGTTGTTCTTCTTATTACGAAATTCCTCATGTTACACCACTTCTTTCGGGACTCACGCTGAAAAGGCTGCCAATAATGTTCGCTGTTGTTGATTTCTTCAAATCCTGTTAACAAAAATATCGTGCATTGTTAGTATGCTTCTAAAGCAAATATTCCTATTATGATGCATGAGCACTGCCTTGAAAGAAATGTATTATCAGTCAGTTCGCCACTCTGAAGGGACTGATTGACTCTTCTCTCTCTTTCCACATTCGAGGTTTTCATCTCACATAGAGGGAAACTTTTAATGATTATCCTCTTTATAAAGCTGTTTTGAGGCGTTCTTTCGAGACAGATTTCGTCTGAATGTCAGAACATGTCTGTTTATATTCCGTTATCTTGATCCGGAAAAACAAATCTTACCTGTAATCTTAAAACATAATGATGCCAAGAAATTTTCTGTATTCATAGTTCATATTAATTCACTAGCATGATGCTTTGGATAGAATTTGAAGGCTCAAAAGAAAGAAATGAATATCTTTATTGGAACTTTTCGTAAATTCATGACAAGCTGTAAAATGAACATGACAAAACAATTTGAAGAAAAAGGAAAGGAACAAAATGCAAGTTCCCAAACGCTTATCACAAACGATCATCCAAGCCTTTTCCCGAGATATAGATTTAAAAATGATTTACTTGTCTAGCCATTCCTCAAATAAGGATCCAACTTTGCAAAAGTGAAGATCCTTCCGTATTGCTTGATAACCGAGAGGCACGAATCATCGGATGCCCATTTCATTTATTTGAGCCTCCATTCCTGGTTTTTGACCCAAATCCTCCGTTGGTATCAAGACGCCCTTTTCGGGTTTTCATCTTGACCCCTCCTTTTTCTTTTAATCACTTTTTTATGAAGTGCCCTTTCGGGTTTTCACTTTATTTTCTTTTTCTCTTTTTTTTTCCTCTTTTTTATCTCTTTTTCTTCTTTTTCTTCAGGCGTAATATCTCTTAACTAAATCAGAATTCACCGTTTTACTTAATTCTTGTCCGTCCATTTCAGTCAAGATCAGTGCGCCTCCGGAGAAGGCTTTTTTGACAACATAAGGCCCTTCCCAATTCGGCATCCATTTCCCTCGAAAATCTCGGTGTATAGGCAAGATCTTTTTAAGCACTAGATCCCCCTCTCAGAATTCTTGTAGTCGAACTTTCTTGTTATAAGCTCGAATCATCCGCTTCTGATACATTTGGCTGTGACAGATAGCTTTCAACCACTTTTCTTTGATTAGATTCAACAGATCCAAACGAATCTGTATCCACTCTGCATCATTCAGCTTCACCTCTGATAATACCCGAAGAGATGGGATTTCAACTTCTAGAGGTAACACGGCTTCAGTACCGTATACTAGGGAATATGGCGTTGCCCCGGTAGAAGTTCTTATCGAAGTTCGGTACGCAAATAAGGCAAAAGGAAGCCTTTCATGCCAATCTCTGTAGGTTTCAGTCATCTTTGATATGATCTTCTTAATGTTCTTATTTGCTGCCTCAACGGCTCCATTCATTTTTGGTCGGTATGCCACAGAGTTGTGATGAATTATTTTGAACTGCTCACAAGTTTCTGCTATCAATCTGTTGTTGAAATTGGTAGCATTATCCGTGATGATTCGCTCTGGTAGACCATACCGACAAATAATCTCTTTCTTCAAGAACTTGCAAACTGTTGTTCTTGTGATGTTAGCATAGGAGACAACTTCTATCCACTTAGTGAAGTAATCGATAGCCACTAGGATAAAGCGATGTCCATTTGAAGCCTTGGGGTGAATCTGCCTGATTACATCTAGTCCCCAAACAGCAAAAGGCCAGGGCGAATTCATTGTATGTAACGGTACTAGCGGAGAGTTGATTTTATCAGCATAGATCTGACATTTGTGACACTTTTTCGGCATATTCTATGCAGTCCCCTTCCATAATAGACCAGTAGTATCCGTATCTCATTATTTTTCGTGCCATCGAGAAACTATTGGCGTGAGTAACGCAAATTCCATCCTGTACCTCTTCAAGAATACTTTTAGCCTCACTGGCATTGACACATCTTAGCAGCACTTGATCTCTGCTCTTTCTTTATAAGACGTCGCCATCTAACACATATGCAATGGTCATTTTTCTGATTGTTCTCTTGTCAATGTCATTAGCTCCAAATGGGTAAGCTTGGAACTTGATGTATTGTAGAATATCAAAATACCAAGGATTACCGTCCTCTTCTTCCAAGTTGCAACAATGAGCATATGTTTCATAGCTCTGCATCCGGATTAGCATCATATCCTCCGGTCTGTTCGCTTGGAAGACTGAGGCTAGTGTAGCTAAAACATCTTCCATTTGGTTGTGCTCTCTAGGAAGGTAAATGAATGTTATCTCTTCGAATTCCTCAATTAGCTCTAATATCAACTTTCGGTATTCTATCAACTTTGTGTCTTTGGTTTCTCATTCTCCACGTAGTTGATAAATAACCAATGCTGAGTCTCCGTATACCTTCAAGGCCTTTATCTTTCTTTCAATTGCAGCCTTTAAATCCATGACACATGCTTCGTATTCAGCCATATTGTTAGTGCACAAGAATTCCAACTTGCTCGTGAGAGGGTAATGTATACCATCCGAAGATATCAATACAGCTCCGATTCCCCGTCCGAGGGCGTTGACTGCCCCGCCGAAATACAATTTCCATTTTTCCACTTCTCCATTTTCTTCAATGGAAATAGTCATCACATCCTCGTCAGGAAAATCAAAGCTTAGAGGCTCATAATCATCCGAGGCTCTGCTTGCAAGGAAGTCCGCTATGGAACTTCCCTTGATTGCCTTTTGGCTGACGTACACTATATCGAATTTGGACAACAACATTTGCCATTGTGCTAACCTCCCGGTCAACGCGGGTGCTTCCATCAGAAACTTCAAAGGATCGAGCTTCGATATCAACCATGTGGTGTGATATAATAAATACTGCCTGAGTCGACGGGTAACCCAAACAAGTGCACAACATATCTTCAGGATAAATGGGTACCGTACCTCACACTCGGTAAATTTCTTACTCAGGTAATAGATTGCTCTTTCCTTCTTTCTAGTATCATCATGTTGCCCCAGTACGCACCTCATGGAATTCTCGAATACCGCCAAGTAGAGGATTAATAGTCTCCCAGGAACTGACGCCACCAATATCGGTGCGTTGGACAAATATTGTTTGATCTTGTCCAATGTTTCCTGAAATTCATCATTCCACTCACTTGAGTTGTTCTTTCGATGTAGTTTAAAAACGG
This sequence comes from Abelmoschus esculentus, assembly GCA_035048815.1. Lineage (NCBI taxonomy): Eukaryota > Viridiplantae > Streptophyta > Magnoliopsida > Malvales > Malvaceae > Abelmoschus > Abelmoschus esculentus. The sequence continues at coordinate 15,599,168 of JAUCBN010000032.1, read as the reverse complement.
GATCGCATCTGTCTATTAGCTGAGAAATGAACCGAGACACGTAGTTCAATCTCCCAAGGAAGCCCCGAACCTCTTTCTGTGTTTTTGGAGGTGGCAAATTTTGAATCGCCTTGACTTTATCAGGATCGATCTCGATGCCCCTTTGGCTGACCACAAAACCAAGTAGCTTGCCAGATATAACCCTAAACGTTCATTTATTAGGGTTAAGCTTCAACTGATATTTTCGTAGCCTTTGGAACAACTTTTTCAAATCTTGCACATGTCCATCTTCTGTTTGGGACTTGGCTATCATATCGTCCACATAAACTTCGATTTCTTTGTGCATCATGTCATAAAATAGTGTCACCATAGCTCTCTGATATGTGGACCCAATATTCTTCAACTCAAAAGGTATGACTTTATAGCAGAACGTGCCCCACAGTATGGTAAAAGTCGTCTTCTCCATATCTTTCGGGTTCATTTTAATCTGATTGTAACCCGAGAACCTATCCATGAAAGAGAACCACGAATGCCCCGAAGTGTTATCCACCAAAACATCTATATGGGGCAGAGGGAAATTATCCTTCGGGCTTGCCCTGTTTAGATCCCTATAATCCATACACATTCGAACTTTCCCATCTTTCTTTGGTACGGGAACTATGTTTGCCACCCATTCTGGGTATGCTGCCACCTGTAGGAAACCTGCATCGATTTGCTTCTGTACTTCTTCCTTGATTTTCAACAACATTTCCGGCCTCAACCTTCTGGGCTTCTGCTGTATGGGCTTGCAATCTAGTCTAATAGGCAACTTATGGACCACAATGTCGGTATTCAAACCCGTATATCTTGATAAGATCATGCGAAGACATCCTTGAATTCTCGCAATAAGTCTATCAAATTCTGCTTTGCCCCTGACGGAAATGCTGCTCCGATCATGACTTCCTTTTTCTCTTCTTCGGTACCCAGATTCAGAGTTTCTATCTCTTCTTTGTGGGGCATGATTTGCTTATCTTCTTGCTCCACCAACCTTAGCAATTCTTCAGGAATCTCGTAGTCCGCATTATCTTCACACTCATTGATTTCTGTTAGACAAGAGATCCTTTTCAAATCTATTTCGGGTTTAGGCCCAGAATCATTCATGTGATCATTGTTCGGGAACCTGCAAAGAAAATTTGTATAGTTGGATGGGAATAATAGACGAATAAAGAATGAAATGGATGAAGCGAATGAAAGAAAAGAAAAATGTTTGCCATTGAAGAAAGGGAAAAACATCTTTATTTGCTAATGAAAATTATGAAAAAACCCTTTACAGAAAATCTCCTATACTTGCGGGCAAAAGTACAGGGTGGTTTATGACATTACTCTGTTTTGAAAACTATAGGTAAATCCTCTACAGTCCAGTTATTCAGAGTCTCGTCAGGGAGGCACGGTCGAATTCTCTATAGTAGATTCATCCTCGGACCTTCAAAAATTCCTCCCACCATTAAACCTTCAAAAGCTTCCCCGAAAATCTCTTCCTCTTGCAACCTGATAGCTTCCAAACAATTCTTCTCCGCCTGTTCTGTGACGTTCACAAACCCGTGAGAGATGAAGTCGATTTTTGCACTCAATGAAGTTGGTTTCTTGGCTGCAGTTCTTCCATACTTGTTCCAGTACGCCTCAATTGAAAAGCCTAACCCGGCTCGCCCTTTGTTCATAACCACGGGCTTCGAGCGTAAGCTCCCCTATAACCTCCTTCCTAGTCCTCTTCCAGCTTTGGCTCCCTTACCAAGGGTCTATTTAACGGTCATCTCAGTGCAGTCCGATAACCTTGGACATGGGAATTTTGTTCCTTCAGCAACGAATGCAGCGTTGATGAATTCTAAAGCCCTGAAAGAACATTCTAACGCTGCCTTATTCGCTTGAACATAGGGTGTATCTGTGGAGACGGATGCAATAATGTCTTCTTCTGCCCCGACACACATGAGTTTCCCGTCTACTACAAACTTTAGCTTCTGGTGAAGTGACGACGACACTGCCCCGACGGAATGGATCTAAGTTCTGCCGAGTAAGCAATTGTAGGTGGGCTTAATATCCATTACAACAAAGTCTATGTTGTACACGGATGACCCAATCAGCAACGGGACTTCAATCCTTCCCAACACATCCCTTGTGGTCCCATCGAATGCTCTGACCATATTCTGGTAGCTTTTCATATGCGTAACATCTATGGGCAACCTTTGCAAAGTTGCCATAGGTAACACGTTCAAAGCTGAACCATCGCCGGTGAACGTTATATAATTGTCCGCGGTAATGTGATTAACAATCCGATCCAATTTGTTTACTGATATGTCCTTCGGGACAAAAGTCTGGTTTAACACTTTTAAAAGAGCGTCACAGTGCCCTTCAGAACTTAACAGCAAATCGAGGATAGAAATTCCAGCGGGTTGCTTTTTCAACTGTTCCACGATATTGTATTCGCTATGCTTCAAGAACCGCAGAAACTCATGCGCTTGCTCCTCGGTGATAAGCTCATTCACCTTCGGAGTCGAATCTGTGAAAATCTTCTTCTTCTTAGTATGTTTAGCCTGATCCTCATCTTTTTCTTGAGCCGGTGAGTAACATCTCCCGCTCATTGTGAAATGTCCTACCTCATTCACTGGCCCCTGTGTTTCCACCTTCTCAACAGTTTCAGGATTTCCTGGTTGTATCTCTTCGATGGGCTTCGAGCTGCTTGGTCCATCCACACTCGTGGCATAATTCCATGGCACCCTTTGTGTGTCCTTAGACGAGAAGGGAGCTGGAGGGGTAATTACTATGCGAGAAGCATTTACCGATCCAACTGAATTGTTTCCCCTTGGTCGAGCTGAGATGACTAACGGCCTGTTTGCACTGTATTTCGGCCCGGTATTTTCAGACGTACATACGTCCATCACTTTCTGGCCACCTTCCTTCGTAAAGAACTCCACCTCCTTATTGTCCATCATCTCTTGTAACAGGTTCCTGAACTCACTATACTATTGAATTGTATGCCCGTGTTCTTGGTGGAACTCGTAATACAAGCCTACCTCGGTAGATTCTTTCATTTTCATCCCTTGGCATACAAGCCCGTTGTCAAATAGCTATTGAAAAACCCACTTTAATGGTGATCCAATTTCCGACACACTTATTTTAACCTACCTTATTTGGTCCTCTTCAATTGCATTTACGTCTCGACCGCCATGATTCGATAGTGGGTTTGTTGATACACTGTGTTCGTCAAATTTCAAAACCCCGACGTTCATCATGTTCTGGACAATCCTCTTAAAGACTGTGCAGTTCTCGATGCTATGTCCCTGAACGTTAGCATGGTATACGCACTAGGCCTTCGGGTCATACCAGTGTGGATAAGGGGGTTTGAGTGGTATGATGAAGTATGAGCGTATCATATATGCATCGTGTAGCTGAGTGTATAACTCAACATACGTAACTGGGATTGGTGAGAAATTTGGCCTTTCCCACTTTGAGTCCTTCTTGTTCGAACCCTGCGAGCCACTTGCTCCTGTCCCGGGTTTGGAAATTGTCACATTTCTCGGGGCTTCATATACAATAGCATTATTCACCTCATTGTCCTTCTTTTTGAATTTCTTCTTAGAGCTATCAGATCCTTCAATTCTCCCGCTTTTGATAGCTGCTTCCACTAACTCTCCGGTAGCAACTATTTGAGAGAAGCTCTGCATTGACGTACTAGTGAATAGATGATCATACATCGTCCCCTTTAACGTTTCTACAAACATGTGGGTTATTTCTCGCTCAATCAACGGAGGCTGCACCTGAGAGGCTAGATCTCTCCATCTGTGAGCATATTGCCGGAAGGTTTCATTAAACTTTTGCTCCATCTGTTGTAACATGACTCTAGTGGGTCCCATCTCGGACACATGCTTATAATTTTCCATAAAAGCATGGTATAAGTCTTTCCATGACTTCATATTCTCCCGACTGAGTTGGGTGTACCATCGGCTAACAGAACCTGTCAGGCTATCCTGGAAGCAATGGATCAACAGCTTCTCATCCTTGCTAAAAGCGGCCATCTTCTGACAATACATCGTCATGTGAGCGCTAGGACACAATATCCCGTCGTACTTCTCGAAATCAGGCATTTTGAACTTCGGTGGCAGGACCAAATCAGAAACTAAGCTGAGATCGAACGCATCGGTGCTTTTATCAGCCGACCCTTGGGCTTGGATTTCTTGGATCTTTGCTTCGAGTGCTTTAAAGTGATCAACATATTTCTTCTCAATGTCTTGTCGCATCCTCTATACTTCACTCATGAAGTTGAGATCCGGGACTTCATCGACGTTCGTAGTGAAGTCATCAACTTCCACGGGGTGGCTCGTGGATGCCCCTACTACGTTAAGCTACACTCTCCCTGAGACTGAATGTACTTCTGGCTGCCCCCTTGTGTGAGTTACTGTATCTACCTGTCCTTCAACTTCATCCGCCCCTCCCATCGATGCTTTGCCTTTCTCATCTTGCTTCGGGCCCAACAGAGCAACTATGTGACTGATAATATCCGTCTGAATTTTGGTGAAGCCATCTTTCATTCCATTTTCTACCGCATCCAAGCGATTTGCAAATTCGGCATGATGATCCTCTAGTTTCTGTAGTCTTTCCTCCATTGCTAGCTTCTTGGTGCGCGAGCGCGTCGAGTATGTATATAGTATGTTTGCAATTTTTAAAATTCACTGCCATAAAACCTTTATTATTAAACTTTATTTTAAATAATAATGCACATGATGAATGAATCCATGAATTCATGAATGCAAGAGGGTATTAAATTCGAAAAACATTCTCTTAAAAATATCCGTTTGTCCAAAAAGGATTCACTACAAATTAAAGATAATCTACAGAAAACTGTTGGCCATAATCCCTAAATTGGTCAACTCATGTAGCAGGCGTACGATGGCTTCTCCGTGCTCTTGCTTGACGTTCGGCTGGTTCAGAAGAGTTGTAGCTTCCCTTGACAATATCTGTACGTAAGATGCAATACTTTTAACTTGTCCCTTGAAGTTGACCAACTCACTGTTCTGACTCTGGATCGTGCGCTGTGCTGCTTCATACTTCGTCTTCCATGCTCCTCCGGCATTTTGACACAAAGCTCCTTCAAAGTTGACTAACTTTTCTTGCAACTCTTGTACTTGGACCTCGAGCGAGACAATCTTCTGTTGAAGCCCCTCATTTTCCTCTTCCATCTTGGCCTTGTCTTCATTGTGATACTTGGCAACCAATTCTTCTAGCTGTGTTACCTGAGTTGTCAACTCACGGTTCTTTGCTTGCTTTTTGTCCGATGTCTTCCTAGCTTTGTAACTTACTTCTCTCGCTTCATGGCATTTCCTTTCGTAAAGCCTCTTGTATTCCTTCTTTTCCCTTAACGCCTTGTCCAAGCGGTCAGAACTATCCCTGATGGTCCTGTTTTCACCTTCTCTTGGATATTTCCTTTTACGCCCCTCAGATACTTCTTGTGCTTCTCTCAAATCTCGACGTAACCTTTCGATCTGAAGTGCCATCTCTTTCTCTTTCCTCTCTTGCGTATGTACCTGGTGCTTGGTGAGGTTCAACTCCTATGTAAGTTCATAGATTTTCTTCTCTTGTCTCTGAAAATCCAAGTCCCGATCTTTCTTGATCTTCTCTAATGCTGATGGTGCTTCTAGAGTTACCTTTCTTGACGACGGTCCATCATCCCTCAATACTCCTCGAAAAACTCTATCATTCACCCTTTGCTCCCTCCACTCGTCATATCGGGCCATGATTTCGAACTCTCGATAAGGCTGAACCCTCCTAGGTGAATCCCAAGCTTTCACAATCTGAGCTATCTTGGATATGTACCCTTCGCTTTGGTGTGAAAAAATGAAACTTGCCATCCCCGCTGTGGCTGGTATAAACTGTCTCGATCCAAACTGTCTCGAAACTAGTAATAGGCAATAAGCCGTTCTACCCCATATACCCGCTAATGGAATCCAATCACTGTCTCCGCACCAATATCGAAAAGTCGTCCCTCTATTCAACCAGCAGGCTTTCCAAACGATGTCCGAATCTGTCAAATCCCGGAAAAGATCGCTCCATTGGACTTCGGTCTTGTTCTCCAAAACACAGCTCTTTAGATGCTCTTCGATGGGTGAGTAAGTAGTCCTGAACCTTAAGGCGCTATACGGAGAGTTCCAACGGTGGCCACTGAACCATATCTCCAAAAACTATGCACAACCCCAAAATCTTCCTTCACCGGCCCTCTTGCACGCGGTCAGTGATCTATAGGTCTCAACTAATATGGTGGGAATCGGATTTACGCCTTTGAACAACTCTCGAACAAACCAACTGTGGATGGGTCTATGTGCTCGGGAGTTCTGGGAAATATCACCAACCCATAGATGCAAAGGGGGTAAATCCTTCTTGCTTTGGTGGGCTCTTCGCTGCTTGCGGCTATTAAATCCTTGAAAACCTTCCAACTCACTCTCTGCATTTCCTCGCTCACGTCTTTGTGGTCGTGACCCGTTACCTTTTGGTCCCAAAACTCTTTATCCTTGTCGGTGATCTGCATCAATTTCTTCTTGAACCCTGAAGTGTTATTGGGTTTAACATATATCCTATCTCTCTTTATTGCCGGATAGTTGATCAGAACTTCATACTCCTCTAACGTTGGCGTCATGTCGATCTTCCTAAAGGTAAAACAGTTGTAAGTGGGATTCCAGAATTGCGTCATCACTCTAATTAGGTGTCTGTCAATCGGAACCTTCACTAACAAGGCAATGTCTCCAAACTCCTTGAACTGCTCTTTCATGTCATCACTCCACTCTTCCCATATTTCTTGAACTTCGGAGAGACAAGGACTCTGATTTGTGCTAATCCTGACATACCCTTTCAATGTTGAGACACTCCCTGATGGCAAACTGTCACCCTTCTCGTGCTGAACTGACTCTGACCATGCCCAAACTTCCTTATTATCTTCGCCTATAATGATCCCTTCTGACATTTTTGGATACTTCTAACTTTACTATTTTCCAAATTAATACCCATGCAAATGATATGCCAAGTAAACATAAAATGCATAAAAAGATCAAAACAAAAACAGAAAGAAAATGTGTTAGTAGGATAAATACAAAGATAAAACAGGATAATAAAAGTGCCTGAAAAATAATCATAGAGTAGTTAAAAATGCAAAGAAAAGTAACCAGAGAACAGACTAAATTGCATAAAATAACCAGAGAGCATGCTAAATTGCATAAAATAACCATAGAGCATGTTAATAGAGAAATCCTAAGTTTGGTGGCATTTCAACAGTATACCGCCTATTCTTATGGTTCCTGTCTGGCTCTAGAAGGGGTAGGTTTCTACTCTATATGCGGTTTTTGGTCTAGACACTGGGTTCCCGAACTGTCTTTATCGCCTACTGCGACGATAAGACATCGATTCGGTGATATAGGTCCCTTACAATGGAGGTGAAGACCCCACGATATGTAAGGTTAGTATATTGGAAGCAGATAAATATCCGAAACACGGAACTGGAGAGCATCACGTCGAATAATATCTAACTCCCACTTAAGGATGAAAGCTTGGGTCGAGAGCTTATGCATGAATGACAAATATATCACGAAAGTAAAAAGCTATCCTCATTCAAACAATATTCACTTAACAATAAAAAATTAAATTAATATCTATCTTCAAAATGCCAAAATGCCACGTAAAATTTAAAAAAGTTAGGCCTGACTCACAAAAAATAATTTTTTAGGTCCTCAGCGGAGTCGCCAAGCTGTCGTGACCTCTTTAAAAACACGAATTTTGGTGAAAAGTAGCTCGACGATTGGTTTTGAAAAATTCGAACTTTATCATTTTAATCTTGAAAAATCCAAATTTTAGGAAAAATACATAATTTAATTTGAAAAAATTGACTTGAAGTTGCCACCGGCCACTTTGGCAGGCCAGACACCATAAAACAAACCAGAGATTCGTTTTTAAAAAAAATATTGGGTTCGAGAGTCGGTTACGTGTAAGGACTGCCCTTACAAACGCCCCAAAAAAATTGAACCTTGAAAAAATATTACGTGGCATTGATACTTTGAAGATAGATATTAATTTAATTTTTCATTGTTAATCAAACATTATTTGAATCGAGGATATCCTTTTGATTTAGAAATTACATCACCTTTAAACTTGAGTTGAACGAGACATCCTCTAGATAGGAAACCTCACCCAAATTCAAAGGAATGTAACTTCCGCCTCAAAAGGTTAAAGTAAAATGCATGACCATTTTTATCTTTTTCATTTTAAGTTCTAATCCTACAAGGGTTCCATTAATTAAGTGTTAAAACCTAAGTTACTAATGTCGCTAGTTGCTTACCTATCAATTTTATTTAATACTAGGCCTAAGTTATTTTGTCAAAATTCTAGTTTTAAATAGCATATGAATTCGATGCCAAGGTACACTCTTTAGGCCAACTTCATGGTACGTCAAAACATCAGCCTCTTTAGTGTACCCGAGACATAAGATTCAAATACTATTATTTTCTAATTGTCTCCATATTTAATTAATTAATTAATTAATTAAAGTGACTAGTCCTAGAGGGCTCTAAATTAATTAACTAAAATGTTTATTAGGTGATCTTCCTAAAATATGTCATGCAAAAACATAATAAAATAAACAAACAAGATAAAAGGAACTTGATATTTTTTTTATTAGAATCAAGGGAGTACAAATTACACCAAAATTGTCATCATGAGTGAGTAAAAAAGGACTTACACCGGTAAAGATAAAGGAAGAGTAAACGAATTTTCGAAAAGATTTAATTAAGTGTGTAATTAATTTTAAAGTTTTAGAAAATTTTAATTAAATTAATTATTTAATTAAATTTTCCTAATCTTCAAATTTTAATTAAAACTTAATTAAATTCTAGTTTTTTTTTAAGTTCGATTAAGGTTGAATTAGATTTAATTAGGTTAATTTTTAAATCTCATCTTAAAAATTTTTAAATTAATTAAGAGACTTAATTAAAATAAATTCTAAACTCTAAGAATTTAACTTAACCTAATTAATTCTAGCTTGGTAAAACTTGGGCTAATTAGACCTAATTAATTTTAAATCTTATCTTTTAAAATTAATTAAAATAATTAATTAAAATTATTTCCTAAATTTTAAGAATTAAATTAAACCTAATTGAAGTCTAATTTGGTGAATGTTTTAAGGTTTAAAGGCTAGACTAGACCTAGTTAAGTTGGATTAATTTTAAAACTTATTTTAGAAACTAATTAAAATTAATTAAAATAATTAATTAAAATTATTTTCTAAATTTTAAGAATTAAATTAAACCTAATTAAAGTCTAATTTTTAAGTTTTAGGGGCCAAATTAATCCTAAATTAAATCTAACTAGGTTAAATTAATTTTAAATTTTCTTAAAAATTAAATTCTAATTAGAACCTAATTAATAATATTTAAGTCTTTAAAATTAATTTTTTTATCCTAATTAAAGTCTAAAATTGATTAATTTTAATCCTAGGGTCTAATTAGGGGTTTAGGGACCTAATTGAGGGAAATCTAAGGCTCTAGGGACCTATTTAGGGGTTCTAGGGACTAAATTGCATGACAGTTCAATCCTAGAAGGACCTAGGAGGTAAATAACCCAAAAGCCTTAAAAAGACGCAGATCCGGGTTAACCCGGATCCGACCCGCTTGACCCAAGCACCTAAAACGGCACCATTTCGTTGAATATCAAAACCCTCTGCACCGAGTTGGCTCGGTTATTTGCACCGAGACCAACTCGGCTTGACTCACCTAACCCAAAAATTCTCTGAGGCTAACACCTCAAGCCCAGAAACTTACCCCAAAATGGATCAAACGTATGGATTTCAAAGGGTGTTCTTCAGTGTTCTTCGTGAACATGAAGAACACGGCAACTAAACTACCGCTCGAGCCGCCGCTGGATCCGAAGCACCATCGCCTGGCGCCGCTCCGGCGAGTTCATCGACCGTCGCCCAGAACCGTTTTTCCCTCCGACGATCACCTTCAACGTCGGTGAAGCCGTCGGAAACCCTAAAGATGGCTAAAATCATCAAAAAACAGGTTTTCTATCATCTAGAACCCTAAAAACGATTGGAAAATGCCGACCCCCCCTAAACAGATCTGAAATCCTACTTTCGGTCACCCAGTCTAACCTAAACCCTCAGGCTTCAAACGATTCAAACATAAGAAGATAGATTCGAATCCGAAAACACTCACCTGATTGCTCCGATTGCCGCCTGCCTGCCGATTGAAGCTTCTCCTCAAATCGCCAAAAATTCTCCGATCTTTTCCCCCCTAAAACGGTTCAAATGAATCCCTTTTAAAGGGATTCAAATCCAAAAACCCCAAATCCACTCAAACTCTACCAAAATCCCCATAAAATCTCAATCTAAAACAACCTAATCCTATCCCTAACAAACAGGCCACATCCCACGTTCTGTTTTCCAGATTTTTCAGTTTTTTAATTTTTTTTATATTTTTTAAACATTTTATTGTTTTATATTTTATTAATTATTTATTATTTATATATACTATGAAAGATTCGTGTTGACAGGGATCGAACCCCGTGCCTCTCACATGCAAAGCGAGCGCTCTACTATTTGAGCTACATCCCCATCTGACCTTAATCTTTTTAATACCTTTTTCAGATTTTCCCGAGATTTCCAGAAAAATCTAGAAAAATCCCAGATTTTTTGGGAAAATTTTAGGAAATTTCAAGAAAATCCTACGTTCAAAACTCCAAAATTTTTCTTTCTTATTTCCCCTGATTCGATTCCAAAAACGATAAAAACCAACTCAAAAACCTTAATTCGATCCAAACAATAAACCATTTAAATCACTTCAAAACTTAAAACAACCCCAATGTTCGATTAAAAATAAACTAAACCAATCTTCATTCAACTACAACCCGAACAAGAACAAAAGTAAAACCCCTCAACCGAAATAGAAACGAAACAGAAAAGATTGATGGTTGCTTACCAAACTTACCCATGAACACAAAACGAAAGCCACCACAATTGCAAGATTGAAACAAAAGGAAAAGCTTGGATGATTACTCGGTTGATAGAAAGCGAGGAAAACGAATTCTTAAGTCTGAAAAAGATGCTTGGCCGAAACAAAAAAAAAATAAAGGGAATTTAATCCCATATTGAAACTAAAACGGAATATCGGGAGGGGAGTTACCAAATTCAAATTTTGGTAAAATTACATGTTAAGGGTCTGGTCTCTTATAACATAATAATAAATCCCTTAAACTTCCAGAAATTGTAATCTAGCCACTGAAATCAGAATGGAAAGATTCCCAATTGCTAGGGTTTCAGATTAGGGATTTAAGATTTAATTTAGGGGGGAAATTAGAGTGTTACAAATTTGATATATCTTGAACCTTTGCAGGGTGAATAGAGGGTTAGAGATGATGTCATTTAAGATCTTAAACTCAAAATGTGTGACAAACGGAAAAAAAATTAAAGATGCAAGGGATTGAACCCCGTGCCTCTCACAGGGAAAGCGAGTGCTTTACCATTTGAACTACATCCCCAATTGATTTAAACCATAAAATTATTAAACGGATTCAAATATAAATATTGATTAATATTTTATGCACTAACGATATAAAATTCTAATCAGTTAAAAGAATCCCAAATTTGATATGAACCTTTGCAGGATGAAAAGAGGGTTAAAGATGATTTCATTTAACATCTTAAACTCAAAATGTGTGACAAATGAAAAAAATTAGAGATGCAAGGGATTGAACACCGTGCCTCGCATATACAAAGCAAGCACTCTACCATTTAAGCTACTTTCCCAATTAACTTTAAACCATGAAATTATTAAACAAATTCTAATATAAATATTGATTAATATTTTATGTACTAACGATATACAATTCTAATCAGTTAAAAGGACCCCAAATTTGATATGTCTTGAACCTTTACAGGATAAATAGAGGGTTAAAGATGATGCCATTTAAGATCTTAAACTCAAAATGTATGACAAGTGGAAAAATTTGGAAATGCGGGGAATTAAAACCCGTACCTCTCGTACGCAAAACAAGAACTCTACCATTTGAGTTACATCCCCAACTGATCTTATAAGTTCAACAAACTTTTTTTTATTCTGTAAATTACCTCACAAGTCTTTTAATTATTAGAAAGATTACAAATGAATCATCAGATTTTAAAAAATTACAAATGAATTGCTTAATTAATCGTTGTAAACAGATCTATGGACCATTAAAAATGAAACATGTTAATCTATATGTGTAATATTATATAAATTTAAAACCGAACACAAATACTCTTCCTAACCATGCTCATTTCATATAGAACTTTGAGTCTCGCATCAGAGAAGCATACAGTATAACACCACAGTTTCATATAGGGATGAGTTTTCGATCAAATTGAATCGAGCTAAAAGTTTTTGTGTTATTTAAGTTAACGAGTTTAAAAAATTTAAATTGAGTCAAGTTTTTGAGTTCCTATAAAAATTATATTATAATTATTTATCTTGTTATCGAACAAAGAATTCATTTCAACGGGGAAAACAGTTTCCAGAATCTCTCCTCAAGCAACATAAAAAACATGTACATGCATGCATGCATAGATTCCTGTTTTTGCTTATACTAACAAATCAGTTGCATTCAAACTTAATGGATTTACAGAAATGTGAGGTTGCTCCTAACCATCTCCTGACTATAATGTAACACAAATTAGTTCGATTGAGGCGGAGGTAGGGGAATGAATTGACCGGATGAACATCGATTGTCCTAATAATTTGGAATGGAAGCAAAGGTATACCCGTCAGCACCCCTCCAAGAATAATCTATCCGAGTCTCGTAAAATCCTGCAGCGTACAAATTCCGATCAAGAAAAACAGCATGAGTCGAGCTCTTTCAAAGTTTGACAAAATCTTACAGAGAACTTTTCTTGTTACAAACGACTTACAGAGAACTTTTTTTCTTTCCCAGGAAACAAACAGCAATGTCAAAGAATTTCCCTTTCTTGTTACAAACAATCTTACAGAGAACATTTTCTCTTTCTCAGGAAACAAACAACAATGTCAAAGAATTTGACGATGCTAATACAAGACAGTAGATTAACGTAACAGGTACTGCAATAAGCATGTTAAAGATTACCCTGGAAACAAACAATAACCAGAACCTCATCAGTCAACTGGATCCAAATCAAAAATATAATCATCAGCCTTAATATTTTTCCGCAGCCAGGATTTGAACCCGGAAATTCAAATAAGAATTTTAACTACTGTGTTACTGCGGATTTGTTAAAATGCAATGTTTACTGAAACAACATCCAATATTGTTATGTTGCTATATGTTGGCGGCTATACGGATGAAGATGAAGCAAAATGTTTGCCATACGGACATCAAAGAATTCATTCGTTTTAAGATGCATACCATGTCTTGACCCCCAACATCCTAACGAACAAAACTGATATTCTTTTATGACACAGTCTCAACATTGAATCCTGTAAAACATATGAAAAAACCTGTACACGCATACTTGGTAATCGAGCCAAACCTGTTTATGAGCTTCTTAAAAACCTCTCTAATCCTAAATAGAGGAAAAGAGTACGCAAATAAACACATCAAGTGCCAATTTGATTGCTGTCAGTTCAGAAAATCTAGCCCCAAGCCTGTCAAAGGTCCAGAGAACAATGCTCTTATATCACCATTCGACTCACGAAGCACCCCTATGCACCCGCCCTATTTTATTTTGCAGCTCCATCTACACTAATTTGACATGCCCTTGACATGGAGGATCAGCAGCCACCACATGCTTAACCATCCTAGACATTCTCATTCCACAAGGCTTCAGCATGAATTGTTTTCCACCAAATAAACTCCCTCATCTTAGTTAAGAACAAGAGGTCCTACAGTTTCATAATCTTTCCATGGAAAACTCTCTTGTTTCGAGCCAGCCAAACACTCCAAATTGCAGATTCTAATTCTTCTCTACTAAGCCTTGCATTTCAATATCAACAAATCCACAGTAGCACAATGGTTAAAATTCTTATTTGAATTTCCAGGTTCAAATCCTGGCTGTGGAAATTAATTTTTGTGTTTTGTAGTATTATCCATTTTCTTATTTTCTGAAACCAAATTCTGTTTTTCTCAAAGCACTAGTAATACACTACAGTATAGTTTTTAAAGGTTAAATTAAAAATATGTACAAATATAAAAAGAATTTTAGGTAAATATTATAAATTATTTTAAATTTTAGAGACATAAAGCATGATGTCTTTAATTAATATGGAATATAAACTTAAATCTAGAATTAGAGCATTTAATTTTTTTAAAGTTCACATTGTCTTTAAAATATCGTAATTTAACCTCATGACAATATATGTTATTTTCTTCTTATCTTTGATAAGATCCTCATATGTTACGAATAAACCACGAGAATTTAAGTCTTCTAAGAATAATAAAATTCTTTTCTTCTTACCGAGAACACTTAAAATGCTTAAAAGTTAATTTTTTTAAGATTTTGAGTTTGAATTTTATCATACTTAAACTTATGTATGTTGTTTGAATAAATTTTAATTCTTGACTCATATTTTATGTTTTACAATCATGGGGAGATGCACCATTATGCATGGTAGGTTAAGTGACCTACCATTAAAAAATAGGATAAACTACGTTGGTAATCACTAAAAAATTGAATTTTTAAATTTATAAGTATTGTTAAGACTAAAAATTCTATAACTCCAAATCGATTTTAAAATATAAAATTTATGCTTATTTGCACAACAATCATCATTGTCAATACTTATTTTATTACTGTTGTAAATTTTTATACCTTTTAAAATATAATTGCATCTGGTGATGGAACCATACGGGGGTGAGGATGGGCAATTGCCCCCACCATAAAGAATTTTTTCTCCTTTCTCCCTATTTATTTATTTATTTAAAAATTTAATTTATTTTGGATTTGCCTCACATTTAAGCATTTATGCTTTGTCCCAAACCTAAATCACGGTTCCGTCCCTAATTACATTGGTATAAAATAATTCTAATAATCTCTCAAATATATTTACACATTATAGATTGATTCTTAAATTATTTGATTGCATAATAATTATTTTTTATTAATACATCAATTTATCAAAATAATTATAAATTATTACATTGATCGAAAAATTATCAAAATTGTATCCCCTAAATTTAACCTAATTTCTTAGATTAAATCTTAGGATTTACGCTATTTGAACTTGTTTCGCAAGTTAGGGTTAGATATTTTAAATATAATATTCTGATAAATTATAAAATCATTAATAATTTAAAATATTAAAACTTAACATATAATTAGTTTGAGTTTCAACCCATAAATGATAAACAATAATTGTTATGAAAACCGAATAAATGTCCCAAGTCCAAAGCTTAATACAAAATAATTTAATATCCAAAATAAAATTATTATTCTAAAAACTGTAAAACATACGCAAAAATCTGAAAACAGGATCCTTCAAGTACCGTAACTTATGACTGAATATCTGAAACAGAGATTGAGAGGGTGTAAGTTAGGGAGCCTAGTGTGTCTCTAGTGTGCAGATAAACAGATCACAGAACAGAATAAAAAAATAATGTAGTGTATGCATGATACGCACCCAACTCCGAACACCGTCAGAAGAGTAGGTTCCCTTGAACCATTCTAACTCCGTCACACCAATAGAAGTGGAAACTCGACACGAATATGGAGCCACTAAACAAAAGTGAAATCTCTACCCGAATATGGATCCATGGTATAAAATGGATCTGGTCTAGATCCGACCCGTTGCCATCCCTAACCCAAAATTGATATGTCTTGAACCTTTGCAGAATGAATAGAGGGTTAAAGATGATGTCATTTAAGATTTTAAACTCAAAATGTATGGCAAATGGGAAAAAAATTAGAGATGCGAGGGATCAAACCCCATGCCTCTCGCATGCAAAGCGAACACTCTACCATTTGAGCTATATCCCCAATTAATTTTAACACATGAAATTAGTACACATGTTCGAATATAAATATTGATTAATATTTTATGCACTAACGATATATAATTCTAATATGTTAAAAAGATCCAAAATTTGATATGTCTTGAACCTTTGCAAGATGAACAGAGGGTTAAAGATGATGTCATTTAAGATCTTAAACTCAAAATGTGTGGCAAAGGGGAAAAAGATGGAGATGTGGGGGATCAAACCACATGCCTCTCACATGTAAAGCGAGTGCTCTACCATTTGAGCTACATCCCTAGTCAATTTTGAATAATAAAATTATTAAGCTGATTCACATATAAATATTGATTAACATTTTATGCAATAACAATATACAATTCTAATCAGTTAAAAAGACCCCAAATTGGATATGTCTTTAACCTTTGCAGGATGAATAGAGGGTTAAAGATGATGCCATTTAAGATATTAAACTCAAAATATGTGGCAAATGGGAAAAAGTTAGAGATGCGGGGGATCAAACCTCGTGCCTCTCGCATGCAAAGCGAGCACTCTACCATTTGAGCTACTTCCCCAGTTGATTTTGGACCATGAAATTATTAAACGGATTCAAATATGCATATTGATTAATATTTTAAGCAATAACGATATATAATTCTAATCAGTTAAAAAGACCCCAAATTTGATATGTCTTGAACCTTTACAGGATGAACTCAAAATGTTTGGTAAATGGGAAAAAAGTTGGAGATGCAGGGGATCGATCCCTATACCTCTTACATGCAAAGCAAGCGATGTACTATTTAAGCAATATCCCCAATTGAATTTGAACTATGAAATTATTAAACTGATTAGAATATAAATATTGATTAATATTTTATGCACTACCGATATATAATTCTAATTAGTTAAAAAGACCCCAAATTTCATATGTCTTCAACCTTTGCAGGATGAATAGAGGGTTAAAGATGATACCATTTAAGATCTTAAACTCAAAATATGTGACGAATGGGTAAAAATTGGAGATGCGAGGGATCAAACACCGTGCCTTTCGCATGCAAAGCAAGCGCTATACCATTTGAGCTACATCCACAATTGATTTTGAACCATAAAATTATTAAACTGATTAGAATATAAATATTGATTAATATTTTATGCACTAACGATATATAATTCTAATCAGTTAAAAAGACCCCAAATTTGATATGTCTTAAACCTTTGCAGGATGAATAGAGGGTTAAATATGATACCATTTAAGATCTCAAACTCAAAATGTGTGGCAAATGTGAAAATTGATGGAGAAGCGGGGGACCGAACCCCATGCCTCTCGCATGTAAAATAAACACTCTACCATTTAAGCTACATCGCCAATTAATTTTAACACATGAAATTAGTAAACGGATTCGAATATAAATATTGATTAATATTTTATGCACTAATGATATATAATTCTAATATGTTAAAAAGACCCAAAATTTGATGTCTTAAACCTTTGTAGGATGAATATAGGGTTAAAGATGATGTCATTTAAGATCTTAAGCTCAAAACGTGTGGCAAATGGGAAAAAAGATGGACATGCAGGGGATCGAACCCCGTGCCTCTCACATGTAAAGCGAGCGCTCTACCATTTGAGCTACATCCCCAATTGATTTTGAACCATGAAATTATTAAACTAATTCACATATAATATTGATTAATATTTTATGTACTAACGATATATAATTCGAATTAGTTAAAAAGACCCCAAATTTGATATGTCTTAAACCTTTGCAGGATGAATAGAGGGTTAAAGATGATACCATTTAAGATCTTAAACTCAAAATGTGTGGCCAATGGGAAAAAAGTTGGAGATGCGAGGGATCAAACCTCGTGCCTCTCACATGCAAAGCAAGCGCTCAACCATTTGAGCTACATCCACAATTGATTTTGAAACATGAAATTATTAAACGGATTCTAATATAAATATTGATTAATATTTTATGCAATAACGATATATAATTCTAATCAGTTAAAAAGACCCCAAATTTGATATGTCTTAGACCTTTGCAGGGTGAATAGAGGGTTAAAATGATACCATTTAAGATCTTAAACTCAAAATGTGTGCCAAATGGGTAACAAGATGGAGATACGGGGGATCGAACCCCATGCCTCTCGCATGCGAAGCGAGCGCTCTACCATTTGAGCTACATCCCCAATTGATTTTAAACCATGAAATTATTAAACGGATTCGAATATAAATATTGATTAATATCTTTTGCAATAACGTTATATAATTTTAATCAGTAATAAAAAACCAAAATTTGATATGTCTTGAACCTTGTAGGATTAATAGAAGGGTCCAAGATGATACCATTTAAGATCTTAAACTCAAAATGTGTGGTAAATGGGAAAAAAGTTGGATATGAAGGGGATCAAACCCTGTGCCTCTCGCATGCAAAGCAAGCACTCTACCATTTGAGCTACACCCCAAATTTATTTTGAACCATGTAATTTTTAAGTGGATTCGAATATAAATATTTATTAATATTTTATGCAAAATTTCATTTATTAACGGATTAATCTAGATGGAGTAGGATGACCCTTCAATTCAGTTTGTTTAATTAATACCTAAAATTCACATATCTGACTTTGCTTAAAAGATCTTGTGTCGTATCCTGCTTCATCGAGTAGCATGATCCTTCAATTCAATTTGTTTCATTCGCAACCCCATAATTCAGATATCTAACTTTGCTTAAGAGATCTTGAGTCTTATCTTGTTTGATCGAGTAGGGTGACTCTCTATTTCAATTTGTTTCATTCACATACTTATAATTTAGTTATCTAACTTTGCTTAGGAGACCTTGTGTCTTATCCTACTAGATCGAGTAGGATACCCCTATAATCTAATTTGTTTTATTCACTACCCGAGAATGCATATATCTTACTATACTTAAGGGATCTTATATATTATCCTGTTAGATCAATTAATTACCGCTTATGTATCGAATATTTTAATGATTGAATGTTTGATGTTTAGAAAATTTATAAAAAGAAATGAGAGGTTAGGCCTTCCTTTGCCCTTATTTGGTAGATTAGTTAGCAAATATCAAATGTTTCATTGTTTCCATGGATTATGTCACGTGTTAGGCCACCAACCGAGAGTTCATCAATGATTAAGAACAAATCATAAATTACTCCAAATTCTAGAACTCATCCACGGCTAACCTTACAAGACATAAACAAAGTTGTAATAAAAAAAATAATTAATTCCCCAACATAACTCCATCACATGTTCCGTGTCCTATCCATTCAGTTATGTGTTCTATGCTTGTTTTATTAGACAATAATCTGTCCAAAGTTGAGTTTAGTTGGGTCTTTATAATTTTGAAAATTAAAAAAAAACTCGTGCCTTATAAATTATTCAAAGTTCATCCTTATACATGTTCGTATATTGATTAATACAAATCAGGTACTACATAGACTCGTTATAGAAATGATACTTCTAACTTAATTTCTTAGAGAAAACTCTTTTTAACTTCGGTTAATATTAAATATAAACATAAATTTAGAATAAAAGCATTTAATTTTTTTAAGTTCACCTTGTCTTTAAAATATCATAATTCAACCTCATGACAATATATGTTACTTTTTTTAGTCTTCGATAAGATCAGTATATCTTGCGAACAAGTTACGTAAATTTAAGTCTTTTAAAAATAATAATGTTTTTCTTTTCTATTAAAAACACTCAAAATGCTTAAAATTTAAAAAAATTAAGTTTTTGAATTCGAGTTTTATCGTACTTAATTTATATATGTTGTTTGAAAAAATTTTAATTATTGATTCATCTTTTTATGTTTTATAATCACGGGCAGATGCAGCATTGTGCATGGTAGGTCAAGTGACCGGCCATTAAAAAATAGGATAAACTACGTTAATAATCACTAACTTTTTATGGTGCTTTCACTTTACTTACTAAAATCGAAAAAGTTTTATTACAATCACTAAATATTGTTCTTATGGTTTACTATTAACCCTATTAAGAAATATTGATGTGACACGTTAATTATTCTTTCTCAAAAACAACATTTAATTTTCAAATAGAGGATTAAAGATGATGTCATTTAGATCTTAAACTCAAAATGTGTAGCAAATGGGAAAAAAATTGAAGACGCAAGATTCAAACCCATGCCTCTAGCATGCAAAGCGAATGTTCTACCATTTGAGCCACACCTCCGGTTGATTTTAAACCATAAAATTATCAAACGGATTCGAATATAAATACTGATTAATATTTTATGCACTAATGATATATAATTCTAATCAGTTAAATAGACCTCAAATTTGATATATCTTAAACCTTTGCAAGATGAATAGAGGGTTAAAGATGACGCCATTTACATCTTAAACTCAAAATGTGTGGCAAATGGGAAAAAAGTTGGAGTTGCGGGGTATCAAACACCGTGACTCTTGCATGCAAAGCGAGCATTCTACCATTTGAGCTGCATCCCTAATTGATTTAAAACCATGAAATTATTAAACGGATTCGAATATAAATATTGACTAATATTTTATGCACTAACTATATAAAATTCTAATAAGTTAAAAAGACCTAAAATTTGATATGTCTTGATGATGCCATTTAGATCTTAAACTCAAAATGTGTGGCAAAGGGGAAAAAGATGGAGATGTGGGGGATCAAACCCCGTGCCTCTCACATGCAAAGTAAGCACTCTACCATTTGAGCTACATACTCATTCAATTTTGAATAATAAAATTATTAAACTGATTCACATATAAATATTGATTAACATTTTATGCAATAACGATATACAATTCTAATCAGTTAAAAAGACCCCAAATTGGATATCTCTTTAACCTTTACAGGATGAATAGAGGGTTAAAGATGATGCCATTTAAGATCTTAAACTCAAAATGTGTGGCAAATGGGAAAAAAGTTGAAGATACGGGGGATCAAACCTCGTGCCTCTCGCATGCAAAGCGAGCACTCTACAATTTGTGCTACTTCCCCAGTTGATTTTGAACCATGAAATTATTAAACGGATTCGAATATACATATTGATTAATATTTTAAGCAATAACGGTATATAATTCTAATCAGTTAAAAACACCCCAAATTTGATATGTCTTGAACCTTTGCAGGAGGAACTCAGAATGTGTGGTAAATGGGAAAAAAGTTGGAGATGCGGGGGATCGATCCCTATATCTCTCACATGCAAAGCAAGCGATGTACTATTTAAGCAATATCCCCAATTGATTTTGAACCATGAAATTATTAAACGGATTCAAATATAAATATTGATTAATATTTTATGCACTATCGATATATAATTCTAATTAGTTAAAAAGACCCCAAATTTCATATGCCTTCAACCTTTGCAGGATGAATAGAGGGTTAAAGATGATACCATTTAAGATCTTAAACTCAAAATGTGTGGCCAATGGGAAAAAAGTTGGAGATGCGAGGGATCAAACCCCGTGCCTCTCGCATGCAAAGCAAGCGCTCAACCATTTGAGCTACATCCATAATTGATTTTGAAACATGAAATTATTAAACGGATTCGAATATAAATATTGATTAATATTTTATGCAATAACGATATATAATTCTAATCAGTTAAAAAGACCCAAAATTTGATATGTCTTAGACCTTTGCAGGGTGAATAGAGGGTTAATATAATACCATTTAAGATCTTAAACTCAAAATGTGTGCCAAATGGGTAACAAGATGGAGATACGGGGGATCGAACCCCATGCCTCTCGCATGCGAAGCGAGCACTCTACCATTTGAGCTACATCCCCAATTGATTTTAAACCATGAAATTATTAAACGAATTCGAATATAAATATTGATTAATGTCTTATGCAATAACGTTATATAATTTTAATCAGTTATAAAAACCTCAAATTTGATATGTCTTGAACCTTGTAGGGTTAATAGAGGGTTAAAGATGATGCCATTTAAGATCTTAAACTCAAAATGTGTGGTAAATGGGAAAAAAGTTGGATATGCAGGGGATCAAACCCTGTGCCTCTCGCATGCAAAGCAAGCTCTCTACCATTTGAGCTATACCCCGAATTTATTTTGAACCATGTAATGATTAAATGAATTCGAATATAAATATTTATTAATATTTTATGCAAAATTTCATTTATTAACGGATTAATCTGGATAGAGTAGGATGACCCTTCAATTCAGTTTGTTTCATTAATACCTAAAATTCACATATCTGACTTTGCTTAAAAGATTTTGTGCCGTATCCTGCTTCATCGAGTAGCATGATCCTTCAATTCAATTTGTTTCATTCGCAAACCCATAATTCAGATATCTAACTTTGCTTAAGAGATCTTGAGTCTTATCTTGTTAGATCGAGTAGGATGACTCTCTATCTCCAAATTGCAGATTCTAATTCTTCTTTATTTATCCTTGCATTGCAATATCAACAAATCACATTAGCACAATGGATAAAATTCTTATTTGAATTTCTAGGTTCAAATCCTAGCTGTTTTTCTCAAAGCACTAGTAATACACTACAGTATAGTTTTAAAGGTTAAATTAAAAATACGTACAAATATAAAAAGAATTTTAGGTAAATATTATAAATTATTTTAAATTTTAGAGATATAAAGCATGATTTCTTTAATTAATATGGAATATAAACTTAAATCTAGAATTAGAGCATTTAATTTTTTTAAAGTTCACATTGTCTTTAAAATATCGTAATTTAACCTCATGACAATATATTTTATTTTCTTCTTATCTTTGATAAGATCCTCATGTGTTACGAAAAAGCCACGAGAATTTAAGTCTTCTAAGAATAATAATATTCTTTTCTTCTTACCGAGAACACTTAAAATGCTTAAAAGTTAATTTTTTTAAGATTTTGAGTTTGAATTTTATCATACTTAAATTTATGTATGTTGTTTGAATAAATTTTAATTATTGACTCATCTTTTATGTTTTACAATCATGGGGAGATGCACCATTATGCGTGGTAGGTTAAGTGACCTACCATTAAAAAATAGGATAAACTACGTTGGTAATCACTAAAAAATTGAATTTTTAAATTTATAAGTATTGTTAACACTAAAAATTCTATAACTCCAAATCGATTTTAAAATATATAATTTATGCTTATTTGCACAACAATCATCATTATCAATACTTATTTTACTGTTGTAAATTTTTATACCTTTTAAAATATAATTGCATCTGGTGATGGAAACATATGGGGTGAGGTTGGACAATGGCCCCCACCATAAAGAATTTTTTCTCCTTTCTCCCTATTTATTTATTTATTTAAAAATTTAATTTATTTTGGATTTGCCTCACATTTAAGCATTTATGCTTTGTCCCAAACCTAAATCACGGTTCCGTCCCTAATTACATTGGTATAAAATAATTCTAATAATCTCTCAAATATATTTACACATTATAGATTGATTCTTAAATTATTTGATTGCATAATAATTATTTTTTATTAATACATCAATTTATCAAAATAATTATAAATGATTACATTGATCGAAAAATTATCAAAATTGTATCCCCTAAATTTAACCTAATTTCTTAGATTAAATCTTAGGTTTTACGCTATTTGAACTTGTTTCGCAAGTTAGGGTTAGATATTTTAAATATAATATTCTGATAAATTATAAAATCATTAATAATTTAAAATATTAAAACTTAACATATAATTAGTTTGAGTTTCAACCCATAAATGATAAACAATAATTGTTATGAAAACCAAATAAATGTCCCAAGTCCAAAGCTTAATACACAACAATTTAATATCCAAAATGAAATTATTATTATAAAAACTGTAAAACATACGCAAAAATCTGAAAACAAGATCCTTTAAGTACCGTAACTTATGACTGGACATCTGAAATAGAGATTGAGAGGGTGTAAGTTAGGGAGCCTAGTGTGTCTCTAGTGTGCAAATAAACAGATCACAGAACATAATAAAAAATGATGTAGTGTATGCATGATATGCACCCAACTCCGAACACCGTCAGAAGAGTAGGTTCCCTTGAACCATTCTAACTCCGTCACACCAACAGAAGTGGAAACTCGATCCGAATGTGGAGCCACTAAACAAAAGTGGAATCTCGGCCCGAATGTGGATCCATGGTATAAAATGGATCTGGTCCAGATCCAACCCGTTGTCATTCCTAACCCAAAATTGATGTCTTGAACCTTTGCAGAATGAATAGACGGTTAAAGATGATGTCATTTAAGATCTTAAACTCAAAATGTATGGTAAATGAGACAAAAATTAGAGATGCGAGGGATCAAACCCCATGCCTCTCGCATGCAAAGCGAACACTCTACCATTTGAGCTATATCCCCAATTAATTTTAACACATGAAATTAGTTAACATGTTCGAATATAAATATTGATTAATATTTTATACACTAACGATATATAATTCTAATATGTTAAAAATATCAAAAATTTGATGTCTTGAACCTTTGTAGGACGAATAGAGGGTTAAAGATGATGTCATTTAAGATCTTAAACTCAAAATGTGTGGCAAAGGGGAAAAAGATGGAGATGCAAGGGATCGAACCCCGTGCTTCTCACATGCAAAGCGAGCGCTCTACCATTTGAGCTACATCCCCAATCAATTTTGAATAATGAAATTATTAAAATGATTCACATATAAATATTGATTAACATTTTATACAATAACGATATACAATTCTAATCAGTTAAAAAGACCCCAAATTGGATATGTCTTTAACCTTTGCAGGATGAATAGAGGGTTAAAGATGATGCTATTTAAGATCTTAAACTCAAAATGTGTGGTAAATGGGAAAAAATTTGGAGATGCGAGGGATCAAACCTCGTGCTTCTCGCATGCAAAGCGAGCACTCTACCATTTGAGCTATTTCCCCAGTTGATTTTGAACCATGAAATTATTAAATGGATTCAAATATGCATATTGATTAATATTTTAACCAATAACGATATATAATTCTAATCAGTTAAAATGACCCTAAATTTGATATGTCTTGAACCTTTGCAGGATGAACTCAAAATGTGTGGTAAATGGGAAAAAGTTGGAGATGTAGGGGATCGATTCCTATACCTCTCACATGCAAAGCGAGCGATATACTATTTAAGCAATATCCCCAATTGATTTTGAACCATGAAATTATTAAACGGATTCAAATATAAATATTGATTAATATTTTATGCACTAACGATATATAATTCTAATTAGTTAAAAAGACCCCAAATTTCATATGTCTTCAACCTTTGCAGGATGAATAGAGGATTAAAGATGATACCATTTAAGATCTTAAACTCAAAATGTGTGACAAATGGGTAAAAGTTGGAGATGCGAGGGATCAAACCCCGTGCCTCTCGCATGCAAAGCATGCACTATACCATTTGAGCTACATCCACAATTGATTTTGAACCATAAAATTATTAAACGTATTAGAATATAAATATTGATTAATATTTTATGCACTAACGATATATAATTCTAATCAGTTATAAAGACCCCAAATTTGATATGTCTTAAACCTTTGTAGGATGAATAGAGGGTTAAAGATGATACCATTTAATATCTTAAACTCAAAATGTGTGGCAAATGTGAAAATTGATGGAGAAGCGGGAGACCGAACCCCATGCCTCTCGCATGCAAAATAAACACTCTACCATTTAAACTACATCGCCAATTAATTTTAACACATGAAATTAGTAAACGGATTTCGAATATAAATATTGATTAATATTTTATGCACTAATGATATATAATTCTAATATGTTAAAACAACCCAAAATTTGATGTCTTAAACCTCTGTAGGATGAATAGAGGGTTAAAGATGATGTCATTTAAGATCTTAAACTCAAAATATGTGGCAAATGGGAAATAGATGGAGATGCGAGGGATCAAACCCTGTGCCTCTTGCATGCAAAGCGAGCGCTCTACCATTTGAGCTACATCCCCAATTGATTTTGAACCATGAAATTATTAAACTAATTCACATATAATATTGATTAATATTTTATGTACTAACGATATATAATTCGAATTAGTTAAAAAGACCCCAAATTTGATGTCTTAAACCTTTGCAGGATGAATAGAGGGTTAAAGATGATACCATTTAAGATCTTAAACTCAAAATGTGTGGCAAATGGGAAAAAAATTGGAGATGCAAGGGATCGAACCCCGTGCCTCTCACATGCAAAGTAAGCACTCAACCACTTAAGCTACATCCCTAATTGATTTTGAACCATGAAATTATTAAACTGATTCACATAGAATATTGATTAATATTTTATGCAATAACATTATATAATTTTAATCAGTTATAGAGACCCCAAATTTGATATGTCTTGAACCTTGTAGGATTAATAGAGGGTTAAAGATGATGCCATTTAAGATCTTAAACTCAAAATGTATGGTAATTGGGAAAAAAGTTGGATATGTAAGGGATCACAAGGCTTAAGACCATCTTTTGACTTTCATAATAAGCAATCAATACTAGCCCAAAGTGCCTAGTTAGCTAGGCACACCCAAGCTTATTTCCAATAATAACATGAAGAGCTTTTATATATAAAGCTTTTCAAATCAATATTCCCAACAAATGTGGGACATTCTGCTTTTCATATTTTTCATTTTATTTTTTCAACATCATGGGTGTCACATTTAGCAATAATTTCTCATTCACCCATTGAACATTTTGAGCTTGTAAATATATAATTTCATCTACTCTTATAGTAGATTAATCATCCACTTAGTCCCAATTAATTTGACTAATGGAACCCACATAAATTTAATCTCCAAAATGTTTATTACCATACCATTCTTCCAACAAGATCAGTTCATATCGTATATTTAATTTTGACAAGTGAGTTTCTCAACAACGACTTTTTATAAGGTTAGTAACAATGGTGGATCTAGAAATTTATTTAAGGGTGGACACATAAAAATATTTTAATCTCAGAATAGACACAAACCTTAAATGCTAAAACAAATTTATACATTAATTCATAAAAAATTTTAAAAATTAAAAATAAATATGTAAAGTTTGAAAAGTTCAAGTTGAGCTCATGCTCACAGTAGAAGGTGCATCCGCCACTAGTTAGTAACTTATTATTATTATTACAATGATAATATTTTTGAATAGACTTAAGATAATTACAAGATTGTATCTGTTTATATTTTTTTAACCCTTTATAAGTCACATATTTTGTAGATAAAGTTGTTCGAATCTAAATTTTTTAAAATAAATATCATATCATTTTTTTTACTGAAATCACTCGTTAACTTCGATATTATGATAATATTAGGAAGCAAAGATATTTTTTTAAATATACTAGTGTGATTATAAGGTAATATCTGTTTAATTTTTCTTAGCCTTTTATAACACACACCATACATAATAGTGATCGAACTAGAGTCAATCAAATGAATACATCATCTTTTACTGTTGAAACCACTAAATAAATTATTATAAAATAGTGCATATTGTGGGTAAGGTATTTGGTCCCATTCTTTCTTTCTTTTTTTCATACCAAACGTTTGTTTTTAAAATGAAAATCATGTCAATTTTTACTAAAATCACTCGTTGATTTCGATATTATGATAATAATGGGAAGCAAAGATTTTTTTTAAATATATTGATGTGATTACAAGGTAATATCTATTTAATTTTCTTAGTAATAACACACACTGTACATAATAATGCTCGAACTCGAGTCAACTAGCTGAAATACATCATCTTTTACCATTGAAATCATTCCACGCGTTCGGAATGAAAGATAAATGAATGGATTATTTATAGAATAGTGCATATTATGGATAATGTATTGGCCCTATTGTTTCTTATTATTTATAGAATAGTGCACTGTAAATATGTATTGTTATCCTTGACCTTAGAAAATAACGAGTAATCATGCAAGCTTTGCACATATCCATTTTCAATCAAAGCTTCTGTCAATTTCAGATTTCACTGTCGAGAGGCCTACTTCAAACCATACAAAGATTTGAGCACCCTACAAACTCTAGATCGAGATACACACTCCCCCTGGCTGCGAAAACCTTCTGGTAGACAGATATACACCTCTTCATAAAGATAGCCTTGAAGAAAGGCATTAAAAACGTCCATTTGATACAAGAGCCAATTGAACGTGGCTGCTAAAGAGATCACTGAACGTACTGTAACCTGTTTTGCCACAAGCGAGAACGTTTCATGGAAATAAATTCTTGCCTTTTGGTTGTAACCTTTAGCAACGATTCAAGCTTTAAACCTCTCGACTGAGCCATTCAAATTATATTTGACTTTATACACCCATTTGTAGCCTATGGGAGTTATGCCAGAAGGAAGGTCAACTACCTCCCATGTGCCATTAGCTTCAAGAGCATGAATTTCTTGTTGCATGGCCTCGGCCCATATTTTATCAGTTACTTTCATATGGTAAGTTTGTGGTTCCACAATAGAGGATAAAGCAATAGCAGATGTACGTGTAGGAGAAGATAAATGAACATAAGAAACTGAGTTGGAGATAGGATTATAACCTGTGGTTGATGTACTATATGAAGAGGGATTTGTAGGGCAAACAAAGTCAGCTAACCATGCAGGAGGTTTACTGGCTCTAGCAGATTTACGTAACACTGGTGGTGGACACGAAACATTGACATTTTCTTGTGGTAAAAGTACTTATGGAACAACAGTAGCATGATCTTGGGATAAAGGAACCTGGGAGACAGGAGGAATGGAAATTGAACTAGGAGGATTTGAAGGATTATTTTCTGAAGATGAAGTTGGTACATTAAGTGGGGACAAACACATGTCTCAATACGAAGGAATGGAAGATGAAGTTGATCAACAGAAGAACCGGGGGATGTTTCTTACTCATTTGTTTGTACAAATAGAATATGAAGGAATTCATGATCGAAAATGTCTGACTCAAACACATGTGGAAACAATTTAAAGCACGCAGTAGAGTTTTGGAAAGAAAATGTGTTCTCTCGAAAAACAACATCCCTACTAACAAAGAATCGTTTGGTCTCAATATTAAACAGAAGGTACCCATTTTGTACATTTGAATATCCCATAAAAACTGATGGTACAGCTTGAGAAGCAAACTTATCAGAATTATTAAGAGTTGTTGCATAACAAAGACAACCGAAAACTCTTAAGTGAGAAAGATCAGGTACTTTGTCATGGAGCATTTCATAAGGTGTTCCACTGTAAGATTACAGTAGGCAATCTGTTGATTAAGTAACACATATTCACCCCCAAAATTTGATAGAAACAAAAGACTAAAATTTATGTGCTCGAGCTATGTTTAAAAGGTGTTTATGCTTACGTTTAGTAACTCCGTTTTGCTGTAGAGTGTAAACGCAAGAACTTTGATGAACAATTCCCAGAAGAGAAGAAGTCTCGACCCTCATTATTGAAAAATTTTGATCCATTATCACTACGAATAATGTATATAATGTTTCCAAACTGATTTTTAACATAGGCAACAAACTGCTTAAGAACCACTATGACATCACTTTTAAGCCTGAGAAAATAAACCCATGTCATCCTTGTATAATCATCCACTATGGTGAGGAAAAAACGATGACCACTATGATTGGAAACTCGATAAACTCCCCACAAATCAACATGTAAAAGAGAAAAAGGTTGAGTTTTTCTGAGTGTTGCTAATAGGAAAAGACAAGCGAGATTGTTTAGCAAGAGGACATACTTCACATTGTTTAATATGATCTTGATTGGAAGAAATAGAAGCTAAATTTAGAATTTTATTCATAGTTGACCAGGATGTGTGACCCAAACGAACATGCCATAATATAGTAGAATCAAACATTTGTTCTGAAGACAAATATGAATTTGACCTATCAGATTGTGATGAAAAACAATTTGTAGCAGGTTGACATGCTGAACTGGTTGCATGGAATGTATACAAATCATTATTGGCTCTATCAATCCCCTTGATCTTTCCACTGTAGAGGTCCTATAATAAAAAAAATGGATAGAAAAGGATGCAGTAATTCGAATGTTTAGTTAGCTGAGAAACAGACAAGAGGTTATAATAGAAACCAGGTACATGTAGAACATTTGATAAAATTTTGTAGCAATCCTAAATTTCTTAAAATAATAGGTGCGGTAAAAAAGGATAAGGGGGTCATTAGTGGAAAAAGGTGAAAAATTAGGGATTGAAATTTGAAAATAAAAAATTGAGAATTAGATTTGAAAACTAGGGTTTGAAATTGAGAAAATCGAAAATGTCTCAAAAATTAAAGTTTAGGGTTTAAAATAAAAATTGATTTGAAAATGGATGACAAAATTGGGGATTATGGCTAAAAATGAATTTGGAGATTTTGATTCAAAAAAGTGGAATTGAAATTTGGGTTAGGGATTTAAAAAAATAATTTGTGAATTTTAGAAATTAAAAAAGTTTTTAAAAAGGGGTTGTAAAATAATTGAAAAATGGTTAGAGTTATCATCGGTCACTTTGGTAGATCGGACATCGAAAAACCAGAGATCCGTTAAAAATTGGGTTTGAGAGTCGGCTACGATTTTAAAATGGTTTTAGCATTTTAAAACCGTCCAAAATTGGCACCTTTGTCAAAATAACCGCTTATTTAATTTTAGATTTTATGATTTAAAGTGACATTTAAATTAAAGTTTGTTTAAAAATTCTAATTTAATTTTATTTTTAACGTATCTTTATTCGAAGGTAAACGCATACATCGCCACCACTACGTTTGGTGTCAGGTCCGTTACGATCGAATAAAGACGTGATTATTAGATTCATTAATTAAAGAGGTATGACAAATGTTGAATAAATGAATCGAATATACAAATAAATACAAGCATAAATAAATACAAAGAAAATAAAGGTGCAAGAATTTAAATTACCACGAGTATATGTATGCGAGAAATTAAAAGCGGTAAATTAAATGTTAGATATTATATACGAGAAAGTAAATTACAAGAAATTAAAATGTAGAAAATTAAATACGAGAAAATAAAATGCGATAAATTAAAAGTAAAAGTTAGATGTTAGTTATTTACACTAAATGAGCGATAAATAATACGGTTCATTACCCGTTGCGGGTCATCATAAAATCGACTGAACAAATAAATAAATAACAATACTATAAATACATAAATATAAATAAATATAAATATAATAATATATAATAAAAATAATAATATAAGATTAACATACATAACGTAAATAAAAATAGTATATACTTATATAATATTATTATAATAAATAACATAATAGCAACACATTTATTTAATATGCTTGAAATAAAAATACAATATAATATATAATATAATAACATATAAAAGGAAAATAAAAAAAACTTTTAAAAATGGCAATTAATACATTTATTATAGCAAATAAACAAAAAGAAAAATAATATATATGTTGTGAATAAAGTAAATAACAAGAATAAAATAGGAGAACAAAGATGAGAGATAAAGAGAGATTTTATTATATTCTCAAAGTAGGGTCGTGTACAATGTTTTGTCCAAAAGTCTATATTTATAGGCATAAGATGGAAACCCTAATTCCAATAGGTATTAAACCCTAATAATAAAGCCCATTAAACTTTAACTTAATATATGGATATCCACCATGAATAAATATATTCATAACACTCCCCCTTGGATATCCATGAAGATAATGTGCCTCATTAAAACCTTACTAAGATAAAAACCTGTGGGAAAAAAATTCTTAGTGAAGGAAAAAGAGTACACACATCTTTGATACGCATAACATGTTGCCTCATTAAAAAAATTACCAGGAAAACCCATTGGGACAAAAACTCGGTTAAGGGAAAAATAGTGCAACGCGTATTTACTCCCCTTCATGAAAATATCACATAAGATCTTTGAATCTTCATAATTTAATATTGAATACAATCTTCAAATGTTGAAGTAGATCACAACACTAGTGGATAAATCTTCTAAATCATTGCTTGAAATGATTCATTGAATAATATTCATCTGAAAATCATAGGGGACAACACTTGAAGAAATATGTTTCGTTTTATCATATTTGATATATTCACCTTGAGATATAAATTTTGTATTATCTCTTTACAAGATAGCTTGCATCTTATCTTGTGAAAAACATTCACATATCTTCAGGATATATTTAGCCAAACACATATTTCAGCTTTGTCTTATGCATAACAATTATTTAAAGATAATGATCTCGTAGCACTTAAATAATATTTCTAGACCATATAAGATACGATGCTTCCAGATCAAATAATGTGTATATTATGCTTTAGACCAAGAATATCATTACCCTTTTCTTGAGGCAAAAAGAATCTTTGTTTACAGTAAGAGACCTAGCAACAACCATAAGGGTGATCAATAGATATGCGTTATGCATGTAAAGTCTCTTTCAATATTTTTCTATATGTCGATTGATGCACAAGAATTTGAGAAGATCTCTTCACGAGTCCCAACTATATTCAAATCATCGATAACAATAAAAATTCAGAACTAATCCACTTAATCAAAATGCTCGGGGAAATTAAACAATTCATATAGCATTATGCTAATAAGTATTCAATGAGGCGATTATATCAAATACGTCTAAATTGTTTCAAGCCATAAAAAGATATATTCAATATGATTGAATAATGTTCTCAAGAACTTCAATGAACTGCTTATGGCAATCTAAATCTTTTCGAAAGTTTCATGTAAATATTACTGTCAAGAGACACATTCAAATAGGATGTAACAACATCCATTAGGTAGAAACTAAGTAATTTTATTTATTGATAGACTGATCAATATCTAAAAGTAGTTGCATCCACCACCAAGGAATATATTTTCCTCATAATCAATTTCATTTTTTTGTGAGAGTCCTTGTGCAACCAAATGAGCTTATATCTCATGATTTCCCCTTTTAATTTCTCTTTCTCACAAAGGCTCGTTTATATCCACGAGCTTTACACATTTCAATGTACGAGCTATAGACCTAAATACTTCTCTTTTCAAAAGAGATTTTAGTTTTGCCTCAATTGCCTCTTTCATGTTGGCCAATCATTTCTTTGTTTACATTGCCCAATTGACAATGATTCATGATCCACATCATCAAATAAAATCTCTAGTGCTATATTGTATGCAAATATATTAACGACGTCGATTTAATTTCAGTTCCATTTATTACCAGACATGACATAATCTATTGAGATCTCTTTATTGTCAGGTACCTGAGTCATGTCAATGTCTCTGTTGGAGACCATTTAATCTCTTCTAGAGATTTTCATAATCATTGATTCCTCGATCAGACCATCATAAAATATAGCTCCTTTTCTTTTTCGAGGATCTATTATCTTTGGAACTTACTTGTCTACTACTCTTTAAGCGTAAGTTAGACTCATTAACAACTAGAGTTTATCCTTACATGACATCAAATTTAATCGGAGCATTCATAGCTGGTATATGTGACTTAGTCACTCTTTTAAGGTCAGAAAAATTATCTGACAATTGATTTGCTAAATGAATTATCCATTGAACTTATAGTTCATATTGTGTATTACGTGGATCAAAAAGAGAAATTAATAATTCATTCGAACTTATTTCTTTCCCAAGCTATTTATTTTCTCCCCTTAATGTTGGGTAAATTGACTCATTAAAATGATAGTCAATAAATCGGATTGTAAATAAATCATCTATCAGAAGCTCTTATATATATTCCCAACAAAACTCATCTTTGTGCGTTGTGGTGGAGCAATTAGAATATATATCGTAAACCCAAAAAAATTGAGATGAGAAATATTTGGTTCCTGACCAAAAACAATTTATAATGGGGAGAACTTATCATCATTTGTTAGCTTGATGCGAATTTGTGATACTACATGTAAAATTACATGTCATCAATATTATCAAGACTGATTGTTTTTAGAAAATAATCTGGAATATGTGCTCGTAATTTTATCAACTGAGCAAGTAGCCTCGCAAACACCAAGTTACGGGTTAATAACAAGGATACACATAACTATCTAGTCGATGCATCGATAAATATTGTAAAATATCTATATGGTCTTTAAGAAAGGTGTATGGGCCCATATATATCACCTTGTATCCGTTCCAGAAAATTAATAACACTCTATCTTAGATGTTGATGATTGAATAATCAAAATGCTTTAATAGCAAGTATCACAAGAAAAATTACCTTGAAGAAACTCCTAGTTCTTCAATAAATGACCACATGAAAGTGTCAGCAATTTTTCGCATCATAATTAAACCGAGATGGTCTAACTGGTCATGCCCAATAAAATAATCAATAAACATCTAGTTTACAATAGCATGAGCTTTAATTTGTACTAATTCTTATGTAGTACAATATGGATGACAGTGCATGTAATTTTGCCAATATTTCATTATTGTCTTGAGTTATACTCGTAATATTGAGATAGTCAACATTCACTTGACTAATATTCTCAATATATTTCTATAAATATCTTTAAAACTTAATATCTCTTTGTGATTTTGACGAGTATAATGCACTGTAAATATGAAATAAAGCTCCATTTGACAATAACATATTTGCTCAACAAGCATAATGCACTATAAATATGAGATAAAGTCTCATTTGGCAAATAACATATTTGCTCAGTCAGAGCTTTCTGTGATATTAGTACTTCCGGTTATAGTACTCATATTATTCTCTTGCATTTAAAATGAGAAAATATGCATTATTATGCACCTTTTAGTACGTGCTTTATTTCATTCACTTCGGGAAATGAAAAATATGTGTTCTGTATCATTCACTTCGGGGAATGGAAAAATATTAAAAAATATCATATCATATAAAATCGGATCAAAGATAAGCTCTCAAGAGCTCTTCCGAAGTACTGATATTTTAATACTTTGAGATATAATACTCATATTTCCCTTGTATTTAAATGGGAAAATATTTCTTATGCTTAAGAATTGTATGAGTACTTACACTGTCTGTTAAGCATAAATCGCCATAAATTATTGCAACTTTATTCCGGAAGTAATCATATTCTTTTAAAGGAAAAATTAACATAAAAGATAAATAAATAATATATAAAGTATGTTAACATAAATAAATAATAAAAGTAAATTAACATAAATAAATAAATTAACATTAAAAAAAATAAAATAAAGATCAATTATTCCTTTTAGAACTTCTAAAGGAAATAAATGACGAATTATTCCCTTCAAGGGTTATGAGAAAAATTATCAATATCCAATTGAGTTGGATCAATAACGCCATTATTTTTGCCACAAAGAAAATCTGTTTATATTTTCTTTAATTTATTATTCATGGTTATGGATAAAGTCCATAATACTTCGACGTTTGACAAGTATAAGATCAATGGTTTGTACCATCACATTGATAACATAAAGATTTCAATATGATCTCTATCATTCTTGTCGTCTTTATAATTTCACTTCTTGTGGATATAAGTATTCTCAAAATAATCACCTTATCCATGTCTATTTTATGATCTCAATCATGATCACAATTACTAATGTGATATTTATTCTTTCCGCTATAAAATATCACATTCACTTTAGGGAATGGAGGGAGTCTAATAGGTATTTAAAACCTTTTCACAATATTGTGTCTATAGGACAACATTAATGTGTGAAAAATTGAGTATATTTTTCCAACATATCCTCATCAGTGATACTCTGGCACATAATTGAGTTTTATTCACTAACCATACAGTGAATTATCACGTTTGCATTTACTTCAAGGAATGAAACAAATTCAGTAATCGCATGGAATAAAATCATGCTTGCATAATCGCATAGAATAAACATCATGCTTGTATTCACTTCAAGGAATGACATAAATTCGATAATCGCATGAAATAATCATCATGCTTGCATTCACTTCAAGGAATGTCATAAATCCAATAATCGCATGAAATAATCATCATGCTTGCATTCACTTTAAGGAATGTCTCTCATAAAAATTCTTTGATCAAGACGATTTTCGTAACTTGAACTTGGAAGAAGTTTATAGTCGAGTTTTTTTCGACATAAAAATAGTATTGCTTTCAAGCAAATATAAACTTTATAATATTCATACTATTAAATAGTAATTGATCAACCAATATATATACAATACATACAATGAACAAAAATTTAATCTTTATATGCGACGTTGTTAAACCAGTCCACAAGGTCCTTTAAAAAGAACCTCCTTTGAGACCAGTAGCCTCGCAGAACGAGATATTCAGCCAATATACTCGGATTAAACCAACATAATAAAGAACATATTAATTAATTAAAGCTTTAATATTTGTTCTAATATCATGTAATACTTAAAACATGATTAAAACATAAACTTTTATCATAATAATAAAATAAAAAATTTCAAATTAAATAAATAAAACATGTCGGACTTTCCACTAACTTGAATATATGGTAGATTTAGTTACCAATATTGTGTTAAAATCTTTTCCGATAATTGTCGATAAGAACAACGATAATTGAGTCACTTTATCGCTACACGAACACCAAATAACAAAAGATTTTTAATAAATTAAAAATCAAATCAAAAATCAAGAAAGAAAATAACCGATGATTAAAATATAATTGAAGGAAAAAAACTTATCTTTGATTTATGCCAGTAACAAATTCTTTTCAATAATTCCTTCAAGATTCGAACGACAAACACCTCCGTTGGTTAGAGTCTCGTGCTGATAACGTGTTGTGAATAAAGTAAAGAACAATAATAAAATAGGAGAACAAAGATAAGAGACAAAGAGAGATTTTATTATATTCTCAAAGTAGAGTCGTGTACAATGCTTTGTCCAAAATTCTATATTTATAGGCATAAGATGAAAACCCTAATTCTAATGGGTATTAAACCTAATAATAAAACCCATTAAACTTTAACTTAATATATGGATATCCACCATGAATAAATATATTCATAACAATATATATATATATAAAAACTGAATAGAGAAAGGAAACGTCATTAAAAAGGAAATTAAAATATAATATATAATTATACTATAATATATATATATATAATTAAAAATGAAGAAGAAAAAAAAAGAAGTCATACGACATTAATTGAGAAATATGAGGAATTAAGGCATTGAATGCCATGTTTGAAAACGATTAAAATGAAATTAATTTCATATTAATTTTCTAAACGAAAAAGAAACTTTGGATTTAAAAGGCATTGAATGCCATTTTTGGGAATGATAAACACGGAAAGGATAATAAATATTATTTTAATATTAGAATATTAAAGGATAATCAGAATAAAGTGGGACATAATTAAAATAAAGCTAAAACATTTGAGGGTTAAAACAATGATTAAATTAGGACGAAAACGTAAAATGCAAAGGAGGTGGGGACTAAAATAATGGTTTTTCCATGTTTGGAATCCAAACGTCTAATAAGTTGAGGAACTAACTCTGCAATTATCCCATTCACACATTTTGCGCGGATCCACTCCCGGATACAAGTCAACACGCGGGTCTAAGACTACAAAACGACATAGTTTTGGTTTTATAATAAATAAAAAAATTTAAAGGCCAAATGGCCATGCTTTCATCCTTCTCTTCATTTGTTTCCAGAAGCAAAAATAAAGAGCGTGAATGCTCTTAAGAGAAAAAGATGAACCCCCAATCTTTTCCAGAAATCGGTGGTTGCATCATCGCCTCGACCATCGCTAGTGGCGTCCGGAGACGATAAAAACATTTGAAAACCCTTTTAAAAC
Organism: Abelmoschus esculentus; assembly: GCA_035048815.1. Lineage (NCBI taxonomy): Eukaryota > Viridiplantae > Streptophyta > Magnoliopsida > Malvales > Malvaceae > Abelmoschus > Abelmoschus esculentus. The sequence continues at coordinate 15,561,507 of JAUCBN010000032.1, read as the reverse complement.
CTTATTTCGAACCAAAACAGAGTTGAAATTGATAGAAAAAACCCTCTTTTCTGAAAAAAAAAAAACTATTCTTATTCGAAAAAAAACCTCAAGATCCGAAACCCTAAGACCTTCTGACTTCGACTAAGAAAATGGGTTTGAACCTTTTTTGAGACTCGATCGACAAGAAAAGTGAGAACGGAGGCTACACTGACGATGGGAAACCGATAAAAATTATAAGGTAAAGCCCTAAAACTTGATTCGAATATAATAAGATGCTCTGAGAAACCTTTTACCTTGTATTGCTTTTTTTAGATAGTCACGGCTCGTCGTTGATCTTCCGGTGATGTTAATCGGTCGGAATGTGGACGGGCAGTCAGGGAGATGAATGGTCGCTTGGTATTCAAAGGGGCATATCCAAATGCTTCTGGAATTATTCCAGACACTGAAGAGGCTTTGGGTATTCGAACGGTCAGTAGAAATGAAGAACTGGGTTGACCGGGTGAACCGGTTTCGATGACTTGGTTAGTGGTTTAATGAACCAGATATTGTAATTGGATCTATTGTTGGATCCGGGTATGAATCGGTTCAAGGTTACCGGATTAGATGATAGGTTTGTTACCGGGTTAAGGTGTTTAATTATGGGGCCAATCGGCTATTGGGTTTGGGGATATTCAAATTGTATTAAGGTGATATGGGCTGATAGATTTGTATAAGGGTAATGGGTTTTAATGGTGTAATAGGCATAGGATAAGTGGGTTAATGTAAAAGGCCCAACAGATTTGTAATGGACTTTTTATTGTATAATAATTTTTTTTGGATTTTGGATAATAATAATATTTTTATAATTTTGGTTTATTTATTTATCTCATACATATATTTAATATTATAATTTAGGGATATGGTTTAGGGGTAAGATTTTAGGTTAGGGTTTAATTCAAACCCCGAATAAAAATGGTTATTACAAGTTTGAGTAGGAGTAAGGTTATACGAGCCAATGTGAGTAATTTTGGATGTCTTACCATTCGATAGTTGGACAAAAGATGGTGTGTCACATGTAACATGAGAATTCAAACACTCCAAGTCAAATGTCATGTGATTAATAGCACTTGTGTCAAGGATCCATGACTTAGATGAAGGCACAAAATTGGTACCTATCATGTGTGCTGAAGCTTTGACCTCAAATCCTTTGCCAAATAATTCCAAGATCCGCTGATATTGCTTAGATGTGAAATGAGGCATCTGTGAAGAACTTACATTATTAACTGAGTTAACTGTTGAAGACTCCATGCTAATATATGAAGTAACAACACTTTGAGCAAAATGAGGGCCTTTCATTTTGAACTTAAAGTCTGCAGGATAACTAATTAGCTTATAACAAGTTTCATTCTTGTGTCCTTTAATGTGACAATGATCACAAATTTTATTAAACTTCCTTCTGGTTATAGGTTGTATAGATCCAAAACTGGAATATAATGCAACAATAGGTATAACCCGTTGATTATTCACATTGTGACGCTAACCTTCTTCTTGAACCAACATCGAGTATGATTGATTAACAGTAGGCAAAGGCTTCATGAGAAGAATCTAGCTGTGTACATCTAATACGTTTTATTTAACCCCATAAGAAATTAAAACAATCTTTGTTGTTTCAGATTGTCAATGTTTTTTTGTGCCGAATCGCAACTACGCATAGCAAATGGGCTAATGGCATCCTATTCATCCTACAATAGTCTCAACTTTGCATGATAAACTATAATTGAAGAAATACCTTGTGTTTGCGTGGTAATCTCCCGATGCATATAAAAGATCCAAGATTCATCAACTTTGTCAAATCTTTCTTTAAGATCCACCCATACGAGTGTTGCACTTGATGCGAAAACCACTCTAGTAGAAAGATCTCGACTTAATGAATTCAAGATCCACGATAATACTATTGCATTACAATGATCCCATTGCTTTTCCAATTCATCTGAGGTGTCTTCTCGAGTACAGGATCCCTGGCAAGTAACGCTATGCGCATGGATCGACTCCAGACATTATAGTCTTCAACGCCGGTGAGCTGGTGTAAAACTAACAAGATCCCTGGAGTTTTAGAAGGATGCAGATACTGTAATAGATAGAGGCTGAAATAGAAAGGGTTTTAGGAGGTAGAGAGAATAGAATGAAGAAAAGATGAATATTTCATTGATCATTCAAAACATGCCTTGTACAGCTCATTTTTCCTATAGAAATAGGTACACTGGTAGTTATTTTTGCACAGGTGTCCTCTCACAATTGGCACACATGGCTCATACATAAAAAGAGTAAAATTAAAACTGATTAATAAAAAACCCGATTCGGCTTTTCCCTTATCCGGTCTGGTCCTTCTGGTCCGGTCCATTTAAATTCATAACTTCCATACGCTGTCGTTTCTTCATTCCCAGATTCTCCTTAATCCCCAAATCTACTCGAGCAATCCCTAATTCAGTTTCCCCTTTCTCTTCCAATTGCTTCGACTCACCATTCTCAACAGCTTCACCCATGACAATACCCCCCGCTTCAGATGATCCTTGTCCCCAAGGATCAAAATCTGGAAATTGGGATTTGAGTGTTGTATAATCTTCCCACGTCGCATCATTCGGGCCGAAATTTGTCCACTGAATCAGCAATTGCGTGACGGCTTGGTTATGGCGTTTGATCATGCGCTTATCCAGAACCATAGCAGGGTAAACCCTAAGAGATCCATCTGCAGCAATTTCAGGGGGATCACGTGAGGTAACATTTGCATCTCCAAGTTTTTTCTTTAAAAGGCTCACATGAAAAACAGGATGAATTTTGGAGTGAGCAGGTAAGTCGAGTTTGTAGGCGACTGATCCAACTTTCTCGATGATTTTGTAGGGGCCGAAATACCTTGCTGAGAGTTTGAGATTTTTGCGGATGGTGAGTGATGTCTGGCGATAAGGTTGCAACCGAAGATAGACCAAATCACCCAGGTTAAAGGTACGTTCGCTGCGTCTCTTGTCTGCTTGCTGTTTCATTCTATTTTGTGCCTTAGCTAAATTTTCCTTAAGTAATTGCTGGAGAGAGCTTCGATCCTGCAGTAGTTGTTGAACACCTTGAACTCGGGAGTCCTCAAATGGAAGCATCTCTCTTGGTGGAAAACCATAGAGTGCTTCAAAAGGTGTGACACCCAAGGCTGTGTGATGGTTGGTATTATACCACCATTCCGCTTGGGGAAGTAGTTTAGCCCACGAATTAGGTTTCAGAAAACAAAGACTTCGAAGATATTGCTCCAGGCATTGGTTAAGACGTTCAGTCTGACCATCTGATTCGGGGTGATAGGCAGTTGTAAAATGAGTGGTTGTCCCCAGTTGCTTAAACAACTCCTTCCAGAAAACACTAGTAAAAGTGCGATCTCTGTCTGAGATTGCCACCTTAGGAGGGCCATGTAACCTGTATATTTGATCTAAGTATGCTCGAGCAATATCAGTTACAGAGTAGGGATGAGCCAAGGCAATAAAATGGCCAAATTTTGTAAACTTATCAATAACCACTAAAATACAATTAAACTTAGAAGATAGTGGTAAACCCTCAATAAAATCCATTGATATTACCTCCCAGGCATACTGAGGTATAGGAATTGGCTGTAGTAGACCAGGTGTAGGCACGTGTTCTCCTTTGGTTCTTTGGCAGGTGTCACAATGGCTGACATGTTGTTGAACTGCTGTTTTCATACCAGGCCAGTAGAAATATAGTTTCAGCCTGTAATATGTAGCTTGAACCCCTGAGTGACCCCCTTGAGGAGTATCATGAAGAGTTTGTATGAGTTGAGCCCGTAGGTTGCCTGTTTTGCCAATATAGATTCTGGTTTTGAATCGTAGAATGCCTTTCTTAAGTGTCCAATCCTGTAGAGAGTTAGGATTAATGGCAAGAGCAGTTAACTTTTCTGTAGCCAAATCATCCCCAGTGTAGCTACTTTCAATGTCCAATACCCAAGAGGGAGTAAGAACAGTGGCCTGCAGTGGACAAAGTTCTGGATAAAATTCAGGCTTTCTAGACAAAGCATCAGCAGCCATATTTGTCTTTCCTTTGTGAAATTGGATAACATAATCCAAGCCTAAAAGTTTTGTCAGACCCCTCTTTTGTATTATTGTTGTAAGTTTTTGTTCCAGCAGATATTTAAGGGGTTCATGATCAGTTTTGATCACGAAAGATCCACCCTCAAGATAGTGCCTCCATTTATCAACAGCCAATAAGATAGCTAAATATTCCCTCTCATATGCAGGCAATGTTGCATTTTTAGGGCTAAGGGGCTTGCTAAGATAGGCAATTGGCCGGCCTTCTTGTGACAAAACAGCACCAATACCCTTGGAACTGGCATCAGTTTCCAATCAAAATGGTTTGCTGAAATTAGGAAGTGCTAGGACAGGGGTAGAACACATAACAGCCTTTAAAGTGTCAAAAGCAAATGTAGCCTCTGGATTCCAAGAAAATGAATCTTTCTTCAACAAGGAAGTTAATGGCTTGCTTATTTCACCATAATTTCTCACAAATTTCCGGTAGTAACCAGTGAGTCCTAAAAAACCCCTTAAGGCCTTTAGATTAGTAGGAAGAGGCCAATCTCTCATAGCTTGTACTTTAGATGGATCAGTAGCCACCCCTGCTGCAGAAATAACATGGCCCAAGTACTCTACTTGTGTCTGGCCAAAAAAGCATTTGCTTCTCCTAGCAAAGAGCTGATTCTGTTGGAGAAGTAGCACATACTCTAAATGACTTAGGTGATCTTCCCAAGTAGTGCTATAGATAAGAATATCATCAAAGAAAACCAAGACAAATTTTCTAAGGGCAGCAGCAAAAAGGTCATTCATAAGAGACTGAAATGTTGCTGGGGCATTAGTAAGCCCAAATGGCATGACCTTGAACTCATAATGACCTTGATGAGTTCGAAAGACAGTTTTGTAGATGTCTGCAGGTTTAATTCGAATCTGCCAGTATCCAGAGCGCAGATCAATTTTAGAGAAAAATCTAGCACCTTGAAGCTCATCCAACAAATCCTCAACTATGGGAATTGGAAATTTATTTTTGACAGTCATGGCATTAAGCTGCCTGTAATCAACACATAGTCTCCATGAGCCATCCTTCTTCTTGACAAGTAGACAAGGTGAAGCAAATGGACTTTTACTTGTTTGAATAATAGAGGACTCAAGCATGGCTGCAATTTGCTTTTCCACCTCAGCCTTTTGATAATGAGAAAACCTATAAGGCCTTAGGTTGACTGGTTGAGAATTAGGTTGGAGTGTTATAGCATGACCATGAGATCTTATAGGAGGGATCCCTTGAGGCTCAGCAAAAACAATAGCATACTTAGATAAAAGTAGCTCCAAATCTAGTGGAAGTATAGCTTCAACTTCCTGACCTGCTAGGAAGTAAATTTCTCCCATTAACTCAGTCTCCTTAGCAGTAAGTTTCTGAAACTTATCACTGGAAATAATCTTGAATGCTGGCTATTGTCTACCACCATATAATTGTATTTCCTTGTCATCCTTAGTGAAAGTTATAGTCATTGAATTGAAATCCATCAAAATTGGACTGTAAGTCTTCATCCAATCTACCCCCAATACCATATCTGTTCCTCCCATTTGTAAAACACGAAAATCATGTTGAAATACATGGCCCTGCATCTTCCAAGTTAATTGATTACTAGTGGCCAAACTGTACAATTTTTCACTATTAGCCATTGTAATGGCCAAAGGATTAGTAGAGACAACTTCTAATACTTCTTTAGCCCATACTGAAGTCACAAAACAATGTGTGCTGCCAGAGTCAATTAAGATATTTAGTGGTTTACCTTTAATTGACCCTTGAATGCGCAAAGTGTGGTGGCCAGTATTTCCAGTCAAAGCATGGATAGAAATTTCCAATTCTTCTTCAGGGGAATGAGGGGCAGGTGAGTCAGTGTCCATCACAACATGTTCCTCAGAATCAGCTGGTGAGTCTTCTTCCATCAAATTCAACTGCTTTGTTCTACATTGATGGCCTGGGGCAAATTTTTCCCCGCATCTGTAACACAGATTGTTAGCTCGTCGATAATCCATTAAGGATTGCTTGGAGTTAACCATGGGCTGAGGTAAGGTTTTAGTAGGAGGAACAAGTGGTGTAGGCTTAGGTACCAGTGACTGGGAAAAGGATGGTACTAGTTTAGGAGTGAATTTATGCCTGCGATGCTCAATATCAGCTGCTAATTCATAAAGTTTTGCCTGTCTGCTAGCTAGAGCAACAGTTTGAGGTTGCAAAACTTTTACTTTGAGTCTGATATCTTCCTTCAAACCACTGACAAAGCTAGATACAAAATAAGTCTCATCCAAGGAGCTATTATGTAGCAGCATAAAAGGTTTTAACTCCTCAAACCTTTCCTGGTAAAACTCCACAGTTTCAGTTTAAATCAATTTATTAAATTCTTCAATAATGTCATCTGCAGGTCTGGAACAAAAACGGTGGCATAAATCTTCTGCAAACTGCCTCCAAGTCACACTCTGGTGTTGCATGAGGTAACCATCAAACCAAGTTTTTGCCTTTCCTATTAGATGCATAGCAGCAACATCTAATCTTTGGTCATCAGGTACATCAAAAACAGCAAAGTACTTTTCACATTTGCGTAGCCAACTTCGAGGGTTATCTCCCTCAAAAAAATGTAACTCCATTTTTGGCTTAAACTTGAAGGAGTTCCACTGGTGTGATGAAGCATTGGGGTCACTTGGTGGTAGGTTTTGTAGTAGAGAAGTATCACCCTTCTCAGACCATTGTGGACCCAGTTTGAGCTTATCACGACCAAGAGGTGGTTTGGAAGCCAATAAGCCTGGCTCATCTAATTTCATGGTATAGCGTTCTTTTTCATCAATAACTGTTAGATGGACTGGTTGTTTACCCTCATGATGTGCTGGTGCAGGAACGTGGAGAGGAGGAGTCTTTTCAGGTGTGTCTGCATCCCCTCGTTCAGCCACTTTTTTTACAAGGGCCAGTAAGGTTTGTAGATCTGCCTGGGTGCTTTCCATTGTGGCTTCAAACTGATCAAGGCGCTGCTCCAGATTACCCTGACCGAGTTTCATCGCATCCAACTGTTGCTGGATTAGAGTGAGGTCAACTGAATCCGGCATCTTTTGTTGTTTCTTGGTCTTTCCCAGTGTGTGAGGTGGATCAGGTGCTGGAATCTGATACCAATGTAATAGATAGAGGCTGAAATAGAAAGGGTTTTAGGAGGTAGAGAGAATAGATTGAAGAAAAGATGAATATTTCATTGATCATTCAAAACATGTCTTGTACAGCTCATTTTTCCTATAGAAATAGGTACATTGGTAGTTATTTTTGCACAGGTGTCCTCTCACAATTGGCACACATGGCCCATACATAAAAAAAGTAAAATTAAAACTGATTAATAAAAAACCCGATTCGGCTTTTCCCTTATCCGGTCTGGTCCTTCTGGTCCGGTCCATTTAAATTCATAACTTCCATACGCTGTCGTTTCTTCATTCCCAGATTCTCCTTAATCCCCAAATCTACTCGAGCAATCCCTAATTCAGTTTCCCCTTTCTCTTCCAATTGCTTCGACTCACCATTCTCAACAGCTTCGCCCATGACAGATACAGCTGGTGTCGAGCTGCACTTGAGTAATTGCCATTGAACAGAAGCCGCAGAAAGATGAAAAAAGAAAGGCGCATACCAGTTTCAATAACCACTTTCAATAGTGACCGAAAATCGACAAGAGATGATCGCCGACAAAGGCTCTGATACCATGTCAAGAGAGCTCCGGTGACCAGCTGAAGAATAAGCAAAGGAGGAAAAGTATGTACTAGAAGCAATATTGAGGAAGAAGAAGAAATGGTTCAATATATCATGGTTGTTAATGGCAACCTTATTTATACATTTTACAGCTGAGTATTTAGACTGTTATAACTTTTTAACTGACTCAACTAATCTTTAACATATGATACCAAATATTTTTAGTGGAACAAGACCTTAAAGGAAACTCCCAGGGCTTGACCTATAGCATCTCACAGTTGCAGTGAAAGCAATGTTATACCCTGATTAGGCATGTGTGTGAGATGAACATAAGCATTGCGCCATTCACTTTGATTCCATATGGTATTCAGACTGTACATCAAAAGCCCTGCTCGTTAACAATATTGCTTCTTTGATAGTCTATGGTCAATCAAAGTGTCGAGCACGTTCGCGTCGATACATGAACACTAAAAAACTACAATGTCAAGATTGATTTAAGACACATCTAGCTAAGAAGCGTTTTTAGATGACAACATTCAGATCAGAACTGCTAGGCATTTCATATTGTGTATGAAGGAATTGTAGAGTGCTTGCTTGCAGATCCAATAAGTGCAGGAACTTCACAGAATAATAGAAACTAAAACGGTGGTGCATTGAACAAGAGAGATTGTTTAAATAATTTGATATATATAATAAGTATGGGATCTAAAATAATGACAAGAGCTGACTGACCACTTTTGTTTATATTTTACTGTTTTGAATGGAAGAAAAAAGAATACATGTGAAAAGGAGATGCGGGATGAAACCCATGCCTCTCGCATGTAAAATGAGCGTTCTATCATTTGAGATACTTATATAAGGTAAGATAATATAAACATCTTTAACATTAAATCAATTAATGAATCTCGATTTAATGTAACATATTGTCATGAACTTGCATTGAGTTCATGTAATTTTTCTTCTTTCATTGTTTGAGGTCAAATCAAAGATTGATTTTGATTAAGAAAAGATTTTTTAATAACATTAAAGTAATTATAATATAAAGAAGATTATATTAGCACGAGTAAAGAAGTTATGTGGATTTTAATCCAACCTTTATTCTTTTGGAATCTTCACTGACATTCCCTTTTACGAGACTCCTAGGGTAATCTATTAACTCTTTTTAAAAAAAAAATTATAATCTCGATGTCAAGATTTAAATCTCAAATTTAATGAACGTTCTAGTATTAGCATCTCAAACTCATCGTATATCGTCACTTAAAAGCGATCATACAATTCAACTGAACATAAAATTCTATGTTCCCTCATTTTCTTGTAAAGTTTTAAATGTTGGGTTTTGACCGGCTTTGTTTATTGATTACTTCGAGTATAGGCATAGAGTTTTCAGTGCCATGTTCCCAAAAAAACATAGTATCCAACAACTTCATCAGATGATTCTTAAACCATGAAATTATTAAAAGGATTCGAATATAAATATTGATTAATATTTTATGCACTAAAGATATATAATTCTAATCAGTTAAAAAGACCCTAAATTTGATATGTCTTGAACCTTTGAAGGAAGAGGGTTAAAGATGATGCCATTTAAGATCTTAAACTCAAAAGGTGTGGCAAATGTGAATAAAGTTAGAGATGCGGGGGATCGAACCCCATGCCTCTCGCATGCAAAATGAGCACTCTACCATTTGAGCTACATTTTCAATTTATTTTAAACCATAAAACTATTAAACGGATTCGAATATAAATATTGATTAATATTTTATGTACTAACGATATATAATTATAATCAGTTAAAAAGACCTCAAATTTGATGTCTTGAACCTTTACAGGATGAATAGAGGGTTAAAGATGTTGTCATTTAAAATCTTAAACTCAAAATGTGTGACAAATGGTAATCTAAATTTAAAGACGAAACATTGTAATCTATGAATATGTATAATATTATCTAAATTTAAAACCGAACACAAATACCCTTCCAACATACGTTCGTTTCATACAGAACATTGAGTCTAGGACTGAACGTTCGAGTGTAGAAATTTTAAGTTATTCCAATTGACAAATTATGTTTTATAATTTTAACATTAATTGAATTTTTTTCAATTCGACTTTAAAAAATTCAAACTAAGTCAAGTTTTTGAATTCCTATAAAAGTTTTATTATAATTATTTATCATGTTATAGAAAATACATTTCAACAGGGAAAACAATTTCCAGAATCTCTTCTCAAGCAACATAAAAAACACGTACATACATGCATGCTATTCCTGTTTTTGCTTGTAGTAACAAATCAGTTGCATTCAAACTTAATGAATTTACAGAAATGCGAGGTTGCTTCTAACCCGCTCCTAACTATAATGTAACACAAATTAGTTCGGTTGAGGCGGAGGTAGGGGAATGAATTGACCAGATGAACATCGATTGTCCTAATAATCTGGAATGGAAGCAAAGGTGTACCCGTCAGCACCCCTCCAAGAATAATAAGCTATCCGAGTCTCGTAAAAGCCTGCAGCATACAAATTCCGATCAAGAAAAAGCAGCATGAGTCGAGCTCTTTTAAAGTTCGACAAAAGCTAAAGATAACTTGGCATGTCACGACAATGACATAGTTGTAATCGTCATGCACTCTATTGCAGGAATGTTTGTTTCAACTGAGATTGTAATGAAATAAGCAGTGTTCGATCAAATGCACTTCAAGGAATTACAAGAAAATTCCTCTCATGCCTTCTCTGTTCAAACAAAGGGGATAATGCCATTTAATGTTGCTCGATACTTCATTATTTTTCCGAAGTAGACACCCTTGTCCGATGCATATCAAGACATGGATATAGGTTTATGAACCTATAGGCTCTAAGGTCAATCTGAATATCTGCAAAACTTCAAAATATATATACCTAAACTGGATACATATTTGTATCCAACACTCCGGCTCGAGTTTGAATAACCTAAATGTCATCCTAACCCGAAACTTCCCAAAGTGCAGCAGTACATTAAAAGAGAGGAGAAACCGGAGTAATTTCACCATTACGAATCAAAATATCTATCAGATATACAGAAACAAGTTAAGCATAACCATGAAAATGCATTAAATTGTCAAATGAAATCCCACTTTCAACAGTTAAACATACTTTCTATCGTGTAGTCAGCTGTGTTACTGGAAGGCAAGTAAGAATTCTGAGGACTAAAAAGTGTACCTGGAAGGAACGTAAGAACTCCGAGGACTAAGAGGCCATACGCCTGCGATTGCTCCCCTCCCATATGCCCTGTGAAGATGAAAAACGAAAGAAAAAGCAGCAAGCACCCAAGACAAAGCAGAAAAAATGCAAGGGCAATGGATTTCCACGGGACTCTATCGAAGGCTTTCGGTGCATAATCAAACCTCGGGTCATACCGCCTCCCACCATCATAATCATCATCTTCATCAACAGCTAAAGGACTGTAACGAACATTACGCCTAGACGACATAATAATTAAGCACTCAACTATCTCTTAGGATCCTTTGCAGATAAACCAGATTCGTCTAAACACACAAAACACACACGAATTCGATCGTCATGTAAATCAACTAAAGAAGTTACAAAAGAATCAAAGAAATACACCAATAAACAGTATTTACAACTAAATGCAACAACAAAAAAGCTATATTATTGCTTAGAAACCACGCAACCGGATCACCACTGAGCATCCAAATCCAAAGAACCAAGCTTAATAAGTAAAATTGAGCAATTGATACTAGCTAATTCAACTGAAACCAGAATAATTAACATCAAAGTAGCAGTTCTTATCTATGAATGATTTAGCAGACAAAATAAAACCAATAAAAAATCATTTCTTCTTTTTCCAGAATCAAAGAACCAATCTTTTAGCTATATACTAATTTGGGTAAGCATTAAATGCAATAAAAGAGAGAAATCTAAATGACCCAGAAACTAAACCCCCTATATAATTCAATTCTCAAGAACCCCAGATGCAAATAGATCTTATCGTTTCGAATAAATTGATAACAAAATGAAAAAAGTAGAAAAGTAGACGATACAAAAGAGGGAGAAAGGACTTACAGAGGAGAATTGAAGAAATTTGATCGGAAATCTGTACAAGGAATGAATAAAGAATCAAACTTGTTGAAGCTTCAAAGTAAATATTCAAGATCGGCGGCGAGAGTTGGGGTTTTGCTTTGTTTAATGGATATGACGTTAATACCCTTTTATGTTTTTTTTAATTTTGAATAAGTCCTTTGAAAGACATCCACTACGTCATCCATAGACTAACCATTAAAAATCATTCATCTTATTATTTTTTTTTCATGTCATATCTTAAGTAAATTTTTACTCATATTTACTGTTAATTCATTTTAAAAACTGTTTTTGCAAGAAAGATTTACTTGAAAAAATATATGACATGAAAAAGTGATAAGATAAATGATGTTTAATAATTAATCTCATAGACACGTGACGAGACTTAACTATAATATAATTTTTCATCATAATTACCTATGTAATAGAGACTTTAGTCAAACCCAATTATTTATAATTTTAGGCATAAAGATAGTTTTCACCCTTAACATTTATAATTTTGGTTATTTTAGTCCTTATTCTTTTTTTTGGATAAATTTAGCCATTGACCTTTATCTTTTTAACAAATAACTCATTTTTTAACTACCATGATAACTGAGCCGTTAAATATTTAATAATGATGACATGTCATATATATGTAATAATATATTTTAATAACATCTAGTATATCAAATACATAAACACGAGATATAGTTTTATTCCAATCTAAAAATATAGAACAATTAAAATTTCAATAAAATATTAACAATTATTTTTTTATTTATTAAAAATTAATTAAATCTAAAACAAAAGGGTACTAAATATTTTCAACCTTAACTATAGTAAAATCAAAATTTTATCTAAAAAGGTATGAACATAATATAAGAAGAAAGTGTTTTGTATAGTTTGTTACCGGTGAATCAAAGATAAAATTTTTTGATAATAATCAATTGGATTTTTATTATTTTAATTTTGAATTTAGGTATTTTAGTTTTAATCTAAATCGGAGTTTTAAGGTTTTATAAAGATATTTTAGTTTAGTTAGGGTTGAGAATATTTAGTAAATTTTTGTTTTGTATTTAATTAATTTTTAATTTTTTATTTAAATTTTATTTTTTTTATATTTTATACTAGAATAAAATTATATTATATATATGTATATATTTAATAGTTTAGATTATATGTCATTTAAAATATATTATCACATATATATATATATGATATGTTACCATTATTAAATTTTTAACGATTCAGTTATCATAGTAGTTAAAAAATGAGTTATTTGTTAAAAAAACATAAATCAAGGGCTAAATTTATCCAAAAAAAGAATAGGGGCCAAAATAAAAAAAACTATAAACGTTAAGGGTGAAAATTATCTTTATGCCATAATTTTATCCCCTATCGAAAATTTAGAAGTTACCCCCTCTTTTTGTAAGTTACCAAAAGTTTTTAACCCCTAGAAACTAGGGATGTTCAAAATTTTGATTAACCAAATTAATTGATTGAGTCAATTTTTTTTTGGTCAATCGATCGATTAATTTTAGATTAGATCGATTAACGGTTAATAATTTTTTGAAATTTTGATTATCAGTTAATTCGGTTCGAAATCGGTTAATTAACCGAACTTTTATATATTATATATTTTATATATTGATTTTTGGTCATTAAACTTTTAAAATTATAAAATGATCATTGAACTTTATAAAATTAACATAAAATAATAATTAAATTTATTAACTTAAAAAAATAATCATTAAAATTTTTAATATTTATCAATAATTTATAACGTACAATGAATCAATGTAATAATTCAATAAGTCTAATGGTTTTTTATAATTTTTGAAAGTTCAGTGCCTAAAAAAATATTTTAACATAGTTTAGTGATCATTTGTATAATTTATCTAATTTTTTAAAAGTTCGGTTAACCGAATTAACTAAACTTTTTTTGGGTTCGGTTAAAAATTTTAAAAAATTTCGGTTCGATTAATTGTTAATACGAAAAAAATTTGGTTTGGTCGGTTAGCCAAACCGACCGATTGAACACACCTACTAGAAACTATGTTTCTAAGCAATTTTTTCTAGAGAAATTATTAGGTGAATCATATTTACCACGTTATTTGTATTCTAGGCAATCAAGACCGTTTATCTTTAAATAACTACCTAATAACTACTCACACACTAATTATATATAGGAAAGATGTGATAATTTATCGAACAGTCCTGATTAATTGAGACCACAAATTACATAGTAAACAAGAATTACCTAATATTTTTTTTCCGGGTTCATATGGGTTTACAAGCCTCTACTTCTAGCTCACCTTTTCCAGCTTAGCCATGGATTTTCTGATCGTCCTGTTCATTTCTATGGCTTCTCTGAAATCATATATCAGGTTCATATTTCCAGGTTTTGGAGCATTTAACTCGGTTATGGTTAGCAACTTGACTTTGATATTGGTTGTCATGGGAACCTGTAAACTGTAAAGGACCTTTAGCAATATATAAAGCTTGTTCCTTGCTTAAAAATGGTAGAAATTTATCTGCTTTTCTGCTGTTTTTTATAGAATTTTAATGATTAATTTTTTATGGTTTATGTAACTTAAAATCGATAATTTTGATGAATATTCTCGTAGTGATGATTAGCGGTGATTAAAGATCGAAATTAAAGGTGAAATTCCTTTTCTCTCCGCTCCTTATTAAATATAAAAAATTAAAAGGTCAATTTAAGGTTTATGAGAAAGTAAAGGGTCAAACTAATCATTTGACCATTAGCTAATTTAATTTATTTAATTAATTAATTAATTTAAATTAATTAATTAATTAATTAAAGATAAGGATGAACAGTTTTTGGGATAAGTTTACGTTGGTTTTAATAAACAGAGAAAAAAAAACTTCTTTTGGTTCTGCCTTCATCTTCTTCTTCTCACATAAAATAATTGATCAAGTTCGGGATCATCAAGGACGAAGAAAATCGATAAGGAGGAGGGAAATAACATCCAAGTGAAACAATTATGGAAAATAGTAAGTATTTCTTTTTCTTTCTTTTTCAGTTTAATATTATATTTGATTAACGTGATTACCGCTAAATTTATTAAAGTTAAATTGTTTTTCCGCATTATATTCATGTTCTTAGTTTACAAAAAATTCTAACAATTGGTATCGAATCAGGTTTATGGGTTTCACGTTATTCACTGAAAGTTGTGATTTTCTTTTAAAGAAGTCTGTTAGTCACCAAAGTGGCCTGACTCGTAAGATTAAATCACCATTTTCGTATATTTTTTTTATCAATACTTTTTTTTATCTAATATTTATCCCCGTTCATGGTTATAGTTCTGTCAAAGGTTTCTTATTATGTTGTTACCTTTGAATAATTGGTGGGATCTTGTTAATCATCCTATCGTAATGCCACTGTTAAAATAAATTAAGATACAAATGATTTATAATAGTAAGAGTCCCGAAATTATGTTAAAGATATAATGCAATCCTAAGATTCTACTGGATGTATCAATTAAGTAAATATAAAGAACTATTATAATTTGCAATTTTAAGATATAATGCAGTATAATGCAATCTTAAAATGCAGTATAATATGAAACTATTCTAATTTACTTCATAATGTTTTGCTACATTTGATATATACTTGGGGGTTTATTGCATTATTGAATTGTATCTTAATTTCATAATGTTTTGGTGCATCATAATGTCAGATTAATTTGTATATTAAAGTTGTCTGAATATTTTTAGTTTTGTTCTGGACTAAATAAATATGCACGGTACAATACATATTTTTTATTTACTTGTCTAATATTTTATTATCCTTATATTTAGTAAAAGTGAAGTTTTAGAATAAATAATTAGGGTCATGAATAATCAGTTCTATGAGGTAACCCAAAGGTAGACCGTACTGCTATTTATGAAAATCATAGAGACAAACAAACTAGTTTAGATAATGTATAAGAATATCCAAAGATATATCGTATACTTATTTTAAACTAGTTTAGTAATTTGTTGCATGTGAATTTATTTTTGATGCAATGGATATGATTATTTATGTTTAAGAATCATCCAAAGATGAACTTGAATATAATGTTATAGTTTATATTTGAGTTTTTTAATTTTACTCAAAGTGTTTAATGAGTGAGCTAACTAAATTTGCAATAGAAATAAAAATTACAGGTGGTGTTGAGACAATCAGGTTTAATGGACTTAACTATGTTGAATGGTATGAATATGTCAATTTCCATGCTGGCATATATGGACTTCGAGAAGCGTTGGTTAACGAAAACCATCAGAGTTGACAGAGGGCAACTCTCAAGATGATAAGGATTATTATGCAGCTTGGGATGATACGAATAGTACTATGTTGAGCTTCATGAAGATGACTATGGATTCTACCATATGGCCTTCAATGCCCACCACCAATGTGGCAAAAGAGTTCGTGCAACAACTTAAGGAATGTGCTAGCACTGAAGGTGCAAGTAAGGCTATGGCTAGCACATTGATGGCTGAACTGACAACCAAGAAATTTGATTGGAGTAAACCAATGCATGACCATATCACTAACATGGTCAATTTATCAGCAAAATTAAAGAATCTGAAAGTGGAGGTCAGTGAGGAATGGATGGTAGAAATGATCATCAACTCGCTTCCGACTGATTTTGGGTCTTTTATGGTTGGTTACAACAACCTCGAAAAGAAATGGACCCTTCCTGAATTAAAGACTAAAGTTATTCAAGAAGAAGCGAGATTAAAGAAAGATGGAAAAGTCAATATTGCTCATATTACGGTTCACTCCTCTCAAGCTACAAGTAGTAAGGTCAAGCCAAACAAAAAGAAAAAGGGTCCTCTATAAGCGATACAAGGATCAATCCAGAAGGTGCAGAAGTGTTTCTTCTGCAATAAAGTTGGACACTTAAAAGAAAGACTATCTCAAGAGGAAGGTCTGGTTCGAAAAGAGAGGTATGTATTATGTTTTTGTACATTTCGAATCAAATTTACTTGAGGTATCTAAAAATACTTTGTGGCTTGATAGTGGTGCTACAATTCATGTTTCTTGTATTTCTCAGGGATTCAGTACGATCCAGCCCATAACAAGAAATGAAAATTTCTTTATATGGGAAATAAATCAAAGGCGCATATTGAGGAAATTGGCAATTACAGATTAGTCCTAGATAATGGAAATCATCTATATTTAGAAGGTTGTCTTTATGTTCCTGAGTGTGCGAGGAATTTAATTTCTGTTTCTAAGTTGGATTATTTAGGATTTGAATTTAAGATTGGACATAACAGCTTTTCTTTGTTTAAACATAAGTACTTTTATGGTAGTGGTACTTTGCGTGATAATTTATATTGTTTCAATCTTGATGAAAAGTTCTCTGATTCCCTGTTTTACATTGAATACAATCATGGTATTAAACGTAGTACTATAAGTGAACATTCTGCATCTCTTTGGCATAATAGGTTAGGTCATATATCCAAAGAAAGGATAATGAGGCTGGTAAAGAATGGAATTTTGCCTCAATTGGATTTTATTGACTAGAATAATGTATGTTTAGATTGTATTAAAGGTAAACAAACTAAACATATAGTCAAGAAACCTGCCACTAGAGCTACAGAGCTGCTTGAATTAATACACACAGACATTTGTGGCCCATTTGATGTTGCATCCTAGAATGGTGAAAGATATTTCATCACTTTTATAGATGACTATTCTAGGTACTGTTACTTATATCTATTGTTTAAAAAGTCTCAAGCAGTGAATGTTTTAGAAATTTTTGTCACTGAAGTTGAAAGACAAATAGATCAAAAGATTAAGGTAGTTAGATCTGATAGAGGTGGTGAATATTATGGCAGGATTATTGAAAGTGGGCAATGTCCTGGTCCTTTTGCGAGATTTCTTGAAAGTGAAGGCATATGTGCACAATACACAATGCCTGGTACACCACAACAAAATAGTATAGCTAAAAGACGGAATCGTACTCTTATGGATATGGTTAGAAATATGATGTGTAACAGCTTTGTACCTATCTCTTTGTGGATGTACGCATTACAGATAGCTACATATTTACTCAATAGGGTTCCTAGTAAGTCAGTTCTTAAGACTCCTTATGAACTGTGGACAGGAAAGAAACCTAGTTTGAGGCACTTACATGCTTGGGGATGCCTAACAGAAGTGAGAGTGTATAATCCACATGAAAGAAAACTAAATTCCAGAACCGTTAGTGGATTTTTCTTAGGATATCCAGAAAAATCAAAAGGGTACAAATTCTACTGTCCTAACCATAGCATGAGAATAATTGAGTCTGGAAATGCTCGTTTCATTGAGAGTGAAGAAGTCAGTGGGAGTGATAAAACACGAAAAGTGGATATTAGAGAGATTGTGGTAGAACAGACAATATCAAAGTCTACGACTGATGTTGTAATTCCTACTGTTATATTATAACGTAAAAATAGACGGGAATAACAACAATAAGAAATAAGAGATCTACTCCAACAAGGAGAAATATAAGATCCGCTCTCACTTGATAATGACGCTAACAATGAAATAACGGTTAATGAACAAACTCAAGATGTTCAAGTGAATTCAGATTAAGCTACATTGAGAAGATCTATAAGGGAACGTAGATCTGTAATTTCTAATGATTATATGATTTATTCACTTGAACATGAATGTGACTTGAGTATTGATAAAGATCCAGTCTCTTTTCAGGAAGCCATGAAAAGTAACAATTCAAATGAATGGTTCAATGCCATGAAAGATGAATTAGAATCGATGGATAAAAATCAAGTCTGGAAACTTGTAGATTTACCTGCAGGGTGTAAAAAGGTCGATTGTAAATGGGTCTTCAAGACCAAGCGTGACTCAAAAGGTAATATCGAAAGGTATAAAGCCAGACTTGTAGCTAAAGGTTTTACTCAAAAGGATGACATTGATTATAAAGAGACATTCTCTCCAGTATCGAAGAAGGACTCTTTGAGAATTGTTATGGCTTTGCTCATTATGATTTGGAGCTTCACCAAATGGATGTAAAAACCACTTTTTAAACAGGCAACTCGAAGAGGATGTATATATGGATCAACCTAAGGGTTTTGAGGCCATAGGAAAGGAAAATATAGTGTGTAAATTGAGGAAGTCGATTTATGGTTTAAAACAAGCTTCTAGACAGTGGTACTTAAAGTTTAATGATACTATTCTGTCGTATGGATTTGTAGAGAACACTATTGATAAGCGTATCTACATGAAGGTTAGTGGGAGCAAGTTTGCAATTCTAGTTCTTTATGTCGATGATATCTTGCTAGCCACAAATGATCTTGGTTTGTTGCACGATATAAAAAATTTTCTTTCTGAAAAATTTGAAATGAAAGATATGGGAGAAGCATCCTATGTGATAGGAATAGAAATATTTCGTGATAGATCACAAAGAGTTTTGGGACTTTCTCAAAAAAATTATATCGGAAAAGTTCTAGAAAGATTCAGAATGGAAAACAGCTACCCTAGTCCAGTTCCAATTCATAAAAGAGAAAAATTTAGCAACTCACGGTGTCCTAAAAATGAATTAGAACGTAAGAAAATAGAAAACATTCCTTATGCTTCAGTGGTTGGGAGCATAATGTATGCCATGACATGTACTCGACCAGATATCAGTTATGTTGTTGGTATGCTTGGTCGATATCAGTCGAATCCTGGTATAAATCATTGGAAAGCTGCAAAGAAGGTATTAAGGTATTTAAAAGGAACCCAAAACCTTATGCTCACGTTCAGGAGAATGAGTAACCTGAAGGTTATAGGTTATTCATACTCAGATTATATCAGATGTGTTAATACAAGAAAATCTACTTTCGGCTATGTGTTCCTATTGACTGGAGGAGCAGTATCATAGAAGAGTAAGAAGCAATCTGTTATTGCTACTTCTACAATGGAGGCTGAATTTGTGGCATGATTTGAGGCCATGATTCAAGGATTGGGGTTGCGAAATTATATCTCAGGGTTAAGAATTATTGACAATATATCTAGACCACTGAGAATTTATTATGACAACTCCACAACAGTGTTTTTCTCAAAAAATGACAAATATAGCAAATGAGCTAAGCATATGGATTTAAAATATTTGTCAGTAAAGGAGAAGGTGCAGAAACAGACGATGTCGATTGAGTATATACGGACCGATGAAATGATAACGGATCCATTAACGAAAGCTCTACCAATACAAGTTTTTAAAGGACATGTATACAGTATGGGTTTGGTAGAGGACACCTTGTAGTATGGTTTTATGGTAAGGTATATACATTATGGTTTTTATGCTCATTACTGTTATAACACTATTGGATATCAGTTATATTTGTTTCTTGCACATTTATCGTTGTTATCTATTTAAGCATGCATGATTATCTATTTGATATTAAAGTGAGATCATGAAATAAGATTTCATATATTAAGAATTAAAGTATTTCTTAATAATTAAAGAATAACTTAAAGAACTATTGGATTAAATTAATTGTGATACATGGAAGGAATCAGATTGACTTATTTGTCTATGACCGCCGTGATTTGATTAGCTTAATTCATGTATGGATAATGTGTTACGTAGAAAATAAATTAAAGTGTACAATTAAAATTTTCATTATACTACAACCGTCACATAAACCAAGTGGGAGAATGATAGAATTTTAATGATTAATTTTTTATGGTTTATGTAACTTAAAGTCGAATTTCGATGAATATTCCCGTAGTGATGATTAACGGTGATTAAAGATCGAAATTAAAGGTGAAATTCCTTTTCTCTCCGCTCCTTATTAAATATAGAAAATTAAAAGGTCAATTTAAGGTTTGTGAGAAAGTAGAATGGTCAAACAAATCATTTGACCATTACCTAATTAGTTCATTTAATTAATTAATTTATTCATTTAAGATAAGGATGAACAGTTTTTGGGATAAGTTTACGTTGGAACAATTATGAAAAATAGTAAGCATTTCTTTTTCTTTTTTTCTCCAGTTTAATATTAGATTTGATTAACGTGATTACCCATAAATTTATTAAAGTTAAATTGTTTTTCCGCATTATATTCATGTTCTTAGTTTATAAAAAATTCTAACAGTTTTCCCCCAAGAATCTGTGTCTATCCGCCATTAAAGCACTTTTTAAGTTCAGGGTGATAAGGATTTAGTGATTTACAGGGTTTTGGTGTAGATAAATGTTTTTTTTATATTAAAAAGGTTATAACCATTAATTTTATCCGGGATTGTAAAACCTGGTTCTTAAATTTCGTTTCAAGTTTTAATAACGGGTTTACTTTTAAATTAGTTATAAATTATTTGTTTCGTTTAATATTGCATTTAAATTTTCAAAAAAAAGTATCATTATACTTTAAAAATTAAAAAAAACAATTAAAATTATATACTACTATTTTTACTTTGATTTAATCTCTTTTATTTTTGGTTTTGTTATTTTAATTACTTTATTTTCTGTTTTATAATTTTATTATTGTTATTATTTATTATTAATTATAATATATATCAGATTATATAAAATAAATATTGCAGTACAAAGTTTATTAAATTTAAAAGTTCATTTACATTTCTTAAAACCCAAAACAATAATTTATAACCCAAATTAAATGATAAGCCCACTTCTCTCATTTTACAACATCTCATCTGTTTTATAATAAATGGCGCAATGGAGCAATGGCGCAACCAGGACGCAACATTGGCGCAATGGAGCTCAATGACCATTCCAGCAGCCATACATCATACAAAAGATAGTCAGGGCTTCTTTAACAGCTAGCAATTCTGCAGAAGCGGGATCAGCAAAGCCAATAGATTTAGAGAATTCTGCACCACCACCACACTGCTATCCATGCAGCTGAACTAGCTCGACAGCCACACTCCTAAAAATTTTATTTTTATAATTTTTATTAATAGTCTAATTTTATTCTTTAAAATTTTTATAATTTTAAATTTTATAATTTTAATATAATTTTTTAATAGTTTATATCTCTTTACATGAAATTTTGGGTCAGTCCTTGAATAAATAGCTTATAACAAACGTTTTTCGAGTTTTATAAATAAATTAAAAATCTACCAAAATATTTGTTACATTATAATTTAAAATATATTAAGGGACCTATGGGTCCTTGGTCCCTACAACAATTTTAAAAAATTATAAAGTTTCTTTAAATTTTTTATAAATTTCAATTTGAATCTTTAAAATTTCGAAATTTATATCAAATACTAATGTCTTTTAATATTTTTAATTGAACCCTCTAAAATTTTTAATTTGGTCTATTCATTTTTTAAGTCCTTTTAATTTTAAATATTAGATAAATTAGACATTGTCATTTAATTTATCCTTATATTTTTAAGTTTAATAATTTAGTCCTTCTCAATATTCAATCTTAACTATGTTGATGCCAATAATATATCAATTAAATTAAATTAGATCGACATTTCTTTTTATTCTTTACTCGAATAGAAAAAAGGAAATACCATAATCAAAGTAATATATATTCCTTAGAAAATAAGGCTTAATACTCGAAAAGGTATCAAACCTTTTTTAATTTGGTGTCTAACGTTTTTTTTTTTCTGATTATTTTAGTGTCGAACGTTTCCTTCTATAACTTAAATCAAGTTTTTCTATGATACATGTTAAAAAAATTATGTTATCTAATAAAACAAGATGTGTATGATTTTTATATCTTCTTTATTTTTTATTTTTAAAATATTTTTTAAATTTTATAAAAAAATTAAAATCTTTAATTTCAAACTCAAACCCTAAATTCTTAAATTCTTAAATTCTCTATCCCCCACTATTGATTCAACAACCACCGTTCACCCTTGTCTTCTTCTCTCCCATAATTAAAAGTTTCATCATCCCGTCACTGAAAATTGACAAATGAATCGTAGAGTAAATGTGATACTGAGTCTGGCCGGCTCGCGAGTTACTCGGGCTCGTTCGGTCAAAGCTCGGCTCGAGATTTAAACGAGCCGAGCCGAGTTTACCCAAACTCGGCTCGAAAAGTTCGTAAACAGGCTCGGAATAATTATATATAAACATACATATATATATATATATATACATTAAAAATAATTTGTTTAGCAAAGAAAAATAATAAAATAATTGAGAGTAAATTTTCTAAAAATAAATTAAATAAATTAAATAGAATATTATCAACTAAAACAAATTTATAAAACTACAAATAAAAATAAAAAAATAAACTATAAATAAATAATAAAAATAATATAAAAAAATATTCATTTCGAACAAAACCGAGTCGATCCTGACGAGCTTTGAGCCCGAGCTGAGCGCAGTAATATTATTTTTGAGCCGAGCCTAAATGCTCGGTTTAGCTCGGCTCGTTATCACCCCTAGGCTAGAGGGTAGTGGATATTGAATGATGAGATAATTAACGCTTGGATGATGACCGCTTAACGATGACATAATTGACGCTTGGATGGTGAATGATTAACCATCAATGTGTTGGATGTCGAATGGTGAGTGAGATGTGATTTAAAAGTTAGATAGAAAAAAATAAAATTTTGGATTGTTTTTATAAATTTATATTTTTTAAAAATTAAAAATTAAATAAATAAACACATTATGACAAGTTATATAAATAAAAAAATTAATGTCTGTTGACAAAAAATCTTAATTTAAATTATAAATAAAATGTTAGACACTAATATAATTCAGAAAAACGTTAAATACTAAATTAATAAAAAAAATGTATAGATTATTTTTTTTTTACTCTTAGACCAAAATAAAATACTGAAATGAATCAACACCGTCGGTTGGTTTTTGTCCATTTTTCTCCAACTTTTAGGATAGCGAAAATCCAAGGATCCAAGCAGTGAATTGGAGGAAGAAAACAGAAAATGAAAAAGAAAAAGAAAAAGCTTTGGTTAAGTTCAAAGCTCTTTTTAGATGCTGGAAGGTACCCAGTCAACTTCTTTAATGGAACAATCAATGATAATCGGTTATTCTTAATGAGAAGAAAAACTAAAACTTTTAAATAAAATTAAAAATTCAAATTTTAATATTATTAATAAAAAATAAAAAATCATTTTATAATATATTTTTATAAAATTTAATTTAAACTAATTAATTAAATATCGATAATTAAAAAACTCCAAAAATAAAACAACAATAAAAATAATATATTTTTAACCATTCTCAAAAGGGATTGGAGTTTTAATATTTTCTCCGTCCAATTGTCACAAATATTTTCAGTACCTAAAACATAACCAAGTTACACTTGACTTTTGAGTAGGAGCGATAACGAGTCGAGTCAAGTCTGAGCCTGGTTAGGTTTGACGAGTTTAAACTTTTAGGTCCAGGCTTGAAGCTCGTCAGGCTCGGTTCAGACTAGTTAGACTCGGTTCGGTTTGAATCAAAATAGATAATTTTATTATATTTTTCTATAAAAGAGATAGGATATCGTTAAAATCTCTTTTCATAATCAACAACAAAACAAAATAAATATTAAAAAAGGGAAAATATACTCAATTTATTTTAGTTAATTTATTTGTAGTGAATTTTTTCTATTTTATTTTGTTGTTTTTCTTTTGCTAAATATATTACTTTTAATGTATTTATAGCATATACATAATATAATTATTTTGAGTTTGTTCACGAGCTTTTTGAGCCTACATGGTAGGTTCGGTTCGACTCGTTAAGATCTCGAGTCGAACCCGAATAACACGCGAGTTGACCAGGCTGATTATAACTCTTACTCTTGAGCATCCAAAAACATAGACATCCAATTACATGAAGACAAGTAGTCTCATCCAAAATTATTTATTTTTATTTTTTATTTATGATTTTATATCGGCCGTTAAAAAATTCGATTAAAATTATTGTTTTTTTCTTTTATTCGATTGTTGTTTTTTCTTTATTTTAATCGAGAGATAATTTTAAATAAGCAAACACAAATGTTATAATTATAAATTATAATATATAAGACATGTCTAATAAAACTTACAAGTAAATCAGATATAAAGACGACAATTAAAATATTACTTTTATTATTATATAATTTAAGATCACAATATATTTATAATAAGATCGTTTATTCACTTTAACTTAGGCTTATTTATTTTTGTGCAATTATTGTTAATTCAATAATAATAGAATTTATTATGCACTAATCGTGGGAGCACGTGTGCCCCCATGCACTTAACATGAAATCCCACTCTCTGACCATCTGTTTCACAATAGACATTATTAAATATTAATTAATTACTAACTATTAATTATAAATTTATAATTATTTTTATTTTGTTTG
The DNA here is from genome assembly GCA_035048815.1 of Abelmoschus esculentus. NCBI lineage: Eukaryota > Viridiplantae > Streptophyta > Magnoliopsida > Malvales > Malvaceae > Abelmoschus > Abelmoschus esculentus. The sequence continues at coordinate 15,536,447 of JAUCBN010000032.1, read as the reverse complement.
ACTTCAGATTTTAATGTTAGTCAACTCGTTTGATCTTAATTGAAACTGATTCTAACAGATTTTTTTAATATTTTTAAATAATCAAATAGTATTTTTTAAATTTTATTGTCAAATTTTATATTAATCTAATTCGACCAGTAAACAATATACAATATATACTCGTACCCCAAGGTAACCTTGGAAATTGAAAATATTAGAATTTTTATATTTTTTTTACTTTTTAAATAAAAATAGAATTTTCAAACATTTAAAAAATTTCAATTGAGAATCATCATCTATTTCTTTTTCTTAAAATATCACATCATTTTGACAAGTGGTGTAAAGGTTAGAATACATTTTTATACGCGATATAAAATTATGAGTTTTATATACGTTTTTTTATCGTTGAATAATCTAAATAGATGACTAAAATAATCTCCTTATTTTCTTTTCTATATGACAATCTTCATATATCAGGGGCGGGGCTGAATAAGGATGTGATTGCCCCTCTCAAAATTTTTAGTATAATTATATTTTTAGTCCTTTTTATTTAAATATTAATTAAATAAGGTTTTTTCTCTTAATTTTTAAATTTAAAGGTTTAACAGATTTTTACCCATCCCAAAATTATTGGTATAATTGTATTTTTAGTTCCTTTTAATTTAAATATTAATTAAATAGGATTTTTGTCCCTTCCAATTTTTTTTTTTGAAAAAGCTAATAGTGATTACAGTAGTATTTGTTCTGAAATATAATCCCCACCATTTAACATTGATCACTCAATTACTCCGCTGGAAACGTTGATACTCGAACTCGTGACTTTTAGGAACAACAACTATTCATTTAATCACTTGGGCTAAAGGGCCCGTGTCCCTTCCAATTTTTAAATTTAAAGGTTTAATTAATAGACTTTTATCCCTCCCGATATTAAATCCTAGCTTCGTCCATGCATATATTCTATTGTTAATCTTATTTATTTTATCCATCTAATAATAAAAAAAGGTGTAAACTTTAAAAAAAAAAATTATGTTGTATAGACGTATCATATCTAATAGAGAGAGAGGGCGATAGGATCCATTTATACAATTTAAATTCTTATACTTTTTTAGACCATTAGATGAAAGTAAATGGATGAATGAGATTAACAGTCGCAAAATATGAAAATTATTACTTAAAAGATAATAAAATAATCTTAATCATTTATAATCATTCTCTAACAATCAGGGACGAAGTTAGAATTTAGGGTTGAAAAAGATAAAACATAAATATTTAAAAGTGAAAAGTAAATTCATAAATAAATTATTAAAATAAATAAATAAAGGGATAAAATAAAAGAAAATTAAAGACAAGGGATAATTGTTCTTCTCCACCCATTTAATTTCGTTATTATCAATAATCTAAAAATTATAAAAATAATTAAATTTTAAACGATATAAATAAATCCTTTACCATTAGGATATACTTTCTTTTTCATATGGCTTCTTCCTTGAATTTTCCTATTTAATATGCACATGCTTTCATGTTCTACTCTTTACTTATATGAAACACCCAATGCCTACACCTACTCATGCTCCATTAATTTATATATAAAAAAATTAGATGATTTTACTTTTTCATAGTGTAATTTTCCAAGTATCTCTGATCTTCATATTCTAAAATAAATTATTTAACCTCATCAGTTAAAAGGTAGGGGTGAGCATTCGGTTAATTCGATCGATAGCTGAACCGAATTAGCCAAAATTGAATTAATCGAAAATTTTAAAATCTTAATCGTTAACCGAACCGAATTTTTTTTAACCGAATTAATCGAACCGAAATTATTTCGGTTATTAGCCAAATTAACCGAATTAATCAAAATTTATTATAAGTTTTGATTAAATTACATAATAGGTCACTAAATTAAGCTAAAATAATTTTTTAGTTACTAAATTTTTATTTTATACTAATTTAATAAAAATTTTAGTGACCATTTTATAATATAAAAAAATTAATGAACATTTTATAATATTTTAAAATTTAAATGACTAAAAATAAATATATATAATATATAATATTTAATATATATAATTTTGGTTAATTCTGTTAATTCAGTTAATTAACCGATTTCGAATCGAATTAAGAAATAACTGAATTATCCAAAAAATTAATCGTTAACCGAATTTATAAATAATTAACCGACCGAATTAACCAAAATAAGTTCGGTTCGGTTGGTTAACCGAATTAACCGAACCGAATGCACACCCTTAGTGAAAGGAACGATTATTGTCCCTGATAGGGATGTAAAAAGCTGACTCGACCTGGAAACCCGCTCAAACCTGTTCGAGTTAGAATTTGTTTTGACCTAGGGATGTAATGACCCGAACCTGATCTGTATCCGACTGTTATTGACCCGAACCCGAGTTGAACCTGTTACTGTAGTAACCGAACCCAAACTGTATCCGACCGGAAATGACCTAAACCTGATTTCAATCTGTTACTGTAGCCTGAAACCCGACCTGTAGCCGACTGAAACGAACCCGAACCTGAGTTTGACCTGGCAAATAACCAATATTATCTGACTGAATTAAACTGAGACCTGATTTTACCTGACATGTTTTGAACTCAACCTGTTTTGAACCCGACCTGATGAAGACCTGACTTGTTTTGTACCCGACCTGTTATTGACCTGAACTAATATTAACAAAACTTAATTATTTACATTACATATAATTAAATATACTATAATTTGATGAATTTAAATATTTGTAAATATAATTAAGCTTAAAAAATAGAATTAGACATGGGAATTAATTTAGGATTAATATTTAAATATAATATTACATATTTAATTAAATTAATTTATTTACATTTTATTTAGCTTTAATGTTTTTAATTTTAATTATAATTTTAAATTAAATATATACATTATATTAGTAATATACATACATTAACTCATAAACAAAATAAATATATATATTAATATACATTTAAGTATATATAAAATATATTATATATTACATATAATACATTAATACATAAAATATAATATATATTAAAGTATATTATATATGTATTAAATTATATTATATACATAGTATATATTAATGTATATTATATACATATATTAATATATACATCTAGTATATATACATATATATATATAATAAATATATATATTAATGTATACATCTTATATATATATTTGAAATAAATCTAAAATTAAAATTTTGAGGGATTTTTTTTAATTTTAGGGGGAAAATTTTGATTTTAGTGGGGATTTTGGATTTTAGGCGGGGGGGTTGGATTGGGAGGGGAGGGGGGGAACCGAGTGGGGTGGGTGGGGATTTAAATTTGATCAGGTGGTGGGGTGGAGGATTTTAATTTGAGGGTATTTTTTTGATTTTAGGGGAAGATTAAAATTAGCGGGAAAAAATGAATTTTTGTTAGTGAAACGAATAATTTTAAAATAAAATATAAAATATAAAAATGATACGTATTAAAAATATTAGTAAGCAAATAAAAAATTTAAGAAAATTCAAATCTTAAAATCTTTTATTTTCGTATTGAATAAAATACGAAGAGAATTTGTTTGCTCATTTTTAAGGGTTATTATTACTTTAAGTCAGTACTAATTTAAAAATTTTACTCTTAGATCTTTATTTTTTTAATTTTAATTTGATTCATTTTATGTCAATTTAAATTTATTTATTTTTAGATTTTAGTGATAAATATATCAAATATATATTAAAGTATATACATATATATGCATTAAAGTATAATATATATAATTTATATTATAAAACATAAATATTATATACTATAATATGTATATATTAAAACATATAATACATATAATATATACTTTATAATATATATTATAATACATATTATATAATATACTATAAGCATACATTAAAGTATACATATAATGTATATTATAATATATATTTATATCATATACTCTATATATTAAAAATTAATATACATGTTAACATGTATGATATATGTATAATATATTATATATATACATATAACATACATATATATAATATATATACATATAGATTATAGCATACATGATACATATATGTACTACATACTAATATATACATGTACTACATACTAATGTATATATACATATACATAATTTATAACTACATATTGATATAACATACATATATGATATATACACATATACATGTATTATATACTAATTACTATATACAATTATACATATACATATGTTATATATACATAGTATATAATATACATTCACTAATTATTATATATACATATACATATATGATATAATGAATTGTTGATATATATATTAATATATTAATATACAATGTATAATATTATTACTACTACTAAATACTAATCTACTATTACTATGTATACATATAACATACATTGATACATATATTATATATATGAATGTTAAAATATACTTATGTAGTTATGTATTATGTATAATTAATAATTGTATACATTATAAATATATTATACATACATTATACATATAACATATCTAATTACTAGATATCTAACTATTAATATATATTATATAAATACTTATATATTGTGAATAAAATAAAGAACAAGAATAAAATAGGAGAACAAAGATGAGAGACAAAAGAGAGAGATTTGTATTATATTCTCAAAGTAGGGTTGTGTATAATGCTTTGTCTAAAAGTCTATATTTATAGGCATAAGATGGAAAACCTAATTGCAATGGGTATTAAACCCTATAATAAAGCTCATTAAACTTTAACTTAATATATGGATATCCACCATGAATAAATATATTCATAATATCCCCCCCTTGGATATCCATGAAGATAATGTGCCTCGTTAAAACCTTACTAAGATAAAAACCCTGTGGGAAAAAAATTCTTACCGAAGGAAAAAAAGTACACACATCTTTGATACGCATAACATGTTGCCTCATTAAAAACCTTACCAGGAAAACACATTGGAACAAAACCTCAGTTAAGGGAAAAAGAGTGCAACGCGTATTTATTCCCCCTCATGAAAATATCACATAAGACCTTTGAATCTTCATAATTCAATATTGAATACAAACTTCAAATGTTGAAGTAGATCATGCACTAGTGGATAAATCTTCCAAATCATTGTTTGAAATGATTCATTGAATGATATTCATCTAAAAATTATGAGGGACAAAACTTGAAGAAATATGTTTCGTTTTATCATATTTGATATATCCACGTTGAGATATAAATTTTGTATTATCTCTTTACAAGATAGCTTTCATCTTATCTTGTGAAAAACATTCACATATCTTCACGATATGTGTAACCCCTTAATTTTAACTTAAAGAGTACGGTAGGTTAAAATTGTTGTTTTTAAAACTTCTATATCAAGAATTTTTAAAAAGTGATATAAATCCAATTTATAAACCAAAAGATAAAAACATAATTAAAAAGTAAATATTCTGATTTTAAAATAGATATAATAATTTTATACATGAGGTTTGAAAATATCTTAGATCCCTGATAATCCCAAAATAACTGAAAAAAAAATGGTTGTAAATAACCGTACTGAAAAAAAAAATGTTGTCCGGTAGAGATCTCCAAGTACCAACTCTTAGGGCTAGATATCTGAAAAAATAAACTAAAAGAATGAGCTATAAAGCCCAGTGTGCCTCTAAAGTGCAGTCAAAAATCACAATATCACTCAAATTACAATCACAATTATAATATAACTTCCGTAGTAAATAAACACAAAGAGTGATGAATGCAATGTCACAGAAAATGCAATATCACAGAGAATGCAGTCCCATACTCCGAACGCCAAACACAGTGGTGGCAAAGCCAACCGATCACAGTGGAGGTAGTTCCCCAGAACCCCTCACCCCTTATTTCGCCAAAACACAGTGTGGTAAAACCACCTTTCTCCATACAATCCACCCCATGCACATGTAATGCAATAATTGCCAATGATTACATGTCACAACACATATATCTGTATAGTATACGAATCACACAGTTCAGTAAATTTGATCTCAATCTCATAGTGTAACACAATGTTTACAATATCATATAGCATATCGATATACCGTAAAGTCTCAGTAACGGATAAGTAAAATACACAGAAAATCTAGCACATAAAGAGAATGCACATTTAAATTTATTTTACAATAGCACAAGAAGAAACACACATTTAGCACAATAGGAAAACACACATTTATATTCATTTAACAATAGCACGTGGAAACCCACATATTTAAAGCAAGAAAAGAATACACATTTAGCACAAGAAGAAAAGACACATTTGAATTTATTCGAAAATAACACAGAAAGAAATATATATTTAGCACAAGAAGAAACAGGTCGAATTTAGGAAGTTAACGTTAAAACCTTTAAACTCAAAACTAATTTAATTTATATTATTTCATAATAATTGTAAAATATTTAAATTCTTAATAATTCATCACATCCGAAGGTTAAAATTATAACTAAGAATTGATAATTTAAGAGTAGTTAAAATTCCCAAAATACATTATCTCATAAACTTATTAAATTAATATTATAATCTGATGGTTCAAATTAAATATTTGAATACAAAAAAATATTTATGTATACTGAAAATAATCTTAATTTCCTAATACATCAAAGTTTCCAGAATAATAATAATAATTTGAAAATCTAATAGTTTGTTTTATATTGAATAATAAAAAACAAATAAAATATGAGATTCTCCAGGTACCATATTGCCTAAAGTCCAAAGATTTATAAGAGGAAACTAAGATGGAGTAACCCTAAAGAACTTAGCGTATCTTAAAGATGAAGATAAAAACAATAAAACAAAGTTTATAAAATTATTTCTCAAAAGTAATATTTTAGATAAAACAATGCAAAAACATAATGTACACACAATACAAATCACAACTACATATCTAAATCATAGTTTAATCCAAAATCATAATTTATCTAAAATCTTAATTTATCCAAAAACACAAATTCACAGGATTTAAAATCATAATTACTCGCAAAGGTGTGAGATCTCAAACACAAATATACAATCAAAGTCACAATACAAAAATTAAACATGACAGCAAAACACGAATATTTTCAAAGCATATCACAGGAAAGTATATTTAAAAAAAACATATAGCACTAGTAAGAGAACACACCTTAGGCAAAGCGACTCAAATTATTGCATAACATAGTTTTGATCTCGGACAAAAATAAAGAGTGAGAACAGAGACTTTAAAGAATTTTGATAGAAGAAAAATAATGTAGTGATTTCTCTTAGATCACAATATGTATTTATAGTGAGAAAAATAACTGAGCTTAAGTAGAATTAAAATTCTATTAGATCATATTATAAATATAATAATAATAATAAAAAATAAGGTTGTATATTTTCAAATGAGCTTCTTATCTTTATCTGAGACTTTATATAATATATATAATATTAAACAAAGAGTTTTGATAAAATAGTAATTAAATAAAATAATATTTTTAATAAAAAGATTGATTATAGAAAAACTCTTAATAAAAAAAATTAATCTCAGTTTAAAAACAAATTAGTTATCCAAAAAGTCATCTAATTTTAAAACATCACTTTAACTTTTAATCTTTAAATTCACATTTAAACTTTCAAAAATCTATAATCTTATCTCAAAAATTTTCCCTTAAATATAGAAAATTAATTTAAAACCTCAAAAAAATTAGGCTTTCAGAAATTAGGAATCTGAAAAGAGTTTTTAATTAGGGATTTTAAAATTAGGATTTTTTTAAAATTAGATATAATTTTTGGGGTATTATAATATGTTTAGCCAAACACATATTTCGGCTTTGCCTCATGCATAACAAGTATTTAAAGGTAATGATCTCGTAGCACTCAAATAATATTTCTGGACCAGCTAAGATACGATGCTTCCAGATCAAATAATGTATATATTGTGCTTTTAGACCAAGAATATCATTATCCTTTTCTTGAGGCAGAAAGAATCTTTGTTTACACTAAGAGACCTAACAACCATAAGGGTGATCAATGAATATGCATTATTCATGTAAAGTCTCTTTCAACATTTTTCTGTATGTCGATTGATGCACAAGGATTTGAGGAGATCTCTTCACGAGTCTAAACTATATTCAAATCATCGACAATAATAAAAATTCAGAACTAATCCATTTAATCAAAATGCTCGGGGAAATTAAACAATTCATATAACATTATGCTAATAAGTATTCAATGAGGCTATTATATCAAATACGCCTAAATCTTTCAATCCATAAAAAATATATTTAATATGGTTGAATAATATTCTCGAGAACTTGAATTAACTGCTTCTGGCAGTCTAAATCCTTTTAGAAGTTTCATGTAAATGTTTTTATCAAGAGGATCACACAAATAAGATGTAACAACATCCATTAGACGAAACTATTTCATTTATTGCCAGATATCTAAAAGTAATTGCATCCACCATCGAGGAATATATTTTCCTCATTCAATTTCATGTCTTTGTGAAAATCCTTCTGCAACCAAATGAGCTTACATCTCATGATTTCCCCTTTTGATTTCTCTTTCTCACAAAGGCTTGTTTATATCTACGAGCTTTACATATTTCAATGTATGGGCTATAGGCCCCAATACTTCTCTTTTTGAAAATAGATTTTAGTTTCGCCTCAATTGCCTCTTTCATGTTGGCCACTCATTTATTTGTCCAATTGACAATGATTCTTGATCCATATTATCAAATAAAATATCTAGTGCTATATTGCTTGCAAATATATTAACGACGTCGATTTAATTTCAGTTCCATTTATTATCAAACATGACATAATCTATTGAGATCTCTTTATTGTCAGGTACCTGAGTCATATCAATGTCTCTATTGGAGACCATTTAATCTCTTCTAGAGATTTTCATAATCATTGATTCCTCGATCAGACCATCATAAAATATAGCTTCTTTTCTTTTTCGAGGATCTCTTATCTTTGGAACTTACTTGTCTACTACGCTTTAAGCGTAAGTTAGACTCATTAACAACTAGAGTTTGTCCTTCCATTACATCAAATTTAATCGGAGTATTCATAACTGGTATACGTGACTTAGTCACTCTTTTAGGGTCAGTAAAATCATTTGGCAATTGATTTGCTAAATGAATTATTCATTGAACTCATAGTTCACATTGTGTAACACGTGGATCAAAAAGAGAATGATAATTCATTCCAACTTATTTCTTTCACCGACTATTTATTTTCTCCCCATAATATTGGATAAATTGATTCATTAAAATGATATTCAATAAATCGGATTGTAAATAAATCCTCTATCAAAAGCTCTTATATATATTCTCAACAAATCTTATCTTTGTACGTTGTGGTGGAGCAATTAAAATATATATCGCACACCCAAAAAAATTGAGATGAGAAATATTTGGTTCCTAACCAAAAACCATTTATAATAGGGAGAACTTATGATCATTTGTTGGCTTGATGCGAATTTATGATACTACATATAAAATTACATGTCATCAACATTATCAAGACTGATTATCTTTAGAAAATAATCTGGAATATGTACTTGTAATTTTATCAACTAAGCAAGTAACCTCGCAAACACCAAGTTGCGGGTTAATAACAAGGATACACATAACCATCTAGTCGATGTATCGATAAAAATCATAAAATATCTAGATGGCCTTTAAGAAAGGTGTATGGGCCCATATATATCACCTTGTATCCGTTCCAGAAAAATTAATAGATTTGCACTCTATCATAGTTGTTGATGATTGAATAATCAAAATGCTTTCATAGCAAGTATCACATGAAAAAATACCTTGAAGAAACTCCTAGTTCTTCAATAAATGATCACATGAAAGTGTCAGCAATTTTTTGCATCATAATTGAACCGGGATGGTCTAACCGGTCATGCCAAATAAAATAATCAGTAAACATCTAGTTTATAATAGCATGAACTTCAATTTGTACTAATTCTTATGTAGTACAATATGGATGACAGTGCATGTAATTTTGTCAATATTACATTATTGCCTTAAGTTATACTCGTAATATTAAGATAGTCAGCATCCCCTTGACTAATATTCTCAATATATTTCTATAAATATCTTTAAAATTCAATAAGTCTCTTTGCGACTTTAACGAGCATAATACACTGTAAATATGAGATAAAGTCTCATTTAACAATAATATATTTGCTCAAAGAGTATAATGCACTTTAAATATGAGATAAAGTCTCATTTGGCAAATAGCATATTTGCTCAGTCAGAGCTTTCTGTGATATTAGTACTTTCGGATATAGTACTCATATTATTCTCTTGCATTTAAAATGGGAAAATATGCATAATTATGCTCCTTTTAGTACGTGCTTTATTTCATTCACTTCGGGAAATGAAAAATATGTGCTATGTACCATTCACTTCGGGGAATGAAAAAATAATAAAAAATAGCACATCATATCAAATCGGATCAAGGATAAGCTCTCAAGAGCTATTCCGAAACACTGATATTTTAGTACTTTGAGATATAATACTCACATTTCTCTTGTATTTAAATGAGAAAATATTTCTTATGCTTAAGTATTGTATGAGTACTTGCACTTTCTGCTAAACATAAATCGCTATAAATTATTGCATATTTTATTCTGGAAGTAATCATATTCTTTTAAGGAAAAAATTAACATAAAAGATAAATAAATAATATATAAAGTAAGTTAACATAAATAAACAATAAATAAAAATAAATTAACATAAAATAAAATAAATAAAAGATCTAAAGAAAATAAAATAAATGACGGATTATTCTCTTGAAGGACTATGAGAAAATTATTAATATCCAATTGAGTTGGATCAATAACGCCATTATTTTCGCACACAAAGAAAATTTGTTTATATTTTTTTTAATTTATCATTCATGATTATGGATAAAGGCCATAACACTTCGGCGTTTGACAAATACGAGATCAATAGTTTGTACCATTGCATTGATAATATAAAGATTTTAATATGATCTATATCATTCTTGTCATCTTTATAATTCCACTTTTTGTGGATATAAGTATTATCAAAATAATCACCTTATCCATGTCTATTTTATGATCTCAATCATGATCACAATTACTAATGTGACATTTATTCTTTCCGCTATAAAATATCACATCACTTCATGGAATGGAGCGGAGACTGATAGGTATTTAAAACCCTTGTATGATATTGTGTCTATAAGACAACATTAATGTATAAAATGTGGAGTATGTTTTTCTAACATATCCTTATCAGTGATACTCTAGCACATAATTGAGTTTTATTCACTAACCATATAGTGAATTATCACGTTTGCATTTACTTCAAAGAATGAAACAAATTCAATAATCGCATGGAATAAACATCATGCTTGTATAATTGCATGGAATAAACATCATGCTTGCATAATCGTATGGAATAATCATCATGCTTGCATTCACTTCAAGGAATATCATAAATCCAATAATCGCATGGAATAATCATCATGCGTGCATTCACTTCAGGGAATGCCTCCCATAAAAATTCTTTGATCAAGACGATTTTTGTAACTTGAACTTGGGAAAAGTCTATAGTCGAGTTTTTCGACATAAAAATAGTATTGCTTTCAAGCAAATATAAACTTTATAATATTATACTATTAAATAGTAATTGATCAACCAATATATATACAATGAACAAAAATTTAATCATTATATGCGGCATTGTTAAACCAGTCCACAAGGTCCTTTAAAAAGAACTTCCTTTGAGACCAGTAGCCTCGCAGAACGGGATGTCCAGCCAATATACTCGGATTAAACCAACATAACAAAGAACATATTAATTTATTAAAGATTTAATATTTGTTCTAATATCATATAATACTTTAAACATGATTAAAAACATATACCGAATTTTTCACTATATGGTGGATTTAGTTACCAATATCTTGTTAAAATCTTTTTCGGGAATTGTTGATAAGAACCACGGTATTTGAGCCACTTTATCGCTACACAAACACCAAACAACCAAAGATTTTTAATAAATTAAAAATCAAATCAAAGATCAAGAGAGAGAAATAACCGATAATTAAAATATAATTGAGGGAGAAGAACTTATCTTTGATTTATGCTAGTAATAATTTTTTTTCAATAATTCCTTCAAGATTCGAACGATAAACGCCTCCGTTGGTTAGAGTCTCGTGCTGATAACGTGTTGTGAATAAAGTAAAGACAAGAATTAAAATAGGAGAACAAAGATGAGAGACAAAAGAGAGAGATTTGTATTATATTCTCAAAGTAGGGTTGTGTACAATGCTTTGTCCAAAAGTTTATATTTATAGGCATAAGATGGAAACCCTAATTCCAATGGGTATTAAACCTTAATAACAAAGCCCATTAAACTTTAACTTAATATATGGATATCTACCATGAATAAATATATTCATAACATTATACTATGAATATAATAATTTAAATTACTATGAATATAAAGTCAAAATTAATTCAACCTGAAACAAAATCGACTTGAAATGAACCCGACCTAAAATGGACCCGAACTGAAATCTACCCGACCTGAAATGAAACTGTCAATTATCCGATTTGAACCCGAATCGTTTGAACCCGACCTGAAATAGATCTGACCTAAAACGGACCCGACCTGAAATGGACCCGCACCCAACCCGAATCTAGTCAAAACATCAAATCAACCTGAAAATGACCTGTATCCGATTTTACCCGACCTAATAGTACCCGACCTAAAACTCATCCGAGTAACTGTTTTTATATCCTAGTCCTAAAGGTTACAGGTTCGAGCATCATTAATGACAACATAGTGATCATTGAACGATTAATGTCCAATGGTTGGGAGTATAATTTAAAACAGATACTACTATAACCATTATAGTTGAATAATAAATAAATAAATAAATAAATAAATCATTAAAGAGTTAAATATGTTTATTATTTTTGAATAAATTCATATTAAACTTAAAATAAATAAAAAAATCTATTGGTTGTGATCCGACTCTATCTTTTGTTATAATAATTATTTTTTATTCAAAATTAAATATTATAATTTATTATTTCATAAAAAGTGTTTGTGAATCAATTGGACTAACTTTGAGTTTATTTTTTATGCATAAGGAATAATTATAAAAAACTTAAAGTAAGAAGTGGACTGTATGTTGTACTTTATATTATTTTGATATTATTTTTTAATTATTTGTATCTGATATATTATGTTTTTTAAAATAAATTAACTATTATTTAAGAAATAATTTTTAAAACGAGTCTAATGATTAATCTTAGTTAAGAATTAATTCAAAGTGAAAAATTACTTCGATAAACATTTTAATTAAGTAAACCATTTAATTATAAGTCGGTTTAGAGGTTATCATGTGTCTTTTTTGGTAATTAATTCAAATTATTCAATTTGAATATATTTAAGTTTGTTTTACTAGCCCGGCCTCAGCCTGCATCTTTCTTGCTCCCTCGATACCTTTGATGTGAAATTAAAATTTAAAAATAAAAAATTTTAGGACTTAATTGGATTAAATTAAAGGTTAATTTGATAATACTTGTTTTTTTTTTCTTTTAGATTTTTGTAAATGTACATTTATTGCGTAAATTATGTTATTTGAACTTAAATCATTTAGGAGAAACAATATCATTCTTTATTACTGAAAATAGTCGATACATTTTTAATTAATAATTAAACAAATTGATAATTGAATTTAGCAATATAATTATATTTGCCATATATATCTAGGGATAGTCATGGATTGGGTTCTGGCCGACCTACACTCAATCTAAAATATTTAACACCTTCATCCGAATTCAAATATGACCCCCGACATTTTCTGATGCTCTAGTAATTACTTGAACCTGACTTAAATTTTAAAATAAAACCTCGAATTTAACTCAACTCGGCTCGACATAAATAAGCAATATTTTTCATTTTTATTAGATAAAATAGAGATTTAATTGAGAAATACAAAAGGTATTATAATAATTATTTTAATTTACTAGAAAAAAATAGGGAAATAACTAAAAAAATACTCAAATATAATCTTATAAAATCTTTAATTATAACAATTTAACAATATCTTAATTAAAAAGGTGATTTGAAAGAACCAATTATTTATGGAAAAGATTTTCTTTTTCAATAATTGACCATTGGCATGATTTCTTGCAATTTTTTAATATTAATTTCAAGTAATTATCAATTTTAAATGCACTAACTTTATTTCATATGATTGGTGGAATGGCCAAGTCCAACCTTATATGATATAAAGTGCATTGCTTTTTTACTATAAGATGGTGACTATTCACCACACATTAACCTTATCAAAATATAAAAAATGAAATAGTAAGAGATAATGCTCATAATAATTAAATCATATTCGATTAATTTGATAAATTTTTAAACAAGATCAGATGTTTAAATCATAATGTTGTGAATAAAACAAATTAAGTTAGAATAATCGTCTTATAATAAGTCTGTATAATATCTGGTCTAAAATAATCAGCTAATGAGTTGAGTACTGATAATTATATTCATAGTCGACTTCGTTGTAAATGCTCTTATTAAAAATAAATAATTAATTATAAAATATACCTTATTTTCTTAAATAAAAATCAAACTCAACTTTTTTTTATTTTTTCAAATAAATTAAAAATTTGGTGGAGAATGGGTCCACAAAATAAATGGTTGAGAAGGAGGAAGAAAGAAAAAAATAAAGTTATTTAGCTGTTCTTAGCTGTAGTTAATTATAGATTTCATGTTGAAATAGAAATACTTTGGATTTGTTTTCTTCCCTTTGTGGATATGAGAAAGTGTGTTACATGTGGACTGTGATCAAATATGGAAAACATTAACTTTCTAAATAATAGATTTCCTTCGATATATAAAGTGTTTAAAGTTTTTATTTTAAAAAAATATTTTATTTTAGAATCTAAATTAAAAATTACAGTATAAATAAAAAAAATCACTTAAAAATGAGATTGGAGAAAAAAAATGCCAGTTGCAATTAATATTTTTTTTTAATATTTTTAAGAACAGCGTGTACACTGTTAAAATTAATATTTTTAGATTAGATTATTTTTAATTTTTTTCCTAAATAACAAATTAGATAAAAATATACCAGTTATGGATAATAACAAATCTAAAAACTTAAAAATAAAACTATTTTTTTCTTCTAAAATAAGCATGCAAAATAGAGATTCATGTGGACTTTGATCAACGATTGTCAAATCTATGTTTATATTTACTTTGCATATATGGTTTATTTTTTAAAATAAAGATAATTATATTCTTAAAATAAAAGTCGGGATTTAAAATGACAAAGTTATAACATAGATATTTAGTTATTTTGTTAATTAGTTTAATTATTAGGATAATTATTTGATACATTGACGGTGAAAAATTTAGTTTTCATAAGTATTTTAGTTTTAGGGTTTAGAGACTTGTTTTAATGTATAAGATTTATCGGTTTAAGTTTATTAGTTTAGAATTTAAGGATTATGTATAAAATTTAGTATTTAGAATTATAATTTAGGGTTTGTAAGTTAAAACCTAAATCGTTAATATATTATCCTACAGCCTAAACCCTAATTTCTAACCCTAATCCTTAAATTCTTACTATTACCCCTAAATTCTAAACCTCCACCTAAACTCATAAACCTTATACCTTAAACTAAGTCTTTAACCTTAATTATTAATATTGCAATTATATTTTCTTGTGATCACAATAAAGTTTTGATTCTCTATATATTTTTATAAGATGTAATTACTAGATGAATCATGTTCACCACGTCATCTATGGTCCAAGCAATCAAGATCATCCATCTTTAAATAACTACCTAATAACTGCTCACTCATTAATTACATGTAGGAAAGAGATGATGATTCATCTTTAGAGAAAATTGAGATGAACGGTCCTGATTAATTGAAACCATGGATGACGTGTGATAAGTGCATAAAAGTACTATTTTATAGGTCCCTTTTACTATAACTATTATTAGTTTCCGAGTCAATTGAGTGACAATATGAGTCATTTCTGCATATTTTCTACAGTTCAACATTAATGCACTTAAATATATAATTTATGCAATATTTGAGAGAAAAGGTATTATTGTTATTTTTATGTCCTAACAGGTAAAATGCCATGGCGGTAGTTGCCCGGCGAAGGTTGCCTCAGCGTCAGGTTACCAAGGCAGTAAGATGGCAACTACAGTTGAGACTTGTCATCAAACATTGTAAAGACATGCTACACTGAGGAATAGCAGGTCGAACCAAGCCAAGAGAACTGTACTGACGCAGTTCCAAGTCAAGAAAAAATACAACAACCATTATGACAGTAAACCACTGTGACAACAGATACTAAGGTAGCACCTGAAAAGCAAATGTTGATATGATAGAAGATCTGAAGAGAAGAACAAATTGGACGTTTTAAGACAAGCGACATAAAGTCACGTGAGAAAAGAATCTTTATAGGAATAAACTAGAAAATAAAATAAAGATCTTTTATTTATATATTTAAGTTGTATTTTATTCTGAGTTAAATTCTTACTTTGGAAAGGTTTTCTCTAGGCCAAGCCTATAAATATCATAGCCTATGTGGAGAGGAAAGTATCAAATCAAGTATTTATAGAAAACCTTAAACTCCCTCCACCACCCCTTGGGGTTTAGGTTAGTTGTGAAAGAAAGTTTGTAATTTGTTTAGTTCTTATTAATGCAATTTCAGAATTCTTAGTTTATTTTCTCTTGGTTCTCACTCTTTCTTGCATTCGAGTTCGTAGGATAAGTTTGCGAAGAAAAATCTATTTGTCTAAGCTAGGGATAGTTAGGCTCACGAAACGAGAGAATATAGTCTTTGCTCATAGGCATTGACTAATCCCAAAAGGTTTCAACGATTAAGAGGAAACATATTATCGGTTGTTGTTTACCCTTGATTCACGTCGGGAGGTATTATTAAAACGTGACCTTCAATAGTACTCTGAATTAGGGATAAAAAGAATTCAATAAAGGATGCTCTGTCGAACTATGAGTTGTTGAATTATCGACAAGGCATAACCCCGTCAAGCCAGCTAAGGTGACCTTTTAACGACCCGCCGAGGCGGCACTTCAACCTTTTGCATTAATATAAACGAGGCAATTACATTATGATTCTACACTACGAAGCAATATAACCTGGTCCACTTCTTCATCCTTGATTTCTTGATCACTTATCTTTTATTGCTTTAATTAGTTTTCTTAGTTATAATTCAAACTCAATTTATTTGTGTGTTTAATTTTTCATTGTACAGGAACAATAAATTGTGTAAATAACGCCAACCCTCTTCGACATCTTAAATACTACAACTTGACAAAAGGTGGATGGATGCTTCGTTGTAAAATCATAGAACTCCTAGTCCTCAACAACGTGGTGAACAAGGTTCACCTAATAATTTTCCGTAATTACACATAATTTAATGAGAGTTAAGAAAATTTATAAATATCTATTATTTTCTAATTGCCTTTAAGTTATTTAAAAAAATAAATTTTCTAGGTAGAAAAGGGTGGCGTATTCTATCTAGGTGACTTGAGTTTGAGAAACTTAGCTTATAGTTGTACGTGAGTTTATTCAGAATTAAGATTAGACACATATACTACCTTATACTTAGAATATATAAAAAAGAAGAAAAAAATTACTCTTAAAGAAAATTTAATATTGGTGTATTTATAAAATAATATTCGTTTATATATTTTTAATAATTTAATAATATATAAGTATTTAAATTTAAATTTTTTTAAATAAACATTATGTTTTTAAAAGTGACGAAGAAAATTAAAACTTAATGAAGCATCCTAATTATCTCGATCCGGAACAAAAATACCATATTAAGACTTAATTTTTTTTCTTTTGTAAATAATTATTTTTCAAAATTGAACAAAATTCCAAAATGAAATGAATAACTCATCACATCAATCGAGCAAGTAATGCTTTAGAAACAAAATTGCCTCACAAAGTCATAAACCCTCACAATAAGCAATATACTAAATTTGATTATTTAACTTATAATCCCATTAAATTTTTTTTTAAATAAATCAATTTATATTATTTTTATAAAAAATAGCATTAAAATCAGGAATGTAGCCAGGATTTAGAGTTGAGGGGACAAAACATAAATATTTAAAAATAGGAAAAATTTATAAAAAAACAATTTTTTAAAAAATTTAAATAAAAAAATAAAAATGAAAAAAATTCTTCGAGATGGGAGCGCAATGTCCCTACCCATCCCCACACAACTCCGTCCCCGATTAAAACCAAATGTTGATTATATTTATTAATCGATTAATTTAAATTAGATAACTCTCTCAATTCGGTTTGTTTTATTTACAATATCAAAATTAATCTTTTGAATCTTGTTTGAAGAATTTATTACTTCGTTCCGTTAAATCAGTTAATAGTTTTGAAATATTTTTAAATAAAATATTTATATTTTTTATTTAAAATAATAACGATATTAATAATTAAAAGTAAAAATTATTAATTTTTTGAATGATAAAAATATTTATATTATTTAATTTCTTTTGACATCATATTATTTTATTTTATATCAATTAGAGGATTGTAAAATACACGATGATACCAAACTTGGAACAATTCTACTAGTACAAGTACAGTGATAAGAATCTGAAGAAGAGAAAACCGTGTTCATTATTTACTTATAATTTTACCAGGAAACAAACAGATCTTAAAGGTTAGACGTGGCGATCAGACAACATTATCACAATCGAAACGTGAAACAGTTAAAAAAAGACGGAAGCTTTAAAGGAAAAGCTAAAATCGAGGAAGGGCATGGAACATAACTCCACCACCTCCATTTGTATTTATTTAAACCTCTTTCTAATTACCCAGAACAAATCTCTTCTCTACTAATCCTGCCTTTCTTACCGCTTTACATTCTTTCATCTCTTTATTTGTTTATTTTTCCCATTCTTTGAAACCAACCAAAAAACCAGAGCTTGCAGGCTTTTTGTTTGATCTTTTACCGGATCCGACCCGGCCTGGATTGTTCCCTGTGAGCATAGAGATCCCTTTTCTGGAGAGAACAGGAAACGATCAAGGTAAGTTTTTTTTTTATAGATTTGATCTATCTGTGATTCTGTTTTGTTTTCTGGGTTTTGCTTGTAATGTTTGCAGTACTGTTCATCTAAAGTCGGGGGGTTTCCCCTCTTTGTAATGATATTTGCTTCTGTTTGTTTCCCCAGAAAATTCAAACCTTTTTCCTTGTAATTTCTACTTTAGATTCAAAGTTTCTTCCTTTTTTTAGTTAGCAGCATTGACTTTTTCCCCGTTTTTTGTAAAGATGTTCTTTTGAACATATTATTGTATGTTTGATTCTACATGTCTGATGTAATAGCCAAATTTCAGTTTTGGATTCAAAGAAATAAAATATTGACATAATTTTCTTTCAAGTTTGAACATTGCTTTGCTTCTTTTCATCATAGGAAAGCAAGTATTTTAACAATTTAGGAGTGTTTTTAATTATTTTTTTATGTAATTAAATTGGTTAAAGCTCCTTTCCTCCTGCTTTCAAGTTACTTTCTGATGTGGGACTGATTTCATTGGTTATGTTGGCCTCCATCATCATCTTTGTCTTCTAATCTCATTGATATGGAGTATAAATTATGTTTTCTTTTTCAGTTTTTCCTTTATATGTTTCTAGTTAAACTTCAAAGAGATTTTGCTTTATGTTTAAACACTGGTTTTCTTACATTGATTCTTTTCAAGGTTGTTTTGTTTTTCCTTTTGGATTTTGTGTTCTGATTTAGTGGATATGGCAGGTTAAGCTCTAAAAATCCATGGTTAATTCAGGGTTGTATATGGGGTTCTGGACAGTGAACACAGTTGTTTAAATCTATCTCTGTTTGATGATATGCTATGTTATTCGAACTTGGGTGTGTCATAAACTGTGCCCTTGTCCACATAGTCCGCATATTTTCGGACACGGGTACTTTACCTAAGGAATTTTGATGATTATGATCCTGATGGTTGCATATATATTCAGTGATAAAACTTGTTTCACCCCCTGAATTGATCTTGTGATGATGTCTACTGTAAACTGCAAGTTCTTTTTGATCTTTTTCTACAGGTAATTCAGCTTCCGGCATAAACGGTTGCATATTCG
Source organism: Abelmoschus esculentus (assembly GCA_035048815.1). Classification (NCBI taxonomy): domain Eukaryota; kingdom Viridiplantae; phylum Streptophyta; class Magnoliopsida; order Malvales; family Malvaceae; genus Abelmoschus; species Abelmoschus esculentus. The sequence continues at coordinate 15,516,317 of JAUCBN010000032.1, read as the reverse complement.
TAGTAGACAATATTTGCTGTTAACCGGGGTTCTGCAAGTACAGACTTGATGGGGAGCTGTGTATCTGCACCTGCGAAAAGAATCAAGTCTGTGAGGAGATCCCGTCGTCGGATCCGGAAATGCCGTGGGAAGGGTTCCGGTGCTATGACGGATGGAACCAAGAAAAGGAATAGTGATGCTCGTGTAACGGATATCGCTATTAGCGGATATGTACATGAGGATTTTGAGAACGGTACAATCACTACTCATAGAAAATCTTAGCTTTTGAACTCTCTACATTCCATCTCACTCAATTGCAGTGGCATCTGAGTCAAATTCATACAAATGTTAGATCATTTATTTTGGTGGATACTAATAGTTTTTGCAGGTACATTTTTGCTAAATCTAGGTTACCGAGAACTTATGAAGAAAGGGTGTAAAACACCCCTTTTTCGAAATTGAAGGGATTGCTTGTTTTATTTGATACTAATGAGTATATATGATAGTATAACATAAGCATTTTTGTAATCGAACTCGAGGATGAGAGTTGGATTAGGGTATCATACTCCGTACCCAAGTTCGATTAGGTGTCAAAAGTCAAAACACAAGTATCAGACATGTAAACTTCATTCTGTGCAGTGGACTGTCTTAAAAACAATGTCTTTGTTTTTTTTCTTTTAGTCCTTTGTCACTAGATTTTAGTATATACCAGAAATGAAAAATCGAATTTGACCAAGTTTCTTTTCTACAGGAGCTTGCCAAGAGGATGCTTGGTTCGATTCAGTTAGTATTCTTGAATCTGATTCAGATGATGATTTCATCAGCATTCAAGGAGGTAACCGACGATTAACTTTTACTTGATCAATCACCGTATAAAACTAGTAATTATCTCATCTTAGTTTTGCTGAATTTTAGACAATGGTGGGGGCAAAATATGTCACAAACTTATGATTGGTATATTTTTCGGCGTATTACATCATAGAATCTGTGTTGTTTAGTATATATTATGTACTGTTTAGTTGTTCTGTGAACAATTCTATGCATGTAATTTTGAATGGACAACAGGAAGATTAATCATCTATGTCCGTATTATATATGTAATTTGTCCGGATATTTCTTTTCCAGATGGCTTTCCGTTGGGTAATGGCATTGGAAATATGTCAAGTGGTCACCTTCAGTATGACGGAAAGGCCGATGAAATTTGCAATAGGAAGAAGAAACCGCTAGATCATCGTTACGGAAGCTTTAAAGGTCCAAAAGAGGATAGGCGTAATTCTGAAGAGAAAAACTTAAGATCGGGATTATCGAGGATGGTTTCTTCTGTGAGTTTCAATGAGAAAATTTTGAAATCGGGTACGGCTCCACATTCCCAAAGAAAGAAATCAGCAGTTTTAAGGCTTTCTTTTAAGAGGAGATCATGTGATGCAGAAGACAAACTCGAAGACTGTAAGTAATTTGGGTTAAGTTTATCTCCAAAGTTCTATTTAGTACTTTATCGAGTTTAATGATTAGTCCTAAAGTAAAAATTGTACCTATAACGTCAACTTCATTGATAACAGGTACATCAAAACGATTTCTATATCGTCCCAGAGCAGGATTTATAATTCCGTGTAGCAAGGACGAGAAGGCAAGCCGAGGATGTTGGTCCGAGATCCCTCCCTCAACTTTTAAACTTCGAGGCGAGACCTATTTCAAGTATGCTAGTGATTATCACCCTTGACTTATCGTATGTGTCGGTAGTTTTCTGTTGAAGTTCACGAATGTTGATTTATTTCCATACAGAGATAAACGGAAGTGTCCAGCACCGCATTTCTCCCCTTATACTCCAATAGGCGTCGACTTGTTTATCTGCCCGAGAAAGATAAATCATATTGCCCAACATATCGAGCTTCCTAATGTAAAAGCAAATGGGAAAGTCCCTCCTCTTCTAATTGTTAATATTCAGGTATATTTCCCTGCAGTTTAATCATTAATAAAAATGCTTCCTGGGAAATTATTTCAAGCGATTTGTATCATCTCATGTCTTCTATTGCAGTTGCCTACTTACCCTGCTGCAATGTTCCTCGGTGATGGTGACGGTGAAGGAATGAGTCTTGTTCTTTATTTCAAAATTAACGAGAATTTCGATGAACTTATCTCTCCACAATATCAGGAGAGCATCAAGGTAAAATTATAACATACCATTTTCGGGAAGTGTATATTTGATTTGTATAATATTCAGGTTATCACAGGGCATAGTGTGGTCTGTGGTATAATGGGGATAAGCATCAGTAATGTCCGTATTTTCGGTAATAGAAGTGTACCTAATCCGGTTTCTCGGGCTAAATGATTCTTAATTATTGAACTAAAATTATATTTTTGATATATGTTACGTTGTTTCCAGCTCATTCATCCGATATTATGCACTTTTTCTTGTCTCTCACTTTGTAATATCTGTTGAGAATTTCTACTTTTGCTCCAGAAAATGGTTGATGATGAGATGGAAAAGGTTAAAGGGTTCGCGATAGACTCGATTGTTCCCTTCAGAGAACGGCTAAAGATCATGGCTGGTTTGGTTAATCCCGATGATCTCAGTTTGAGTTCTACCGAGAAGAAACTCGTAAATGCTTATAATGAAAAGCCGGTTCTCTCACGCCCTCAGCATAACTTTTATAAGGTATAGTACACAAGTTTCTACTTTGTTCATTGGATTTAGACACTCTTGTAGTTCAGTCACAACTTAATTTTCTAGTATGTCAGGATTTCTTCGATGATCAAATAACGTTTTTTGTTATACTCGTGCCCGAACTTGTTTTCTAAGTTGTAACTACTAATTCATTCTTAGGATCGGTTACGAGAACGTTGATTCCAATTCTCATGCAGGGTTCTAATTACTTTGAGATTGATCTGGACATTCATCGCTTCAGTTATATATCGAGAAAGGGGCTTGAGTCATTTCGAGATCGGCTGAAAAACGGAATTCTTGATGTGGGTTTAACCATCCAGGTAGTTTGTTATAACCCACTTCTGTGCAGCACTTCCGGTAGCCGGATCACCAATAAAAACGCGAAGTAACCAAAAACCGAAAGGAATTTATACTTTAAATACAGTGAACTTACTTCAAACACGTCGATGTTTAACTTGGGATTAATGATCTTTGCCTTTGATTGACAGGCACAAAAACAAGAGGAACTTCCGGAGCAAGTATTGTGCTGTTTGAGACTAAACAAGATCGATTTTTCCGATCATGGCAAAATACCGACGCTTCGGACGGTTCTGGATGCGTAATGAGGTTGTCATTGTCATTGCCAAAGTGCAGAACAAGGAATTTAGAAACAGGAATGGAAGGATCAGTTTCATTTTGTTAAATCTCACTCATTACAATACCAGCTTTACTGCAAATATGTTTAATTGAATGCTTGTTTCTCGTATCGGCTGATACGTACCGATTTTAAAAGATATAATTAGAACGGTATTAACATCGTATCATCATATCGCTTCGGCTTTTATACCGATCGATATCGATAGGTATTAACTTCTTGATACCTATAGTTGATAAAATTAGGCATGTGCATTTGTAGCTTAAGGAACAAGCAATCACCATATAAGCTCAAACTGCTGCAACAAAAGATCATGTTCTTATAACCATTTACAGTCATTCAATTAACCAAACTTCAATGTGGAGCGAACTTGGGAAGATTACGCTCGATAATACTTCCGAAGAACGCGACACAGTCGACAGGAGCATCTTCGATGCTATAAACTAGGGCTTGAGTGCTTGCCTTACAAGATCAAAGATATATCATCTGCATAAAGATGTCAATGAACCTTCAGGCGCAAGAAATGCAGCAGGGCAAGGCAAAGCAGAAACTGTACTTGCAAAAGCTACGGCGAAGGCGATATGATTGTAGCAGTCGTGATCTGCTCAAGCCGGGGCAAGGAGGAGACGGCAGCGAGGGTTGCCGAGCAGTACATTGAAGCATATGGCGAGCTAGCTAGAACACCCTAAGTTTTGCTTCCAAGCAATGTTGTCAATCCTGCAGGGATTATGGCATAGACTTTAGATATATACAAAGACATGATAAAGAAAAAAATATTAATTTACACTGTTCGAACCGTTCATTCGAATAATAAAGTTTAAAATCACTTGTTAGATTCTAATATTTATATTATTTATTTATTTATTACTATATTTTATTTATTATAAAAAATGTCAAATTCTTATTCAAAGTTAGTTTGACCCAATTTTAAAATTCAATCATTCAAATTTATGAGGTAAGAAAAATGTGTGCTTGCCTACCCATGACCCAACATAAAAGAAAAACACGGTTCCGAAATCAGTGCCCTATTGATCGGACACCAAAAGAAACATGGACCAAAAGTGACATAACACATGCACAACTTGGAAACACAATATTAAATAGAGAAAAAAATATATATTTAGTGTAATAATTATTTATTATTTTGATACCTCAATTATTATTTTTGATAAATTATCATATCATATTTTATTTTAGTATTTTTTAATTTAAAATTGTCAGAAATAGTGGCATGGTTGAAAACAATTTAATCTAAAAATTTATCTAAATATTTATTAATTTAAATATTATTTTAATTTTTAGATTAAAATTCTAATTTTTTTTCCTTTTAGTGGACATTTTTTGAGTTTTGAAGTTTAATAAACACGTTAGAGAGTAAAGACAATCTAAAGTTTACGGATCAATCAGAGGTTAATATGAGATCCATTAAAGGATTTAAGCTCTATGATCGGGATAACAAAGAGAATACAAAGGGTAGAAAATAGATGAGACAATATTTTATGAAAATTAAGATGACGTTTTATTTAAAATTGATATGATTTGGAGTAGATTGATAATATATATAAGTGTTTCGGACTAAAACTGTGAGTATACCGAGTCATGTTATCATCTTTATTAGTTTTTAACGGTTCTGTGTATCAAAACAAAAATATAATATTAAATATTATTTTATAAAAAATTATTGAATATCAAAATAATAACGTGAATATAATTAAAATACTAAATACATAGTTTCCCTTTTAAATTATTTTAGAAACTTTTCATTATTGATTTCGCTTTAATCCATTTATTATAAAGTTATTATTTGATAATTTATTGGTATATTTTTTTACATTAAATATATTTATCATAATTTTAAAATTTAAAATTTATAATCATAAATTATAATTATTAAATTTTAAAACTTGAACTCGTAATCTTAAATTAAATCTTTAAACCTTAAATTAATCTTACTTATAAATTATAATGAATTTTTTCACAGAATAATCATACACACCAATAACTTAAGAAGAAATTAAATATGAACCGTTCCGATTCGTTTCCACAAATTGATGAAGGAAAGGACTTGACCAAGTTCAAAACTACCAGATACGAACAAAAGCATCCCACACGGCGGCAATGGCGAAAGCAGCCGGGAAAACAAGTTGGCCGCGGTTGACAAAGGTAGTCAATGAGGAGTCACTCTTGTCGTTCAACGGAGCGGACTGTGGAGGCGGAGGAGGGTTCTCGACAAGAACGGCGAGCTTCATTCCGCCGTAACAGAACCCTTTTCCGCTAATGAAATAGTAATGTCGAGTCACGTTAAGTGGAACGACATCACGTCCGGCTCCGGTGGTCCAGTTGTGAAGTGGATGATCAGAATTGCAGGACTCGTAGTCCGTCTTGTTCACCTCGAGCACGTTCATCTGGTTTCGATCGTAGACGAAAACTGAGAAATAAATGAACAAACACTAACGATCACAGGCACAGTTAGTTAACTATTAGCCCAGGTCTTTTAAAACCATAAATTCAATCAACCTTAACTAAAAAAATGTGATTCGCAGTTACTAACTTCTTTTGTTACTAGAATTCGAACATAATTTTTTTTTTGATAAAATCGAACATGATTTTTTTAACATGTAGCGCCTTAAAACAAGGCTAAAATGTAACACAGTTAAAATTATTATAAAAATTTCGATATCAATTTTTACTTATAAAATAAAATTCTTATATTTTTTATAAAAAAATTCGTACATACCAAAAAAGTAATACCGAAATTCTTATAATTTTTGTAATAATTTCATTTCGGTTTATTTCAGCATTGTTTTAACCCGATTCATCCTAAAACTTTCTAACTAAAACATGAATACTTTAAGAAAAATAAAGATTCGTAATAACATGGATCCAGTGCTTATAGAGGCTTAAAAAGATTTGATTTTAACTATGAATCTCGATTACAGAAACAACTAAAGTAAAATTTCCAGAGCTGGGGAAAACTTTAAAACCTTTTTTTCTTCAACTTTCTGGGAAAACTAAAGCGAGAATATTCTAAAACTAGCAGATAAACTATAGCTTTCCAGGGAAACAAAGAAAAAAAAAATCAAGATTTGAGACAATCAAATCATTTGAAAACAACCCAAGTCCAGATCTATCAATTTATCAACCAGAAAACCCAGAAAACCAGATTCCAGAAGTATATCTAAATAAAGATGAAGAGATAAGAATTTACAGAGCCAGTCGCCATTGTAGAAGTGTTTTCCTTTCGCCCAGACAGTGTAATTAACATTAGTGGTCCACCCCACACCTCCACCTCCGACAATGAACCTTGTAGCATCGCCTTGTTGCGCCATTAAAACTAAAGCTAATCCCAGAGCTGCCATTGCCATTGCCATCGTCATCACTTTGCTTCGGTCCATTGCTGAGTGTATTCTTTTTTGGTTTTCTTTGCTGTGGATTTGGCTTTATAAGCAAGTAGGCAGCTAAAGGTTTTTCATTTTATTTTAAGTTTTTGGGTGCTTCTAGATCCACAACTGCTTCAGATGTTTTTCTTCTTAATTTTGGGTTAAACCAAACACTTATTTTTTATGTTTAATTGTTTATATAAAAAGAAAATTTTTTTATCGAACGGGTCGAATATCGTTCAATACTATTAATATTGAATATTGTTAAACAATATTAAATTGATTAATAAAAATTAAAAATTTAACAAATTCAATATACAATTAATAAAAAAGTGATAGACTCAATATAAAATTATTAATTTTATGTTAAGTTCTTAAGATTTTTAATTTTTATTAATTAATTTAATAATGTTCAACAACATTTCACATTATTAGTGTTTAACGATATTTGATGCATATAGTAAATTCATCTTATATATAAGTGTGACATTATTTTGTTTACAGTAAGTGTGACACTATTTTGTGACATTATTTTAAAAAATAAAGGGTAAAAATAATTTAAAAAAAATATTTTAGATTTATTTAATTTAAAATATAAATGTTTGATATTATTGTTAAAAAATATTTTTAAATAGATAAAATATTTATTATAGTGATTATAGTAATATCTGTTCTAATTTATATTTTATTTTTAAAGTCCAACCTCTAAACAAAGCGTCACATTTGTGGTTAAATTGTAGTTAATGCTAAAAAAGGAAATTAAAAATGTATTAATAATCATTTAAAAAATACTAATAATTGATTTATATTAAAAACTAAAAATTAGTATCTTATATTTATGTCTTTTTCATTTTCTAAAACTAAATTAAACAATTTCCTTGATATCCATATATTATTTTATTTCTAAAATAATATTCTTTTAAAAAGACAAAAATAAAACATATTTTGACCAATTAAAATGAGTGAGAGTGACCCTTCATAGTTGTACTTGTCATAATAGTTGTCTAGGGTTTCCCACCCTCTCAAGAGCCTGCCTTAATTAAAGGGCAACATTTTTTCCCCAAACCTAACATGAAAAATAAAGATTCATGTCATTGTCAAATCTAGAGAGGGGCACATAAATTGTATAATTATCTGATGCAGGTGACAATGGTATTAACCTTAACCCTAACCCTAATTTTTTAGAGACCATTGATATTTATTTGCATATTTTTGTTCATAAATATTATGCTTGTAGGATCATCACATTTATAGTGGATGATTAAAGCTACACATAACAACTTACCAAAAAGGAGAAAAAATATGTAGTTTTATATATGAATTTACATATTTGTTCGAATATAGTCAAAATGAATCAATATATTTATATAATTATGATCAGAACCAGAGATGGACCTAGGAAATACTAAGGTGCAGTTAAACTCCCTAAAAGTTTTAAGTTGGCATAAAGATAATTTTAACCCTTAAAGTTTATAATTTTTTCCATTTTGACCTTTATTCTTTTTTTAAGATAAATTTAGTCCTTAATGTAAATATTTTTTACAAATATCTCATTTTTTAACTAATGTGATTGATTTGATCGTTAAAAATTAACGATAATAATATGTCATATTGTTGAGTTGATCGATCTTTGGAAGATGGCCAAGAGAGGGTGAATTGACAATTAAAACATTGGTGGGGGAAAATTTCGGTAAAAATGTGAAAAATGAAGAACAAGTGATTTATAGTGGTTCAAGCTTCGAACAAGCTTTACATCCACTACCTTAGCTCCCACTAAGGATTTTGAAACCAATTCACTAATTAAATTCGACATTTTTCTCGGTTCAAGGGATAACCGTTACAATTCAAATCAATTCTTCTACCCAAGAATTGATTCAACCTCACAAGATGATACAAAGGAATAAAGACAAATAAAAAGATCTCTCACAAGACAAATATTGCCCCAATTACAAATGAACTCTCACCAAACTCAATTTTACAAGAATCAAAATGAAGTACACAAGTTGGGAGGCTAGGATTGACAATGAAGTGCTTTGAATTGGATTTGATTGCTTGGATGTTGCTTGAGGTTCAATCATCCTTAATGCTGTTGAAAATGCTTCATTTTACATACAAGAATCAAAATTTAAACGGTTTTTGTTGTGGTTGCTGGGAATGTAAATAAGGCCGTTGAGACTTCATCTACCACTCATAAATGCACTCTGCAGCAGGTAGTATGGAAACACGGGCTACCTGTTTCGAAACAGACCAAAGTAGAAAGAGTCGTTGTGCATTTAATAGAGGGGGTATCGATACATGCTTCGATACCTTTATGAAACTGTAAGGTTGGGTATCGAACCATGTTTCGAAACAGGCTAACCACCAATCAGAAAAATTAACTGCCACTAACGGTCGACTCATTTAATGTTAGAATAGTTGTTGGGGATTAAAGGGTGTATCAATACTGGTATCGATACGTGGAGTCAATTTTTAAATGATTTTTAAAAATTATTAAAATCTTCGAAGTGGTTCGATACATGGATCAAAACAGATGTTGACAGTGAGTAAAAGGTATCGAACCATGTTTCGATACTTGTTCTTGATCTCAAGAACAAGGCTTTGAAAAACCCAAGTGTATCGATACTTGTTCTTGGGGTATCGATACCCTCGTGCAAAAAGACTTAGAAACTTTATTTCAAAGTTCTTGGTTTGACTTTAAAAATACAAGTTTGACTTAGGGACTTAAAAATTTATTACAGAATAGTCCTTATAATTAATTGTTATATCAAAATCAAATTTAGTTTTACACATATATATATACGTAGAATGGCGTTTGAGATTTGAGAATGTTTAGTAGCCTTTTATTTTTAGATCTTATTAATTTTTAATATTTTATTTAAATTTTAATTGTTTTATATTTTATGTTAGAATAAAATTATATTTTACATGTATATATTTGTCATTATCGTTAAAAAGTTTAACGATATTGACATGTCATGTATATGTAGAATGAGGTTAGATGCTATATTATTTAAAATATATTATCACATGCATTTGACATGTCATTATCATTAAATTTTTAACGGTTAGTCATCATGTTAGTTAAAAATAATATATTTGTTAAAAAGACATATTAAAGGCTAAATTTATCCAAAAAAGAATGAGTATTAAAATGATAAAAATTATAAACGTTAAGGGTTAAAATTATCTTTATGCCCTTTAAGTTTCTTATATTTTATACATTTTCTTTGTATTTTTTATTAACAATCTAATTATGTACCTCTAAATTCTTGTAATTTTACACTCCTACGTTTCTAATATAATTTCTTGATAATTCTAGGTTCGTCCCTGATCAGAGTCTATAAGACCGATTGATAATTGTATAACAATTTGTATAAATATATTTTCATTTTCCTCCATTGATCAATCTCCAACATCAACAGTATGACATCAATCTTTTTATGAACAGGCAATGACAACTTGAGTACCTATAAACTTTCTAACATGTTTCTGTTTCATCATAACAGCTAAACATAAAACCTGCTTAAATTCCTTCTGGTCCGTCTAGCCTTCTCAACAGGTACTCGACCTGGACTTCCTTCGTCAATGGCATGATCCAGTCCCCGTATAAGTCGGCGACCAAGCTCGGGTTTATTTTGTAAACCGTATCGCCATCGTTTTTGCATGTATCATCCTGCACTACTTGTCCATAGGTTCTGGTTTTCATTTCTACTCTTTTCTTGATAGATTCTTCGACCGAGGGGAATGTCAGCAATGTCATCAGCATATCCCTGTCCTGCAAAGATGGGAGAACAAATAATATGAACACACTCCAAAAATGCTTCAAACGAACAATTCCAGGAATGGAACATAGATGTCATAAACATGAAACAATACCTGTTCTCTAATGGCAGTTCGATAAGCATCGGGCGATGTCCGGAATTTACATTCTGCAACAAATTTTCCGTAATGAATTCTCTTCGAAAGAGCCTGCAATGACACAAGACTGATGAGCATCCAGCAGTTTCAAGAACATCAAGTTTGTTCGATACAACCAACAGCTTGATGGAAGAACCAATTGGGTATGAGATCTAATAAGGTTATTAATGTGTTTCAGGCGATATCGATTCCGAGGATAATATTTTACCTCGTCCTCCTCTTCTACAACTTGTTCTTGCATCCTCTATGAGAGATAATCGTGAGTTATCTTTCATTGAATTTAAGTTAGGTGGCAGAGTGTTTAGAGGAGAAGATTTAATCTATAACTTTACTTCGTAGGTTCTAACTCAGTTAGACCTAGAGCTAGTTTAGATCGTGGAGGTGTCATTACCGACGTTAGAGCTTTGACCGTTAGGATGTGTGTTCTCTTTTTGTACTAAATTATTTCTGTGAAATATTCAGTAATTTGCTTGCTTATTTTTGATGCAACTTTGAGATGCCATGCATACTGTGTTAAACAATGATAAACTGGGATTTTAAAGAAATTATCTGGAAATCTGAACTCTGATCCTTATATTTAGTACGATACAACTGTGATGAGATTTTTCTTTTACATTGATACTTGTACATGCACGAGTTGAGACTGTACGGAGGAAGAAGTGGTTTGAACACATTGTGATTGGAGAAATACAGGTGACGAGTTTTGGAGCACTACCTCTATCGTGACGGGTGACACTGTGATTGCAGTATGTAGTTGGAGTTGTGTTTTGTGTTTAACATATTATCATGCATTGAGTTTTCATGTGAATTATATTTTCGTGAGATATTTCTAAGATTGAGTTATTGCACTTTAAAGACACTCTAGGCTTTATAGCTCACTCACCTGTAGCCGAGTTTACGGGGTTACATTATTCAACCAAGATATCCCTCTCCAAGATTTCAAGTTGTTCATACAATTGATATCATGCATATGAGTGTGTGCAAGCAAGCATAAATTGGATCGTAAATGCACATGAGACTTGTCTTAAATATTTACCTGCAAACACATGGTGTCACAAACGGCACTAGATCCACAATTTCCATCATCTCCTTCCTTAACTAATCTCGGAATAATATTTCCGAAGTACAATTGCCACACTTTCGGATTTATATTGATTGCATCGGCAATGGGATGCAGTACCTGTTGATTGTAGGAGAAAAACGTTTCAGCAAGAAGGTAAAATCATAGCATTCAACAGCAAAAGAATCTGAATGTCCAAAACATACATGCATATTATGGACAATGAGAGATAAAGATCATGTGAAGAGGATTAAGTTCTTTGAACAGAATGCCATACTGTATCATAACAGATAAGATTATACCATTACTCCGACATAACAATTTAAGTCTATATTCTCATGATGGCATCAAGTGCATCATTCATCACCAAAAGCACCTGTGCTTGATGCATATTCGAAAAAAAAGTATCAGACACGACCCTCCAAATACGGGGAAAAACTTCAAAAAATGTTGAACATTCCTATGTCGGATACATGTATATCCCACACTTACACTAACAAGAAAGAAGGGTCATAGAGAAGTACTCCCCAAGTCCTTCAAGAGGGTACTTAATACCAATTTCGTAGCCGATGGCACTAACAAATACTTGAAAGTTCCAATAAAACTCATATCTACCAGTATACTTCATGTGCAAATGTGGACAAGGGAGCAATGAACATATGTCTAATGCCACTGCAAAATAGTGATAAAAAGTAATGCCTCCTATGACCTGCGGGTATTCCAAAGGCGGCAACAAGGGGTCCGGTAGTTCATCTGGGAAGAACGGATGCTCATCTGGGCTCTTGTATCTTCCAACCTAATGTACAATTAAAGGGTTTATCAGAAAAACAGCTAGGATTTAGCTATACTTATTTCCTTTCCATGCTTATTGAATCTGACATACCTGGGCATGAAGCTTTTCAGTTTCTCTAAGCATGTACTCGACCAAGGATCCATGGAATCCCTCCATTGAAAAGGAATCAGGGTCATATGTACTCTCATTATAACAATATTGAGCCCTCTCTAGAAGGCTGAATATTATGCTGTCCTCTTGTCAAATTAAGGAGTACCTCACAGCATTGAGGGTCAAGTTCTCGCTCTCGTCCACTCTCGGCCTTGTCGGCATAGTCGACCTAAAGAGATGTTACCAAACATTAAGTCATCAAAAACTTCCATCAAATGTCAAAAGGGAATCAGCTACTACACCATGGAAACACCATACAGATGGGAAAATCTTGAGAACATAATTATTTGTATTAATATGCATCTATGTTGTTCCCAGAAGTATAGAAATTAATGCATTTAATCAAAAAAGCAGACCAAAAAGATAACATGTTGCCTGCTGCACTCAAAGCTGAGTTTTCCAGAATAAAGGAAGAACATCCCTTCCAAGATTTAAAGAAAATTACAGAGGAAACCGAATTCAACAATTAAAATGCTTTCCATATCATAATTCAACAGCCAGGAAAACATTTTCTTGCCAAACATCAGAAAAAAGAAACAATTAGAATCCAAGAAATCTTACAATGGAATTATGAACAACAGGCATCAAAGTCAAAGCCGTCCATTTCCATACACAACCAAAAGGCAAAAGAACAGAATAAAGATGAAAGCAAGAATCACATTTGAACAATCTAAAAGCCGATTCTGGATAAAGAACAAAAGAAAAGCCAAAAGGATCGATCTTTTTCCATACCCAATAGAGTTGGTAGAAGCATGGAGCGATTGAACATCTTTCTTGGACAATCTTGCCGGATTATGCATCTTAAAGATGGGGAATTCCTTGGTTTTTGAAGTTAAAACAAAACTGGGTCTTGAAAACTTGGTAGCCTCATTACTGGCAAACGAAGGTGGAAAAGAAACACTAAGTAACTTCGCCTCCATTGATCTTGAACAGAAAAGACACTAAAGAATGCAGAAGTTTGAAGCTCTCTTTTTTGGGTGGAAAAGTTTGAACCTTTGAAGCAATGAATTCACAAGTAGGAAGGTTGTGTATATATGTACAGAAATATAATTTAAAACATAATTAGACAAGTAAAAGAAAAAGGGTGATTCGTGGGTTCATATTTGTGGTGGGTGAGTTAGGTGGTTGAAAGTGGCAATGGAGTTTGGTGGAGAACAAGGATCCAATACAAAAAATCAAGTTGCATCGACCGTAAAAGTAAAAGGTAGAATCTGTCATAGGTTCAAGTATTCTTTTAAAACTCAAATTTAATCCTTATATTTTAATTTTTTCAAACAATAAGTTCCTACAGTACTGTCTTGGATGAGTTAAAGAAGCTCGTGAGCTGCTCGAACTCGACTCGATCAAAATTTGGTAAGTACTCAATTTAAAACTTTAACGAGTTGAATCGAATAAAATCTAACTCAACTCGATAAATTCGTGAGAAACTAGTTAATTTTTTGAAATATTTTTTAATAATTACTTTAATATTATTTCATTGAAAAAATAAATTTAAATAATAATTATTAATTTGTGGATTGTTACTTTAATACTAACGTGTTAGTTTAGTATATTTGTAAATTTTTAGTTTAGAATTTAGACTTTGAAATGTTTTATACCCTTTTGATATTTTTTGGTTAAATTTATTAATTTATGATAATATTAAACTTCATATAGTCATATAATATTATTAAATTTTACTTTTAATTAAAAAATTAGAATTTTTACTGAGCTTAATGAGCAACGAGTTGAGTTAAGCAACAAAATATTTTAACGAGCCCGAGTAAAGCACAATTTTAACGAGCTTAATGAGCAATGAGTAGAGTCGTACAATAATTTTTTTAACGAATACGAATCGAATACTACCCAACTCGTGATCGACTTATTTGATAAGCACCTTTGTACTATCCTTTCAAACAAGTATAATTTTTTTAGTTTAAATAAATCTAATTTATTGACCGCTTAATTTGAATCATATTGTAACGAGATCAACATAAAATCGATCTTTTTAATTTATTTTTTTGAAAAATTCTACGACGGACGTCAAACACGCTGAACACCATTAATGATGAACACCGTTGAACATTATTAAACTAATTAATAAAGATTAAAAAATTTAAGCACTCAATATATAATTATAAATTATTTAAAATAATTTTTTTATTAAATTACTTTATATAGATTATTTTATTTTTTAGAATAATTGAATAAATATTAATTTAAATTAATTTTAAAAAATAAAAAATTCTAAACTCTAAACCTTAAAACCAAAATCCAAAACCAAAATTACTAAACATTAAACTTTAAACTCTAAAATATAAAATCTTAAAACCCTAAATCTAAAATCTAAAACCCTAAAATTACTAAACCATCAACACTAAATCTAAACCCTAAAATTACCAAAACCTGTATATCTAAATCTTAAACTAATTTAAGGTTTTAAGTTTAAGGTTTATACTTTTTAGAGTTTTAATTTTTTATTTTAGGGTTTAGATTATGATTATATTTTTAAATTTTAGTGTTTATGATTTTATTGTTTTAAAGTTTATAATTTTTCTATTTTAGGATTTAATGCTTAGGTCTTTAGGTTTTGGATTTAATATTTTTTTTAAATTAAAAATAATTTAAATAAATTATTAAAAAAATAAAATATAATATATATAATTTGTTTTAAATTTTATTTTAAATAGTTTAAAATTATATGTTTAGTTCTTTAAAATTTTAATTTTTATTAATTAATTTAATAGTGTTAGACGGTATTCATCGTTAGTAGTGTTCAACAATATTCGACACACTTAATATATTCATCTTGTTTTTTTACATTTACAATAAAATAATTCGACATTCAAATAATAAAATTAACATTGATTTATGTAATTGCTTTTATTACCATTTTTTAACAGAGCTTTTATTACAGTTTTTTTCCTTTTAATACTAATGAGAAAACCCTAATTTATAGGGTGGCATTCTTCTCTCAAACAAAAGCAAAAACGACAGCGTTTTGCTGTGAAATTATCTTCATCCAGTTCTTTTAGAAACCCTATCCATTCTATAAGAAGCTTTTACCTCAACTTCAACACTGCAACTCCTTGGCGCCATTAACAACTGCCATTTCTTTTCAAATCTCTGTAAAAATACCCAGAGAAAAGGAGGGGATGAGTTCTTGCAATAGTCTAATACGTACATATTTATCGAATCTTCATTGTAAACTTGACTTAAACCCTAAACCCTTCTTTCCTCCTCTTTCACTTCGCCCTCTTACTTCAGGTATGTTTCATTGCAAAACTATGGAACCCAGAATTGTTTGAGCCTCAGATTTAAAAACCCATATTTTGTATTTCTTAATTTCATGCTCTTTTATGGTTAAATGTGAGGCCTTTTTCTTTTCTGTTTTTGGTTAAATTTAGTGGCTTTCTGAAAAGCATTCGCTTTTGTTTTATGATTAATTGTATTTAGATGAAAGAAACTATCCTTTTATTCATCTTAATTTGCTTTTCTTTTTGGTTAAATGCAGTTCCTTTATGCAGTTCAATTAGTTCTAGTAGAACCCATACGAGGTCTTACTCGGCTATACAAGAAGTAGCCCCTTTAGAAGATGAATCCCCGGAAGAGTTGACAAAGGACACCGTGGAACACCTGCTGACTCACCAAGATGATGTTGCGAGGTTGATGAAAATGGAGAGGAAATTGGGAATGAATACCCAGAGTAACCGATGGTTTCCGTACTTCGATAGGTTTAGGTGTGGGAGTGAGTCCCTGAGCAGCAGGGAGGTTATAGAGGCGATTGGACCTGCCTTGATGGAGGAGAGGAAAGAAAGGCTGAAGAGGGTGGTGAGAAATAGGAGCTATTCAGTTTGCTTGGTGGTGGAAGGGCTGTCCGATTTCGGCAATGTTTCGGCCACATTCAGGTCTGCTGATGCACTTGGTTTGCAGTCGGTTCATGTCGTAGCATGTGACAGCTCTAAAAGGTGGTAAGATTATTGAAGCCAAAAAGGGTTTGGTTTTTGGTTGATGGTCGTTTAATGTCTTGCTTAATGTCTGGTGTTTTTAGTTGGTTCAATCAATCAGTTGCTTTCCTAACATCATTTGTTTATTCAGATACAGAGAGAACCGCCATGTTAGCATGGGTGCAGAGAAATGGTTGGATATCGAACTTTGGAATACTCCCAAGGAGTGTTTTGAAGTTTTGAAATCACGTGGTTATCGGATCGCTACAACACACTTAGGAATGGATGCGGTATTGATTTTTTTTCCATCTTTAATGGTACTTCTTACTAAAATTTTTATTGTTAGGATAATAATTGTATTTATGCTGTATCAGATTGCACTCTTTTTCTCGCAAATCAGGGTTTCAGTCATGGACAAAAAAAATTAAAATCCTTATCAGCTATATGACCCTTGATAATTAAAGTTCTAAACTTCTAAGCCGGAGCTAACTATGTGCAGGTGTCCATATATGACATGGATTGGTCAAGGCCGACTGCAATTGTAGTTGGGAACGAAAACAGGTAACTTACATTGTTACCTTTTCGAAACTTCTCATAATTTTTGTTTGGTAGTTTGTGAGTTTCCGAAGTTGTCTTCTGAGTTGACTTAAAATTTCCGTAGTTTGTAACAATATCATATGTCTATCTGAAAACAAGGTATGGAAACAAAGACAAAAGTATCACAGGTATTTTATGATTTTCTCATTTCAAGTCCATCCGGTACCTTGGTTTCGTTGATGTGTTTCAGGTCTTGTAATAGGATTATGTGTTGTTCTTTGTCATGGTTCTCGGTGCGACTCTCTTTTCACGTTACTTGAGTTTTATGTGGCCCTGATTGCAGGGGAATAAGTGATGAGGCACTGGAACTGTCGGATTTGCATTGCAGTATTCCGATGAAAGGCATGGTTGACTCATTCAATGTTTCAGTGGCCGCAGGCATAGTCATGCACCAAGCTGTTTGCGACAGAACAATGCGCCTGGTAATATTTGCTGCTTAAAATCATAGACATCTTCGTACTTCACGAATCATCATCATTCTATCTTTTAATAAATCATCCGTGATTAAAGAGAGAAGAAAATACCTGCACTAATCCCTCCAAAAATCGACTCAACCCATCGCTCTATTCTTGTTTCTACTCTAGTCCATAGACATAAGAGTTTTTGTTGCATAGTGACCACAAACAAAAATCTTCAGAAACTAAAATGTTCCTGTTTCAACCCGGCTGGAACATGTTCAACCATTTTCCCTCGATGAACCGACGAATATCCTCCGTCTATCAAGTCGTGGAGTTTTTTTTCTCAATTAATGTTCCAAACATTGTGATGTTGGAATACTTTTTTATCTGCTTGCGTCGGTTTACTTTTGCCTATTTGCAGTTGTTCCGAGTTTCAGACGGTATCATATTGATGGCCATTGAGTCTTGCTTGCACTACATAACTATTAACTATAGATACGCCCTCTCCATTACATAATCTGCCGCCCCTTTCCTCGGTTAAAGTACATGATCTCAAATCTGAAATAGCTATTGTTCTAATGGAGAGGGCGTATCCCTCTCCATTACATAATCTACCACCCCTTCCCTCGGTTTAAGTACAGGATCTCGAATCTGAAGTAGCTATCATTCTAATGGTCGGGTTCATTCCGAACATAGTTTACGAGATCTATATATATATATGAAAATAGTAGTACCTCCTCATGAAGATGTTTGTCCACTTCTGTTTTTCTAAATTACCTATATTTGATCCCACACAGGGTTGTCATGGTGATCTGAGCGAGGAGGAAAGCCAAATCTTACTTGCAGAGTTCTTGTTGCGTCATAATCATAGCTCAATCAGCATAGCTCACGAGTATGCTAAGCGGAAGGCCAGTCTACCTCCCATAGCAAGACTATGAGGGAGCAGTCCAAGGCCTTAATAGAGGATTTATGTAAGATTACGACACAAGGTCGAACATTATGAATATTCTCTTAGGAAATTTACAAAATTAATCACTTTTAATTTTTTTTTTTGCTCATTTTATTTTGGTTATTAAATTTTAATTTTTTTAAATTTAATCGTTTGACTTTTTAATTTACTCATGTTTTGGCCACTCTCGGAGATATATTATTAGGTGAACTATGATGTTATTAGGTGAACCTTGTTTATCACGTTATCTATGGTCCAAGCAATCAGGATCGTTGATTTTTAAATAATTACTCAATAACTACTCACCCGTTAATTACACGTAGGAAAGAGGTGATATTCACCTTAAAAAATTGAGATGAACGGTTCTGATTGTGTGAGATCTAAAAAAGATGATTTATCTCGAAATCAAAAGAAGTCGAAATGAGAAAGGTTTTCAAAAAAAATAAATTTTGCGGTCATTTACTCGTTAATTATTTAATTGTAAAATGATTACAATATAAGTAATTTTAAAGTTTAATAATTAAATTAAAAAATTTAAAATTATAATAACTAAAATAAAAATGAAAAGAAAGTTCAATTGTAAAATATATAATTTACCCTTCATATATTTCACAGAACTTTTTATTAGAAAAGATCAAAAGAATAGATTTATATAGATGTTTGATATTGTTTTGGATCTTAAGATGACAACAAGATGAGACAAGACAATTTTTTATTTTAATCTAACTTAATTTTTATTTATATGTACTCAAATTCTTTTAATCAAAAATTTATCTAGGGGTAAGTTATATAACATTTTACGAAATTTTAGATGATGCATTGTTTATGTTGAATTTTTAATCTCTAATTTAAACATTAAATTTTAATTTTTAATTTATTTATATTATTGGACTATTAACTTAATGACGATACAATAAAATGATTAACGATTATCGACGTGTAAGCTAATATCGTTGATATTAACCCCGTTTTAAGAGAAATTATATTATGAGTAAGTCCCATCACGTTATTCATGGGACCAATCACTAAAAATCACTCGTATAATTATTTTTTATGTCATATTTTTTTAAGTGAATCTTCACTCGTATTTACTGTTAATTCATTTTGAAAACAGTTTTTCAAGTGAAGATTCAGAAAAATATGACAAAAAATGGTGAGATGTATAATTTTTAGTGGTTGGTCCATAAACACATAATGAGATTTACTCATGATATAATTTCTCTCGTTTTAGTGTATGTGTTTTGATGCTAAAGACTAGAATTTAGACTTGTGAGTAAAAAAGTATAAAACTACGTCGTTTTATTATAATTGTAGCTATTACAAGTTCAATGATAGGAAGTGCACAAAACATACAAATTTAATGGTATCCAATGTAATTTGTCCTTTTATTAATATTTTAGTCTCTGCTTGACCTTAACAAATCCAATTCACATCCAAGTACAAAACTTTTAACAATTTGTGTGTTTCTGCAGAAAAAAACAATCCAAATCATAAACTCAGCATGTACAATTACTTGTTGTTTCATTTGTAAACAAATCTTTGGACTTCAAATTTCAGAACAAATTCATTACTTTATCATCATAATCAGATGACAAAGACCCAGAGCGACTCGGATTTGCCGGACCGAAAAGCAATTCGACGCAGAATGCAGGGCCGCATATTGATCTGCCTGCACTCCCAACTTTGTCCAGATCACTGATCTTAAACTGCCAAAATGAAACAATGCAGTAAGTTTCTTGGGACATACCGGTTTACGAATTGTCGAAAATTTATCGGAACATACCTGTAACAAGCTGTTCTTGATGAAGGCCGTGTTGAAACATGTGTAAAAAAGGCGTCCTCCAATCATTTTTTGATAGAATATGACACGCACGTCTCCCTTAACCTGTTGAATCCAATCATATGATAGTGTTCAGACATTAAGCATATGCATGTAGGCATGTAGGTTACATATTTGGAGTATTTCGAATTCGAGTTCGACATGATACATCGTAGAAAAGCAGACACATTAGGGTATTGATGCAAGCATTGCAAGTGACTTACTTCCACGGGTGTCTTGAAACAATAGTCAAGACAGTTCTTCTGATACAATACTGGACTCTCTGTGTCCATTTGGATGACGACACGAGGTTCTTCCGATTTCAGTGCAGCCCCTTCTTTGTCCCCTTCGACATATGACAGAAAGTACCGAGGACTGCAGCTCCCTTCAGATCCTTTTTTGATTTCTCGGCAGCAACCCTTGGCGATTTCCACCTGTGGCTGGTACATCTGATTCGGGATCTGCAGAACAAGGTTGTAGGCTTGTGAAACCGAGCTCATTTTATATCATGGCACTTTGTTTGGATTTGTGAGTTTACCTCTTGGAGCTCGGAGACAACAAAGAAGACAGAGTTGGTATTAACCGTGTCGTAAAGTCGAATTCGTCGCAATTCTCGGCTACATCGTTGAGGCAAGTTCACATCTGGAGTTCCATTGCCAATCCCCCTAGGAAAAGAAAGCATCTTTTCCCAATACCCCACATAACAACGTTGGCTTGGAATAGAGACCTATCAACACAAGTGAATGGATATAAAACCATTCTCTAAAGCATGTTAATGCAATGAAATATATATAAAAACTTTATTATTCGAACAAAATACTTCGAGAAAAATAAAGAGTCGGAGCAACATAGCTACTTACTCCTTGATTGTTAGTGGTCCGCTTTTGGGCGTATAACTGAAGTGCTTCCTCAGCTGACATTCCAGTGTAAACAAGGTAGGCACATACCATTAAGCCCGTTCGACCTTTGCCTGCCTGCGAATTCGGTGAAGAACATCGAGTTTTAAACACAAGAACATTATATAAAAACTCGGGTTTAAGTATAAACGTTCAATCTTTTACAAAAAAGAGTTTGCAATTTGCATGTAATACCATGCAATGCACGACTGCAATATTTTTAGGGTCCTTTGCTAGCCATGAATGAACACTCTCACAGAACTTCTTCATCATTTCGAAGTGGGGAACGTGATTGTCATCGAAAGGGAACCTCTCGACTTGACCATGAAAGTGTGACGGATCATAGTCTTCTTCTATGCACAAATTATAGACCTGAAAAATTGAAAACAGAAATCTTAGATCATTCAGTCATCTCTGCAGAGAAAACTTGTAAAAAGAAAGGTACATGAAGATCTATGTTTCTCCAATTCATATAGGTAAGATACATTAAAACTTGGTAGCCGAATATCGATCGACTACTCTGTAATTTCCTACTTGTAGAGTGACCTAAGGCAGGCAGATTGCAGATACATACAAGCATGTTTGGTACACATTCAGGTATAACAATTACACCGGAGTCGAAATAACATAGTTTACCTTGTAATGCCCCTGATGTCTCATTTCCAGCACAGACTTGACCTGCCATAGAGGATTCCGATACACTGCCCGCATACGTTCAGCAGGGAAGGACATAGCCAACACACGATCAGTTATATATGACATGTCGAGGTCGTATCCACCGACTATGATTCGCCTTCTTTTCTTGGACACCAAGTTCCTGATCCAAGAACTCGCTGAAAGATACGAAAACACCGGACGCCGGACAACAAGAGGGCTGTTTGCACCCTTTACTGGCCCTGCCTTGGAAAACTTCAACCCCATTTCCTGATACAGCTGACACAACAAGTTCAGAAATCAAAAGCACCAATGGGGTTGAACATGAACTATTTGAGTCAATAACTCAGAAAAGGGGAGGGAAACAATACCTATGAATCCCACAATTGAAATCCCTCTTGATAAACAATCTGGGAAACTCAGAAAAATGGTTTGAATGCTTCACCAAGGCAAATTGGAGTGTCGAGCTCAGGGAGGCCACCAGGAGATGAATGTCGATGGTAATTGAGATGATGAACACCATCTTTCATATTGGTTCCGTTACATCCCCTGATGGAAAGAGACAACTCATAAGTGGGATTTTTGGGTGTGGTTTTATTCTAAATTTGGATGGAACTCTGACATCATCTCTCAACCCCATATTTGGAGTCAATTCAGGCGATAACTTTGGTTGTTTTCAGGCAATTTAGACAAAAAAGTGTCTAAACATGTCAACCAAATACAGTTGGGGTAACTGAAATTTGTAGGACGGTTTGGATGCCAGGGTGGTCTTTTTCACATTTTTTTTTTCCAAGTTGTTTTCCTGTTGTGTTTATTTTAGAATATGCTACTCGAGTTTTATCATTTTGAAATTGCCTTCTAGAATAGATTCAATCAAGTTAGAATTTATGTACCATTAAATTATAAAATATATGGCAATGTCTAATTTGGATAAGAAGTGAGGACCCTTTAGGCCACGCATGTAACTCAAAATTCTGACTTCGTCCCTGTTGATATGCAGACACTTTGATCTTCATTAAGGCTATAAACCCATGGTTGCTTGATTTATCTTTAGACTACTCATGCTAGGGGAGATGTGAAGCTGCATCCTTTTCTATGAAGCCCCACCGCATGTAAACAAATTCTAATTTTTCTACCGTTAATATCAATTTTCTTTATAATAGTTGTTCCTAGAGATTATGAATTCGAGCACCAACGATGTTAGCAAAGTGATTGAGCGATCAATGTCAAATGGTGAAGATTATATTGTAGAACAGATACTACTGTAATCACTATTAGCTTGTTCAAAAAAAATAATATGTAGGGGGTGTATTCGGTTAATTCCGTCGGTGGTCGAACCAAATTAATCGAAATTTTTAAAATCTTAACGTTAATCGAACCAAATTTTTTTTACCGAATTAATCAAACCGAAATTATTTCTGTTAATTAGCCGAATTAACCGAAATTTATTATAAATTTTGGTTAAATTACATAATAAGTCACTAAATTATGCTAAAATAATTTTTTAGTCACTAAAATTTTATTTTATACTAATTTAATATAAAACTTAGTGACCATTTTATAATATAAAAATTTAATGAACATTTTATAATTTTTTAAAAGTTAAATGACTAAAAATTAATATATATAATTTTTAATATATATAATTTCAGTTAATTCGTTTAATTAACCGATTTTAAACTGAATTAACCGATAACCGAATTATATAAAAAATTAACCGTTAGCCGAATTTATTAAAAATTAACCGAAATAATTTTGGTTCGATCAATTAATTCGGTTAAAATCGAACAATACACACCCCTATTAATATGTATTTTAGAAATAGTTCTACAGTTAATATAAGTAAGCTTATAATACTTTGTTAGTATTAATATAATATAAGTAATTTCTAATAATTTGTTACCGTTAATATGATGTAAGTAAATCTCATAAATAACTCATTAAAAATTAATAATATTTTTTAAAAAAATTCGTAATAAACGAGTTTTATAAATACAAGTATTATCTTTCATCATTTCATATTTTAAAATTAATTATATATATATTTATTTTATTATAATTTAATTTAACATTGCATCCTTTGACTATTAAAAGTTATCTACCAATTAAAAAATTAATAAATTAGTCA
Source organism: Abelmoschus esculentus (assembly GCA_035048815.1). Lineage (NCBI taxonomy): Eukaryota > Viridiplantae > Streptophyta > Magnoliopsida > Malvales > Malvaceae > Abelmoschus > Abelmoschus esculentus. The sequence continues at coordinate 15,492,371 of JAUCBN010000032.1, read as the reverse complement.
TAATTTTTGAGAACCTTACGAGGCAAACAAGGATGCTCTTGGAATTTTCTTTCTAATAGTGTACATTCGGTTAATTTAGTTGATGACTAAATTAAATTAGTCATAATTAAATTGATCAAAAAATAAAACTTTAACCGTTAACTGAATTATTGTGTAGAAATTAAAACCATGCAAGCAATGGCTTTTGAGAACAAAGGTATTCCATTAAAGGGACAAATCGTTTTATGAAATTTGAACAATCTACAAATGCAAGTTTAAATAGAACATAAGTTCCCAAACATCAAGAATTGAAGGTACAACAAAGCTTCTCGTCAAAAAATCAACTGAAAAGAATCGATCAAACTCGAACCGTAACCGTTTTGTGTCCATCATAGGCATTCAACCTGTGCATGTCATTTATGCTACTGCAGGCATGTCCTTGAGCCATGCATCCAGTGGTTTACCGATCGAGTACACTATGAAACCGATCTCCCTCAGCTGGTCCGCGTTCACGATGTTCCTTCCATCGAAAACAAAAGCCGGCTTTTGCATGTTGTCGTATATCCTCTTGAAGTCGAGTTCCTTAAATTCATCCCACTCTGTCAGAATGCAAATTCCATGAGCATCCTTGGTTGCCTCATAAGCATCCCAGACACAGGTGACTTGCTTAACAGTTGTGGGGCTCATGGGTTGCAAGTGGAGAGGATGGTCCCAGTCAAACTTCTTCATGGAAAGATCCCGTTGGACCTGGTCCTCGGTGACTTGTGGATCATATATGCTCAACCGAGCTTTGTCTCCCAAAAGTCCCTTGCATACGTCGATGGCAGGGGTCTCCCTAGTGTCGCCGGTATCCTTCTTAAAGGCGAAACCTAAAATAGCAATCTTCTTGTTTGAAACGGTGTTGAACATTGAGGAAACAACACGGTTAACGAATCGGTTTTTCTGATAGTCATTGATTTTAATAACTTGCTTCCAGTACTCTGCCACCTCAGGAAGGCCATTGCACTCACAGATGTAAACCAGATTTAGAATATCCTTCTGGAAGCAGGACCCTCCGAAACCGACACTAGCATTCAAAAATTTGGGTCCAATCCTCGTGTCCTTACCAATAGCATACGAGACCTGTGTGACATCAGCCCCAGTTGCCTCACAAAGAGCGGACATTGCATTTACGGATGAGATCCTCTGAGCCAAGAAAGCATTGGCTGCAAGCTTGGAAAGCTCTGCAGACCAAAGATTGGTGGTAAGGATTCTCTCCTCGGGGACCCAGTGAGCATAAACACCCTTCAATGCTTGGACAGCCTTATTGCCTTCTGGTGTCTCCCGTCCTCCAATAAGAACACGATCGGGGTTAAAAAGATCTTGAATTGCAGTTCCTTCGGCAAGAAATTCTGGGTTCGAAAGGATTTGGAATTTGATTCCCTTGCTGTTATGGGTGAGAATCTTTTCAATAGCCTCAGCAGTTTTAACAGGGACTGTTGATTTCTCAACAACAATCTTGTCAGATTTCGATACATCCGCAATCATACGGGCAGCACTTTCCCAATATGTAAGGTCCGCAGCTTTGCCAGCTCCAAGGCCCCGAGTCTTGGTGGGAGTGTTGACAGAAACAAAGACGATATCAGCCTCACACACATGTTTCTCTACCTCAGTGCTGAAGAAAAGGTTCTTGCCACGACATTGTTTCACAACATCCTCAAGACCAGGCTCATAGATAGGTAGCTGATCACTGTTCCAGGCAGCAATCCGAGGCACAGAGATATCAACAACAGCTACTTCAATATCCGGACATTTAAGTGCAATCACAGCCATTGTAGGCCCACCAACATAACCAGCTCCAATGCAACAGATCTTCATTTTCTTTGTATACTACAACCTAAAAACAAAGAGAAACAACTACTCAAAACATAATAGCAAAAACCATTTCTGGATCTAACCAAATCAAAAACTTCAAAGAAACTTAACAACTCATTTCATTTCGAAAACAATTAGATCCGTATTACAAGTTGTATTACAACGTCCGGTCATCACCTTTTCAAGTGCTTCTCTAAAAAAACTATGTTACTCGAACTCAAGGCAATTGTTGGATACTAGAACGCATCTAACATAGAAATTTAAAGGTCATATCCTCATACCTAAATTCTAATAATATAATGAACTACTACTTAAGTATAACGTAGAAAACAAGAAGAGAAGAATATACCATCAGATCTGACCAAATCATCGAAGCACCGACGACTATCACTAGTTACATTTTAACTAACAGATCAGTAAAACAACAGATCCAGAAAATTTAAACAAAAACTAATGAAATCAATACAATTCAATTCAGATCCATAAAAATCAGCTTTGATTCAAAGTTCACATTCAAGTTTCTTGAGCAAAACATTAACACAATTCACAGATCAAAAAAGAATCATACCTAGAAAGACAGATCTGTTTGGTCAAAGCAATCAAAATGAGCTTGACTTACAAAATTTTAAACTATGTACTTCACTTCAAAATGAGAAACAGAAGCGAACTCAAATCAAATTAATAAAGAAAATAAAACTGAACAAATTTGTATTAATTTACCTCAGAAAACTGCTGTTTAAACAGAGAGCAAGAAATTCAGCGAGGAAGAGGAACAAGACGAGATGCGCTTTGTTTCCACGACGATATGAAAAATCAGAAGAGCGGGGATATTTATACTCAACTTTGTTCCGGTTTTACCCTTGTCGTTTTTCAATAATTGTGCATAATTTGACTAGAAAAGAACGGAGGGTAAATACGTAACGTGCTTGCCGACTGAATGTATTGTCAACGGAAATTGGCTGGCAAGTGAAAACGGTGCCGCATTAACCATATAAAGTATTTAATATATATTCTTAACGCGGTTGTTTTTTAACAGCAAAGCATAACTGCTCTGGATTCCAATAACATGGAGACCTTCCTTGATGTTTCAAGGCAACATTATTATTAGGGGAAACGACTCTATTCCATTAAATTATTATTATTGACTTAAAAATATCATTAAATTTTTTAAATAATTAAATTTAATATTAATTTTATTTTTTAAATTTATTTAAGTCACTCTGTTATTTACTCTTAACGGCATTATTATTTTAAAATAATATCATTTTAATACAATTGTTTTGAAACCTAATTTACGGTTAATTCTTTAAGTAATCATAATTTATAAATGGTAAAAAATAATTTTAACCCTTAACGTTTATAATTTTTATCATTTTGGCCTTCATTCTTTTTTGAGATAAATTTAACCCTTAATCTATGTCTTTTTGCCAAATAACTTATTTTTAACTAACATAATGATTAGACCGTTAAAAATTTAACGATACTGACATATCATATATATGTGATAATATATTTTAAATAACATGCATCTAGCCTCATTCTACATGTATATAATATGCCATTATCGTTAAATTTTTTTTTTTTTACGATAATGACAAATATATACATGTAAAATATAATTTTATCTAACATAAGATAAAAAAATTCAAATTCAAATAAAATATTAAAAATTAATTAAATCTAAAATAAAAGACTACTAAGCATTCTCAAATCTTAAATATCATTTTACATATATATGATATATCATTATCGTTAATTTTTTAACTATCTAATCATTATACTAGTTAAAAAAAATAAGATATTTGGCTAAAACATATAGGTTAAGGGCTAAATTTATCCTAAAAAAGTATGAAGACCAAAATGATAAAAATCATAAACGTTAAGAGTTAAAATTATCTTTATGCCTTTATAAATTGATATATGTTCATATTTTTCTTAATCGTTTGATAACGTATAAACATATTATAAATAAAATTATTTGAATGAATATCAATCTCTTTTTATTGAGACTATTCATTGGGTTCTCCTCGTGTTATTTATTGATGATGCATAAAATAATATTCTATCATTATATTAAACATTCACCGTGTGTATATATATATATATATATATATATCTTTTTACGGATTAATTCTTTAATTTGATTATATGATATTTGAATTACTACTATATTTATTATTAATATTTTTTATATAAATAAAAATAAAATATTATTATTAATGATTTTGCATGTGCATCAAAGGCATGAATTAATGAATAAGCATTATTATTGGTACATAATTTTCTGTTGGGAAATAGACTGACTATGAAATCTTGAAAACTAAGTATGAACTTTGCTTGAGGATTCAGGAAAAACAAAGTTTTGATTGCAATTGAAGACATTTTAGGTATAACAATAACTATAATATTAAGAAAGAAAAAGGGTCTAATGATGATTAATCATTATAATAACAATTAGTAGCAGAGGGACGAAATTAAGTGAAGGCAGAGAGGGATAATTGTCCCTAAAAATTTTTATTTTTGTTCTTTTATTTAAAATTTATATTTTAATTATTTATAAATTTATTTTTATTTTTAAATATTTATATTTTACCCTAAATCCTGAATTCGTCCTCGATCGACCCGTTATTTCAACTCCCCTTCTCCGTCTGAGCATGTCCTGGCCCAAGCAGTATTATGACTCTGCTGCGATCTCCTCGGCATTCAGTCCGCACACTGCCGATCTGATTCAGTGGCAACCACCATAGCGGGGATGGATATGCCCTTAATTCTGATGGGGCATACAAGAGGCTACAGCTTGCTTGGTCCAATGGTTTCGAACGTCGCAACAGACTATATATACGGCCATTGGCCAAGCTCGACGGGTATAAAATTAAGATTTAAAGTTAAAGGATAAATGTAAATATTTAAAAATAGAAGATAAACTCATAACTAAACCAATAAATAGGGATGTTCAAATCCGAGTACCCAAACTTCATGTAGTTAAAAAAGCGACACATATCCCGACTCAAATTTTCCGGGTACCCAGGACTTTGGGTACCTACATTTTATTTATTTATTTTTATAAATTCTAAATTTAATCTTAAAAATATACATAAATTTAAAAGTTCGAATTACATAATTTAACATTAAAATATAAAATTTTAAAATCCTAGTTACATAATCTAAACATATAATTTAAGACATAAATTGTATAATCTAATTCAAAACAAGACATAAAACATAAGAATTTTTTAATATTTTTAATTAGTTTAATTTATTTTAACATACAAAAATTAATGATTTAAATAGTAAATAATAATGCATATATAAACGAGTAAAGTTCGAATTTTGTTAACTCGAAAAAATAAATTTATTATTTTACAATGAATCTTAATTTTTTCTTTACGATGAGTCCCTAATTCTTTTTTGAAAATAAAGTTTGGGGATCAAAATTTAGGAATTAAGTTGTTTGATTTAAGAATATAACGAATATAAATGTATTTTGCTTAAATAATAATTATATTTAAATAAAAAAATTAAAAAAATAAGAATTGGGTATGTAAAAAATTTTAATATTGTAACCTAGGTACGACTTAAAAAATATTTTAAATAAATACCAAATTATTTATATTTAAATTATCAAATAATCGGATCAAACTGAATCAGGTATTTCTGATCACCCCTACCAACTAGTGGTCCTCTTAGCACCTTTGATAATCCTCCGCCATCTTTATCAGTATCTTGCACCATGATGTCCATGGTTCCCACGTTCGTATGAACGCTTGATGTATTTAAAGGTGTAAATGAGTCAAGTCAAGTTTGAATAGTGTTGAATTTAATTTGACTCGTTAAATTTTTGAATCAAGTTTGAGTTCGAATAATTTTTAATAAATTTAAGTGGTTCTCAATTTTGATATTACCATTCTCGCCCGGATCTACCTTTTTGAAACCAAATTTAGGAACCGCACGTTCCCAGACTTCGAATGCGGCTGCCACAAAATCGTTCACAGCTTGGGAATCTAAACCATCTGGAATACTAGAAGTAGACACGAAACCGTAAGTCAGCAGGAAGTTCATCCATTTAGGTTCCCCAGGAAAAAATTATAACTATCAACGCCATTAAAAGTGGTTTGGGCCATGATATTAGAGACACCACAACCTCGATGCTGGTCTGGTTTCGAGATTTTGAAGAGATTCAGGTTTCACGGTTCTAGACATAGCTGCCAACGATTGCAACACAAGGAACAGAAGAAATGTTCCTACAAGATTATGGTCAAATTTGGCTGCCATTTCCAAGCTCTAAGATGAAAGATTGGTTTAGTGTTAGGGGTGGGTGTCTTGGTGTCTGCCTTCGCTCCTATTTATACCCAAAATGAATGTTAGTTGCTAGGTTTGTCTACGTTCATTCTAGGTTATAGTTATGGACTTATGGTACGGACAATTTAATAGCAGACTTCAAAATGAATGTTAGTTGCTAGGTTTGTCTACGTTCATTCTAGGTTATAGTTATGGACTTATGGTACGGACAATTTAATAGCAGTCTTCAAAATTTAATTTGAATTTATTATAATATTTAATTCACAACTGATGGTATTTAATTTGCATTTATAATTATTTTTTTTACACACACGATAATATTTTTTAAAAAATCATTAAGGTCTTAATGAAAATATAAACAAAAATTTATCAAATATATTAAAAATTTTATTTACAGTACATGAAATTAAAGTGCTTTTAGAAAATAGGGTTGTAAATGAAACGAGATAGATTGTGAGTTACTCGAGTTTGATTCGGTTAAAGCTCAATTAAAATTTAAATTGATTGGACTTGACTCGAGCTCGAACCGGGCTCAAATTCTTAGAGAGTCGAGTCAAGCTACTTGATATTCAACTCGAAAAGCTTGCGAACTACTCGAAAAAAAATAATATACTATATTTTAATTTTTATAATTTAACATCTAAATTCCTAAACCTAAAAAACTAAAATCTAAACTCTAAGCATAAGTCTAAACCCTAAAATCTAAATCCTAAACTCTAAACCTAACTAACTAAACCTCTAAACCCTAAACTAACACATTATACCTTAAAAATAACAAGTTTGAGTTTACACAACTTGTGTATCAACGTTTTTTTCTGACAAGACTTTAAATGAAATGTGTCATCTGTTACTCGAGTCTAACATAATGAAAGATCGGTCAACACTTGACTAAATTGAGCTAGAATCAAACTCGTACTCGACTCAAATTCTTAACAAGTCGAGTCGAACTCAAATTTCTTAAGATCATTAAAAATTACTGAAATAAAACTGAAAATAAAACTACAGGGGCTAAGTGTGTAATTAAATCCTAGAAATTTTCGAGTTATTCGATTTTTCGAGTAACTCGAATTTTAGAAATTTAACTCGACTCGAAATTAAAATTTTTTTGAGTTATTCGATTCGACTCGAATAACTCAAATAACTCGAAATTAAAAAAAATCGATTTTTTTGAATCGAGTTTTGCTCAGCCCTAGGACAAAGGGAGTAGTTTTTTTACGTAACAAGTACGTGTTTATTTATATATATATATATTACACTATTTTTATTCGACTTATATAACATATTATATATATCACTAAATACCTATGTACATATCAGTATGACTTTACGTTACATTAACACGTGTATCGTTTTATTTACTTTACATTCAATCGGTTTTACATTCACCCGTAATATAAGATAATCTCTATTATTTACGGTCCGTTTAGTATAATTTTTTATTTTTTTGTATTTATTTCTTGTACATTAAATTTCATGCAATTTAATTTTTTGTACTTTAATTTTTGTAATTCAATTTGTACGTATATTTACAATTCAGTTATGGTGATGATTTAGAATTTAAATTTTTAGTAATTCTTAGTGTGAGGGCAAAGGATTTGCACTCAGGTGAAAGAGAGTGAGCTAAGGGAGGATTTGAATTTTTTTTAATTTAATTTTTTATTTAATTAAGTATATTAAAATATAAAAAAATTATCTTTATTATTTTTATTTTCACATCATAACGATGTTAGATATTTAACGGTTGAGTGGTTAAAATAGATCAATGTCTAAAGTTCAGTGCTAAAATTGAGCATTTTGAAAGTTATGTGACCAAAATAGAGCACAAAGTAAGATTGAGTGACGATTTAAGTATTTTACCCTTTTTTTATATTATTTACATCCACCATTGTTAGTTGCAATCTTAAAAGTTAAAAATTTAATTAATGTTTTTAGGCAATCTGCCTAATTGAAATATGCCTCAAATTTTCCGAACCAGAATTTAAATATATATATATAATTTTATTTAAATCCATTCATATTGACAATTAATATGAATGAATTTTTAATCATTAATCGAGCGTGAATTAGAGTGAATATAATATTGTTTTTAAAAAGTACGGTGAAAAAGTACTTTTGAAAAGTTATGTACAGAAGTGCTTTTGGATTTTTAAATTTAAGATTTAAGTGTTTAATATTACTGTTAAAAAGTGCTTTTAATAAGATTAATGATGATTTTAGACATAATATTGTAAGTTATATTTATAAATCATACCTAATTTTATTAATGTTATAATATATAAAACATATCAACTTAAAATATCATAAAGATATAAAAAATATATTTTTATTAATAAATATATATATTTTTGTAAAAATTGTATATATTATATGAAAATATAATAAATTTATAATATTTTAATTAATATATATATAATTTTAAATTTAAAATATTTTATTAATTATATATTTATAAAAATTATAAATTTATAAATTATAAATAAAACAATAGTAAATGAAAGTTAAATTTGTAATTTGACTCTTACAAGAAATTTTTCAACCGTAAAAGCTATAAATTTTAGCTTTTGCGTTTGGGTTGAAAAGCACTTTTCAAACGTAATTTTCCCTCAAAGCTATCTGTTTAGCATTGCTTTTGACCTCAAACCAACTTTTGGAGCCAAAAGTTGATTCCCAAAGCAATGCTAAACATAACCTTAATCTTTTTAAGACCACTGATAGAATCATATCAAAGATTAGCATCGTAAAATTCTCTATACAAGTACTAACCGGCCGCTAAAGTATACTAAATTCATGTCTCAAGAATAAATAAAACAAACCATAAAAACAAAAAAAATATCACGAGAATAGAGAAATGCATGCAACATAAAGTTTTTTATATAAAAATAATAAATAATAAATCCCAAAATCAATAATTAATACTAAAAATAATTATCAATCACCAACCATAAAAAAATAAAATTACAAACTATGGATATTTAAAAAAAGAGCAGCTAGATTTTATTAGTTTTTTTAAAATTCATCATTTATACATTTCTTTAAATAAACAACTTAATATATTTTCAAAGATTTATATGATATTTTTAAACTTAATATATATTTTTAAAATACTTGTATTTTATAAATTAGAGATATTTTACTATATAAGTAGAAGTCGTCAATTTTTTTAATAAATTTAATATTTTTTTAAAAAATAAACTGGCATCATTGACGTAAAATTTCTTGTAAATTGTAAAAAAAAATCACCATAATCAACATTTGTTTTATTATTGTGGGAGAATGAATGTTAAAAATGCCTTTTATACGGTATTTTCACGCTCAATGTGAGATAAAGTTTTTTTTACCAATAAATTATAAAATGAAATTGGAATAATTTATAATTTTTAGTAATTAATTAGTCAATATTTAAATTTTAATTGACTCTTTCAACTTTTCATGATATATTATATTATGTATAAAAATATAAAACATGTATATATATTGTATGTGACTATAAAAATCTGTTCGAATTAGATCTAAAAATTAGTATAATAATAATATAAATATATAGTTAAATTTTAATAACTTAAATTAACTTATTCAACTCAAATAAGAAATAAAAATAATTTATAAAATAAAATTTAACAATTTGATTAACTTAAATTTTTAGACTCAATTTAATTAAATTGTCGACCTAACTTTTAAGTATCACAAGGAAGGGGGAGAGTAGAGTTTAGAGATAGGAGTAATGGCTGCAGTTGTTAGCTGCTGCACGATCAGGGACAGAGCTACTAAAGGGTGGGAGGGACAATCGCCCTTACCCCGATTTTTTTTTTTACTTTCCTTATTTAAATTCTTTTAAAAATTGTTTTTTTATGGATTTGCTCCCTACTTTTAAATATTTATGTTTTGTCTTCCTCAACTTCTAATTCTAACTCCGTCCCAGTACACATGCAAGGACCAACATCTTGGCTAGATATCTAATTGCGGCGTTTTCGTAACAAACGTCACTAATATTCATCTAATTGCGATATTTTGATAACAAATGCCAGTGATAGTTAACCATTTGCGGCGTTTTTTTTAAAAAAAGCGACTATGAAGTAGTTAATTGTTACGCTTACATTACAAACGCCGCTATTATTGTAATTTTTGCGGCGTTTTTGTCACAAACGCCACAAATACTTATGTTTGTTGTGTTGTTTGTTGAGAAAACGCCACAATTAGACACTCTTGCGGCGATTGTTATAAACGCCACTGTATGTCGCATATATTGTGGCGTGTGGTATAAAAATGCCACTATAACTGCTGTTATAGATCGGTTCTGGTGTAGTGGATACACAAGAAACGAGTAGGAAGAGAAAATAAATAAATATGTTAAGGATAGTTCAATATTTTAAAATTTATAGACACAAATGATTAAATTATAAAAAGTTGTATATATTTGAATAATCTGTTTCAGTAAAAAAAAATAAATGATAGTATTTATTTTAATAAATATGAGTTAAAATTATTTTGTTTATGTATGTACTAGTGATGAAAATATTTTATTTATATAAGTGTTTTAGTTTTAATAGTTATAGATCAAGTTTAGGATTTATACTTAAACTATTTAGGTTTATATACTTAAAATTTAAGGACTATGATCTGAAGTTAAAATTTAGGTTAAAATATAGAGAATATATGTAAAAATATGAATCCCTAACATATTTTTCGAAAACTTATATTCTAATCTTTAAACTCTAAATTTTAGTACATCCTTAAATTTTGAACCGCTAAATCTAAACCCCATAAACTGAATCTCTATACTTAAAAATAGAGTGCTGGTAGAATAAAATATTTTTATATTTCTGCCCCAAAATACTTGAAAATTGGATTAGCCACCAACTTACCATAGGTGTTAATATATAAATTAATCATGTTGATGTTTATGTTGATGTTCATATTTATGTTTAAATTTATTTTTAAATATTTATAATTGTCACATTATTAATTTTAAAATTATAATAACACTTAATTTTTAAATAAAATTATAATTAATATAAATACAAATTAAATACCTTCTTGTGAATTTAAACATTATAAGTCATCACTTCTCCTACTCGTATCGAATAGAACATGCTGAGGCAAACCTTCTTCATGTAAAACCTGCTTGATTTAGATCAGGAGAATCGTACAGTTTTATGAAACCATGTGTATATGGCTCGAATCCGTAGTCAATCCTATTTCTGATAGGAGTAGTTGACAATTGAATCCAACTTTTTCCATTATTTTCGTATCCGTAATAGTGCGAAAGGAAAGCATGGCTCCAAGTTGTTCAAGAATAGTGTCGTTGTTGAGTTTCTCGATCCTTTGACTTAGGATTAGTCAGTTCTATTTCTTGATGGGGGAAGGGAAGGGATATAACTCAGCGGTAGAGTGTCACCTTGACGTGGTGGAAGTCATCAGTTCGAGCCTGATTATCCCTAAACCCAATGTGAGTTTTTCTATTTTGCCTTGCTCCCCCACCGTGATCGAATAAGAATGGATAAGAGGCTTGCGAGATTTAGATCATTTAGAGTTTTTATTTTAAAAGAGGGTATTTAAAACTTATTTTGGAATCTATATCAAAAGCTACGGTGCATGTAGTAAATCGCCAATTGCAGGTGACATTCTTTATTTTTTAATATTATTAAAATTTAAAGGGACAATATCATATACACATGACATTCTTATATCTATACTGTAAAAATTAACCTAAAATCCAAAATATAATGGATCATCTATATTCAAAAATTTAGTTTTTGTTTAGATTATTTCCAAAATTTTATCAAAGTAGACAAACCTAGTAACTAACTAATATTTTGGGTATAAATAGGAGCAAAGGAAGACACCAAGACACTCACCCTAAACACTAAACCAATCTTTCATCTTACAACTTGGAAATGCTTGTAGGAACATTTTTTATGTTCCTTGTGTTGCAACCTTTTGCAGCTATGTCTAGAACCGTGAAACTTGAATCTCTACAAAATCTCGAACCAGGCCAACATCGAGGTTGTGGTGTCTCTAATATCATCTCCTACATGACTTTTAATAGTGTTGATAGTTATAAGTTTTTTAATGGGTCACCTAAATGGATGAACTTCCCGATGACCTATGGTGTCCTGTCTAATTCTCGTATTCCAATCAGTTTGGATTCTCAAGCAGTGGACTATGCCATGGCATCCGCATTCAAAGTCTTGGAAGTTGCAATTCCTAAATTTGCGTTCAAAAGAGTATATCCGAGCGAGAATGCTAATATCAGAATTGAGTTCACTTACATTTCTGGCGGGTATTACAGCTATGGTTATGCACCACCTAATTGGTTGGTTTCCATGGGTACTCATCACACATACTGGAGTGTTGGTTCTACTCCCAAGTATTACGAGTTAGACCTGCAATCGGGGCTTATGCATGAATTTGGACATGCTCTCGACCTTGATCATATTATAGTTCAATTTACAGTCATGAATCACACACTTATTCATGGAACTACCAAAAGAGATCTTGATCCAGATGACGAGAAAGCCATAAAGACGTTATACGCCTAAGCCTAGCAGCTAGAACACATGATCTTGCTTCACTCAAACCTTTATAAAATCTATATACTTCTCAGTACTTGGGAATCGCACACTCACCGGTTGTACGCAAGTTGAGAAAATGTGAATTTTGGATCAGAGAAATTATTTTCTTAGGACATGTAGTGTCAGTTGAAGGGATTAAAGTAGATCCTAAGAAGATAGAAGATATTGTGAGTTAGAAGCAAACGATGTCTGTCACAGAGATTCGTAGTTTCCTAGGTTTAGCAAGTTACTGTAAGAGGTTTGTGAATGGATTTTCAAAGATAATTGCTCTTTTGACTAAGCTGCTTTAGAAGAATGTTCACTTTGAGTGGTCAGATGTAAGACAACAAGCCTTTGAGAAACTGAAAGAAGCTTTGATAGATGCACCTATTTTGATACAACTAGTATCAGGGAAAGAGTATGTGATCTACAATGATGCTTCGTATGTAGGGCTAGGTTGTGTGCTTGTGCAAGATAGAAGATTTTTAGCTTATGCTTCGAGACAGTTGAAGAATCAGGAGCGAAATTATCTGACCCATGATATAGAGCTAGCCGTAGTTGTGTTTGCCTTGAAGATTTGGAGGCATTACTTGTATGGTGAAAGATGCACAGTGTATACATATCATAAGAGTTTGAAGTATCTGATGACGCAGAGAGAGCTGAATTTGAGACAATGCAGATGGCTTGAGTTATCGAAAGACTATGACCTCAAGATTGAGTACTATCCGGGTAAAGCCAGTGTAGTGACAGATGCTTTGAATAGGAAGGTATCTATTAAGTTGAGAGATATATTTGCTAGATTGAGTTTATCAGGTGATGATGGCTTGGTAGTTGAGCTTCAGGTTAGAACTACTTTGGGTCAGTTGATCAAAGAGAAACAGTTGTCAGATAGATCTTTGGCACCTCACGTGCAAGATATAGCTGAAGGAAGACCTATAGAGTACAGTTTCAAAGATGATGGTGTATTGTGTTTCAGAGACAAAGTAGTTATTCCGAATAACAGTGATTTGAGACATATGATTTTGAATGAAGCATAAAATAGTCCTTTTGCTATGCATCCGGGTAGTACGAAGATGTATCGTAGTTTGAAGGATAAGTACTTGTGGATTGGTCTGAAGAGAGATATTGCCGATTATGTGAGTAAGTGTATGGTTTGTTAGATATTTAAGGTAGATCATCATTTTTTGTCTGGTTTGTTATAGCCGTTGAAGATTCCGGAATGAAAATAGGAAAATATCACCATGGATTTTGTTTTAGGATTGCCTTTGACTCTTTCGAAGAAGAACTCAGTCTGGGTTATAGTTGATCGCTTCACGAAGTGTTCTCACTTTATTGTTGTTCATACGACTTACTCGTTAGATAAGTTGGCAGATTTGTACATCAGTTAGATTGTGAGACTGCATGGTGTGCCAAGATCGATTGTGTTTGACAGAGATTCGAGATTTACAACCAGATTTTCGAAGTGTTTGCATAATGCTTTGGGTAGCCGTTTGAATTTTAGTACTTCGTATCATCCTCAGTCAGATGGGCAATCAGAGAGAGTTATTCAGATTCTCGAGGATATGTTATGTTATTGTATCATTGATTTTTATGGTACTTGGGAGAAGCATTTTTCTTCAGTTGAGTTTGCGTACAAAAACAATTATTAGTCGAGTATTCAGGTGGCTCCATATGAGGTTTTGTATGGTAGAAAGTGCAAAACTCCAATTTGTTGGGATGGAGCAGGTCAGAAATTGATATCGATGTTAGATATGCTTAAGGGAACTACTGAGAAAGTGATCGATGCATATGTTTTATGCCAAATAATAGATAAATTTATGAATTAAGTATTTGGAGACTGAAATATGGAAACTAAGCATATTTATCCGATATTGCCCTTAAATCTGTCTATTATTAGTAATAATCGAGTGGGAAAATGGTAAAAAAAATAGGATTTTTATGCACTTATCAATGAGTAATGAGCTAACCAAGTTATTATACAAATTATCACCGTGAAGATCTCTATACAAGCACTAACTGACCGCTAAAGTATACTAAATTCATGTCACAAGAATAAATGAAACAAACCATGAAAACAAACAAATGTCACGAGAATAGAGAAATGCATGCATCATAGAGTGTAATACCCCAAAAATGGGCTTAGATGTTATCAAGGTCGAATCAAAGGTTCGGTTGAACCGATCAAGCCGATTAGCCTAGATCGGGATTTAATTTTTTATAAATGGTTTTTCAAAGGAAATAAAATTTGGAAAAATACTATAAAATTCTTATTTGGACTCTATTTGACATTGGTCAAACCAATTTTGTAAAATTACACTATGAACCTTGATATTTTGGAAAGTAATGACTATTTTGTAAAAATGACTATCTTAGTGACTAAAATGTAATTGAGTCAAAACTTAGAATCTTTAAGGGTCTATTTATACAATCTTTCTCATAAAATCTAACCTTCTAAAAATCACTTTTATAATTTCTTTTAATCACCAATTAAGATTTAATTGATGTATATTTCCCATTTTTCATTAAAATCACAATTTCACGTAACTTCCTATTTTCTCTCAACTTATCCCATTTTTCTTGGTTTCCAATCAGATTTATCTTCAATTTTATCAACCTAAATTACCTCTTTTTGATTTAATTTCGTTCATATTATTTTCTCCTTATTTCTCTTCAATTTCCTTATACTTTACAACTTGTTTTCATGGATTTTACAATCAGAAGGAGGTTGGATCATGTTTGAAGGTAAGAAACTATTCAAACCTCTTAAATTTGAGTTATTTATTGAAATTACCAAGTGTTTGATTCATTACATTGAGTTCTTGATTTGCTTTATGGTTTTAATTGATGATTTTCGGTTTTTATCAGTTAATTTTGATTAAAGTGATGCAATCCCGTAATAAGGTGATAACTGATGGTTTTAAATGGTTATATCAATGAATTATGATGCGTTTTAACATTAAATTAAAGTTTCTTGGATGGGTAAACCCGGATCTTAGGTTTTGGTGGGGTTAATTGGCTTAGATCTTCGGTTTATGGCTTGTTTGGGTGACTGAATATTTTCTGTTGGTTTAGGATGATTAGATCATGTTTATTGGATTTATTTTTTTGTAGAGAAGTTTTAGTTTTCATTTTCTAAGGGTTAAAGGTCGTTTGGATGAGTTTCGGATATGTTTTCGGTTTTCTTAGGTGTAGTTTTTGAGGGCTGTTTTGTTAGGAAGTATGGGAGGTTGATTGAATGCATTAATGTGCATTAATCCCCTTTTGTGTTAAAACAGGGCAAAGTGTTGAGCTAAGAGCTGGAGGCGTTTCGGAAAAGGCGAGATTTTCGGTTGGCTTCGACAAGCTAGTTTCAGAAAAGTGGTGAGTGGTTGTTGTATCGGTAAGGTTTTACTTGTTTTATCAAAGGTTTGGGAGTGTAAGAATGGTGTGAAAAAATTCCCCACACTCGGAAGTAAGTTAAATGGTTTTGCTCTCTTAATGGTTCTCATATCGCTCCATATTTACCATGTTTTGGTCATGCTCTTAATGTAGTTTTTGCATATGTGATTTATGCATGAGAAATGATAAGTTTTTTGGCTACAAGTTGTGTTCATTGTTGTCCATTGATATCGAATATGTTTTAGCAATTGAACATTCCATGAGTTTTATTAATTTCTATGATTTTGATAACATATCCAATGTTTTGATAATATTGTATTGGTTTTATGAAAGATGCTATTGAAGAAAAGGTTTTCAATTCATGAATTGAGTTTGAAAATGATGCATGCATGAGTTAACTGCTGTGTATGCACGGTTTATGATGGTTTCCATGGCTTTTAAAGCATGAGAATGATTTGGATTAAAGTATGGTTATTACCTTTTTCCCGAATAAAGCTGTTGAGCATGATTTGGGTTCACTTTGATGAATATATGGTGAGTACATTGTATAATAGCAAGCTTCCATGCATAATGAAAATGATATTGACATAATGACACTATTTTAAGACCACGAATATAAATGATATGTCATTAGGATTAAGTGCACTATAATATTGAATTAGTATGTTGTGTTGCCTACACGTATACAAGGGTGACTTCCTGTTCAACCGTGTATGTAGAGCTTGCCTATATGTTAACAAGGGTGACTTTGTGTCCGACCGTACATATAGTTCACCCATACATAAACAAGGGTGACTTTCTGTCTGACCGTACAAAGTGAGGGTAACTGTATACAAGGGTGATTTCGTGTCCAACCGATGTATGTTGTGACCAAGTGTCTTTAGATAAGGAATAAGGAATTCGAGTATTCGATGGGTATAAGGTTTGAACAAAGCTAGTCACTTAGTTTCCAATATGTATGGTTTATGATTTGAGACTTTTTTGTATTGAAAAGTATGAGACTGTGGCACATGTTGTTATAGAATTGTTTAGAAAATATAATATTTTAAAGTTTGAGTTTCACAAGCATGTGTTCTTGACTAAGTTTTGTGCAAGGATATGAGCACAAAAGAATGGCCTAAGCGTTGCTATGCGTTTAGCATATAAGACTTGTACCTTGCACATTAAAGTGCATATGATTTAAACTTTGCTAGGCGAATAACATGTAAGACTTGAGATGGTTCATAGAGATGCATATGTATTAAAAAGGCCATAAGTTTTTTTTAAAAGAATGAAAATCTTGAGAATTTTAGTTTTGAATTGCATGAGATGATTGACACTTGATAAGGAAATTGTTTTTATTTTGTAAATAATGTTTGAGACACTTATATTGAGCATGATATGACATGATTTAAAGTGTTTTATTGGTGGACTTATGGGATGCATTGTAAGGGTGGTATTTCTATGTTTTACCCCTCATTAAGCTTATGCTTACCCTCTCTTTTACCTTGCAATATAGAAATATTAACTGAGGCAGCCAAGAGAAGCAAGATTCTAAGTGCGTGTAGATAAAAAGCTCAAGTATGTGTTCTAAAGTTTAGTATTAGTAAGAGAGCAATGGGGGTATAGTTACATTATTCCAAGAGTTGGTTTTTGGTTGATAAGAGTTACTTTTGTAGTATGAACTTGAGTATGTATTGGATGTTGAACAATGTTGTTGTCTTGCAAGTCAAAGCATCTAAAGAAAGTGTTGAATGCTTTAAATCTTATCTTGAAATTAGGTTGTGATGCATTTAACTTGGATGCCAAATGGTTAAGTTTAAGTATGACAATTTGGTTGATGAAGCATACTTATTCTTAAGTAGTTATGAAAATTGTGAAAAAGCTAGGAAGCATGCCTATAAGAGTTATGGGGTCTATGATGGCTTCGTTTGGTTGTCTAAGTTGCTCTTGGTGCCTAGGAATTATGCATATAGTTGATGGTGGTCAATGATTGTGTCTTGAACGGATTGAATCTACTTAAAAGGGTTAATTTTACGTTTCTGGGCACAGAGGTATCGAAACCTCTATGTTGGTATCGATACCTAAGGCCAAACAAGCCTAGGTTTTGAAACCTTGGGGTTCAGTTTCAATGCTGGAAACTCACTGGACACTAAAGTTTCAAAAATTAAAGGTAAGTTTCGAAACTTTTTTCATAAATTTTCGAAACTTCAAGGTAAGTTTGAAAACCTTTGGTTGTTTATGAGTTGATAGTTGCCGGAAACTGTATTTTAGTTCTGGATATCTTTTTATGTTCAACTATGGTAGCTACGAATGTTATTTTGGGTTAAAATTTCACGTTGATGCATGAAGTTGACTTAATTTCAAGTTGACTAACTTAAATTGGATGTAGTCCCTAGAAATTGTAAGTTTTACATTTTTGTCCTTAATTAGTAAAGCATGTAAATGATGATGCTAGGCTGCTTCGTTTGGTTTGAAATATATCATGAGTGCTCTTTGTATGTTTAATTGAAATTAGGTGGAATAGATTTCTACCTTACCAATAGAACTTAAAATATTCGCGTTTTAGCCTATAAGTTGCACTTGTGTTAATCGAGTGCTCAAATGTGGTTGAATTGCTTCCATTCTTGTTTTGCATGAAATCAAAATATATAAGAACATAATTATGCTTTTAGATTGAAAAGAAATTACGTTTTTAGATTGTTTATCGAATCGGGCCTTTGCGGGTTTGGTTCGATATTCCCCGTGAAATCTATTAGAGTCGGTTTTTTCTAGGTCGAGTTAAGGGGGTTACATAGAGTTTTTTTTTATAAAAATAATAAATAATAAATTCGTTAATCGATAATTAATACTAAAAATAATTATCAATCACCAACCATAGAAAAAAATTTAAATTACAAACGATGTATGTTTAAAAAAGAGCTACTAGATTTTATTAGTTTCTTAAAATTCATCATTCATTTAATTATAAATTTTTTATAATTAATAAATTATTAAATTTTAATTGAGTCCCTCAACTCTTCGTAATATATTATATTACGTATCAAAAAATACAAAACATGTATATATATATTATATGTGGCTATAGAAATCTGTTTGAATTAGATCTAATAATTAGTACAATAATAATATAAATATATAATTAAAAATTAATAACTTGAATTAACTTGAATCAAATCAAAATAATAAATAAATAAAACAATTTATAAAATAAAATTTAACAATTTTGTTAACTTAAAATTTTTTTTGACTCAATTTAATTAAATAGTCTACTTAATTTAAGTATCACAACTCACTAGGAAGAGAGAAAGTAGAATTTAGAGATAGAGGAATATAGGGGTACGCATTATTCGATTTTAATCGACCGAACAAAAATTATTTCGGTTAGTCGATCAATTAATTTTAGCTAAATTCGATTAACGATTAATTTTTTAAAAAAATTCGATTATTGATTAATTAACCGAATTAACCAAAATTAATATATATTAAATATTATATATATTTATATATTTATTTTTAGTCATTTAACTTTTAAAAATTATATAATGTTTATTAAATTTTTTTATATTATAAAATGATCACTAATTTTTTAGTAAATTAGCATAAAATGAAAATTTAGTGAATACAAAAAATATTTTAGTTTAATTTAGTGACATTACGTAGTTTAACCAAAATTTATAGTAAATTTTGGTTAATTCGAATAATTAAAAAAATATGAAACAACTTAATATATTAAATTATTGTCACAATAGTAAATTAAACAAATCATAAAAACAAAAAAAATGTCACAACAATAAATTAAACAACTCATTAAAACAAAAAAACTGTCACAGTAGTAAATTAAAGAACTTAATATATTAAATGCATGTAACATAGAGAAATGCATTGCCCCAACAATTTTCTCGGTGGTTTCGGTCACAACGCCTACAAGTCTGAATACTGGAACTCCTCTGTAAACTCTCTGGACCCCCAACAGAAGAAGACAGATTGCCTCCTACGTCCCATGGACTCTGACCTCTGGTTCAATCCTGAATCCTAATTCGATGCTCATTTTTTTCTAGTTCCAACGGTTCCTACTCCTACCAGAGTGAGGCTGAAAGTTACCCGTATGGCTCTGACTGGATCCAACGGAGACTCCCTAGCCAACAGATGGCCCATAAGTCAAACCCTAAACCTACTCTAACGACTTGGCACTAGCAGCCAACTCTGAGAACACCGTAAGTGGTGTAGCAGTGAGATAATTCTGGATCTCCCTCCGCAGACCTCTCAAGAACCTCTTTCCATCTCATCTTCTTCGTAGAAACAAGCTCTGGGGCATAACGACTCAACTGCAGAACTCCTGCTCGTAAGCAAAGACCGAACGGTTCTCTTGAACCAGATGGGTGAACCACTCCCTCAAGGCATCGATGTGAGTCTCACCCACATGCTTACTCTCAAACTCGTAAAGGAAATCCTCTCACTTGGGACGACGAGGATACCAAGCCTACTCTACCGTCTCCCATCAATCTCTCGCGTTGCCCTTCAAAAGTGACAAAACACAAGACAACTTATCCTCTGATCTCAATCTCATCTATCGCATTATCCATCTTGTATCATGTTGCCATTGATCAGCTTGTATGGGATTATCATGTCCCGTACCAAAGAACTCTAAAGCTCTCTGTCTCTGCACCCTCTCAACCGGTTCCTCACGAGGCATAGAAGATGGCCTCGATATAGATCTCACTATCATGCGCAGAGTACGGTTCAACTGAGCAAAGTAGTTGGCCCCTTGACCAACTACATCGTCTGATGGTACCTCCTCATCGGGTTTATACTCATAGTCGGAGTCTTGTTCTCGAGAACCCTAGCTTTCTTCCTGATCCTCCACACGTCTCGGCATACTTAACCACTTCTACACAAACAACAACAATAATCAGGATTACACCATCGAAATTTCAGCTTTAAAAGAAGTATTATATTGACTCGTGGGCATGTACTTGTCTAACACCTATAAAACACACTGGACTCCCCCAGGGACTTTCTATAACCGACTAAACCTACTCTCTAATACCACTAAATGTAACACCCCGATTCGGATATCATATTGGGTCTCCGTCCCAAAAACCTATATTTCAAAATTTCTTTCGAAAGCCCAACAATAAAATCAACTCGTGTCCAAAATGATTCATAAAATCCATTAAGTATAAAACATAAGCCCAAAATATATAAGGTAATTGGAGATCTAAAATATTACAACATATTTAAAGCATTTGACCCAATTTAAAATAAATAGAGTTACAAAACATATAGGGTTCAACATAGTACTAACCCACTAAATCTACTAATTGTACTCTGACAACACGGTCGATGCTGAAATCCAAACCTCGATGGTGCTCTACAGAACCGACTTCACCTAACCTATGCACGAAAACACATTTTGAACGCACGTTAAACTCTGCCAACATCATGCATATCATAAGTAGTAAAGCAAGGCATATAAGTCTCGTGCATGGTATGATGGTCTAGCATGCTTACCTAACACATGGCATAAATGAATTTATATTATCGCACACAACATATACAAGTCACAACAAGTCAACACTCAAGAGTGAGGCCCACTTCCACACAATATCGGGATCCTACAATCAGGATTGAGGTCGCCCTCAAATCCTATGCCCGGAATGTTATATCGGACATCTTCGAACGAGGCCGTCCAACATTTAAAATAAAAGGGATGAAGGACGCTCAAACAATCTCATGCTCGGAATGTTACATCGAACATCTTCGAGTGAGGCCGCCTAATACTCGAAATAAAACTCTTCAATACATCACCCAGAATATTACATCGAATGGCCTTCGACGTGTTGCAATACTTTTGGATATATGGATTTCCATCACACAAGGACTCAAACCACACAAACGATCCACCTAGGATCTTAGCACAACAAAATATACTAAGATTATCTCAATTTAGTCTTTCGGGGTTATAATTATCGATTTTGGTTTAACAATTTATTTCATAGCTCTTAAGGTTAATGGGACTATTTAATACAATCACCGAACCTCAATCTCTACCCAAACTTGGCAAGATTACATAGGGGTATCGATACCTTTAGGTGGGGTATCGAAACACCCTGTATCTATACCCACCTAAAGAGGGTCGGAGGCCCAATATGACATCCTAGTCGGGTGTTAAATTTAGTGGTATCAGAGCTTAGGTTGAGTCGGTTCTAGGAGTCCCCGGGGGAGTCTAGTGTGTTATATAGGTGTTAGACTAGTAGTTGCCCACGAGTCGATATATTACTTCTTTTAAAGCTGAAATTTCGATGGTGTAATCCCGTTTGTGGCTGTTATGCAGAGGTTGCTAAGCATGCCTAGACGCGTGAGAGATCAGGAGGAGAGTCGGGGTTCTCAAGGAGGAGACTCCGACTATGTGTATGAGCCCGATGAGGAGGTGCCATCGGACGACGCAGTTGGTCAAGAGGCCAACTACTTTGCTCAATTGAACCGTACACTGTACAGGATAGTGAGAGCTATACCGAGGCCGTCCTCTACGCCTCGTGAGGCACCGGTTGAGAGGGTGCGGAGACAGGGTGCTGTTGACTTCCTTAGCACGGGACAGGATAATCTCGTGGAGGCAGATCAGTGGTTACACGATACAAGGTGGATCATGAGACAGATGAGGCTGAGGTCAGAGGATAAGCTATTGTGTGTGTTGTCTCTTCTCAAGGTCAACGCAAGAGAATGGTGGGAGACCGTTGAGCAGGGTTGGTATCCCCATCGTCCTAAATGGGAGGACTTTCTTGAGGAGTTCGAGAGCATGTATGTGGGCGAGACTCACATTGACACCTTGAGGGAGCGGTTTACTCATCTGGTTCAGGGGAACCGTTCGTTCTTTGCTTATAAGCAAGAGTTTCTTCAGTTGAGCCAGTATGCCCCGGAGCTTGTTGCTACCGAGAAGATAAGATGTAATAGGTTCTTGAGAGGTTTGAGGAAGGAGATCTAGACTTATCTTACTGCTAGACCACCTACAGTGTTTTCTAAGTTAGCTGTCAGTGCTAAATTGTTGGAGCAGGTTCAGGGTTTGACCTATGGGCCTTCTGTTGGCCAGGGAGTCTCCGGTGGAGCCAGTCAGAGTCGTGCGGGTAACTCTCAGTCCCACTCTTGTAGGAGTAGGAACCGTTGGAACCAGAATAGAGGAGCATCTAACCAGAGTTTGAGATCAGACCAGAGGTCAGAGTCAGTGGGACGTAAGAGACAGTCTGTGTCTTCTTTTGCCAGGGGTCCCGAGAGTTTACAGAGGAGTGTAAGTGTTCAGGTTTATAATCAGTGTGGCCGGAACCATCGAGGATCGTGTTGGGGCAATGCTAGAGTTTGCTTTCAGTGTGGGTCTTCGGAGCACTTTGTAAGGGATTGCCCCGAGGTTGTGACATCACCACCGGGTCAGGCTCAGAGGGCTGTGTTTCAGGCTCAGAGGGGTCGTGGGTTTTCACGTGGTGGAGCTAGCCATGCATCAGGAGGCACCTTTCATTCCACTGCTAGAGCATCCGCGAGACAGTATGCTGTGAGGGCACAAGAGGACTGTGCTGCTACTAACGTGATTGCAGGTACGTTTAGTTTGTTTTCTGTACCTATAGTTGCTCTTGTGGACTCGGGGTCTACCCACTCGTATATCCGTAGTGGGATATCGCAGCAGTGGGGGTTACCAACAGAGGATCTTGAGATAGGGGTCCGTGTGACAAGCCCTTTGGGGTTGGATGTGTTGGTGGATAAGGTGTATCGGAGGTGTCCGATCGAGGTGCAAGGATCTATCTTCCCGGCCGATCTTATGGTCTTGCCGTTTCAGGAGTTCGATGCAATCCTAGGGATGGATTGGTTGTTTGAACACGATGCAAGTTTGGGGTGCAGAACTAAGAGTTTGAAGCTCAGAGTGGCAGATGGTTCTAATCTTGTTGTGAGGGGTGAAAGAAACCCGTGTTTACCGAATATAGTATCAACGTTGTCAGCTCAGAGGTTGATCCAGCAAGGTTGTGAGGCTTTCTTAGCTCACGTGGTGGATGTGAGTGTTAGCAACCCAGCTTTAGAGCACTTGAGGACAGTCTGCGAGTATCCCAACGTTTTCCCAGAGGAGTTACCTGGTTTGCCTCCCGATCGTGAGTTGGAGTTCTGGATAGAGGTGTTGCCTGGTACGGCACCGGTGTCTATAGCACCGTATCGTATGGCACCAACGGAGATGAGAGAGTTGAAACAGCAGATCCAGGAGTTGCTTGAGAAAGGTTTTATCAGACCGAGTGTGTCACCGTAGGGAGCACCGGTTTTGTTTGTTAAGAAGAAGGACGGTTCGATGAGGATGTACATCGACTACCGTCAGCTCAATAAGGTCACGATCAAGAATCGTTATCCTTTGCCTAGGATCGATGATCTCTTTGATCAGTTGAGGGGTGCCCATGTGTTTTCTAAGATATACTTGAGGTCAGGGTACTATCAGTTAAAGATGGTGGATGAGGATGTCCAGAAGACCGCTTTTAAGACGCGGTACGGACACTATGAGTTTCTAGTGATGCCGTTTGGGCTCACTAATGCACCCGCAGCTTTTATGGACTTGATGAACCGAATCTTTCAGCCGTATCTAGACCAGTTTGTAGTTGTGTTCATCGATGATATCTTGGTGTATTCGCGCTTAGAGGAGGAGCATGATTATCACCTAAGAGTGGTTCTTCAGGTGTTGAGGGATAGACGTTTAT
Organism: Abelmoschus esculentus; assembly: GCA_035048815.1. Taxonomy (NCBI): domain Eukaryota; kingdom Viridiplantae; phylum Streptophyta; class Magnoliopsida; order Malvales; family Malvaceae; genus Abelmoschus; species Abelmoschus esculentus. The sequence goes on along the minus strand of JAUCBN010000032.1, from coordinate 15,467,608 downwards.
ACGCCAAGTTCAGTAAGTGCGAGTTTTGGTTGTCTGAGGTGGCGTTCCTTGGCCACATAGTTGCATCGGATGGTATCCGAGTAGATCTCCAGAAGATACAAGCTGTGGTGGATTGGAAACCACCGATGAATGTATCGGAAGTCTATAGCTTTCTTGGATTTGCTGGATACTATAGGAGGTTCGTTAAGGGTTTTTCGATCATAGCGGCACCTTTGACCAAGTTGCTTCATAAAGCAGTTCCGTTCGTGTGGAACAAGAGAAGACAACAGATTTTTAAGCAGTTGAAAGCTTATCTGACAGAGGCACCGATCTTGACGCAACCGAAACCGGGAAAGGATTATGTGGTGTTTAGTGATGCTTCCTTGAATAGATTGGGTTGTGTGCTCATGCAAGAGGGTAAGGTGGTTGCTTACGCCTCGAGGCAGTTGAAACCCCATGAGAGGAACTATCCTACACATGATCTTGAGCTTGCAGCAGTTATCTTCGCTTTGAAGATATGGAGGCATTATCGCTATGAGGAGAAATGCTACATCTACATCGACCATAAGAGTTTAAAGTACCTGCTTACCCAAAGAGAGTTAAATCTGAGACAGCGTCGGTGGATAAAGTTGTTAAAGGACTATGACTGTGTCATAGAGTATCATCCGGGCAAGGCGAATGTGGTCGCTGATGCTTTGAGTAGGAAGTCCATGTCGGACTTGAGAGCCTTGTTTGCTCGGTTGAGGATGACCGATGACGGAGGTCTTTTGGCTGAGTTACGTGTGAGCCCACGCGTGTTCAGGAGATAAAGAGGGCAAGGTGTTAGACGAGGAGTTGGTAGCTCAGTTAGAGGTTGTTCAGAGGGGTGAGTCGTCAGACTTTAAAGTACGAGATGGTAGTTTTTTATACTTTCAGGGTTAGTTGTGTGTTTCTGCCTTGGAGGATCTAAGGGATCATATCTTGAGGGAAGCTCACCGTAGTCCGTTTTTTGTTCATCCGGGTAGTAACAAGATGTACCAAAATCTTCATCCTTTCTTTTGGTGGCCGTGCATGAAGAGAGATGTGTCAGAGTTTGTGACAAGGTGTTTGGCATGTCAGCAAGTGAAAGCGGAACATCAGGTTCCTTCAGGTTTGCTTCAGCCTATCCAGATTCCACAGTGGAAATAGGATCGTGTGACCATGGACTTTGTCACCGGGTTACCGATAATGTTAAGGAAACATGATGCTATATGAGTCATAGTTGATCGGTTGACTAAACCAGCTCACTTCTTACCCATGAGGATGAACTTCAGCTTGGAAAAGTTGACTCAGTTGTACATCAAGAAGATCGTGAGGTTGCATGGTGTACCTTCATTGATCATATCGGATAAGGATCCGAGGTTCACAGCGAGGTTGTGGAGATCTATCCACGAGGCTCTAGACACCAAGTTACACTTTAGTACAGCTTTTCATCCTCAGACCGACGGACAGTCTGAGAGAGTTATCCAGATCTTGGAGGATATGCTTCGGTGTTATGCGGTAGAATTTGCTCATAGTTGGGAAGAGCAGTTACCGTTGGTAGAGTTTCCTTACAACAATAGTTATTAGTCGAGCATCAAGATGAATCCTTTTGAGGCCTTGTACGGGCGCAGGTGTAGGACACCCTTGTGCTGGACAGAGCTCAATGAGAGGAAGATAGTGGGTTCAGAACTTGTTAAGGAAACTGAAGCGAAAGTCCAGATCATCAAGGAGAGGTTATAGGCGGCTTTTGACAGACAGAAGGCTTATGCGGATAAGAAGCGTAAGCACATCGAATATGAGCTTGGTGAGAAAGTGTTTCTTAATGTATCTCCATGGAAGGGTATCATCCGGGTTGGTCGGAAAAGAAAGTTAAGCCCAAGGTATATCAGGCCTTACGAGGTTCTTCAGAGGGTTGGACCGGTGGCTTATAGGTTAGCTCTACCTCCCGAGTTGGCGCGTATACACGATGTGTTCCACGTGTCTATGTTGAGATGTTACCGTTCCGATCCCTCACATGTGGTTCAACTTGAGGAAATCGAAGTCAATACGGATTTGACTTACGAGGAAAGGCTCATCGGAATCGTGGATAGAGGAGTTAAGGAGCTCAGGAACAAGTGTATACCCTTGGTAAAAGTTTTGTGGAGGAACCATGGGATCGAAGAGGCCACGTGGGAGGCGGAGAAGGACATGAGAGCTCAGTATCCTCATCTCTTCCTGACAGGTAAATTTCGAGGACGAAATTTTCTTTAAGGAGGGGAGAGTTGTAACGACCCGGACTTCCCGTATCTGAGTGTTGGGTTAATCCGTTGTGTTGGGCCTCGGGTTTAGGCTCGAGTTTGTATGGTTTGGGCCTTGTTGGTCTATAGGCTTGTTGGGCTTTCCTTATGGGGGGCATTTTTGTAAATATCTAAAGGTGAGGACAAGAGGGATGGGGTTTTAATTCTCTTGCAGAGAATGACTTCATCTTTTCTCTCTTTCCTTCATCCTCCACTATCTTTGAAGCAAGAAAAGGGGAGAGTAAAGGTAAAATCTTTCAAGTTTAGTGTTGTAATCTCGTTTTGGTGTTTGAGAAAGTTTTGTGGGGCTGTCAAGGATCTTTAAAACAAGGTAAGAGTTGATAGTTTTGGTGGAGGTAAGGTTTTAGTGAGGGTTTAAGGTTCAATCCGAGTTTTGGGTTTTGGGGAGTCCTTCCTTCATTTTTGAGCAAGTTTTCAGCTTTAGAACCTTCCTAAGCTTAGTCTAATGGATGGTTTTAACTTTTCTTGTAGAAAAGGAGGTTGGAGCTTCTTCCCATAGGGGTGACAAGGAGAAAGCTTGAAGAATGGTTAAGAGGACGTTTTGTTGCTGTTTTGCTAAGAGGTTGGTACTCCCAATTCTTTCTTCATCGTCCATTCATGGTAGAGTGCATAGCATGTAGAAAAATCATGTATGTGTGTTGTCTTGCTTGGTTTGTTTGAAATGGGTCATTAATGGTGAAATCCGAGTTTATGTATTTAAAGGTTGGAAATTGATGTTAAAACATCCTAAATACACTTAGAAATGAGTAGGAAAACTTTGGAATCGTTTAGGTGAAGTTTGGGGGTGAAACTCTAGAATTTCTAAGTGTAAACCCGTCCTTAGTGTAGGGGGTATGGATACTCGGGCTACCGATATCGATACCCATTAGAGCTTTTGGCTTGTTGTTCAGGGGTATCGAACCTTGTTTCGATACCTTGGATTGTAGAAACTTTTTACATCGATACGTGTATCGAAACAATCATTCCTTCTTTTGTTGACTTTGACTTGGGTCTAGTGGTATCGATACCTGTGTGTTTCGGTACCCTCTTTGGGTGGGTATCGATACAGGGTGTTCCGATACCCTACTTAAGGGTATCGATACCTTTGTGTATTTTGGTTAAGTTGAGTAGAAGTTAAGGGCTCAGTGATCTTAATAAATGAATACTTTAATCTAAAAGCTATGAAACGAATTGTCGAGCTAAGATTGATAATCATAACCCCGAAAGACTTAAGTATGATAAAGATTAATATATCTTGTTGTGATAGATCCTAGGTGGATCGTTTGTATGGTTTGAGTCCTTTGAGTTGGAAATCCGGATATCCATAAATGTTGCAACACGTCGAAGGCCATCCGATGTAACATTCCGGATGATGATTTGAAGACTATCCCGAGTGTAGGATCCCTATGCTGTATGGACGCGGGCCTCATTCGAAGATACTCGATGTGACATTCCGAGTATGGGATTTGGAGGATCCCGATGCTGTGTGGATGCGGGCCTCATCCTTGAGTATGGGATCCCGATGCTGTGTGGACGCAGGCCTCACTACCTTGTGTGTTTTGATTGATTTGTATATGCTGTGTGCGATAATATACATCTCATTTATGCCATGTGGTAGGCAAGCATGCTAGACCATCATAGCATGCATGTGATTTATATGTCATGCTTTACTGCTTGATATGCATGATGTTGGCCGAGTTTGGCGTATCCACTGAGCTTGTGTGGCTCAGCGTTCGAAATCTGTTTTAGTGCGTAGGTTAGGTGGAGCGGGATTCGTGGAGCACCATCAAGGTTTGGACCTTCAGCATCGACCGTGTTTTTAGAGTACAGTTATTAGATGTAGTGGGCTTAGTACTATGTTGAACCCTATATGTATTGTAACTCTGTTATTTTTATTGGGTCGAATGTTTTTAAATGGTCTGTAATATATTTTGGAGCTCCGAGTTATTTTGAATTATTTTGGGTTTGTTTTAATTTAAATGGACTATGAAATTGGTCTTGGACCTTATGTGATTTTCAGTATTGGACTTTTAAAGGAAATTTTGAAATACGGGTTTTGGGCCGGAGGCCCAATGTGACATCCGGATCGGGTGTTACAAATACTCCAAATTATTGTTTTTAAATTTTATTTAGAACTATTTAAAATATAATAAAGTCGTAAAATTAATTGTTTTTTAAATTTTACACTTATTAGGTATTGTTTGGGTTGGGGTGATTACTATTATTACATTTACGAGAATTGTGTTTCAGTATGTATATCAATCGAAAATTAATTATTTTTTTTAAAATTTTACATTTACACTTAATTTTAACTAATATATATCAATCAAATTTATAGTTTATTTTCAAAAAAAAATAATATTTATTGAAATTTATAGTTTACTAATAATATTTATTCATTTATTTATAATTTTAAATTCAAAAAGAAAATAAAAATTTATAGTTTATTTTCATCTTTACATTTATAGTTTATTTTCAAAAAGAAAATTTTACACTTGGTTCTTATTCATCTTTATAATTTTAAATTTAAATTTGTATTAATTTTTCTTTATATCATGTCAATTTATTTTTAAAACTTCTATAAGAATTAAGTTCTTTTGTATGAAACATCTAGCCTCAATAGTTAAGGAAATGGTCATTATTTTTAGAGTTCACAGGTTCAAACACCAATAACAACAACACAGTGTTTGCGAGATCATTATTTAATGGTTGTGAGTATACTCTAAAATAGATTCTAGCAAGGACGAAGCCAAGATTTGAGGTTGAGGGGTAAATTCATAAAAAAAATGTTTTTTAAAAGAATTTTAAAAAAGGGACAAAAGTGAAAAAAATTTATTCGGTGTGGGGGGCGATTGCTCCTCCCTACCCCATGTAACTTCGTTCCTGGATATTACTGTAACACTATAGCTAATTCAATATACATATATGTATATATATAAAAGAATTTAAGTTTTTATATATGTTAATTGTTTTTTTTTATAGTTTTCAGCACATGCCATTAATTTAGAATGTCTTGCCCTCATCCACTGGACCAAACCCTTAGGTTCTCCGTATGTTAATACATATATAATAAAACATAAATATTTAGAAAATAAATTATATACCATATTGTGAATTTAAAATATTTATTCTCAGCTATACAAGCCCTCTAACCCAAGTGATTAAAGGAATGGTTGTTGTTCTTAGAAGTTATGAGTTCGAGCACCAGTGATGCTAGCAGAGTGATTGAGAGATCAATGTCAAATGGTGGAGATTATATTATAGAATAGATGCTACTACTGTAATCACTATTAGCTAATTCAAAAACATTTATTCCGTGACGTTTATATTTTTTAAATTTTTTTCTTCCTTATTAAATATGTTCTTTGTCGATAACAACTTTAGACATTTTTTTAATTTTGTAACATAAATAAAAAAATATCTATTTTGATAAATAACATTTTCAAGTTTTTTTTTTATCAATTTTATATTATATCTGTTTTTATAGTTTTTTCGTCTGTTTTTATAATAATTCATTCGTTTACTTTTGTAGTAGTTTTAGTTTATCTTTATGATAATATTATTGATAATAATTTAAATGATTATATTTTTATCTTTATTATGCCTTTAATGAATACTTCTTGGTGTTGATTTAGATGTTTTTAATCTTTTCTGTGCATGACTCGAAATGATCGAAGTTCTATAGATTGTTTTTAGATTCAAGGTTCAGTTAATGAACATGAATCTAGGTACGAAAGTCTACGTGTTATCCAATCAACAATTTCTAGAAGGTGATGTTACTTTCAGATAGCTTATCAGTGTAGCATATATAGCTTATCTTTTTATGATTTTATTTAATATTTTAGAATTTACTTTTTGTTATTTTAAAGTTTTTAAGGTTTTAGAATATTATAAATACCTCATTTGGGGTAAGAACATCTCATTTTATCTTTCCTTCTTAGTTGTTTTTAGCTTTTGAGGTTTTATAAAATTCTCTTTTATTTTTTTTATTTTTTTATTTTTTTAAATGTTAAGTATAATTTTTATCATATTCGTATTTAGCTAAGTTTTATATTACTCAAGCTTTTAAAGCGAAGCTTCAATTCACTTTATTAAAATCAAAAGCACTCAACAATTTCGTCTAACATTCTTAAATTTTTAAAAGTTTAGATCGATAATTGATTTTTTTATTAAAATTTTTACACTTTTATCTCAAAAAGTGCATGTTGACTTGAATATTGTTTGAATTTATATTTGAGATGAAGAAATAATTTGTAGCAAATTCGATTTTCTGTAAACACTCGATTCTTATCGAGACAACATAGTTCGAGTTGGATTTTCTAAATTTTAAAAATATTTTATTCTAAAGGTAATAGTCGTGGTTAGTCTGACCAGAAAATTATAATCTAAAAATTAATTTTGGAACGATCCTTCAAATATCAGAAGTTCCTTAGTTCATGTGGAACGACCCTTCTTCTCTTTGTACTATATTATTTATTATTTTGGGATTAAGGTATATTTATTTGACAAAATATGTTTATATGACAAATATCAATCAAGTGTTATTAACAGCAAAGATTGGTGATTTGTAAAATTTTCTATTCCTTTTGTGATTTTTTAGATATACCCAGATCAAACATCGAAAAAACTTGGTTTCTTTTTAGAGCACTTTGATCAAAGTAGTAATTTTGTTAAATTTTTATCAAAAGATTATTAGATCTTTTGTGAGTGATAAAATTTTGTATTTTAGTGTGTTTCACACCTTTAGAATTTTTTATTAATGTTGAATTTTATTTTATTATTTCAAATAGTGTCTTTTCATTTTGAATATGATCTAATTTAAAAAAAAATGTGTATTCTTGGAGAAATTATTCTATGGATCGGTTTTACCACGTCATCCATGGTCCTTAAGAAATAAAAAAAATCCACATCATCATTTTTTATACATCATCTGCACACTCATAATTTTAATTTCCAAATCAGCTCTCTAAATAAAATATATTAAAATTAAAAAAATGATGACGTGGATTTGTTTTTTAATCTAAACACTAAACCCTAAACCCTAACCCTAAATGCTAATCTTAAACCCTAACCCTAACCCTAACCCTAAACCTTAAACCCTAATTAAAAAAACACATGGATTTGTTTTTTAATTAGGGTTTAGGGTTTAGATTAAAAAACAAATTCACGTATCATTTTTTTAATTTTAATATATTTTATTTAGAGAGATGATTTGGAAATTAAAATTATGAGTGTGCAGATGATGTGTAAAAAATGATGACGTAGATTTGTTTTTTATTCTTAAGGACCATGGATGAGGTGGTGGAACCGGTCCATATAATAATTTCTCGTATTCTTGATATGGTATAATATGAGCAATCGCATATAATCCCAAAAAAATAATGGTTTCGAAAGAAGTTAAGTTAAATATTTATAAGTGAAAAACAACAAATTAATTCCGAATAATTTAAATAAAGTCAAAATCTAAATCTTAAACGCTATATTTTTAAATAATTTAAAATTAAACAACAAATTTATATTTAAATTAAAAAAATTAAAAAAAATCAAAAACTTGAATTATAAACGCTAAACACTAACCCTTAAAACTTAACCTAAACTATATTATTTTTTATTAAATTATAAAAGAAAACAATAGTGTTTGTTGTATTTTTTTTTGACAAATGCTACTGAATTTTTATTAAATTCATAGAAAATTATAATTACAAACGTAATCAATAAGTAAAATAATTGGATTAAAAAATCCAAAAATTCTTACAACCCCAAAACAAAGAAAAATAAAATTCCTATGAAAATAAGGATGCCGATAAAATTCAGCAGCTTCCTAAATCTCCTTGTCTATGTCCAAGGAGATGCATAGTGAAGGAAGAAGGAGTTGTAGGCGATTCAAACTGTCGTGCAAAAAGTATCGCTACCCAGGACTGATTTTATCGACAAACAACCATCAACCGAGTGGGAAAAAGTCTTTCCAAGTGACCATCGATAGAACAATAAATCAGAAAACTAGCATCGATTGAATCACTGTGCGAACAACAACCGATCGTTAGGGTATGCTGCAACATGCCATAAGGACAGACGAATCAAACCCCAAAATAAAAATAAAAACATATCACAAAGACAGAGAAAAGCGTATCACAAGACAAGAAAAAAAAGAGATCCTTATTAAAATAAAAAAAAATAGATCCAGTGGTCGACAACCAATACTAAAATTAATTATCAATCACCGATCAAAAGGAAAAATTAAAACGAAAAACTAAAAACTAAAAAAAATGAAATTTGAAAAAAGAGAAGGAGGACTAGGGATTTGTAATTTTTTATCTACAAAAGAAAAACAATAAACATTTATTATTAGAACAAACAAAGCCTAAAATAATTTATTGAAGGAAACAAGTGTCAAAACTTTAGAATATGTGATAGGAATAAAATAGGTGTGTTTATTATTGAATATCATATTAGAATTTAATCTGATTTTTTAGATAATTAGATTTTTGGATCAGAGATATAATAATTCTTATTCGATTTAAAAAATAATATTTAAACATCGAATAATCAGATTAGACATTTAGATATTTTATTATTTAAAATTATTTTTTGATTTAATTATTTTTTGAATTTAATGGTAATATTTATGAAAATTATAAAATTTAAAATATAACAAAAAAATAAACCACTAAATATAACAAGATTCATATATAAGAAAATTTTTTGATATTTTAAAATTTTTGAATATAACATAATTAGTACTCATGAAAATTTAAATGTTTAAATTTTTGGATAATTTAAAACTTGAAATATTACGTATATGATCCAGAAAATTTAAACTTGAATAGGTTATTTAATCCATAAATAAAAATCAAATCCAATATTCAAATGATTTAAAATATTCAAAGCTAATTTTAACCAATAAATTTATAATTTTTAAATAATTTAAAATTAAAAAAAATTAGATTTAAATTATAAAATTTTAAAAAAATCAAAAACTAAATCATAAACATTACCCTTAAAATCTAACGTAACCCTAAAGTACATTATTTTTTTAGTTTGATTAAAAAGTCAAAAAATAAAAAATAAAATAAATCGTTTTGTGTTTTCTTGTAATTTTTATATCCACACAAGAAAAAGAACTATAAACATTTATTGTTAGTTCAAATAAAGCCTAAAATAATTTATTAGAGGAAACATGTGTCAAAAATTTAGAATATGTGATACGGAGGAGAGGGGTAGGGGTATATATTGTCGGATATCATATCATAATTTAATTTAATTTTTTAGATATTTTTTGGATCGACAATATAATGATTTATATTCGTTCTAAAATAATTGAATATTCAAACACCGGATAATTAGATCATATATTCAGATTTTTGATTATTCAAAAATATATTTCGATTAAATTGGTTTTTGAATTTAAAGGTCATATTTCTAAAAGTTTCAGAATTTCTAATATAAAAAATAATAAATCACTAAATATAACAAGATTCGTATCTATAAAATTTTGATTTTTAAATTTTTTGATATAAAAAAATTAATATTCATGAAAAATTAAATTTTTAGATAATCTAAAATTTTAAAGTGATGATCCATATTTAATCTAAAAGATTTAAACTCAGATTAGATATCCAAAATAAAAATTGAATTAAATATTCAAATTTTAAATTATTTAATCTAAAAGATTTAAACTCAAGTTAGGTATCTAATCTAAAATAAAAACTAAATTAAATATTTTAATTTTAAATTTAAATAAAATATAATCGAATTATATCAAATATTTTTAAATACCATGGCACGAGACTTCCGTTCTTGGTACAATTAACTTAATGTCAGCATATAAAAATTAATTCAAATTTATTACTACATTTAAATGATGACGGTTCAAATATTTAAGAAATCGTATACTTCATTAAAAATGAACCTTTTCAATTTAAGAAAATGTTGATTTGTTATGTTATATCAGGGTTGGGTATTTGATCAAATCGAGTCAAATCTAAAATTTTTAAGTTATTCGAGTTGACACATTCTATTTTATCATTAAAACTCTATTAGATATTTTTTCAAATCGGGTTAAGTTTTAAATTTTTGTACAAATTAATTATTTATAATATTATAGTTCAAAGTGAAAAGTACTTCTTCGTATGTTTTTTTCATGTGTCAATAAGATTTTCAATGCAAATTAATAAATCAATTATCATAAAAAATTATATAATATATTTATAATGATATATTTTTTTATTAAAGAGAGATTATATTTATATCGGTATTCGAACCCATACAAAATGATGCAATATGAGCATACTTGATCACTAGGCCAATCAGTGGATCTCTATTTATAATGATATTTTTTAGGTAATATGTTACTTCGTTAAAGTACAGTCTCATTAAAAATCAGATCGAAAGTATCACTAAAAATAATTCAGAATAATTAATCTTGAAATCAAGGACAAAAAAATATAAATCATTCATAAAATCAGAGCAAATTGTCCATTATCAGAATTCATAATATAGATATATTTCAATTTTAAACAATTGAGATTAGATTATAAAATTTTCAAAATTCAGGGATAAAAATGTGAACTTACCAAAGTTTAGGGACTTAACTGAAACTTTTAACAATTAGTACTATATAGATTTGGGTCTTGATATAGCTTATACATAAAGTAAAATTATTATCACATTGATCAATAATTATCATTTAATGGATAAACAATAAACTTTCAAAAATTTAGGACATAATTGTAAAAGGTTTAGGTCCATAGGAATGTTAATTTCATTAATAGGTTTTATTCTTAATTTCATGTTCATCTCAAAAAATAAATTTAAAAAAATTACGAATGAATCATAGTTCAATCGAAAAAGTTATGAAATAGTGATCAAAATAAAAATTTTAAAACTAAATTTTGTTTTTTCGAATATTCGAACTTCCAAATTCAAAACCGACTCAAAATAGAAATTCATTCTAGTTATTTGAGTGACTCGAATACTCGAACAACTCGACTCGAATAACTTAAAATTTAAAAAGAAATTCATTTTTTTCAAGTCGATTCGAATTTTGTTCACCCCTAATGATATCAAAAGCACATTAGTAACAATTAATTTTTTTCAATGTAATAATAATAATAATAATAATAATAATAATAATAATAATAATAATAATAATAATAATAATAATAATAATAATAATAAATAATTTATCAAGATTCAATAAGTTTAAATAAGTTATCTACAAGAGGGAATATACTTTCATAATTTATAAATTATATGAAAGAATAAAGATAACAACTTAACCAATTAATCAAATATATTTAATTTTATAAATCGCTAATTTATAATCATACTTTACAAATAAGTAATATTTTGCTTTTAATAATAATGACACTAATAACAATAACAAGAATAAATTATATTTTTCTTTAAATATTAATAAATTGATAAGAAAAATAATATTTTTTAGTTTTAATAATAATAAAATAATGAATATAATCTATTTTAAGATATAGAATTTAAGGTTTAACATTTATAATATATGATTTATGGTTTAAGAATTAGATTATGGGATATATGATAAAATGATTTTTTAAATGAATTTTTAACGGACTGCGTAATTTCACTCAAATAACTATCGGTGCGTTTAGTTTGCGGGAAAAAAAAAATAACAAAGAGAATAATCTTTTTCGGATTCAAGAGGTAATAGTATATTCCCAATAGTAGCTTCTTTTCTTTAAAATGGTGAGAATGTCATTCCCACTCTATTCTTAGTTATTAGACAATTCCCACTACTTTAGACTAAAATATCCTTAAAATATTATTTTATATTTAAATAAATTATTATTTTCATTTTTTTAATATTTTTTATTTTGATATTTTAAAATAATTCCTTACCTAACCTAAATTATTGTTTAATAAATATATAAATTATGCTCATCATTAAAAAAATAATACTAAATATTAAAAATAATTTTTAATAGTATTTCTTTTTTAAAGAATAATATTTTTTATTTATATGATAAAAATTTGTATTATTTAATTTTAAATTATATTATAAAATTTAATTAAAATTTGAGATTTTAAATAATGACCTTTAATTTATATTCCATGAACGAACTCACCCTAAAAGTTTTGAGTTTATAAAAAGTAGAAAAAATAATTTTGGAATGGATGAATAATTTCCCTCCTACACAATTAATAGTTTCGATCTTAAACCGAATTCAAAAGGTACCACTTACTCTACCCATTTCAAGTTTGGTAAATTATAAACACTAACCCTATTTTCGTGTTTTAAATCTTAAACCCTAAAAATATATTTTATCTCTAATTTTTTAAATTTTCCTCACAACCTATAACCTTAAATCTTAAACTTTAAACACACTACTTTAAAATGGAGGCATCAAAGAAGACACGATAAAAAGCGGATAGTTTAAACCCCATTAGAACAACCATGGCCCTAATAATGCCTTCTTTCATATCTCACCTTAAAATATCCTTTAAAATTAAATTTTAAATCATAACCCTAATTTCTATATCCTAAACCTTCTGTACTAAAAAATATATTCTACCCCTATTTTCTAAACCCTAACATTAAACCTTAAATCCTAAACTCACTATTTTAAAGATGGAATACGAAAGAAGACACAATAAAAGGACAAATGATTTACACCCCAATAAAACAAAAAAAATTTGTCCCTAACCATACCTCCTTCTATGCTCTCCCTTAAAATTTCTTTAAAATTAAATTTTAAACTAGAACCTAATTTTCATATCTTAAACCCTATACTTTAAAAAATTCACCCTACTCCTAATTTTTTAAACCCTACTCCAATCCCTAATCAACCCTAAACTCCAAATCTTAAAATCAATATTTTAAAGCAGGAAATTAAAGAAGACACAATAAAGGTCGTAAATCGTCTACCTCTTTCGCATGCCTCCATTCGTGCTTCCGCTTTAAATTAGAGGGTTTAGGATGTAAGATTTAGGGTTTAAGGTTAAGAGTTTTGGTTAGGGTTTAAGGAGTTAGGGGTAGGGTGTATGGTTTTGAGATTAGGATATAGAAAATAAGGGTTATGGTTTAAAATTTAATTTTTTAGAAATTTTCAATAGGAGGCATGATAAAGAGACAAGAGATTTTTACTCATAATAAAGGGACAAATAATTTGAGTGCAACTCGTCTACCTCTTTCTCATGCCTCCTTCTATGCCCCGTTTTAAATCAGAGGGTTTAAGGTTTAAGTTTAGGGTTGTGGTTAGGATTTAGGAAATTAGGGATAAAGTGTATTTTTTGGTATAGGGTTTAGGGTTTAAAAAATTAGGGTTAAGGTTTAAAATTTAATTTTCTAAAAATTTTCAACATGAGACATGGATGGTGGCATAATAAAGAGACATAAGATTTTTACTTAAATAATTTATACTTATTAAAAAAAAAATCCCTTAATCATATTTTTTTATACTTTACCTTAAAAAAAATTAAGTTAATTTTTAAACTTAACATTAATAGAGGATATAATATCGTATAAAATAGCCATCACTGCAAGCCGATTTCAGGAAAAGTCATCAGCACAGTAAGTTGATTTTAGTCGAACAAAGAAAAAGTAGTAATGTAAGCAAGCCAACTTCAGGTCTGATATTAAATTTGAATTTATTTTTGAATGACATTAAATTGAGCCTACCATAACTATAGCCTAGAATGAACGTAAACAAATTCAGATTTTCTGTATAAATAGGAAGCAAAGGCAAACACCAAGACACTCACCCTAAACACTAAGCAATACTTCATCTCATAGCCTCCACCATACCATGAAAATGGCAGCTAAACTTGGCCTTGACCATAATCTTGTAGGAACATTTCTTATGTTCCTCGTGTTGCAACCTTTTGCAGCTATGTCCAGAACCGTGAAGCCTGCTTCTCTTCAAAATATCGAGCCAGACCAGCATCGAGGTTGTGGCGTCTCTAATATCATCGACCAAACCACGTTTAATGGTGTTGATAATTATAAGTATCTCAATGGGAAACCTAAATGGATGAACTGCCCGGTGACCTACGGTTTCGTGTCTACTTCTCGTCTTCCAGCCGATTTAAATTCTCAAACAGTGAACAATTCCGTGACAGCGGCATTCAAAGTCTGGGAATGTGCAGTTCCTAAATTTGCGTTCGAAAAGGTAGACCCTGGCGAGAAAGCTAATATCAAAATTTCGTTCACAAAGGTTTTTGGCGGGTATTATGGCTATGCTTGGTCAGCACCTAATGGGACGCTTCTACTTGATAATGTTAACAAGAACTGGAGCACCGGTTCTAGACCAGCGAGGAACCAATTAGACCTGCAATCAGGAGTCATGCATGAAATAGGACATACCCTCGGCCTTCATCTATTATAACTTGGACTCCAGAGATGAATATGCAAGCCCTATTATCTGTTTAACATGAAAAAAAGATATATTTTATGTTCCCTCCTTCTTGAGCTCTTCATAAATCAGATGCGAACGAAAGTATTCTGACACTGCTGAATCAAAGGGAGTATAAAAATGTGTTTTAGAGAAAAGATGGAGGGTGTTTTTTACGATTTAATAAAAAATCAATCGATTTTAAAGTCTTAATTATTAAATGACCTAAAAGAATATAATTCGATAGTTTAATAATAAAATTGAAAGATTAACGATTAAAATAAAAATCACGTTGAAAGTTGAGTGACTAAATATCGCAGATACCAAAAATTTTCATGACCATATCACCATTTTTAAAGATCGAAGAGTATATCGCAGGCACCAGGATAAACACACCCTTCAAAACTTTACAATTCGACAACGTCAAACGGTACTATAATACAAAATTCTATAACAATGTCATTTTGGTAAGCTCTTAAATACCTCTTTTACGACCAAAATATCATTTGCTTCTCGTAATTATGAAAAAAACGAATGTTTTATCAAATTATAGTAACGATGGTATTTTAATCATATACCTCGGACATGGTCAGTATTTTGATGTAAGATTATGTTGACCAAAAATGTATTTTGGTATCGCATTCGACGTGTCATTGAAACCTAAAAAATAATAAATAATTTAAGGTTAGAACTAAATAAAATTAATTCGATAAATGATTAGAAATACCAATAGTATTATTGATTTTATTAAGTGTCTAAATGGTAGTGTCCGATCGTTGTAGATTAATAATTTAATAGGGTTTTAAATATTTAAATAATGAAGCCTTATAGGTTAGAACTTAAAATAGACAAGATAATAATTGATCATGCATTTAAAATTTTTGGAGCAGAACATATATTTCTTTAAATACGAATTAAGGTTTTCAATTATAGGACGTACTATTCAAATTCGTATTTAAAAGAAATGTATTTTCATATCCAAAAGGTTATTCTCATTCGAACGATATTCATTTGACAATAACGAACTAAATTAATGTTATTATTCGAAATGCCAAAATGCCACGTGTAATTAATAAGGTACCGATCTCGAGTGCTTGTAAGGGTCGTCCTTACGCGTAACCGACTCACGAACACAAATGTTTTAAAAATGAATCTCTAGCTTATTTTATGGTGTCTGGCCTACCAAAGTGGCATGTGACGACTCTAAATCATTTTAAAATTAAAATAATATGTGTTTTAATACGACTCCGATCTTCATAATTAATAGCGATAAAATTCAATTTTTCAAAGTCAACTCGCCAGACTCCTTTTACACACTCGATTTTAAAATGGTCACGACATAATTGTATATACATTTCTTCTTATATCAACGTAAATAAATTATTTATCTTCAAGTAAAAAATGCATGTTACTAGTAAAATGTTATTAATTAAATTTGTTTAATTGTTTTTATCTTTTATTTGGAATTTTCGTATTAATGTTACAACTTCTATTTAGAACAATTACGGTTGTTAACATTTATTATTTTTATATTAATTGATTATTTTTTTATAATTATGATTTATATTAAAAAATTCTAATTTAAATTTATTTTATTTTTTAATTATGAAACATATGGTCACTCGTAAATAGCGTTCAAAGCTGAATATTTACGAAATTAATCTCACAACGTCATTTACAATTGGCGTCACAAACACATGTCTTTACTTGCAAATAACACCCTAATAGGAATATTATGGACTTGCACACTATCTGTTCATGACGTCTCGTCGAACATCACCTGTAGATGATTTCTTCGTTGAAATTCAAATTTTATTAATAAAATAAAGAAAAGCGCCTCTTACAAATATCTTTTCCAAATTATTATAACTTTTACGGTAAATCTTCAATTATAAAATAACGTACCTTAAAATCCTAAAGTTTCAACTAAAAATCAATATTAGCCTAAAAAAAACTATATCAACTGTTGCAATTCTAATTTCTCTCTTCTCCCCAGGGTCCTTGTCAATTGCATTAAACTTCTTCGAGAAAAAAAAAAGGAATGATCCTACCAACAGACACAAGAAGGTACTGGGGTGATGGTTTCTTCGATTAAATTTTATTTTTAATTGTATTGTATTTTTTTATTAAAGAGATTTTTAATGAAACACGAAAAAAAAATTAAAACGAGTTTGATTTTATATTAAATAAAATTATTTTATCGAGTAAAAAATACTCAACAAAAATCATCAACCACACATAGAGTTAGACTTTGTTTTGGTCGTGGGATAACACCACTTACATGAAAGTGTAGGTATGACGAAATTACATAGAGTAAAGAGCGATAATCATCCCCTTACGAATTTATTTATTTATTTAAAGTTTTAATTTATTTATAAATATAATTTTTTACTTTTAAATATTTATATTTTATTTTTTACCCTTGAATTCTAACGCTATTTCCTGAGTACATGGATGTCAGCTTGGTTTTGCCTTATGCTAAGGTTACTTTTATGATTGGGTAATGGTTAGTAGGGATGCAAATGGATGGGTGGGTGCGGATATTTCTCCCGTATTTATATTCATTTAAAATTTTATATTCACTATCTATAGTGGGTATAATTTTTAAATTTATATCCGTCATACAAGTATATTTTAAAATTTATCCCTATACCCACCACCCAAATCTTATTCGCTTATACATGCTTACAAACAATCACTAATATCGAATTATGTAAAAATAAAGCACAGACTTTCTTTAAAAAAATAAAACTTTACATACTTTATTGACTGATCAAATATAAATATATAACATATTATATATTTACGTCAATATAAATTTAATTACATCTTACAAATTTGTAATATCCGAATTTCGTCCGAACTCGAATATAAAATAAGGCCAAAGTAAATATTAAATATGAATAAATAAATAATATAATATTATATAAATAAATAAATGAAATATATAAAAAATAAAATAAAAATGGATAAAGAAAGGGTTCGGTTACTAGGAGAGAGTGGGGGATGGTTATTAACTTCCAGGAAAGCATGATCAAGGGGGAGTTTTCGGTTTTGGGGGTTCACTACCAAATGAAAAACAAAAAAAAAAGAGGAGGGAGAGACAAGATGGGAGCACTGGTTTTTGAAAGATTTTCATTCGGTAACAAGGAACTACAACTCCACTCAGAAGCATAAGGTGTTGGTGAAGAAGACATAAGCATGAATTTGAGTGGTGATGGTTCATTGTTCCAATCTCCTGCTGCCACTGCACATGCTTTCATGGCTACTGGAAATAGAAAAACCTTATCCTATTTGCAAAAGGGTGGTCAAAAGATGTTAACGGAGTTCGATCAACTTTTCCATGGATAAGATTTTGTTTGGTTAATCAACTACAAAGATTGAGATTAGCAAACCATTCTACACGTGAAAGAGTTGTTGGTGATAATCATCTGAGCGTCTATTGCCATGCCAACATCTGACACAACTTTCTGTATGGACTTGGGTGACATGTCTGAATTGACACACGGAGGTAAAATGGAAGGGAAGTTGAGAGCAATCAGGGAAGACGGTCGACGGAGACAATAGAAAGCAATGTCGTTAGCGACGACAGCAGTTTTCGGAGTAGAATACGAACCTAATCAGAGTCGTTCTTCGGTGTCGGGCACTCTGGTTTTCGACACCCATTTCCCCATCTACGACGACGCACTCCCTTGTATTTCTTTTCATCTGCGACTGCGACACCACTGCTTTCGCCGGCACTTATTATGGCAAGAAAATGGAAAAGAAGAAATTTCAGTTTTAAAAATGGTAACTGTTGAAGATTGAAGAGAAGTGAGGAAATGGTGAGAAAACCGTCATTTATATAGGTTGAAGAATCGCAAAGTCAAAGTGCAATTAATTAATCTACAAAGAGGAAAGTTTTAAGGTAGAAGATAAAGATCGAAGACTTCGTCAAAGATCTAAGCAAGGTCAAATTAAGGTAAAGCCGTATGAGCAGGGGCATGTGTTGTTGTTCCAAACATTTGTACGTCCATTGTTGTTCGTTGTGTTGGTGGTTACCACAAAATTTGCACATAAAAAGTAGGCAGTGGCAACATGATTCTAAGTTGAAGAAGAAAGCATGTGGACATCAGGTTCATACTGCAACATAAATTATATTTTCTATGTCATTATTGTATGTTATGCATGGCTTTCTTTTTTTTAAAAAAAATAGTTAAGGTTATTTATTTGTTTAATGTATTTGTATGTTTTTAATTAAATTTTGCATGCTTGTATGAATTTTTAAAATCATATAGTATAATTATCTAGGGAGATCACCATATTTACACCTAACTTACATTTAGATAATTAAATTAGAGCCTTTTAGGATTAGTCACTTTAATTAAATAGGGAGATAATTTAGTAACGATGGCATTCTAATCTTATACCTTGGATACACTAAGTGGTCAGTATTATGAAATGGCATTATGTTGGCCAAGAGTGTACTTCGGTATCGTATTCGGCGCGTCATCGAAACGTAGAAAATTATAAATATTTTAGGGTTAGAATTTAATAAAATTAATTAGGCAAATATTAGTAACACCAGTAGAATTATTAATTTTGTTTGGTGTCGAAATGGTATTGTCCGTGCATTCGGATGTTATCATAATACACCCGGTAAAATTAATAATTTAATAGGATTTAAATATTTAAATTGATGGAGCCTTTTTAGGTTAGAACTTAAAATTGACAAGATAATAGCCAGTCATGCATTTAAAACCTTTTGGGTCAAAATTTATATTTCTTTAAATACGAGTCAAGGTTTCCTATTTTAGGACGTCTTATTCAAAGCTCGTATTTAAAAGAAATGTATCTTTTTATCCAAAAGGATATTCTTATTCGAGTGATATTTATTTGTCAATGACGAATTAAACTAATATTATTATTTGCAATATCAAAATGCCACGTGTAATTAAAAGGTATCGATTTTCGGGCGCTCGTAAGGGTCGTCCTTACGCGTAATCGACTCCCGAACCCAAATATTTTTTATGAATCTCTGGTTTGTTTTATGGTGTCTGGCCTACCAAAGTGGCCAGTGGCGACTCCAAATTAATTTTAAAATTCAAATATTTTCAATAAAATTTGTTTTTTTTTTCATAATTAAAAGCAATTAAATCGATTTTCAAAAATTCACTCGCCAGACTATTTTTCACACTTTTCGTTTTTAAAATGGTCGCGACAAAATTAACGATAGTTGACTTAACTAAAACATATTTTTATTTGTATAAATTCAACGCAAGTAAAACTAACTAATTATATATAGTTAAATTAGCTAAAACATATTTACACTTTTATAAATTATACTTATTCACACATATTATATAGTTATAAGTCGATTAATTCGAGTTTGATAAAAAATCATCATTTTAAAACTAAATTAATCGAGTTTAAAGTCTAAACTAAAGAAATAACGTAAATTTTAAAATAAATTAATATTTTAGTACATAAAACACTTAATAAAAGACATAATTAAAGTGTACAAATACAAATGATTCAACTAATATGACGGGCAAATATAGAATAGACAGATATGGAACGGGTGAATATGGTACGAGTAAGGTCTTAAACCCATCACTTACTCACTACCCACGATGAGTGTGACTTTTTACATCCACACCCGTCTATTATCCACTAAACTCAACCATCCTCGCTCTAACTAAGAAGGTACGGTGCGGTATTTACAAAGTTGTACTCATTACTATCCCTAATGATTATCCAACTGGTTGCGTGTAATTGCAGCGTTATGTTGATTCGATGATTGATATTGCATCTCTTTTATCATTTCTTGTAGTGATTGATTTTGTAAACATATTTGATAGCGTAATTCTCTTTTTGTATGTTTAGGTTTAAAAAAAATTAATGACATTTTATATTCAAGTCGATATTGCATGATATCTATCAATATTTACCGAGAAAAGAAATATATATACAAAATAAAATAATATATGTCCTATATAGTTATAAAAATCTGTTTAAAATCGAATCAATTATTTTATAACATCATAAATATTTATAATTAAATTTAAATTATAAAAGAACTCATTAACTTAAAAAAATTAATTTCTTTTACACTTTAAATAATCCCACTAATTTAAAGATCACAATAAAGAGGTGGGAAAGTAGAATTATAGATAGGAGTAATGGCTGCTGTTGTTCGCCACTACATTAAAGAACCAACATTTTATCTAGATAAACAAAAATAATTTAAAGCAAAAATATAAATAAATATGATACGAATATTCAAATATTTTAAAATTTATAAACACAGAAGATTAATTTCTAGAAAATATATACAAAAAAATATTTATTATATGAAAAACTTTTCACTACAGAAATAAATAAATTAAGGTAAACGTTACACAACATTTAATTATATGTTTGATAATAAACATATTACTTTTTTTAAGAAAATAATTATTTAAAAAAAAGTTATGACAAATAAATATTTATATCGTTAAAAATAAAATGGTTACTTTAATATATTGATAGTTTTATTTTTTAAAACTTATTCATTCTATTATTTTTTTTCATAACCAAAATAATTTAATAAATTTTAAACTCTTTATATTTAAAAATTTCATTAGCGATTCTTCTAAATAAGGGTTTTCACTCATTCTCTTAAGCATCATTTGTAACCTTTCATCTTCTCTTTGTTTGGTTTGTTATTTAATTTTGATATTAATCGTTGATGGTTAATATTTTTTATATATATTAAAATATTTTTGGCTTTGGTTTTTAATTCTTACACATATTATTATATTTATATTTTTTTGTGGTACGCTTTTTTATGACACGTTCTTCCTCTACCTTCGTAATATATTTTTTTTGTGTAAAGTTTCATACGATGTTCGATTTTCATATACGATTGCCGATGAACGTTAATAATTTAATTTTTTGTAATTGTTTGCTGATAGATTCATATATATTTAACGAATTAGCCTATAAGACAATCGGTTTCGTTTATCACCCCTTTATCATTTATTTTAGTTGAAAAATTAAAAATTGGTAGAAGGTAAATATATCTTATAAAAATTGTTAAATTTTTCAAAGCGACTATTTGAGTAGGAAAATTTTAAAGTACAAAGCGATAATTTGAATGCAAATTATTCAACATGCAAACTAGATATAAGTCTAATCTATTTTTTGCGAATTTTAATGTCGAAATAAATTCAAATTTATTGTTGAAGTTTAATATTAAATTGATTGTGTTATAAATAGGGATAGAGATAGAGGTGTTGGGGAGGCCGCATCATTAAAAAAAATTTAACATTTTATATTATATATATATTTTTTGAATTTTTTTATAGATAGTCTAATTTTACATTTCTAAAATATTATAATTTAATATTTTGTATATTTCTAATATAACTTTATGATAATTTGTATCTCGAGATAGGGACGGAGCAGAATTTGGTTTTGAGGGTGAAAAACATAAATGTTTAGAAGTAGTGGAGTAAATTCATAAAAAATAATTCTTAAAGAAATTTAAATAAAAAAACAAAAACGAAAAAAAAAAACTTTAGAGTGAGGAACGATTGCTTCACACCACCCCCATGTAGTTTCGTCCTTGCCATAAGAAACTTACCCTGAAAACTAAGGCTTTGCTTAACGAAGAAGAAATAAAATTGGAAAGACGAAAAGGTGAAAGAAAAAATAAAAGAATAACAACATATATTATTTATTTCATTAGTTATGACAATTAGGGATGGGTAAGGAATTCGAATTCAATAAGTTTTGATTCAATCCGATCTGATCGGGTCGGATTTTTTACAGAAAATTTAGGTTTGGGTCGGGGTTTTCAATGGTGGTCTCAAGTCGGGTTGGGTTCCGATGTAAGGTGAAAAAAATCCTATCCGACCCGGGATTGATAATGTAATTTTTCATATATTTTTAGGGATATTTGCAATTATGATCTCTCTTTATATTTTTTTATACAATTAAGTCACTAAAAATAATTTTTTTATAATTAGATTCTTAAGTTTTATTTTTTACAATTAAGTCCCTAAAATTTAATTTTTTTAGTGATCAGGTCAAATTTTAAAGCTTAAATATCGTGTCGAGTCGAATTTTTCACCCTAAATCTGAGTTGGTTGGATATCAGGTGGAGGGTATGAATCTTCGGGTCGGGTGCGAGTGGACCAAAAAATCCAACCCGTGCCCATCTCTAATGATGATTCCTATAGTATCGTAGAAAATTGCATTCACTGCATAACAAAAATCTCAGTTCCCAGATTATATTTTCTTTCATATCCTATCTTAAAACATCTTTTAAATTATTTTATATTCTATACCTAAAATCTTACGCCTTAAAAAATATCATACACTTAATTCTCTAAATCTTAATCATAACTTTAACTTTAAATCTATTTTTTAAAGTGGAACCCAAATAAAATATAGTAAAGAGGCAAGACAATTTATATCTTTCACTGGAGGACGACTTCAAGAAAAGTCGTCAACACTGTAAGTTGATTTTAGTCGAACAAAGAAAAAGTAGTTATGAAAGCAGGCCGTCTGATATTAAATTTGAATTTATTTTTGAAGTCTGACATTAAACTCACCCTACCATAACTATAGCCTAGAATGACGCTTAACAAGAAAAATGAACGTAGACGAACTCAGATTTCGCATATAAATAGGAAGCAAAGGCAAACACCAGGACACTCACCCGAAACCGTAAGCAATAGTTCATCTTACAGCCTCCACCATACCATGAAAATGGCAGCTAAATTTGGCCTTGACCATAATCTTGTAGGAACAGTTCTTATGTTCCTCGTGTTGCAACCTTTTGCAGCTATGTCCAGAACCGTGAAACCTGCTTCTCTTCAAAATCTCGAACCAGACCAGCATGGAGGTTGTGGTGTCTCTAATATCATCGACCAAATGACTTTTAATGGCGTTGATAATTATAAGTATTTCTATGGGAAACCTAAATGGAAGAACTTCCCGGTGACCTACGGTTTCGTGTCTACTTCTCGTCTTCCAGCCGGTTTAAATTCTCAAGCAGTGAACAATTCTGTGGCAGCGGCACTCAAAGTCTGGGAAGCTGAAGTTCCTAAATTTGCGTTCAAAAAGGTAGACCCTGGCGAGAATGCTAATATCAAAATTTCGTTCACTAGTATATCTGGTGGGTATTATGGCTACGCCTGGTCAGCACCTAATGGGACGCTTCTACTTGATAATGTTTACACGAGCTGGAGCACCGGTTCTACTCCATCGCGGAACCAATTAGACCTTCAATCAGGAGTGATGCATGAAGTAGGACATACCCTCGGCCTAGATCATACTACAGTTCAATCTGCAGTCATGAACGACACACTTATTCGTGGAACTCTCAAAAGGACCCTTGACCAAGATGACAAGGATGGCATAAAGAATTTATATGTCTAGCATGGATTCAACACCTTGCTTCACTCAAACCTTTATATAATATCTATACTTCTCAGTACTTGGGAAGCTTAGTTATATCATACTGATAAATAAATGATGAAATTATTAGAATATGAACTGTTATGTAAACCTGAAGCTTTAGTTCCTTTGTAAGGTATAAAAAGTTTCTCGAATATAATTGAACTCGAATGATCTACGTATAACTGCTTTGGTTGGACTCGAGAGATTATTATGTAATCTCGTTATCTGATCAACGTAGAAAAAAGATATATTATGTTCTTTCTTCTTGAGCTCTTAATAATTCAGATGCGGAAGAAAGTATCCTGACACTAACGAATTAAAGGGAGTGTAAAAATATGTGTTTGAGAGAAAAGATAGAGGTTGTTTAAGAGTAAAATTGAAAAGTTGAAAGTTTGATGACTAAAACAAAATCACGTTGAAAGTTGAGTGACTAAATATGTAGTTTACCCTTCTAATAATCATATTTACTTTAGTTTAGGATTATTTTGCTTTAGTTTAGTTTAGTAGGATATTTCAATTTAACATGAAAGTGTAGATAACTTAGTTTTATTTAAATTTAAGGAATTAATCATAATAGAAGTCTGAAAAAATAGAAAAAAACTGGGAAGATAAAGATAGAGTGAAATATAAAACATAACATACTATTACATATTTATATATTTTTAAAATTAAAGGTGTTTTATTAATAAATTGGTAAACGTATTTGGGTTTAGGTTCAGATCTTAGTATCAGATCTGAATCCAGATTTGTACTTTAATCAAAAGATCTAGATCTGGCCTAGATCCGTCGAATTTAAAATTTTAAGATTCAAACCCTATAAAACGGATCTAGATCTACGAATTCAAGTCAGGTCCAAGATCTATTGCCATCCCTAATGGGAAGACAAGATTGAGTGACCTAAGAAAGCATAATTCAAAAGTTTAATAGTAAAATTTAAAAGAATAAAAGTTTGATGACTAAAATATAAATACATCGAAAGTTCAGTAACTAAAATGTAATTTACCTTAGTATAATTATAGTAGTAATTAATTTAGGTTAGCTATGGGAATGAGTTCTAAGTTGGTGGTCCTTGTGCCGAAGAAGCATAAGCCAACAACCATTGGGAACTTTCAATCAATCAGCCTCTTTAACTCGATAGAAAAAATTCTTACCAAAGTTTTAGTTTATTTATAAATTTATCTTTTAATTTTAAATATTTATATTTTATTTTTTTAATTTTAAATTCTGATTTCGTCTTTTAAGTACAAGAATATAAACATGGCTTTATCTTATGCTAAGGGTTATTTTCATGATTAATGGCCGATGGTTAGGTATTTAGTTGTGTGTTATTGCAGCATTATGCTGATTCGATGTTGTCTGATATTACGACTCTTTTGTTATTTATTGAAGTGCTTGAGTTTTCGAACATATCCAATAGTGTAGTATTCTTTTCTTTCATTCAGGTTTAGAAATATTTTTAACAATTTTTTTTAAAATCAAAATTGTATGATATATTATTCTTTTCTCCCCACTAAAATTATCAGTTATTGATTTTTTGAAAATAATTTTTCTAACAATCTTTTTATTTAAACTATTATGTTTGGCGAGAAAGGAATATGAGACTTCTTGAAAAATCGGGTAGAATTACTATTGTGATCTACATTCTTATTCGAGGTGATATTCGTTTACGCTGGTTAATAATGGTTACTTTGGATGAATAATAGTTTCATTTATAAAAAAAAATCAAAAATTTTAAAGAGATTATAATTATATTAAATATTTTAAATAATTAATTTTTATATAATATACTTAAAAACTTCTTAATTAAAGATTTTTAAAATATATTTTTAATGTCTTTATCAATAATAAATTTTATATAATTATGAGACAAAAATAAAAAAGTTAACCAAAAAAAGTTAACTAATATTTTTTTTTTTAGAAAAAAGAGTAATATTTTTCAAGAAAAAACATATATATATAGATAAATAAAAAATACATATGTATCATATGTGGCAATAGAAATTTATTTAAAATGGAATTAATATGTTCCTAACATTATAAATATTTATAATTGAATTTAAATAACTTGATTCGACTCGAATTTAGCAACTTTACTCAAAAAGTTTAAAATAAAATTTAAATCATACAAAACTCATTAATTTTATAATTTATTCGACTCAATCAAATAATCCCACTAATTTAAGGATCACAATAAAGAGGTGGGAAAGAAGAATTATAAATAGGAGTAATGGCCGTTGTTATTCGCCGCTACATTTAAGAACCAATAAAGAACCATAGAGAGAATAAAAATATATGCTCATTAAAGTGATTATTACTAATCCAATCAGGAGGATTTTAAAATGGGCGGAGTAATAGCCGTTGTTGTTCGTCGCTACATTCAAGAAACAATCAGTAAAAAAATGAATGAATAAAACTTTGATTATTTTTCTCTCTTTCATTTTTATTTTCTATTGAATAAATTTTTGTAATAATTTTTTTTCTTGAATTTTTAAACTCTATTTTCGACGCTTTTATCCTATCTAAATCTTAACCCCGCCCATTTTAAAATCCTCTTGATTTGCATCATTTTCATATTAAATAGTAAAGATTATATTGAGTTACAAGCCTATGATAATAACTTGATTAGTTTGGGCTTAAGAGGTTCTTTTAACCCGAAACATGAGCGAAATGAGTGAACCAATATGACGAGCTAAGTCTTGTATTCTTTAAAATTGATAGACTATTAAAAATTTAAAATACCTTCATAGATTTATATTTAATTGACCCTGCCTTGCTTGCTTGATCTTAAATTTCAATATTTATTTTATTTAGTTTATTTAAGATTTTTAAAAATTCTATGAAATTAGAGTCGATAACTTAAGGTTTTTAACATGATAATTAAGAAATGCTTAAGGACAAACATTAATTAAGTGAAGAAGAATTAGATCAGTGCTTAAATTATATATGTTATTTTATTGATAATTACTCCTTCATTAGTTGTTATCAGTTGCTAATTTTGTTCTTTTTGTTCATTTCCAATGTAAGACAATAGAATTAAAAATATTGGAAAAACTGATAAAATCATGTAAATTTTTATTTCTATAATTATGACTAGATTAGTGGGTATGAATCTAGGTATGAAAGATTGACGTGAGATTCAGTCAACAGCTTCTAGGACACAACGTTAATAGATTTTAAAAAATATTATCAACAATACAAGATAAGATGAAATTTGAAAATTTTAAAACTTAGAAATTATCCTTAAAATTTTATTTAATTTATTTCTAAAAATTATCTTTACAATTTTATTTAAATTATCTTTTTAATTTGAATGTTTTCTTTAAGATTTTTGAAGACCGTAAATACTCTCTTGAGGTAAGCCTCAAAATATCTCATCTTTCATTTTTCTTAGTTGCTTCAAATTTGGGGGGTTTATAATTTTTTTTTTATTTTTTTAAATGTTAAGCATGATTTTTAAATGTTAACCCTATATTTTTTAGGGTTATATTTTCAGTTTTCAAAAATTAAGAATTGATAATCGATTATCCTTCTACAATTAAAGTGATTTAATTTTAAGAAGTGCACGTTGAAATTAAATTGAAATGATTAGTTTGTGACATATTTGACTCCTGATAAATATGCTTACTAGGTAAACTAAAATCGGATTACATTCTCAATTTGGACCCTTGAATGGTTAACGTGAAATAAATCTCTGTACAACTTTAGCTCATCGCGCTCAATGGATTTTTCTTCTCTAGTAAATGTTTAAGATTGTTTGGAAGGATAGAAAATCATGGTTATCTGCAGCAACTGAAGCAGGAAAACCAGCTTCGACCAGTAGCGCTTTGGGGAGTTTCTGGTTTCAATTCTTCAGTACATTGCTCCTGATCCTGCTCTGGATGCTGCTTTACTGATTGTGTCTTTGATTCTGGATTGCATAGGCGGATATTTACCGAGCTTTTAGCCTTCCACCGTCGGTGCCGTTCAACCTGAAACGAATTCGATGATATATTCATGCAACTTGTAAGGAAATAATACAAGCTTTCGAGTGGCGAAAATGGTGGTATTTTCTTACACAGGGAAAGCAAAGGAAAGAGTGTTCTCATCAGAAACAAGGGAGATGTTACATTGATGTAAGTTATGGACCTCAGCTGGGAATTCCATTTCATGTCTATAGTCGTCAATGTCATCTTTATCGTAGCCATCATCGTTTACTATTGAAAATGGACGACGGTATCCGATTCGGCATCTTACATGCCAGTGCTTGTTGTGCAGGCATGTTATCGACTGAGGACTGTTCATTTGAAGTCTCCGGTGGGACATTTAAAAGTGTAGATAACGCAACGAGTTCGGATTCCCCAAGGTTTTGGTTCGGAGATGAAGATGATGACCACGAAGAAGAAAAAGATACCGAACTTCCTTGCCTTGAAAGAGATTTAACTTCAACTCTATGATCAGTTTCCATTTTCTGTATTACAAAAATGAAACCAACATACAAAAACATCAAATTATTATTACAGGAAACAGGTATTGTTCCATATAAATGAATCAAACAGCAGATAAACTCACTTAAAATTCCTTTGAGAACCTTGTTGAGATCTTCAATCTATCTCTTTCTTTTGCTTAGAAAACTCAAAGATCGAAAATTTATGATGAGAAAATAATGAATGTAGGGAAAAACTATCAATGGGACATTACATTAAC
Organism: Abelmoschus esculentus; assembly: GCA_035048815.1. NCBI lineage: Eukaryota > Viridiplantae > Streptophyta > Magnoliopsida > Malvales > Malvaceae > Abelmoschus > Abelmoschus esculentus. Next base: position 15,438,876 of record JAUCBN010000032.1, on the reverse strand, counting down.
AAAATGAATTGCACCAGAGTTGGTGGGGTGTGTTAAAAAGCTAAAAATGGAAGGCAAAGAGGTTTCTGGTTAGGTTCTTTGTCTCCGGTTTCGAATTCGGACCAAAATTGTAGAGTTCTCAAGGCACTTTGGAGAGTTGTTATGCCATTTTCTTCAACCAATTACAACAACTTTGGTTCAAAGGGAAAATAATGTTATTATTGGAACAAGATTTCACATTCAAAAACTGGATTAAAAAATAAAGATTACATCTCATGTATATAGCATTCTTTTTGCTAGTGATTCATATTGACAGGAACATGAATTCAGAGAAATTCATCAGGTTCAAGAATCCATCTGGTTTTAAGCTCTCAAAACAGCAACCATCAGTTCTGAGAAAGATCAATATCTTGTACACGCAATTCATGAATCTGCAACATGTAAGAACTCAGTAAATAACTTGAAAAAGGAATGAAACAACTTCACAAGCAACAACACTCTAGTGTCTGAATTGGATGAAAAAGGGTCGCTCAAGAGCAGATTAAAATATTGAATAAGCTTTGAAAATTACCCTAGTTTGATTTATACTAGGTGGTAACAGTGAACCTCCAGCTTTCCTGTTTCTTGCGAGAAGACCTTTTGTAATAGGCGACATCATAGAATCAGTCGGACTTCTATACCTGAAACAAGTTACAAACCAGTAAAACAAGAAATAGTTTACACATATAGGAATTCATGATATATATATATATATATATATATATGTATGTATATGTTTAGAGTTGCATACCTTTCAGGATACTTGAATGCTTTGGGGACTCTAAGCCTGTCCGGGGTACAAGTTTTCTTCAAATCTTTGCCTGAATCTTGAGGATTCTCATCAAGTTTCTGGTCCAGTACTGGTGGGGTATTCTCCAATCCACCATTCTCAGGCTGAGATGAACAGTTAAACGTCTTTTCAATCGCTTGCTCCACCATTTTCATGCATGTTTTTCGCAAATCTTCTCCTGAATCATGAGGATTCTCATCGAGTTTCTGATCCTTTATAGGTGGGGTACTCTCCAATCCGCCATTTTCGAGAAGAGTAGAACTGCTAAGAGGCTTTTCCATTGCTTGCTCCGCCATTGAAATAAAATTGAAAGCTTTGAATTAAATTATGGTGTGTGTGAATTTATATGTATAAATACAATGGAAAGTTGGGAAGGATTGTAACGGTCTCATTTTGAGGTGCCCATACTAGCCGTTGAGATTTAAATTTACATTTCCATATGTGGCCGAATACCTTTTAAATAAATAATTTTTTAATTAGTGTTGAAATATTACCAAATAAATATATATTTAAATTAGAGATATATTCTTAAAATATAATTTTTTAATATTTATTATTAGAGTCTAATTTTTTTAATATTTGTTATTTTGAGAATACTCTTGAAATTTAAATTTTTAAATTTTTAAATTTTGTTACTAGGGGCTCAATTTTTCAATACTTATTATTATGGACCAACTCTTAAAATTATTTTTTTTATTTGCTATTAGGTATAGAAATTTAAATAACAATATATAATTGCAACAATAATCATTCATAGGTTCGAAAAATCAAAATATTTAAGTTAGATATTATCTCATTAAAAATTTCATACCTCACTAAATCAAGTGGGTCAATTGTACTTCTAATTTATATGCTACATCCGTTCATAAGTATCGACACCATATAAAAGTGTAAAGCTTCGCAATAACGTATGTTATCAAGAGATTTTACAATTATGGCACACGTAATGATCAAAATATTATCAATAATGTCTATAAACACGTTAAAGCTTATAAATTATAAATATGATTACAACTGTAATTTAAAATTTTAATTTAGGATTTAATTTTTATATTTATCTATGATCACTAAAATCTCAGAATTATATCATGTTAATATAATATAATAGAAGACAAATTTTAGCTAAAACTATAAATTATTAATTAATGGGTAAACTGCAATAAAGGTCACTTAATTATGAGTATAATTATATTTGGGTCATTTAATTATTAAAAAGTTACATTTAGGTTACTCATTTATGGGTAAAGTTACATTTGTATCACCCAATTATTAAAGGTTATATTTGGGTCACTCAATTATAGGTAAGGTTACAATTGGGTCACCTTTCATATATTGAAAAAGTGCATCAATGTGGTCGTTTTTTTCTTCTAAATCACTTGTATACCCTAGTTAACATTAGAGTACTTTATTTGAAATCATTAATTAATCTAATACCCGAATTGAAAAACTTTTTTAAATATGAAGAGTGACCCAAATGTAACATTACCTATAATTGAATGATCTAAATGTAACCTTTAATAATTGGGTGGCCCAAATATAACATTACCCATAAATAAGTGATCCAAATGTAACTTTTTATAATTAAGTGACCCAACTATAACTTTTTATAATTAAGTGATCCAAATATAACTCTATTCATAAGTGACCTTCATTGCAGTTAATCTTTAATTAATTTAATGATACGATGTGTGTTAAGTCTAATATTCAAGATTAAATTAAATTATTGGAAATAAAACCGGTTAGAGTACGTGATTCTTCTGTAATAAATTTTTAAAATATTTTATTTATATTAATTAACTAATAAATTAAAAATATTATAAAAATTTCAAATCTTTTGAAGCTTTCATTTGTTTTTGCTTTTGATTCGTTCTGTTTTTGTTTTTTATAAGATAATATTAGGACGAAAAACATATTTCTTTTCTGGTGGATTTCATATGTGCTCTCAGTGATTTTACTTAACTACCCTTTAATTTTATACCTTGTATTTTCTAAATTATCTAAACATTACTCACAATAAGTTTTAAGAAAATGACAATTTTCAAATTGGATTGAGGGCATTTAGGTCCACAAAAATTTGTGCGACAGTCGAACTGGTTCATGAAACATCATCATCGTCGTAATAATAAGGAAAGTTTAATTTAGAAATAAATTTTTAAATTATAATTTTTTAAAAAATTTTAAAAGTAAAATTAAAAATAAAAATAAATAATAATTTAAGAACTATCTAGGTAATTTATTTATTTTTATTGTGTCAAATCATCTTTATGTTAACCTTTAACGACTTTTAATGTTTGGGTGGTCATAAGTTTACAACCCAAAAACGTACATGACTATATTGGTTGATTTTCAAAATCAATGATTAAATTTGTACTGAGTGCAAACAAACGTAACCTCCGTAGTAATTAATCTCTTTTTTTAATATATATCTAATATATTTTTACTAAAATAAGTGTTTTCCGTTAATATTTTAAGGTAACACTATTTTTTTAGTGGATTGAACAAACGAAAATGGCTAAGAGGTGGTAAATTTACACTTTTAAAATTTTTGGAAAGGATTGGAAAATATAAAAAAATATAAACACAAATATTTATAGTGGTTCAAGCTTCGAACATGCTCTACATCCACTATCTTGGCTCCCACTAAGGATTTTCTAACCAATTCACTAATGAATTCGATCTTTGTACCTTACCGGTTTTAGGGATAACTGTTACAAACGAATTAATTTTTTTACCCAAAGATTGATTCAGGCTCACAAGGTTTATAAGAATTGAAAGGATGACAAATGTTTGTTTCTCTCACAGAAAAATATTACCCCAATTACAATTTAACACTCTCCAAACTCAAAAGAAAAATTACAATGATGAACAAAAAACTAGTGTAAGGATTTGATAATTTAAGTCCTTGGAGTTGGATTGAATGTTGCATTTGAGACTTGTTTTTATATCTCTCATTCAATTTTAAACGTTTGGGTGGTTGAGATCATCAATATGTCGTTGAGAAACCTTCTTTCCACTATAAATGCACTTCTGCAACTTGTGGTATCGATACTCGAAAAACATGTATCAAAACACTACTGAAATAGAAAGAGTCATTATGTGCATTTAATAAGGGAAATCGATACGCAAGGTCATGATATCGAAACGAGTAAGTCTTTAAAACAGGGGTGTACTGAAACAACTACAAAGTTGTATCAAAATGATTTAGTTCTGTCAAAACTGGTATCGATACACCTATCAAAACTCCTTGAGGGGCATATCGATACTTGTCAACTAACTTTTTAAAATTAATTGACAAGTAATGATCAAAATATTTATTGTTTAAAAATCCTTGAAAAAATAACTTAGGTATCGAAATGCCTACGTGTAGTATTGATATTCTTTAAATATTTCATTTAGCTTAAAAATGCAGGACGATATTGAAACAGTCAAGGACTGTATCAAAACGCCTATATCGATACCAAATTAAAAAGTTTCGAAATTAAATTTTACACTTTTAAATGGTATCGAAATAGTTCAAGACCGTATTGAAACGTCTAAGAAAACTTAAGAACATTCATCGAAAATAAGAACATGGTATCGATATCAATAAGTGTGGTATCGAAACGCCTAGGAAAATATGAATGTTTTGGCTTTGAAAATATTTAAGAAAAATGGTGTTTTGTTATGTTTTGACTTAGAAAAAAAATTCTTTAACTTATCAATTAAGTATGACCTTAAAAAATTATTTATAAAATGATTATTTTATTTATTTTTATATTAAAATCAGATTTAGTTTTACACTATTAAAAGAAATTAGCTTAGTTAAAAAAAAATATCAAACTATATATTTTTTTCTGAAATATGTACCTAATATTATTTTTTTAACTAAAATAGATGTCTATTTTTTTTATTCTATTAGTATTTTAAGATAACGTAGCTAAAAAATTACATCACCTAATCATAATTTAACATGTCTCTCTATCTTTTTTTAAAAAAATAAACTAAATTTAATTTTAAAAAACCTTAAATCCTTAAAAACTCAAACCTTAAAATCTCAAAATTGTCATAATTACCGTCATCGATAGCCTCATGACCTTACCGTTGTTCAAAGTCACCACTAGTTTTTTCTAACCCTCCTCACCTATAATCGGAGAGAGACATTACAATCGGATGTTGAACGATTATAGCCTTTCACATTCTTTGTTTGGTGTTTGATTAAAACTCCTCTTATTTATTATTAACAATGTGCGGTTAAAAAAAATCAACGGTGACCTAATATAATGACGATAACGGGGTTTGACAAGGCTATCAATTCCGATAATGATATCAATTTTGATTTTAAGGTTTGAGTTTTTTCGGATTTTGAAATTATTTTGTAATTTTAAAAATTTTAGAATATTATTTAAATTAAATTATTTTTTATTTTTAAAATAAAAATAAAAACAAAAATCACATATCAATCTATTATTGGACAGATTATATCATGAACCTTGTTCATCATGTCATCCGTGATCCATGCAATCAGGTCTGTTCAATTTTTAGTAACTACTTGATAACTATCCACATACTAATTATATGTAGGAAAGAGATGACTTCACCTTAAAAAATATGAGATGGATGAGACCATAAATAACGTGGTGAAAAAGGTTTATGATGTAATTTCTCCTATTATTGAGTGATAATTTTTAATGGTGTTCATTAATAGATAAAACTTTAAGCAATTAATTTAACTAAAAATATTAGATAAAAAATTTATAATTTAGATTTTTTTTAATTAAGCCTACTAATGAATGCAAATCTAGAAAAAGTCACATCCCATTTTTCTCTACCATAGAAACCACCTGACTCACTCCCCCCAACGCGCCATTCCTCTCTCGCTTTTTCTTGTTTCCCCGGCAAATGCTGATCTCCAAGACCAAAATCCCATTCTCATTTTCTCTTCCAACAATCACAAAACTCCACCCTTCATCAAATACAATGAAGTGAATTCCCACAACTCTTTTCACCTCGATACAAATCAGGTGTACACCCTTTTTTATTACATGTTCCCATTGGTTAATGGTTCTACATGATCCAATGACTTATTTTCATGCATTGAATTTGAAATATTCTCTTCATGGTGTTTTTGTTTTTTCTTCAAAACTTTTGGGTCTCTCTTATTTTATTTGTTTTCGAATCCAACAATTGAAACAAAGGCTGTTGTATATATATATAGCCAAGTTGGTGTCTTCATTCTTTCTTACATGATTCATTGACTTCTGTGTATAAATGTATGACAATGTTCACTATATGATTATGAAGATATTGTTATTTGTCTGTGCTGATTTGAGATCTTTATTGATTTGTATATGAAGCAATTTTCAAGGTAATATATGCATATATATATATATATGTGTGTGTGTGTGTGTGAATTTGATTTTGTAACTAAGAAGGTGACTTACTTTTTATGACAAACTTGTTTTCTAATTAATTATTTTTGGTTTTCTGCAGTTCTAAAAGTTGCTAAAGCTTTTTATTTTCTCTTGTCAGAAGGAAAAATGGGTACTTTTTTGATGCAGAGTTCTGCCTCTGGGATGCTTCTTCCCCAGTTCCCTGTTGTATCTTTAGGCAGACCATATGGGCAGTTTCATTTAATCTTGGAAGGTTCTTCTAACAGGAAAAGGTTCTTTATTTTATGTCCAACCCCAATTTATATGATGGTTTGGCTTTTATACGTATGCTTATTTGGTAAGCTGTGGCTATCAAATCATTGATGGAAGATGATGTTGTTGTTGCAGAAAGAATTTACTAACCGGCAACAGGCAGCGCGGTCCGAGAATAATTGCTGCCTCGGATAGGGTGTGTTTACTGATGCATATTGGATTATTGTCACTAGTTTTGGCATTATAGTAACCGATATTAGGCCGAAATAGGTTCTTTTTCAGATAAGTTGATTATGTGATTATGAAGTAAAACAATGGAAGAATTCCCAGAAATTTTTACTAATAGAAGTGTTCCTTGTCATGATCATAGGATGTCTGCCTGGATCTTTGAACAAGCATAGTGACTCTGCTAGCTTGTTATAGTTTGTGAAAATTTACTTTATTGTGAAAGCTGAGTGAGTGCTGTTCCAAGAAGTTGGGGAATGGGTCCTGAATTTTTTTAATTCCTATGGCGGGTAATTCCAATGACAACTTCACTGATGATGAGGAAGGTTTTACATCAAGGAGATATGGAAAATCGGAGAAAAAAGACAAGTTAATTGAGATGAGAAGAGCTCTTTCTGAGGCTAAGGCCAGGCTAGAAGTCCTTGAAAAAGAAAGAGATCAATTGCTTGAAAAGTTTGCTTCTTCTAAGACTAAACAGAAGGAAGATGCGGTTTCCATGTTGCATGGCAAGAAATTGGCTGTTTCGGAACTCGAGTCAGACAAATCTCAGCTCCATCAGAAGTTGAAGGAGACGGTGGAGGAGAAATCTGACTTGGAATCTAAGTTGGCTCTTGCAAAACAAGATGCCATTGAACTTGCAGTACAAGTTGAAAAGTTAGCGGAGAGTGCATTCCAACAGGCCACATCTCAGGTGTTAGAAGATGCCAAGCTGAGGGTTTCAGCTGCAGAAACCTTGGCTGCTGAGTCGGCTTTTCAAATAGAAGATCAAATAAGAAAATCAACTGAAGGTACTATATCCTCAGTTATTGAGGAGTCTAAAGGTGCTATAAAAGAGGCCCTTGATGTGGCAGAAAACGCCCATGACCAGGCTATGAAAGCTATTGCAGCATTTACTGATGGTATAAATCCCATTGATGCTATTTCTTCTATTCAATCTGAGAATATTAAGTTACAAGGTGCTGTCAGTGATTTAGAAGCTCAGTTATTGGCTTCGAAAAGTGAGTTTGAAAGGTTGCAACTAGAGTTGGGACGGGCCAGAGATCAAGCAGGTATAGCTGAACAACGAGCCTGTCACGCTGAGTCGGCATTGCTTGAATTCCAAGAGGCGAGAAGGGAAACTGCTCTTGAGCAGGAAGAGGATATTAGGTCTTTACTGGAGAAAATAAGGGAAGAAGCAGAGGAAAGAAAGAAGATTTTGTCCAAGGCTTTTAACGACGAGTTGGAAAGCATCAAGGCTGCTGTTGATGCTGCCAAGGAAACAACACATTCAAGAGAAAATGCCTACATGAGAAGGTGTGAAGCCTTGCAGAGGTCATTGAAGTCATCTGAAAGTGCTTTAAATATGTGGCGGCAGAGAGCAGAAATGGCGCAGTCATTATTGTCCAAGGAAAGATCAGAAAAGGAAGACGACGAAGATGACATCTATATTGTTAATGGTGGGAGGATAGACCTTTTAACTGATGATAATTCAGAGAAATGGAAACTTCTGAGTTGTGGTCCACGTAAGGAGATGCCTCAGTGGATGGCAAGAAGAATATGGAGCATCCGTCAAAGGTTTCCTCCTAGAAAGGCTGACATTTCTAAAGCCTTAAAGTCCAATTTTAAGTCTTTGGAATTGCCCAAACCTGATAAGGTTTGGTCTATTGCTCAAGAAAAGCTAAGAGAAGGTGATGTTCTTGTTGAACATGTTATGGAAAAAGAAGTAATAGAGAAGAAACGTAAAACTTTGGAACGAGCACTTCAACGAAAGACAGTTCAATGGCAGCGGACTCGAGAAGAAACAAAATTAGGTTAGTTTTCCATTTTTATGTACTTTTTACCATTCTTAAATCAATTTTGAGAAGGAAGGTCATATCTAATTTGCATTAGAATTTGAAACTCAATGCAGAGCCGGGGACTGGAACAGGACGAGAAATTGTGGTGAGCTGATGGTTGGATATACTTATTCTTGATTCATATTTCATGACACTGACTAACAGAGGCTTCATTATTTGAACTGAAGATGACATCATTTTTGCTGGACTTTGAAGATAACTCTATTCTGTCATCTTGTCTGATTTTTATTGTAAACTTGGTATAACTAGAGATAACATTTTGTTTAACAAACGGAACTTATGCTTATTGATTGAGGCACGTGTGAGTTTATCAATTGTCTAACTATGAATCAGATGAAAGTATTTGTGAAAGAAGATCACTTACAAATCTTAATCTGTTGGTTTTCAAGTTCCAAGGTTTCAATTGGGAAAGCTGGAGAAGGCAATGGTACCAGGAGTTAGCTCAGAAGTGTGCAGATTTATCTCAATTAGGGATCACTGCAGTATGGTTGCCACCACCAACAGAATCTGTCTCACCCCAAGGTAAACCTTCAATAGTTTCATTGTTCATCTACTATTATCTTATTTGTCATTGGAATCGTAGCTCATCTAAAGTTTAAGCCATTATATCACTTTTTATAGAGTAAATTTTCATTCTAGATGACATACCATGTATGCATGTGGCTATTCTGGAATGGAGAATAATAGGGTCACAATCCTAAGAAATCAACCTAATGAGTAGTTATTTTTTCTTCCAACTATTTGTTCAATAGTACATGTGTCTATTAATATATATGCAATTGCTAAACGTTTGTGTTTTTCACACTGTTATAAGTTATATGGAATAACTTGCAGGTTATATGCCTTCTGATCTTTACAACTTGAATTCCAAATATGGATCTGTGGAAGACCTGAAATCTTGCATAGAGGAAATGCATGCTCACGACCTGTTGGTATGTGGAGCAATTTTTATGAATAATAAGCTTTAGTTGTTAATGTTTGGGTCTCATTTCTTTTTGCCTCGGAGTTTTTCATTTTCTTTGTTGGTTTAAAGTCTTGGAACAGATACTTGTGTCATTTTGACTTTTGAGCTAATCTTACAGTCCTGTAAAGCTATGAAACCTTGTCTTTCTTCTTGGAAGTTTCATACTTGATACTTGTATGCTGAACTTAATCTTAAATTGTGTTGTATGCAGGTATTGGGAGATGTCGTGCTTAACCATCGATGTGCGCATAAACAGGTTGTCCCCTCCCCCTCTCCCGGTTTTCTTTTTACATAAATAATTGCTGTTTTTTAAGTCTCAATCTTACCTTCTTATAAATGTATTTTCAAATTTATAGCAGGGATGTATTAAAATAATTATTTGCTTATTTCAGAGTCCAAATGGTGTCTGGAATATTTTCGGCGGCAAGCTTGCTTGGGGGCCTGAAGCTATTGTTTGTGATGATCCAAATTTCCAGGGGCGTGGAAACCCTTCAAGTGGTATGTATATGATAAGGTGGTGGATTCAGAGTTTTTTTGCCATCTCTAATTCATCTAATCAAGATTTCAGTGGCTACTAGGAATTGGTCTTACATATGTAAACTATGGCAATGACATTTTGACAAAGTGCTGAGTGCTGACTACCTATATCAGCCATTGTTATTGATTGAATCATATGACATGATATATCCGAATATTAAGTTATTAAAAATAGGACTTCCTATAAACATAACTGACTAAGTGTTATGTTTAGGTGATATCTTCCATGCTGCGCCAAATGTTGATCATTCTCAGGACTTCGTGCGAAGAGATATAAAGGAATGGTTGCAATGGCTCCGTAACGAAATTGGTTATGATGGTTGGCGGCTTGACTTTGTGAGGTGAAGGTGTTCTTTTGTCTGTTTATCCTTTCATTTACATGTAGATGTTTATTAATGTCAATGAAAAATATTAAAACTATGCACGAAAGGATAATCAGAAACATAAAAATTTTCAGTTGACTAGACTCCGAAAAAGGTGGAAAAAGAATGCGAAACATTTGAAGATATCATGAATGATGCACTAGCTAACAGCACTGATGACTTGTTTGCTACTGTTTGCAGAGGCTTCTCTGGTACATTTGTTAAAGAATATATAGAAACTTCACATCCTGCATTTGCTATAGGAGAATATTGGGACTCTATGGCTTATGAGCATGGTAACTTGTCTTACAATCAAGGTAATCATTTAGTATTGCCTATGAAATATGATTTTTTTGTCTGATTTTGTTTGAGACAATAGCAACCCCCATTTTCCTAAAGCTTGAAAATTCTTTGGCTGGTCTGGCATTTCATTGACATAGATATTATATGGCGACTTTAGGAAAGTTATTGTCAACATGCAAAGTGATGATATCTGAAGTTCCCCCCTCCCCCATCAATTTATTTCAATATCTGGTCATATTCATTGCAGAAAGAAGTTACATTTTGGTTGTTTAGAGTATGACTTTGTTTACCGAACTCGTTACTCGAATTTGTTTAATCGGCTTCACACATTGTGCAATGTGCAACTAGATCCCCCACTTTTTTTCTGAAAGCTTCCCTCATTCATGTTTTGTGCATCTTGTTCTTTCTGGTGACTAGATGGAAGTCCCTTGTGTTTCCTTTTTCTCTTGATTATATATTTTTGTCATAGAATAGAATTAACTTAGTTCCTGCAATGATATATGGTACTTTGTTTACATATCTAGATGCGCATCGGCAAAGGATAGTCAACTGGATCAATGCCACTGGTGGTACTTCCTCAGCTTTTGATGTCACAACAAAGGTATTCCTAAATAGTTTTTTATCCTTTTTGAGAAAGAAAATACTAAAAAACAGTAAGGTGTTTGGACAAGCCCGGGGTGAGAGGGGGAAGGCCTCTGTCTGCCACCCTTTGCTTCACCATTTTCTCTATTGCACATATTTGGTGCATTTTTGGGAAACAAACCATCCTATAAGACCCCTTTTTCCTTCAGAAGGTTCCATTTGCCTATTACTTTTTACATGTAGAAAATATTAACATTTCATTATCGTTATAATTCCTACTAGTGAATTTTTTGTGATTCATTTTTATGAATTATAGGCTAACCTCATGTTTCTGATGGCTATAATATGTCCAGAATAAGCCTTGCGGAAAAAATTTGTCACGTAGGTGCATGTTTTCTCCAAATGCAGACTGAAATAATTTGCCAATGCAGGGGATACTCCATGCAGCTTTACATGGCCAATACTGGAGACTGATAGATCCTCAAGGAAAACCAACAGGAGTAATGGGATGGTGGCCTTCACGTGCTTGTACATTTATAGAGAACCATGATACTGGATCGACCCAGGTATACTCCCGATAACTCTCACGGACGTGCACACATTCCTTCGTAAATACGCATTACACAAACTCAGAGTAGTACCATCTTTCTGAGTATCAGAATAGCTGTACTTATAGCAGAGCTACAAACAAGAAACTTGTAAGGTTCAGTAGGTTTCGTTTATTGACCAATTTCTCAAAGGAATGTCCGAAAGATTGGATGGAATTAGTGTTTTGCAATCACGATGAAGCTTATGTTGTCATGTCTTAACTTCAAATCTTGATTGTGATATTTGGAAAAGAACTTTTCTGCAAATTTCAATCCACTTCAATCTGAGCCTTAGTACATCTCATTCATATCAGCTCATGAACTTGTGGTCTCTGACTCCTCACCTTCATCCCAAGTTGGTGATGGCTATATAGTAAGGGCTTATAGCAGACAATCACTTCAGAGCTTTGTAAATTCTAATGCATGAAAGTATCGGATTTGCCGATTTGTTACTTTTAATACCCATCAACAAATGTCCACATTCCTCTTAATCATGTTTAACCTATAGACGGTGTCAAGTTACTAACTGTTTGAGTTTTATTCTAGGGACATTGGCCCTTTCCCCGTGAAAAGCTTGCACAAGGATATGCCTACATCTTGACTCATCCTGGAACTGTAAGTTACTTGACTCATCCTGTCCCTATTCTCTGGATTTCACAGTATGATGTTTTCCCTATCGATACTTCGAATGTTAAATGATGGAGCATCAAAGGCTGGACATGGCTGAATTATAGATTGCATACTTATAATGCACTTGTTTCAACATTTTGCAGCCTGTAATATTTTATGACCACTTGTATGAATTCGGCATGCGCGATGTCTTGACGGAAATAATAGAAGCTCGAACACGAGCTGGGATACATTGCCGAAGTTCTGTCAAAATATACCATGCCAATAACGAAGGTTATGTGGCTCGTGTCGGCGACTCCTTAGTGATGAAACTAGGACATTTTAATTGGAATCCTTCAAAGGAGAATCAGTTGGATGGTAGTTGGCAAAAGTTCATAGATAAAGGATCAGATTATCAGGTTTGGTTAAGGCATTGATCTCAAGCCAAGCTCATAATCTCTACTTATATGAATAAACTGAGAGAAACAAGTTCGTGTCTGCGTCGACGACAATACCGGTCTCGGCAATGGCAACATAAAACCTTGAACAAGGATTGGGAACTGCTGCTGCAGCTCTGTATGCTTTGTGGATTGGTGATGCAGCCTGGACATCTCATTGAAATAAGTCATGGAATAAGAGATCAGGCTATCAGATTATTTTGTCATTTAATTACAATGTTTAATATTTGTTGTTTTCTTGCATAAGATTATGTTCTGAATATTCAAGCTTTACTGAAATAATAAGATGTAATTTAGCTCTAGACCTTGATTTTTTTCAACTCCTGGAGTTTAATATGAACATTATTTCTGCAGTTGAAGTTACATGGTGGAGACTGTAACTTTGTCATTAATCATTATGAAGTGTTGCCAATAACAGCAATGGCTAAGAAAAAAAACCGAAACTCGATTCGAATCATAAAGTGTAACACGCAACAGCAAGAAGCTGAAAATAATAGAAGATTAAGGGAGTAAATAACAGAATGAGGGAGATGATTTCAGAAGAAAAAGAGAGAAAAGATGAACATTTTCATTCAGAATAAAACGATAGCCTCAATCTTAGGGTTCCAAAATAATTAACCTAATTCTCAGCCACACCAAACGGTGTCGTCTAAGGCAACATTGAAACGCCCCGTTTCATTAAAGCTTAAAACAGAATTAAAAATTAATAAACCGAAAATTTAAATCCCTTTCGACCGTTGGAAACTTTCTTCCCTGACAATGCCCTCTCCTTCAAGAATCCTTGACCTCAAGGATTCAGCTAGAAGTTTGGAAACTGGTTCTGTAGCTGAAATAAGTTCTCCCAAGTAGCATCTTCTAGAAAGGTGTTCGACCACTCAACCAAGACTTCAATGATCGCTCGATTGCTCTTCTTCCTTATCCTTCGATCGATAATTCTGACTGGTTCCTTACACATCCCTCCATCTGGTCCAATTATGGGCAGCTCTTGCTGGACAGGTGCATCTCCAACATGTTTCTTGAGCTGAGATACATGGAAGACCGGGTGCACTCTTGACCCCTCTAGTATTTCCAATTTGTATGTCACTGCTCCCACCCTTTCCAGCACCTTGAAGGGTCCGAACCACCTAGCTGCCAATTTTTGATTGGTTCTGGTAACCACTGACTGCTGCCGATATGGTTGCAGATTGAGGTACACCAAATCTCCAACAACAAATTCACACTCCCTCCTCTTTTTGTCTGCTTGGCTCTTCATGCGATCCTGGGCCTTTTTAAAATGAAACTTCAGCACCTGTAGCATTGTTTCTCGGTTTCTCAAAGACTTGTCCACTGACTCTACAGTGGAATCACCCACAACATAAGGCACATGAACAGGTGGGGTGTATCCATATAGAGCTTCAAATGGTGAAGTTTGAATGGCTAAATGGTAAGTTGAGTTATACCACCACTCGACTAAATGTAGACACTCTAACCAATCTTTAGGTTTTTCTCCAGTCATACACCTGAGATAAGTCTGCACACACTTGTTAAGTCTCTCGATTTGTCCATCGGATTCATGGTGGTAAGCTGTGGAAGCATTAATAGACACCCCTAACTTCTTAAAGATCTTCTTCCAAAATTTGCTCATGAAGATTCAGTCCCTATCACAAACTATGTGACTGGGTAATCCATGGAGCTAAAAGATATTTTCTATAAACACTTGAGCCACTTCCTTGGCCGAAAATGGATGTGACATGGCAATAAAGTGATCATACTTGGTCAACCTGTCGACCACCACTAGAATAACATCCTTCTTCTTGAATAGGGGCAACCCTTCTATAAAATTCATCCCCACTGCATGCCATACACTCTCTGAAATGGGAAGAGGTTGTAGCAACCCTTTAGGATGTTGCAATTCATCCTTGTATCTCTAGTAAATTCCACATTTTCTCACTCAGTTTTTCACCTTCTTCCTCAATCCTTTTCAATGAAAAATTTCATTGATTCTTCTAGTGGTTGCATGCACCCCCGAATGTCCTCCTATCCTGCTCCCATGAAAATATTCTACTAATCCCTTCCTCAATTTCACATCATTACCCACCATCAACTTCCCTTTTCTTTTTAAATATTTTCCATCCCATACATATTTTCTTTGCTCTCTCTTTCCTTCCTCTAGCTCAACAATGATTTTTTTTAAATTATCATCTTGCTGTCAAGAAGCTTCCACCCTTGTCATTACTTCACTGTTAATGCTACTGATCTCCAGCAATGCACAACCCTCCCTCAAAGGTTTCCTTGACAAAACATCTGTCACCACATTATTGATTCCTTTCCTATAAACCACCTCATAATCGAATCTCATCATTTTAGCTACCAATTTTTGTTGTGCTGGGGTCACAACTTGGTTCTCAGATAAGAATTTTAGGCTCTGATGGTCAGTTTTGATCCGAAAATGCCTTCCCACCAAGTAAGAATACCATTTTCTTACTGCCATTAAAATAGCTAACATCTCCTTTTTCATACACTGAAAGTTTCTGGTGTTTTACCCCGAGAGCTTTTCTAAAGAAAGCTATTGGATTCTGTTTCTGCACCAACGCTACTCTAACCTCAGTTTCTAAAGCACCAGTCTCTATTGTGAATATCTCTTCAAAATTAGGAATGGCCAGTACTGGAGTTGTGCTGACAGCTATTTTCAATTTATTAAAGGCTTCCTCCTCCTCCTTACTCCATTTTCACTTCCCCTTTCCAAACAGATTTGTCAAAGGTTTAGCTAGTACCCCATACCCCTTAATAAACCTTCGATAATACCCCGATAATCTTAGAAACTCTCTCACCTCTCTGACTGTTAAGGGAACTGGCTACTCCATGATACTCTTAACCTTAGAATCCTCCATGGATAATTCTTCCTTTGAGATTACATACCCCAAATATTCTACTCTCTCAGCTCTAAAGCAACATTTGCTTTGCTGGGTATACAACTTGTTCCTCCTCAAGATCTCCAAAGCCTCCCCCACATGCTTTAAATGTGATTCCCAATCACTGGAATATATAAGTATATCATCAAAGAAGACTAATATAGTTTTTCTCAATTATTCTTTAAACACTCGGTTCATTAGCCCCTGAAATATGGTTGGGGTATTAGTGAGCCCGAAGGGCATCACTAAGAACTTGTAGTGGCCCTCATGTGTCCGAAAGGCAGTCTTGGGAATATCATCCTTCCACATGCGAATTTGATGATATCCGGACCTTAAGTCTAGCTTAGAGAAAAATCTTGCCCTTCCCAATTCATCTAACAACTCTTCCACTATGGGCATGGGAAATTTGTCTTTAAGAGTTACTTGGTTAAGCCTCCTATAATCCACACACATCCTCCACGAATTATCTTTATTTAAACATTATTATTGGAGGAAAAAACACTATTGTTGTCCCTTATCACTTCGGAATCTAACAACTCCTTCACAATTTTTTCAATCTCATCCTTTTGCCAAGCTGAGTACCTATAAGGATTAGATTTAATCACCATTTTCTCATCAACTAATTGAATTCTGTGATCATGCCCTCGAGCTGGAGGTAGTCCCTTGGGTTCTTCAAACACATCAGTAAATTTGTTCAGTAACTCTTTTATTATAGCCTTTTCCATACCCTACACTCTTTTAAATTCTAGTTGCCCACTCATAATCTACAGAGAAGCCATATAATAGTTATTGACTCCCTTCAATGACTTCTCCCACTCCTTATGTCCCATCCATTTCAAGGGCCTTGGATGTATCCCTTCAATATTAATTGTTTCTGTCCCCTTTTGAAACTATAATTTCAACTCAGCAAAATTCTATTTAACCTCCCCTAATGTTACCAACCATTTTACTCCCAACACAGCATCACTACCCTTCAATAGAATCACCAAGAATTCAGTGGTGAAATTCTGCCCTTACACACACCACTTAACCTCTTTGCACACTCTCATAGTTTTCAGTACCTTCCCATCAGCTATAGTAACCTTCAATGGATTCCTTTTTTCCATTAACAACCCTAACCTCTTGACCACTACCCAACTAATGAAATTATGGGTACTATCTGAGTCCACAAGGGTTATAACTGGTTGTCCCCCACTTCAATCCTCAATTTCATGGTTTCAAAACTGGAAGCTCCACATATAGCCTGTAAAGACATTAGAGACCCTTCTCCATTACCTTTATTTCCAGTTTCTCCTAAGTCTTCACACTTTAGGAATTCTTCCTACTCTCCATCCTCCTCGACTCCCTCTACCATAATTTGGTAAAGCTGAGTCTTTGCACACTTGTGTCCAGGTGTGTATTTCGCAGTACACCAGAAGCAGAGGCCCTTCCTCTTTCTTTCCTCTATTTCAGCAGTCGAAATATTTTTTCCAAGGCTTTTAACTCCCTCTTCTGTCCTGTAAGACTTAACCCCATGGGTGAACTATTTCTAGAAGACACATTAGAAGCTGCCACACTCCCTGAACTCCTAACTGGCTTGAACCCACTACCTATCGTTTTGGTAGGTATGGTCAAAGCAAGGGGTGGACTAGTTTTACTCAGATTCTAGTTACTTTTTTCTGAGTGGGAAGAACATTCCCTCTACCCTTTTGGCCATATGAAAAGCATGTAATAAAGTTTGAGGTTGCAAGAGTTCTACGTATTGACTTATCTCTAGCCTAAGGTGTTGCTTAAACATACTAAGCACATAATCTTTAGGGAGAGATACATGGTTCAGGAGGCTGATGAACTCCTCGTAGAAATTATCCACTGTTCCAGTCTGCTTGAGAGCCAGCAGCTCAGTGAAGGGGTCTGAGAATCCTTCAGGTGCAAACCTTTCTCTCATCATCCTGGCATATACTTCCCATCCCATTGTATTAAGATCATTATGGGTCTTGGACAAAAACTGGTGCCAATTCAGAGCCTTCCCTTCGAGATGTAGCATTACTAATCTCACCTTCGCATGATTTAGCATATTCTCGGCCTCGAAGAACTGTTTTAGCTTTGCCATCCATCCTCGAAAGTCATTCCCATCAAACTTGGGACACAACAACTTGTAAGCAAAATTATTTTGCGATCCCATGTTTCCCAATCTGGTCGTTCGCACTTCTTCTTTCTCCAATACAACCACTGGTGTCTCAGGAGCCCGATTGATAGGATTCCCACTCGGATTCATGCTGCCCGAGGCTCCCTGACCTGGTGTAGAGCCCATGATTCCATCTTGAGGGCTTAGAATCCCTTCCACACTTATCTTCTTTCCCAAGCCTACCTCTAGCAATCTATGTAGGTCCGTCATCAGAGACAACCTCATGTCTTTGAACCGGTCCTCCATCTTTGTATTTAGTCAAGATTCGATACCTTCCACTGTCATCTGAAGTCGATCCACTTTGGTTTGCCACTCAGGAGTGTGTGTAGTGCCTTGCGTAGCTGCTGCAGCTCCTTAATGAGCCGCCGTCGCCGTAACTCCAATGTTGAGCAGCCAAGGCAGCTGCCTGATGTTTAGTCAATACTCCATCCACCATGCCGAGAATCGCTGAAGCTCTGATACCCTTTGTAACACGCAACAACAAGAAGCTGAAAATAATAGAAGATTAAGGGAAGAAATAGCAGAATGAGGGATATGATTTCAGAAGAAAAAGGGAGAAAAGATGAACATTTTCATTCAGAATAAAACGATAGCTGCAACCTTAGGATTCCAAAACAATTAACTTAATTCTCAGCCACACCAAACGTTGTCGTCTAAGGCAACATTGAAACTCCCCATTTCATTAAAGCTTAAAACAAAATTAAAAATTAATAAATCGAAAATTTAAATCCCTTTCGACCGTTGGAAACTTTCTTCCCTGACATAAAGTTTGGAAAGATTTAAATTTGAATAAAAATGTAATACGTTTTTTATTTCATTCTTGATTCATATATCAAAGAATAATTTACCAACATGGATTGGTCCAAATGATAAAGAACTTGGTTATACTTAAGCAAATTTGGGTTTTATGGTTTTGTATACAGAGAACGTCCTTATTGAAAGGTTCACCTACTTCAATTAGAGATGGGCACGAGTCTGATCGAGTTGGATTTTTGGCCCACCTGCACCTGACCTGAAAAAACATACCCTCCACCCGACCCAACCCGAATCATTAAAAAAATTAAATTTTAGGGACTTAATTGTAAAAAATAAAATTTAAGGATCTAATTGTAAATAAAATAAAATTCCAGTAACCTAATTATAAAAAATTAGTTTTAGTGACCTAATTATATAAAATATATTTAAAGAGGAATCCTAGTTACAAATATCCTTAAAATATATATGAAAAAATTATATTATTAGTCCCGGGTCGGATCGGGTCAGATTTTTTTCCACCCTAAATCCGAATCCGACACAACCCAAAATTACACTTGAAAAAACCCGACCCGACCCAAACCCGAATTTTCTTTTAAAAAAAATTAACTCGTTCGGGTCGGATCAGAACCCATCGGGTTCAGATTCCGTGCCCACCCTAACTTTAATGTCTTTCGAATAGATATTGAA
Organism: Abelmoschus esculentus; assembly: GCA_035048815.1. Taxonomy (NCBI): domain Eukaryota; kingdom Viridiplantae; phylum Streptophyta; class Magnoliopsida; order Malvales; family Malvaceae; genus Abelmoschus; species Abelmoschus esculentus. The sequence goes on along the minus strand of JAUCBN010000032.1, from coordinate 15,419,487 downwards.
ATTTATTTTTTATTAATATTGATTTTAAATAATTAAAATGAAATGAACTTTATTATAAGAATGAAAAATGATTCTCTAATAGAACTTCTTTTGTCTCGGTTGTCATCCCTATTGATATACATTATAATAAACCACTTCCTTTTTTTGGAAGTAACAACAAAGTGACTAAAATGATATAAAAAATTATTAATTTTGTGACTGAAATATAAATTTTTAAAATTAAATAATAAAAACGTAATCTTATTTTTATTAAAAAATATTGATTCCGAGAATAAATAATACCTTGGTGTTTACAAATCTCTGTCTCTTAGCCATTCCCACGAGCCGGCTGACGCAAATTATCAAAATTTATTAATATGATTCCATTATAACCTGGGCCATGACCGTGATTTTCGGTCACGTTCCTCACCAAATCAGATAAATCATGTTTAATTTTTTTTAATTTTTTGAGAAAAAGATTAATATTATAATAAAATAATATTAATAAAAATATCATTTAAAAATATTTCTAAAATTTAAGTAAAAATAATAATTTATTTTTATTTATTTTAAATTTAAAATTAAAAATAAATAAAACTCGATTTAATTTTTAAAAATAAGATTTAAACTACATAATTAAAGGTAACTTGTTGCAAATGTGTTAAATAATTAAAGGTAAATTAATTTTTTATTATTTAATTTTTTCGCGTTAAGTGAAAATTTTTATTTAAAAAAACGTTAAATAATTAATTAAGGCAACCTGTCGCAAATGTGTTAAATAATTAAGGGTAAATTATAGTTTTTACCATTCTATTTTTCTCCCATTCCTATTTTGATCATTAAAATTTATTTTTTTTAATTTAATAATTCAACTTTGACATTATTCCTATTTTAATCACTCTATTGTTAATCCACTAACAGAGTTATGACATGGCATTTTTGAATTAATTCTTTTCCACTTGTACAATTAATATCTAAATGATTTGAAAAATAAATTTCAAGTTTAGTAATTAAATTGAAAAATATATAATTAAATGATCAAAAATTGACACATTAAGAATTGGGTGACTAGAAAGACAATTTACTCATTTTCCACAAGCCGGCAATTTAGGATTGAATAGAAGACTTTTTCACTAATTCAATATTACCTGTCTAATTTCGGTTCTTGATCTTATCGCAAAGTCTGTATCCCACTAATTATATATCAATCAATAAAGAAAATTTGATTATTAGAAAAAAATAATTTTTTAATTTAAAATTTTATAGTTTAAATTTCATATTATATATATTTTAATTTATTTTTTATATGATTTGGATTAAGGGTGAGCAAGACCGGGTATCGAAACTAATACTGGATACCCGATCAATTTGAATAATATTGATTCCGGTATCGGTAACCATCGGTTTCTAAAAATTAAAACCAGTTCCGGTCATACAGGATTTTAAATTTTAAGAATTGGTTTATTACTTGTGGGTATCTGTTTCAATACTAAAAACTCGGTCAATTAATTTATTCTTAAAAATTTTGAGTAATTTGAGAAAAAAAATCAACCATCAATAATAATATTAAATAATAAAATTAGAATATTGTAGACTTAAAATTAAAGTTTTAAAACTAGCAATACTCATAATGTTCATAAATAAAGAGAAAGTTTATAAGAAAAATAAATAAAAGAAAACCAATACCTGATATTTGGTATTGGTCCCGGTAATACTGGATACCCATCGGGTATCTGGTCTAAAAAATCAAGATCTAGTTTCGGTCCTGGTTATGATCGGGACCTAAATTTTAGATCCAATCTCGGTCCTACTGAAACCAATACTAGATAAAAATACATCGGGTCTTTCTGGGTTCAGGACTGAGTAATCGAATTTTTTGTCCATCCCTAACTTGTGTATCAAAATTTTATCTTTAATTATCAATATAAGTTAATTTAAATGATAAATAGTTTGATTTTGTTTACATATATCTTGAGTTTGAATCGTTTTGTATATAATTTTTTTTAAATTTTTTTTAACAAAACCAAATGTGTAGTATAAACCGATCCAAATTAATTAAACCGGAACCTCTAAAATGAGAAAAAAATAAAATAAGTTATCTTTAATTAATATATAATATAAAGTTATGATCAATTGGTTCCAGGCTATCCAAAGAAAATCCAAGAAAACAGAAGATCTGTCCCATGGCATCTTCTTCCGTCGTGAAAATCCTCGAGACTGCCCAAATCAAACCAATCTCCGCCGCTGAAACCACACTTCCGGTCACTTTCTTCGACACTTTCTGGTTCTCACTCCCACCAGTCGAGCGTCTCTTTTTCTACAACCTGAACGATTTAACCCCGACTTATTTCACCTCCGATATCCTCCCCAAACTCAAGCAATCTCTTTCTCTAACGCTCAACCATTTCCTTCCCCTCGCCGGCAACCTCAGGTGGCCACCGAATGCCCCAAAACCCTTCATTTCCTACACTCCTAACGATGGAGTTTCACTCACGGTTGCCGAGTCCGACGCCGACTTCGACCGTCTCACCAGCAATGGAATATACGAAGCTCTCGAGTTACATCCTTTGATTCCCCAACTGATATCATCGCTTGATTCAGCATCAACTTTAGCTCTTCAAGTAACCCTTTTTCCTGGCAAAGGCTTCTCCATTGGAATCACAGCTCACCATACAGTTCTCGATGGCAAAACGACGACCATGTTCATGAAATCCTGGGCTTACCTGTGCAAGCAAGGGAATTCAGACAACTCTCCCTTGCCACCAGAACTAAAGCCGGTTTTTGATCGGGAAATCATCAAGGATCCCACAGGATCCGACCTTGATATGCTGTATTTAAACCAGTGGCTAACAAGAACTAATGGTGGTAATAAAAGCTTGAAGATCTCAACAGACAAAGGAGCAGCTCCGAATCTTGTTCGAGCCACGGTTACCATTACAGCCGAAGATTTTAAGAAAATGAGAGAAAGGGTATTGTCTAAATCATCTGATAGGTCAAAACAGCTTCATTTATCATCTTTTGTGCTGACACTTGGTTATGTAGCAAGCAGCATGGTTAAAGTACGAGGTGGAGCATGTGACAGAAGTGTTTATATTGGATTCACAGCTGATTGCCGACCAAGATGTAATCCACCTTTTTCAGACAACTATTTCGGAAATTGTAATGTTGTTCTAGCGGATTTATCCAAGGCAGAAGGTTACATGGACGTTGAAAATGGTTTTGCATTTGGTGCAGAAAAGGTAAGCAGTATGGTGAAGGGATTAACAGAGAAAGGGGTTTTTGAAGGAGCAAAAGACAAGCTGACATTCTTATTCCATGTAGCCAATGAGCCTGCAGGATCTGTACAAAGATTTGCAGTCGCCGGATCGCCTCGGTTCGATCTTTACAAAACCGATTTCGGGTGGGGAAGGCCATGGAAAGTGGTGGTGGTTTCCATAGATAAGAACGAAGCTATTTCCATGGCGGACAGTAGAGATGGGAATGGAGGGATTGAGGTTGGTTTGACTTTCAAGAAGCATGAAATGGAGCGCTTTCTCGCCATGTTTCTCAAAGACGTTTAACATCATATTTCAAGGTTGGAGAAATAAACAAAGAAGATCAAATTTATAACAAAAATCATATGTATTTTAGGATGTCCTGATTTATGGTTTTTTATCCGTTACACTAAAAATATATGATCATCTGTTCCAAATTTATTATTATTATCAATGGTTTGTTATTTTTTTGGTTAATTATTACGGAAGTCACTTATATTTGAGCGCAGTATAAAGTTAGTCACTCATTTTAAAAATCAATCAGTATAGTCATATACGTTTTCGGAGTGTAAACATATGGTCACTCCGACGTTAAAGATCGTTAATGGGTAACGGAAAGATGATCTAACAAATTAAAAAATTATTTTTTTCCACGTTTGATCCACGTGGGCTGATTACATGGCTCCCCTAATTATTTTCTTATCTTTCATTAAACTCGTATTTGGAGGGAAATTCTAATTTTTTAGGGTTAAGCATGTCAGAGAATCCCCAAATTCTGGCCGACAATCGTTTCAAATTTCTTGAGAAAATTGAAGTAAATCGTTATAGAAATCAGTCAAAAACGTGAAGAAAGTGTAAGCTTCTATTTTTCCTTCATTTTTTCATCATTTTTTGGGTAAAAATGATGCTCGATTTTGAGTCTATTGTTTTATTGATTAGGATTTAAGTTGGGTTAACATAATTTTGATATTTTTGTTGTTTTTTGTTGTAAAACATTTTGAATCAAAAACAATGGTTGGATGGAAGATTCGTGAGGAGGAGGTTTATGTAGTGGAGTATTGTAAGTATTATTACTTATTTTATGGTTTAATTGTGCATTGATTGGTTTACTTTAGTTATTCTTGTTTATCCATTATATTATATTCTTGTTTGATGTATGTTCTATGTTTATGCATCGATTTGTTAGAAAGTATTATAAAATTTTGTATTCTTATATTTTTTATCTAAAAAAAGTGTGTTTGACTGGTGGTCCACTATATTAAAAATGAGTTATGAATGAGGATATGTATGATTGATGTGAGGGTATGATTGGTTGTCCCTAATTTTACTCTTGTTCGAAGTCTTATGGAGTTTGTGCATTGTATTGGTGGTTGTTTGAAAATGAAAAAGTGTGTATGATTGGTGGTCTATTTTACTGAACTCTTGTCTCTTATGAATTAAAATAATGATTAAAATATGTGAGTCAATATGTTATATTTTTGTTTGTTATTTTACTATTTTCAACTTCTAATTCGAAAAAACTTTATATTTTTCAACTCGTTATTCAAAATACTTCAGTTGCGTTATTCATTATGGTGGAAAGTTCATCTTTAAACCCACAATGAAATACAACCCTTCATGTGTAGCATATTTTGATAATGTTGATTCTAACACTTTCTCTATGTTTGAAGTATGTGTCATGATTGACAAGCTATAATTAGTAAGTCATTTTGTTTTATTTTGGAGAGTCTTAGGAGTTGTTTTATCTAAAACAACTCTTATGCTTTTAAAAAGTGATTCTGATTGTCTTGGATTAGTGAACAATCTAATTAAGAATAAAAATATTCATGTATATCTTTTAGCTTCAGAAGATAATTTTACTGATTCCGTAGACTTTGAGTAACAACTAAAATTGATGAGGATGAAGTTGAGGAAGCAGTTGAGGTTCATGATGATGAGGTTGAGGACGAAATAGAAGTTGAAGTTGAAGATGAAGATGAAATAAAAATTGAGAATGAGAATGAAGTTGAGAAAGAAAATGAAGTAGAAGTTAAGGATGAAGTTTAGGAAAAAAATTTGGCATCATTTGAGGATACTGATACTGTACTTGGATCTGATGATGGAGTACAACACGATAATATAGGAATTAGAGTTTAAAGATAAATGAATGATTTTGGGTTTGATGGTGTTAGTTTCAATCCTGAGTTGGATTTTGATTTTGAAAATTCTAATAAACTTAATAGTGAGCATGATTCTAATTCAGATGACCATAGGTATACTGAGTTTAATCCTGAAACTGACATGATTAACCTTAAATTTATTAAGGGTTTAGTCTTCTCTGATCGAAAAATTCTAAAAGAAGCAGTTAAGCACTATAGGAGAGTGAATAAGATTCAAGTAAAGCTACAGAAAAATAATGCAAAAAAGGTTCAAGCTGTGTGTCAGGGAATTTGTCCATAAAAAATATGGGCAACCCCAATGAATCCAAACAGATCAGACTTGACAGATAAAAACATTAGTTGACTCTCATAATTATACTAAAGTGATAAAAATAAAAATATTAGAACACCCTAGATAGCCAAATATTACATAAAAAAATTTATAATTGATATTAATTATCCAGTAAGATCACATCGAAATAATGTATATCAAGAGTTTGTTATTTAGACATCACGTGTGATTTGTACCAGAGCAAGAACTTTAGCAGTGGAAATGATTGAAAAGAATTACAAAGGATAATATGCAAGGATTTATGAGTACTTACTGGAGTTGAGAAATACAAATCCTAAAACAACTACAATCTGTCATCTAGAATGTAGACTATTTCAAATGATGTACGTATGTTTGTAAGCTTGCAAAAATAGTTTCTTGACAGGATGTAGAAAGATGATTCATATGGATGGATGTTACTTAAAAGGATATTTTCAAGGGTACTTACTGACAACAATAGGTATAGATGCAAATGATTAAATATACCCTATAGCTCATGCAACAGTGAAGAGTGAAAATTATTCATCTTGGGTTTGATTTCTTGAGATATTCAAAAGAGATTTGGAGGTTAATGACTCTTGTAACATTTATTTCATGAGTGATAAACAAAAGATAACTTCTTATCTTTTATTCATTTTCTTTTGTAACATTTATGATAATTTTAATAATTTTTATCTAATTCTTCAAGGGACTTTTGGATGTTGTGGATAATATTTTTTCTAATACAAATGTTCGAAATTGTGTTAGGCACATATATAATAATTTTAAGGAGCTTCACAAAGGAAAAGCTCTTAAAGATGCTTGTGGAAGGTTACTCAAGCTACTTACTTGAAAGAGTTTGAAGATGCAATGAAACAATTGAAGAAGCTCTGTGTTTTAGCATATGAGTGATACAGAAGACGAATCCTGCTCAGTGGTCTAGATCATACTTTGATACCAAAACCAAATATGATATGTTTTTCAATAATCTGTGTGAATCTTTTAATAAGATAAAGTTGTCAATTTTAATTTAGTCAATTTTATTAGATTATTCGAACAAAACTCATGAATAATGATGATTTATTTATTTATCTGTCTGTTTGTTTGTTTTATCTTATGTAGTCAATTCTGGAGGTTCGAGATAAGCCTATTTTGAGAATGATGTAGATTATTTGAACAAAACTCATGAACAAAATTATTACAAATAAGGAAGAAACTAAAAAGTGACCAGGTCTATTATGTCTTAAGATTAAAAAAAAATTGGATATCATTATCCAGCAATCACATAGACAAATAAAAAGATTACTCATTATCCAACAATCAAATAATAAATGATTAGATTTTTTATTATTTCTTTTATTATTTGAAGGTGATAGGCTATACGTGTTGGGAGAAATGTATCAAATACATGCAGGTCTTGGGAACCAGCATATGGTGGATCTTATTCAGCATACATGTTCATACAGGAAATAGAACCTCATTGGAATTTTTTGTGTCCATGTTGTTGCAGTCATTCAAGATAACAACAGAAATGTTGAAAGCTATGCAAATAAGTGCTATCATAAGAGCACTCAAATTGCCATTTACTCACATATCATTTCACCTATGAAAGGTATTATGAAGGTCCTAATTTATTAACTTATTAACTCATTTATATTTTTACTTTAACAGGTCCTGAACAATGAGTTACAGTACCTTATATGAAATCAATATTACCACTACTTATTAAGAGACCATCAGAAAGACCAACTAAAAAAAGAAAAAAAAGGCTGATGAAGTTCAGAATCCTAAGCTAAGTAAGAGGGGACAACAAGTCAATTGCACCAATTGTGATAAGCCTGGTTGCTTATAACGACAAATAGGTATTTCACTCGTAGCTTTTATCTTTTTCTTAAAATGTTTCTTTCTCTTCTTCTTCTTAAAATATATTTTTTTCTTTTTCTTCTTCTTCGAATTCACCTTCCTCTTTTTCTTCTTTTTCAAGAGCAATATTTTAAGGTTATAAAAACAAAGTAAATACCCAAAAACATATAGCGGTTATGTGTATATAATTAGGGGACCACGTAATTAGCCCACGAGGATCAAAGGTGAAAAAAATAATTTTTAATTTTCTAGATCATCATTCTGTTACCCATTAACGGTCTTTAACGTCGGAGTGATCATATTGTCACGGACCGTGAGTCGTGACTACGCGGGACCGAGCGAGATGCTTCTGGTGGTGCGTAAAGCTTGGGAGCGGGATAGCATTAAGAGTGTAGTACGTGCTGAGCAGCCGTCCCATCTAGGATGGGCGCGCTGATCGTGCACCACACTAGTCGGGAGCTGTCCCCGCTTCCCTGATGAGCCCATGGGAGGGCGAAACCAATAAACATCGAAGATCGTTCAGGCTGATCCTCGGGCATGCGAGTGTCCCGAGGTGTCGCACGGGTAGATGTCCCTATGCGAGAACTCTGACCCCGTGACAAGTGGTATCAGAGCGAGGCTGTGTGCTAGCTGTTGGGCTGACCAAGCGCCCCATGTGCTGCGAGAGCGAGTCAGAGGACGAGCGTGTTAGCTCACACCCCAAAGAGAAGAGGGTGTTCGCGAGTGGGTCCTCAAGAGACGAGGACGGGTAGGCAGGAAGCCGCAGCGAAAGTTCTCCGGTTAGGCGAACTGCAATGGGATGCCTCGGTAAAGTGGCAGGTGGCCATGAGGTGATTGCAGGGAGTCCTGTGCCCAAAGAGGGCGGCCCCAGTAGTGGGTGGGTTTGGGAGAATTGCACACTAGTTCCTGGCACGTTTCAAGAGAAGGTCAAGAGTTTCCTCCCATGCACGAGGGCGTGCATGAATTGGGTGGAAGAGAATGTCACGGACCGTGAGTCGTGACTACGCGGGACCGAGCGAGATGCTTCTGGTGGTGCGTAAAGCTTGGGAGCGGGATAGCATTAAGAGTGTAGTACGTGCCGAGCAGCCATCCCATCTGGGATGGGCGCGCTGATCGTGCACCACACTGGTTGGGAGCTGTCCCTGCTTCCCTGATGAGCCCATGAGAGGGCGAAATCAGTAAGCATCGGAGATCGTTCAGGCTGATCCTCGGGCATGCGAGTGCCCCGAGGTGCCGCACGGGTAGATGTCCCTACGCGAGAACTCTGACCCCGTGACAATATGCTTACACCCCGAAAACGAATTGAATATACTGATTGATTTTTAAAATGGGTGACTAACTTTGAACTGCGCTCAAACATAAGTGACTCCCGCAGTAATTAACTCTTTTTTCACAAATATCATTGACATTTTCACCGTTAATTGTTGAACTTGTTAAGATAAGTTTGATTATCTAATAAAAAATGTGAATGATAATGGATGAGTTTAATATGAATGTCGACGAATATCGTTAAACATTGTTAATACTAAATATCAATAAATTAATTAATAAAAGTTAAAAATTTTAAAATTTTTACATATAGTTATAAATTATTTAAAATTGTAATGCTATAATTATATCAGTAACCAAAATTGAAGGTACAATCATAATTATAATTATTACATATTCGATTTTCAAAATATTATTTTTCTATGTTGTCTCAAGTAGGTAAAAATTTATTATATAAACTCGATTCATTTTATCCGTAATCTCTCTCAATTAAATTTATCTATATGAATTTTATTAAATTAAATTATAATGACGTGATAAATCAAACTATCTAATATATTTTTTTCATATAAACGTAATAATTGACTTGACTAAGATAAAAAAATTCTTTCTCGTCCAAAATTTTTGACAAAAAGATTTAAATATTATTGTTAGATCATATTTTCTTTTAAATATTATCATACTTTGAACAGTAGTACTAAGTCGGACTCATTAGAATCCGACTTTAAATAGTGATCTGTTTTTTAGATAAAAAAATTGAAGTTGTGAGTAGGAGGCTCTGACTTTGAATAATAACAAATTCAAAAAAACAATAAAATCGATAGTAGGAGACTCTGACCTTAAATAATATTTCTATTTTTTTTAATTCAATCATCGTTCATAGTCGAATCCTTTTTAATTCAATCATCGTTCATAGTCGAATCCTAATGGGGTTAATTTTAATATTACTATTTAAAATACAATATTTTAAAAATTAAAATAGTTTATACCATATTGGAAGAAAAAAGTCTAAGGTTATATTTAAGTAAATTTGCCAAATTTTCTTTTCGGTTATACCCTCCCAAACCCATAGTTTTACCATTATACCCTCCAAAATCAGAGTACAAAATATTCCTGAATCTCCCCTGCTCCCCTCTCCTCTTTCAATCTAAAAAATTAGGGTTCTTAGTTTAAATCTTACTTACAAATTCTCCCTTAAATTTTAATATAACTTTACCCAAATGTTGAGGCATTTGGATTTGGGGGTTTCCTTTCCATTTTTATTTATTTCTTATAGTATAAAAATTTCTTCTCCAAATTGAAACAATGGCTCTCTCCTTGCTAACATTCTGAGATTCGGTGAATTCGACTCGGTTTTGGCAATTCTTCATGTATTCACATTCAAAGTTTCAGTATTTTCCTTTTTCTTTCTAAATTAAGGTTTTACAATACTGTCTATCTGCTATTGTATCGCTGTTATCGGCTTGGTTTTCTGTTTTCATTTCTATTTTAGGGGGAGAAGTTCATCTTTTTTATATATATACAAAACCATGAAGCGATTGAGATCGAGCGATAATCTCGGTTCCTATGATAAAAATGATAGCAAAGAATGGAGTCAGGATCAGAATTGGTCATCTCGAAGTAGCATTAGCTCCGGCTTGTACTACAAGCCATCTTCGGTTTCCGATAGCAATGCCCGCTCCAAAAGCAATTTGATTTCTTTTTCTTCTCGGTATGATCGAGACCAATCTGTGGCTGATGAGGATAGCGACAGGATAGGATGGTCCGTAAGCGAGTAGGGCATGAGTTGGAAAGCTTTGATAGGCAAAAATTAAAGTTCATTAGTTACAGAGAGAGTGGTAGTGGTGGTGGTGGCCGAAGATCAGAGAGCTTTCGCGGGACTTGAAATTTTCCAAAGGGGTTCCGATCAGAGAGAGATCGAAACCGATGTGAAAATGATAGCTCTTGGAAGAGTTTTGGGTTTAACGAGAACAGAGGGATTAATAGTCAGGTGCAACTGAGGAAGGTTAGGGATGTGAAGTCGCCAAGTTGGTCCAGGGATTCTTTGGTAACAGGGAGAGTGGTTGGCGAGGCAAGGGAGAGGAAAGAAATGAGGAGGAGAAGCTCCAAGTCAAAGTCCAAGTCGCCAACAAGGTCAAGGAATTCTGGCAATGAGCAGCGTAAGAGTGTTGATGGTGGTGGAAAGGTGTAGAAGAGTGAGGAAACATTGGTGGACAGTGAAAGTAGTAGTGAGATGGAGGAAGGTGAGTTTGATCCTGAACCTCAATCTAAGCGTCAACATGATTCTAAACCTCAGGCTGAGCCTCAACGCGAATTAACCACTGAACCTCAAGTTGAGACTCAACGTGAATTAACTGTCGAACCTCCAACTGAGCCTCAACATGAATTAACCACTGAACCTCAAGTTGAGACTCAACGTGAATTAACTGTCGAACCTCCAACTGAGCCTCAACATGAATTAAACACTGAACCTCCAACTGAGCCTCAACATAAATTTGGTGCTGAACTTCAGGCTGAGCTTTAACATGAATTAGCCGCTGAACCTACAGCTAAGCCTCAATATGAATTTGCTGCTGAACCTCAGGCTGGATTAGGAACTGATACTTAGGTTGAGCCTCAACATGAATTGGCAACTAAACCTCAAGCTGAGTCTCAACATGAATTAGCTACTGAATATAGGGTTATAAGTGATGGGAAAGAGTGTTTTCATAAAGAAACAGAGAATGTTGGAGGTGAGATAAATTCAAATATGAAGGTTACGGAAGATGTTCATAAGGGAGGAGGTCTAAAAAAATAGGTGAAGGGAAGGCAGATGATGAGCTGCTAGATTGTGGAATGTGTTTAAATGATGGTATCAGTGGTAATGGGGATAATATGAATGATGTGGATGGAGATGAAGTTGAAATGCAAGAAGTTGTAAAGCTCGATAGTAAATGCGAGGAAGATAGTAACAATCGTGCAGCTGTACAGATGTTATCCTGTCTGGTAGAAAGGTGTAAGGAGGATAAAGGAATTGGTCTTGATAGACGGGTTTAGGAATGTTAGGCAGAAAATTTTATTAAGGGAGTTGCCGAGAAATATAGTTAATATAAAATAAATATCGATTCTGTAGAGATAGGTTTGATTTGGAATGTCAAGTATAAAGGGAAGAGGGTTGTTGTTGAATATGCTATTGTAATTGATTCTGCAAAGAAAGGGGTCTGGGCTGAAATAAAATATGAAGATCTTGACCGAGAAGGGCCTAGTACGAAGGGTTTTAAGTTGTTCTCTTGTTCTCCTATTAGGAGAGTGGAAAAGGAAGAAAAATCAGGTGTTGATAATCAAAAAGAAGATAAGCTAGCGTTGGAATCAATTGATCTTTCTGTTAGTTTACCAAATGTGTTGTTGCCTATTGGTGCTCAACATACAGATGTTGTTCCTAGATCTCCTAGCCAAGGGAGGAGTGAGCAGTCCTTAACAAACACATTCCGTACCAACTCTTATGGGCTTACTGCATCCATGTCCTTTTCAGGTTCTCTATCATTTTATCATAATCCAAGTTGTTCTTTGACTCAAAATTCCATGATAACAATGAACAATCTGTTCATAGTCGCCCCATAGTTCAGGGAGTTGATCAACTTTCTAAAGGATCATGTCAGTCTTAGAGTGAGTCCAGACAGAATGATGTTCCTATGTTTTAGAGGATTTTGAGAAATGCTAATGGATCTTTCGGTCAATCTTCAGCATTACAAGGCATTACAAACTGTCAGGCTGTTCAAGTCCAAAATATTCACAATTTTGAAGGAAGCTCAAAGGCACTCAATGGACCTGAGAGACAGTTGAGTTTTCATAAACAGAAAGATGTTAGGTCTCCTTCACAGAGTGTTAGGTTTCACCAAAATGAACAATTTGTTCACATTCGCCCCATAGTTCAGGGAGTTGATCAACTTTCTGAAGGATCATGTCAGTCTTAGAGTGAGTCCAGGCAGAATGATGTTCCTATGTTTTAGAGGATTTTGAGAAATACTAATGGGTCTTTCCGTCAATCTTCAGCATTACAGGGCATTACAAACTGTCAGTCTGTTCAAGTCCAAAATATTCACAATTTTGAAGGAAGCTCAAAGGCACTCAATAGACCTGAGAGACAGTTGAGTTTTCATAAACAGAAAGATGTTAGGTCCCCTTCACAGTGTGTTAGGTCTCACCAAAATGAAAAATTTGTTCACAGTCGTCCCATAGTTCAGGGAGTTGATCAATTTTCTCAAGGATCATGTCAGTCTTAGAGTGATTCCAGGCAGAATGATGTTCCTATATTTCAGAGGATTTTAAAAAGGGCTAATGGGTCTTTCGGTCAATCTTCAGCATTAGAGAGCATTACAAACTGTCAGGCTGTTCAAGTCCAAAATATTCATAATTTTGAAGGAAGCTCAAAGGCACTCAATGGACCTGAGAGACAATTGAGTTTTTATAAACAGAAAGATGTTAGGTCCCCTTCACAGAGTGTTAGGTCTCACCAAAATGGTTCATTTTAAATCTATGACAAAAAGCAAGCCACAAGAGAAAAGCATGGTGGTAGCTTATATAGGAGCAGTAGCCAAAAAGAGCAAGAACAACTCCTGGTAGGTGGAGCTGATTTTGTTGAGACTATATTAAGCATGATGGTGTTTGAGCCTATCCATGTTATGTTTAGGAAGTGTCATGAAATTTCAGTACAATCAATTGCCTGTCTAAAGGAGAGCATCCGTGAGATTATGTTAAATTCAGGGAAGCATGGTGTAACACCCCAAATGTTTTCCCCCAATTAGAATCAAAATCCCTAACTTTGTGTCCTAAATATTTGGGAATTTTTAAAACCGAAATTAGGGACCTTTTTGTAATTTCTAGAAACTGAAGGCTCCGTTTTGAACTTTTAAAAGTTCAGGCCCTTCGTGGGTATTTTACCCTTTTTTGTTTTTTGAAACTTTCCTTCTCTGAACTGATTCGTGTTGTACGAGATCCGTTTCCCTGTTTAATTCTGGTTCTTATAACCAAGATTTTGTCCTTTTCCTGTGCTTTCTTTTTGTTTTCTTTCGTGTGTCTGTGGGTTCTTTCCCTTCGAGTCGTTTGGTAAGTTTTTCCCCCTTTTTGTTTCCGTTCAGTTTTGTTGATTGGTTTAAGGTTTTGTGTTGTTTGATTCGAAACCTGTTGGGGGGAAGTTTAACTCGTTTTTAATCGAATCTAGTAGGGTTTTAGGGCATCAAAGTTAACCGATCTTAACCCTGGGGAGATTTGGAATTTTTCCAGATTTTCTCGGGAAAATCTGTCCCAGTCCGTGTCCGACCTGGACCAACCCAAAAACCGACCCGATTGAACTAAAACCCGACCCATCTGACCCAAATCCAACCCGAACCGTGACCTGCTGACGTCATCAGTTGACGTCACTACTAACGTCATCAGCTGACATCACTGCTGACGTCAGTGTTGACCATGCTGACGTCAGCGTTGAGTTTTTCAATCCGGGTCTACTTTATGTTTTTCGACGTCCTGAGTCCGATGGCACTATCTGTTTTTCGAAATTCAAACCCGAAGTGTCATTTTTGGGGATTTTAAGTTCGAATGCTTATTTGGAAATTATCTTTAGTGGTTTCTGAATTAGTTTCTGTTCACTTCAGGTGACGTGGATTCCGAGCTCGAACATCTGCCTCTTCCTCCTCCTGGACGACCACCTGTTTATCAATCTACGGGACCCGCACATGAGTTCGGTTTAATTTCTGTTTAGTGTACTTATCAGTAGAGTGGCATAGTAGGGTGTCTAACGATAATTGTTACTCGTAAGTTCTACTCCTGCATATTCTAGTGGTAAAGCCGAGTCCAGTCGACGTCAGTATCGTCGTTGAGCTTTCAGTTCAGGTGTGTACTCTTCTGTTTACTCTGTTTTTTAGTATGTTCCGTTTTTTGTTAAAATCCGTATGATCATGCATCATGCTGACATCACATTCCTGTTACTGCTACATGATATGCTTGCCTCATGCTTTATTGTAACGCATGCATTCTGATACTGTTTATGTATATACATTACATCTGATAGAATATGTGTACGGGGAAGTTAGTGATTTATCACTTCTGTTCAGTGGCTTCACCTGCGGATCAAGATACCACTTCTGATCAGTGGCTCCACCTTCGGGTCGAGTTTCCACTTCTGTTGGTGTGATAGAGTTAGAGAGGTTCAGGGGAACCTACTCTTCTGTTGGTGTTCAGAGATGGGTGCATTTCATGCATACACCGCATCATCTGCATATACTGTTCTAAAATCCTGTTTTATTTGTACTTTAGAGACACACTAGGCTCCCTAGCTTAAACCCTCTCAGCTTCCTGTTTAAGGTCCTTGACCTAGGCTACTTCGGTACTTAGAGATTTCTATTTTCAGACTATTACGTATGTTTCATAGTTTTCAGATTATTTTATTATTTTCAGATGTTTCATTATTTGTAATGAACTTTGGATTCAGAACTTTATTTCGGACTTTCTGGACTTTATACTATTTAATGTTGGGTTGAACCTTATTTTATTTGGATAACATTTCAGTATGTTTGATAATAAATTATTTTAAACAATTTGTTCTTATCTTTTGTTTTAATAAAAACCACCTTGCGATTCAAGTTTTAGTAATGTGAACCCTAACTTTCATTCTAAGAAATTAGATAAATTTTGGGGTTACACATGGAGAGTTACGTGCATTTCAGGAGGACTTACTGAGCTAGACAGATTTAACACTGGAAATGCTGCTTAAATGTCATCGGGTGCAGTTGGAAATCTTAGCTGCCCTGAAAACTGGTCTACCTGAATATCTTCAGGTGGACAATAGTGTTTCTTCTTTTGATTTGGCTAAGGTCTTTCTGAACTTAAGATGCAGTAATCTTACTTGCCGGAGTTCTCTGCCTGTGGATGAATGTGATTGCAAGGTTTGCTCGAAGAAGAATGGTTTTCGCAGTGCTTGTATGCGTCTTGTTTGTTCAAAATTTGACATGGCATCCAATACTTGTTGGGTTGGATGTGATATGTGTCTTCATTGGTGCCATGTGGATTGTGGTTTAAGGGAATCTTATATTAGGAATGGACATGTTGCATCTGAGATGCAGTTCCATTGTGTCGCTTGCGACCATCCTTCTGAGATGTTTGGCTTTGTAAAGGAGGTTTTTCAGAATTTTGCAAAGGATTGGACGCTGGAAACCTTTTCCAAGGAAATTGAATACGTCAAAAGGATCTTTCGTGCCAGCAAAGACATCAGAGGGAGACGGTTGCATGAACTTGCTGACCAAATGCTTGTTACATTGGTGAATAAGTCTGACCTTCCTGAGGTTTATACTCAAATAATGAGCCTCTTGTCTGGTAATATTCTATTTTTTTCGAGGAATATATTAAACGTTTACATATTAATTTTCAAATTAGTCTCGTGTTCTCTCTCACACACACACAAGTTTTCTTGCTAAATAAAAATTTGCTCTCAAGAACTTTTGTACTCTTTTCTTTGATCATATGTATTGATTTTGAACTCCCCAAGATGTTAGTGTATGATATGCACAGTTGAGGAACAATCTTTTCCTGATGACTATTCTGCAGTTCCTCAGCACTGATGCTGGTGCACAAATGAAAACTTTATCTGATGGGTTAAGGCCTTTGCTCTTTGGGTTGCACCCAAACTAGTTCAATAACATTATTTGGATCGTATTTCGAGTACATTTGATATGTTCTGATCATTATTTATTAAATTATTTTGATCTATCCCTGCTAGAAAATTACTCGAACAAGTTAGCACCTTATGGCATTTGTTAGCAATATCTAACTATAAACCAAGATATAAATCATTTAGCTGTCGTTCTGATGACTGCCTGGAATTTAAGTTTTGATACAAAATATGGTTGCAGACAGTCATTCTTTCAAGCCAGGCAATGCAACTGTTTCGTCTGGTAAAGAACAAGGCAAAGGAATCAATGGGGTAGCAGGGCGAAGTCAGGATCCAACATGTCTCAAATCTGTTTATTATGATAAAGCTCCTCCATTGGACGGTTCATCTAGCCTGCTTCGTAGTTTCCGCATTGATCTACCTGACCGTCCTGACAAATGTTCTTTAGATTCAGAGTTGCAGAGGAGTGCTGAAAAGCAACTCTTTCTACCCGAACTGGAGAGCTTTGTAAGAATCAAACAGGAGGAAGCCAAACTGTACCAAACACGCGCCGATGATGCAAGAAGAGAAGCTGAAGGCCTGAAACGAATTGCCATAGCCAAGGATGAAAAGATTGAAGAAGGATACAGGAGTCGAGTCGCTAAACTACGCTTAGCCGAGGCTGAAGAAACCCATAAACAGAAGATTGAAGAATTCCAATCTCTAGACAGATCTTACAGGGAATACAAATACTACAGTCTGAAGACAAGAATGGAAGCAGATGTTCAAGGTCTTTTCTTGAAAATGGAATCCACAAGACGAACTCTTGGCCTGTGATTTGGTTGTTGGTTGTTGGTTTTCACTTGGAACTGTTCTTGAAGAACAGAAATTGTGTATATTTTATGAGTCTAGTTTCTATAGTTTTTAAATCGACCGGTCCTTGTCTTAAAGGTAGTTAGTGTATAAAATTTGGGTTCTTTAATGCCTATACAGTACGATAGGGGTGTATTCGGTTCGGTTTGATTTTTTGTCAAAATGTGAACCGAACTGCAGTTTGCGGGTTTTCAAAAAAAAAAAACGAAATCGAATGATAAAAAAACCGAAAAATCAAAAACCAAATTTATGGTTCGGTTCGGTTAAAATTTACGGTTTTAACGGGTTTTTTTATTTTTTAAGAAAAGTAAGCCAAAACAAATAAAATATTTATTAGGCCCTTCAACATCAATTTATTTTGTCATTAATAACATGAAAACACATGTCTCGAGCCCTTGAGAAATCTAAGATTTTAATCAAAAATTAAAAAAAAAAACAATGATTACAAAACAAACAGTATATTTAAAAAATAAATAATAAAAATATTTATTTAATTAATATACACTTAATGATTCTATATCACCAGCCTAAATATATATATCTAACCTAATATATTGTTTGATTAAATATAAACTCAAATATTATATGTTATAAAATAATCATAAATAATAAATATTATAAAAATATATTTGAATTTGAAACACGATATCTAATCAATTTAATATTATAAAATCATATCTAAATATTTCAAGGGACTAATTTTAAAAAAAATCCAAATATTTTAGGAGACTATGTTTAAAACATATTTCATATGGGTCATAATATTTTTTCTTTAATTCGAGTTAATATAGAACAAATGAGTTCCATATGAAAAACTCAAAATCGAACCAAATTATCAAATTTAAATTTTAAATCAAACTGAAAACTGAACCGCAATATGTTAACCCGAATTGAACCACATAACTCGATTCGAATCAGTTTTTCAATTTTTCGATTTCATTGTTCACCCCTACATCATGATACTAGTTTATGTGTAGTTTTAAAATGAGTAATTATTTGTTAATAATCTTTAGAGTAAATATTATTAGATTCTTAGATTATTTTGGCAAGAATGTAAAATTGAAAATTATTACAAAATATCTTGTGATTTATGTTTGTTAAATTAAAGTAAAAAAAATTATATAAAAATCATATATATATATATATAATTCTTTTGTAAAGTTTTTAAACATATTTAATATATTTTTATTTTTATAATAATATATTATATATTAATTAATATACAATGAATAAATTATTTGTGATTTATTATAATTATATATTAAGAAAACAGTCATAAACTTTTATAATAATTATTATATATACTAATAGTTAAGGTTTAATATCAAAATAAATATTTAAGTTGGTTCGTTTATTCTTTCTATGTCTCTAACTTTTTTTATTTTGTTTTTTTTAATGTTAATTGAGGCATTTATTTAGACTAAAATTGATAATTTAAATACTTAAAATTGATAAAAAAAATACACCTAAATGAGAAAAATAAGATAATTTAGACACTTGATAATTAGTTATAAATATTATATATTTGAACACTTAATAAATTGAACACTTATAACTTAAATTATATTATTTTAAAAATTTAAAATCATTTTTTAATCTAAAATTTTGAACACTACTAATAAAATGTTAAAAGTTGAATACAACAGATTTTGTCATTTAAATAAAACAATATTATATATATAATATTAGAAATTATTATTTTAATGATGTGTGATTTAAGTATTTTATTGTGTAATAATTTATATTAAGTAAAGAGATGTTTTAATATATATATATATATAAACTATTGTTGGTGAAATAGAAAAGAAAAACTAACATGAATAAAATAAATTATTTTAAGAGTATTTATGTTCAAGATAGTAAGTTTTTTTTAGTTTTTTTTTAACAATTAATTTAGTGCGAAGAGGAGCGGAAAATAAAAAACTGAATCTTCGTTTAAAAAAATTATTTTAAAATTATTATTAAAATTTAGGGTAAATTACACAGATAATCATTATACTATAAGATTGATATTAAAATGATCATCATACTTTAAAAAGCGTTAAATCTATCAGTCAACTATTAAATAGTATCAATATAGCCACCGACCGTTAAAAACTAACAGGCTGATAATGTGACAGTTAAAAAAAATGAAATAATTATGCATTTACTCTTTATTATTCATATATATTTTTTTAATTTAGTTTTAATTTTATTATAATAAAATATATAATTATTTAATTAAGTGGTGACACATGTCATTACCTTATTAAAGGACATTATTTATATATTTAATTAAATTAAAAAATAAATATAAAAATTATATTTATGAATGTAAAGAAACGAATATAAGAAACAATAAATCTATACAAAATGTTAGTATTTTGTATCAAACGAACATAAACCAAACTAAATCTTAATTAATCTAATCCACCCAAATCAAACTTAAATAAAAAAAAAACTGATCAAAACACAACCTGACCTAATAAAAAATCTAATGAACAGTAATATCATGAATATTTCTATCAAAGCTTTCACCTCTAATATTTTTTAAATATGGGTATGTCAGTTCTATTAAAAAGGAAAAATCTAAATATATAATAAGAGTTTACGACTTAAATAAATAAATATAATCTAAACATATATTTATAGAAAAATATAAAAATAATATTTAGGAAAATTCTACAACGGGCGTCGAACACTGTTAAACACCACTAATGTTGAATATTGTTGAACACTATTAAATTAATTAATAAAAATTTTAAATCTCAAAAACTCAATATTTAATTAATAAAAGAGTAATAAACTCAACATATACTTAATAATCGTATGATTAGTCTTTTAGATTTTAATTTTTTATAAATTAATTTAATAATGTTCAGCGGTGTGTAACATTAATTCAGCAGTGTTCGACGCCCGTTGTAGACTCATCCTAATATTTATATTTTAAACAAAATCATTAAAAAAAACTAACTCAAGTACAAGTATTTAGTCAACTATATTCTTGAATCTTTTATTCATTAGCATTCTATTAATAACCTATTCATTTATTGAGAAATTTCATGTACTTTAATTATGTTTTTTTTTATATTTCGTATTAAAAGTTTAAATTTTAAACTATAATCTAAATTTTTATATAAACTCTATACCCTAAAAGATATATTTTACCCTTAATTCTTTAAAGTCTAAACACAATTTTTAATTTTGATCCCTAAACTCACTAATTTAAATTAAAAACATCAATAAGAACACAATTAGAGAGAACAAACGATTTACACCCAAAAATCACAACTCGAATTATGTGGGTATCTTCAAAGGGCGTAAATTGTCTACCTTTTTCTCATGCCTCCATTTGTACCTTCGCTTCGAATTAGAGGGTTTAAGATTTAGAGGTTAGGATTTAAGGTTAGGATTTATAGGTAAAGTTTAACAAATTAGGGGTAGGGTGTATTTTTTAGGAGGTAGAGTTTATGATTTAAGATATAAAAATAAATATTATGATTTAAAAATTAATTTTTTAAAATTTTTAATAAAAGACATGAACGGGACACACGATAAAGTAATAGGAGATTTTTAATCTTCAAATACCATATATTTTCTTGTCAAATTATTCATAAATTTGAATGAGTTGGTATTTTTTTTTATCGTGTATATAAAAGGAAATGTAAACAACCCTCCGGTTTTATATGACCAAATCTTCCGGAGCAAAGGTCGTCCATCAGAAAACAAAGGAGACAGAAAGAGGGTTGGGGTGGGGAAAGGGAAGGGAAAGAGCCTGAGCTTTCTTTCCTTCTTTCCTTCCAATTCCTGGAAATCTCTGTTTTCTACTTGGTAGAACACTTGTGAACAAAACATCAATACAAGATGGAGGGAACAGAGAATTTAATGTGTCGGTCAGGGGATGCGTTCAACCCATGGGTCACAAGCAGCTTCCAGGTCTCATGCATTCTCGTCACCTCGCATATCTTTCACATCCTGTTGAAACCCTTGGGACAACCAGGTCCTTTTGCACAACTTCTTGTGAGACATTCCTCTTCATTTATCTAGATTGGTGTGTTTAAACATGTATATGTATGTGTAAATGATGCAGTTATTGTGTTCGGTTAAAAACAGGCCGGTGTCGTGGTCGGTCCAACATTGTTGTCCCGTATAAGCAAAGTGAAGGATTTCTTCATACAGGCTTCTTCTGCAGAATACTACATGTTCTTCTCTTTCTTGTGTCGAATGTTGTTCATGTTCTTCATCGGATTGGAAACTGACATTCCTTATTTGAAGCGTAACATTCGTGTCGTGAGTCTTGTTGCTGGAGGGGGTACGGTCTTGGCCTGCATCTTTGCTGGACCTCTCATGTGGTTGCTTACCAAGGTGTTTAATGTGTCTCAACACCGCCTCACGTTCTTCCTTCTCATCTTCACGGTCTTGGCGAATTCAGCCTCTCCTGTAGTCCTACGGATGATTGCCGAAACCAAGTCCGACACCGCTGATCTAGGCCGGCTGGCGATATATGCTTCCCTCCTCAACGAAATGTCTTGTGTTGTGATTGTCGCTATGATAACATCATTCACAGCCTCCGAAAGATTCAGTGCTGCAGTCCTTGTCACATTCGTCATGGTGGCCGTCATCTTGTTCAACAAGTATCTGTCGTTGTTTTTCAACAAAAGGAACCGGAATAACAGATTTGTCACCAACAGTGAAATTTTCATCATCATGTTCCTTCTGACCAGCGTGTCTGTGTTTTTGGAAAGCTATGGCTACACATCTATAACATGTTGTTTTTTGGTAGGCCTCATGTTCCCTAGGGAATGCAAAACATATAGGACATTGCTGCATAAACTCACCTACGCCGTGAACACCTTCATTCTCCCCGTCTACTTCGGCTACGCCGGGTTCCAGTTCGATATAAGTAACATCTTTAACAAACTGACGATAGTTCTCACCATCATCATCATCCTAGTTAGCGCCGGCACGAGAATCGTCGGCACCCTCGCCGCTTGTTATTACCTCAAGATCCCGAGGAACGAGTCTCTAATCCTTTCGTTATTACTCAACATGAAAGGCAATTACGACCTTATAATCATCAATACTCCGCCTGTACCCGGTGTAACGTTCCCGATTCTCGACTGCAACATTATAATCATTTATACAAATGTTTTTCATAAGTGTACATATGCATTGGATTGCTGATTTTCTGTTGTTGATTGCTGCAGAAACTGTGGGAAGAAGATATTCACAATCTATTCGTTAGTGTTGTCATTCTCAACACATTGATCGTAGCACCAATGGTTGCGGTTTTGTTGAACAGAGACAAGTGTTTTACTCAGCATCCTACCACATTGGAAATACTTAATCCGGAGAGCGAGCTCCGGATGCTGGCTTGCGTATACATCCCGCGCCATGTTTCGGGTCATGTTAGCCTCTTCTCGGCATTGAGTGGCTGCCAAAATGCACCTACCAAGCCTTACTTGATGCATCTGGTGGAGCTTCCTAAGAAAAGGAAAAGCAAACTGATGTACCATCAACTGGAAGATGGCGATCAATACAGCGACGAAGAAGATTACGGTGGAAACGATGTCGTTGAGATCAGTGACGCTCTCGATTCCTTCATTTCAGAAACCAAAATCTTGGTCCACCAATCTAAGATTGTATCATCCCTTCAAATAATAGACCAAGATGTATGTGAAGGTGCTAAGGACTTGCGTGTGTCTATTATATTCCTTCCGCTTCATAAGCACCAAAGGATTGATGGGAAAATGGAGAACAGCATGGAGGAAATAAGGACTATAAACCACAAGGTTATCCGGGATGCTCCGTGTTCGATCGGGATCTTTCTAGACCGTGGACAAACCGGATTCCAACAACCACATGGCTCTCCCTCTGTTCAAAACATAGCAACATTCTTCTTCGGCGGCCCTGATGATCGTGAGGCTTTAGCATGCAGCAAGAGAATGTTGATGCACAGTCAAGTTAATTTGACGGTGTTCCGCTTCATACAAGCCAATTCAAGTATGCACAATTCATGGATCAACAATGCTTCCCACAAGGATGAGGAGGTGATCATGGCAATATCAACCGCCGGGGCAGAGAACGAGATAGACAATGCCTTTGTGGACACCTTTTATAACAGGTATGTCGCTCAGGGTAAAGCCAGTTTGATCGAGAAGCATGTAGCCGATGGAGTGGAGACAGTAGCAGCTATAAGACAGATATTGGACGAGATGTACTCATTGGTGATAGTAGGGAAAGGAGGGAGAAGGAATTGCTCCTTGACGACTAGTTTGAGCGATTGGGAGGAGTGTCCGGAACTCGGGTCGGTCGGGGATCTCTTGGCATCTTCAGAAATGAATATGAATGGTTCCCTCTTGGTCATCCAACGACATCGGCATTCCGAGACAGATGAGGATTTCATCGCTCCATAGTCAATAGTTAATGTTGCTACTAAAACTGCCGCTGCTACTGGCAATGCAGGTATATATACATACATTATACATACGTACATACATGTAAACTATTTGTAGCATAGTTGTCATAGTGGAACTGTTAGGCCTTTGAAAAATGAGTTCAATTCCTTCAGAATATAGAATAATCAAAGGTACTGTTTGAGACATCAGAATGATCCAAGTTTTAATATAAGCTGATAAGAAAAACAGAACTTAAGACTCAAATGCTCAAAATCCAGTCCCCAAGTCGCGAATTGCACAACCGGTACCGGCAGATGACCGGAAGTTCAAACTGGAAACATGTTCCCAACAAGATGGAGCTTTGAAATGAAGTAACAATTCAGATACTTAAGAAGCCTTTCTCCTTCAAGCTTTCAATAATTTCCCTCAGACCAACACCCCAAGGAATGAAGCTGACACCCAAACATTTACTCCTAGGATACCTTCTAAATAGGCTCAAGAGGCTTATCATCTTCAATCTGGCAATTGAGGTACAAGTGATACTAAATGACAAGATGACACAATTGCTTACTTTGCTTGAAGTCCCAGAGTAGGATAAAGTTCATTCAAGGTTTTCAGAATCTCCGAAAACGTTACAACTCATTCGACTAGGCAATATCTTCCGGTAGCTGACGGAATCTCAAATGGTTGAACATGTGCATCGTAACGTCTTGAACATCGACAAACCAATAAGTTGCACCAGGAACAGGGGGTTCTCCTGTATCCAATGTATTTCAAATGCTTATCAACTCATTCAACTAGGCAATCCATGTACATCATCCCCAACAGGCTAACAATTGTACCTTTGGTGAATTCCAGAACCACCTCTGAAGTGCTAATCAGGACTGCAGAAGAGGACAAAGCACAAATCCCGGATTAAGTACAGACAAGTCTATCCCATTTCCTCCGCTAAAGTTTTTGAGGTCATATACCAATGCTGAAAAAAAGAGCAAAGATTCAAAAGTGAATACTTTTAACATTATGTATACTTTCTTGAAAAGTTAGCAGAATATGAACTGTAACCCCTAAAATTAACCTAATTTCTTAGATTACAAGTTAAGGTTTACAAACAGAAATCTTGTATTGAAAGTTAGGGTTTTTACCAAAAATAAAATAAAATATTCGGATAAATTATTGAATAATTAATAAATCAAAATAATAATAAAAATTAATCATTTAAATAATAAAGTTCAACCCATAAATTTCATAAACAGTAATTGTCACAAAAACCAATAAACATTTAATGTTCGAATTACATAAATTATTATTAAAATAAAACAATCTGGAATCTAAAACTGTAAAACATACTATAAATCTCAAAGTGAAACATGATCTTCCAAGTACTATACCGAGCCTAGGACTGAGATCTGAAACAAAAATCTGAGAGGGTGTAAGCTAGGGAGCCTAGTGTGTCTCTAGAACAGATAAACGGAATAACATAACAGAATATGTAGAAATACAGAGTATGCATGATATGCACCCATCTCCGAACACCTCAGAAGAGTTGGTCCTCAGACCACTCTAACACCATCACACCAACAGAAGTGGTATCTTGACCCGAAGGTGGAGCCACTGAACAGAAGTGATAAATCACTAACTTCCCCGTACACAGATAACATCATGGATTCGCTTGAGTTCAGGTGGTAACTCAAGCTGATAAGCTACGGGTCCGATACGTCTAATAATCCGGTAGGGCCCAATATATCTGGGACTGAGTTTGCCCTTACGGCCAAATTGTAGTACCTTCCTCCACGGAGATACTTTCAGAAAAACCTCGTCGCCAACCTCAAACTCAAGATCCTTACGCCTCAAATCCGCGTAAGATTTCTGTCTATCGAAAGCGGCTTTGAGCCGATCCCGAATCAATCTGACAGTCTCCTCAACCTCATGTACAATATCTGGACCCAATAAAAGGTGCTCAGTAAGCTCAGTCCAACCAATCGGGGTGCGACACTTACGCCCGTACAGAGCCTCATATGGTGCCATCTTAATACTGGCCTGATAGCTGTTGTTGTACGCGAACTCTACCAAAGGTAGGAAATCCTCCCAGCTACCTCTGAAATCTAGACTACATCCTCTCAACATGTCCTCAAGGATCTGAATCACCCGTTCAGACTGACCGTCGGTCTGAGGGTGATAAGCAGTGCTGAAGTTCAGACGAGTACCCAGAGCAGTATGCAAGGATCCCCAGAACTTAGACGTAAATCTCGGATCTCGATCAGATATAATAGACAGAGGTACTCCATGTAGCCGGACAATCTCGGAGATATAGAATCTGGCCAACCTACTCAGAGGATAAGTGGTCTTAACTGGAATAAAGTGAGCAGATTTGATCAAACGATCAACGATGACCCAGACAGAATCTTTCTTTGACGGAGTCAAAGGTAACCCACTGACAAAATCCATGATCACACGCTCTCATTTCCATTGAGGAATCTCGATATGCTGAAGTAGTCCAGATGGTCGTTGATGTTCTGCTTTGACTTTCTGGCAAGTCAAGCACTTGGATACAAAACTGACCACGTCTCGCTTGATACCTTTCCACCAGTACTTTTCTCGGAGATTCTTATACATTTTGTCACCTCTGGGGTGCATAGAGTACGGGCTATCATGAGTTTCTCGCAGAATAACTTGTTTCAATTCAGAGTTCCTCGGAACACAGAGTCGACCCCGGAAGCACAGAACTCCATCCTGGTTCAGAGAAAAATCCTGAAAAGTTCCTTCCTGAACTTCTGTAATATGGTGAGCCAAATACGGATCATTAGGCTGCTCAACCTTAATCTCAGAAATCAGTGTAGGAACCACCCGAAGCTCTGCCAGTAAACTGCCATCCTCTAACAGACTCATCCGAGCAAACAGAGCTCTCAGGTCAGAAATGGCGTTGCGACTCAAAGCATCTGCAACGACATTAACCTTACCAGGATGATGTGCAATCTCACAATCATAGTCCTTTAGAAGCTCTAGCCAGCGACGCTGTCTCAGATTAAGTTCCTTCTGGGTGAGAAGATACTTAAGACTCTTATGATCAGTGAAAATATAACACTTCTCTCCATAAAGATAGTGTCTCCAGATTTT
The DNA here is from genome assembly GCA_035048815.1 of Abelmoschus esculentus. Taxonomy (NCBI): domain Eukaryota; kingdom Viridiplantae; phylum Streptophyta; class Magnoliopsida; order Malvales; family Malvaceae; genus Abelmoschus; species Abelmoschus esculentus. Next base: position 15,392,689 of record JAUCBN010000032.1, on the reverse strand, counting down.
CAGAGCAAAGATCACGGCTGCTAACTCTAGATCGTGGGTAGGGTAGTTACACTCATGTGGTTTCAACTGTCGGGACGCATAAGCCACTACTTTCCCATCCTGCATCAGAACATAACCCAAACCAGTGTATGAGGCATCACTGTAAACAGTATAAGGTTTCCCCAATTCTGGTTGCATCAGGACTGGTGCTTGTGTCAGAACGGATTTCAGTTTCTCAAAACTCTACTGCTGAACTTTAGACCAGATAAACGGAATATCCTTCCTAAGAAGCTTAGTTAACGGAGCGGCTATGGAAGAAAAGCCCTCCACAAACCTCCAATAATAACCAGCTAGTCCCAGAAAACTGCGGATCTCTGCTACATTCTTGGGCCGATGCCAACTCATAATAGCCTCAATTTTGCTCGGATCAACCTGAATACCCTTAGCTGATACCACGTGTCCCAGAAAAACAACCTCCGAAAGCCAAAACTCACACTTGCTGAACTTTGCATACAGTTGTTTCTCCCTCAAAGTCTGTAAAACAATCCTGAGATGTTGCTCATGCTCGTCCTCAGACTTGGAGTAGACCAGTATGTCATCAATGAAAACCACTACAAACTGATCTAGATAGGATCGAAACACCCTATTCATCATGTCCATGAATGTTGTAGGGGCATTCGTAAGACCGAAAGGTATTACCAGAAACTCGTAGTGACCATAACGAGTTCGGAAAGCTGTCTTGGACACATCAGAATCCTTAACCTTGAGTTGGTAATAACCAGATCTTAGGTCTATCTTAGAGAAAACCGAAGCTCCTCGAAACTGATCGAACAAATCATCAATGCGAGGAAGGGGGTATTTGTTCTTGACAGTCAACTTGTTCAGCTTCCGATAATCAATACACAAGCGTAGAGAGCCATCTTTCTTTTTAAAAAACAGGACAGAGGCTCCCCACGGTGAAATAATATGTTGTATGAAACCTCTATCTAGAAGTTCCTGTAGCTGAATCTTAAGCTCCTTAAGCTCTTTCGGAGCCATCCGATAAGGTTCCATAGATACTGGAGTTGTCCCCGGATACAACTCAATACCGAACTCCACCTCCTCACGCTTAGGGGGTACACCCGGTAGCTCTTCCGGAAAAACATCTGGAAACTCACACACCACACGGATCTTATCCATTCCAGAATCAGGTTGTCTCCGGTCAAGGATGTAGGCAAGATAGGCTATGCATCCTTTCTTGATCATCTTTTTTACTTTCATGGCTGATATCAGATTGGACAGATACCCTCTATGCTCACCGATGAGAGTTACTTCTTGTCCATCTGAAGTTCTCAGAATTGCCCTCTTACGCTCATAGTCCAGAGTTACTCGGTGAGTGGATAACCAGTCCATCCCCAGAATTAAGTCGAAGTCCACAAATGGTAACTGCATCAGATTAGCAGGAAAGATTTCCCCGTGAACCTCAAGGGGACAATCTCTATAAACTTTGGAAATCTCCATCTGGTGGCCTATAGGACTAAAAACTGAAACGGAACTATCAGTATCCTCCACTGGAATTTTCAGATACCCCATTACAGAACTAGAGACATATGAATGCGTTGACCCATTATCTAACAGTGCGAAGAAAGGAACAGTATGTACAGAAAATGTACCAGCAATGACGTCTGGCTCATCCCGGTCCTCCTGTCTCCTCGTAGCATATACCATACCATACTGAGATCCTCCTGATCTGGCAGCTCCTCTGAACTGACTGAGTCTGCCTCTACTACCAGTACTTGATGCGGCGGGTCTACCCTGTCCTCTTCCCCCTGCTGGGATCTGAACTGAAGCATGTGATTGCCCCGGAGCATAACCAGACTGTGGTGCCACTGGACAGTCTCTAAGACGGTGATCAAAAGAACCACATCGGAAGCAGGCTCCACTCTGCATGCGACACTTTCCGGGGTGCCATTTCTTACAGAAGGTACACTGAGGTACAACTCAGGTACTAGTGGATCCAGCTCCACTAGCAATAGGGACAGCTGATACTGCAGGTCTAGACCGTGTCGAACTTTGAGGCTCATATTCATCGCGGCCTCTCTTTCGGGACTAAAAACCCTGACTGTACTGAGCAGATAAGGCAGGTTGTCGTTTACCTCTATCCTGACCTTGGGATTTCATCTGAACCCTTAGAACCTCATTACGCTCGACTGTTCTGGCATGCCGAGTGATCATCTTGTACTCTGTATCATGATGTGTAGCAACTGCAATCTTCAGTGGTATCCGGAGTCCCTTCAGAAAGTGATCACACTTTTGCTTCTCGGTCGTTACAATTCCAGGAGCATACTGTAGTAGTCTCAGAAACTCAATCTCATAGTCCTTGACAAACATGTCGTTCTGCTGCAGATTCAGGAAGTCCTCTCAGCATTTATCCAAGTACTCTGGGCCCACATATCGATCCTCAAAACTCTGTCTGAAGAACTCCCAGTAGATCCTTTCAGAAGCAGTAACCTTTTCTTCTGCCTCCCACCAGTTCAGGGCCTCTCCCTGTAGCACTGATATAGCTACCCTCAATTTCCTATCAGAGGGGTATTCCATCTCGATAAACAGACGCTGAAGTTTCTTCAGCCAGTACTCTGCATCGGCTGGATCAGTACCGGTCTTGCCGTCAAACATAGTCATCCCAGCTGCTAGAAGCTCAGTAGATATGGGTTTCCTGGAACCCTCATTCTGTCGCAGAAATCAGAGTAACTCCCTCTGTACGGTCACTGAGTCCAAACCGACAGTCTCACTGTCCTTAGGCACATATGGTCTCTCACTCTAGACCGGTTGATCAACCTCGGCTTGCTGAGCCTCAGTCTGTATCTCGGACTGAGCCTCCTCTCCTAGATTCTGGGTCAGACTTTGAGCCTGTGGCAGGTCCACAGGAGGCAGAAAATCACTAGAAGAGGCAACAGATCGACCTCGGCCACAGCCTCGGCCACGACCTCTACCGGTCGCTAAATGGGTACTTCGACGCGATGGCATAGTAGAGTATCTACAGAAAGACTGACAGAATCCTATTAGAGTCGGTACTTGGAGTAATATTCGAAATAATTCAGAAATTTCAAAATACAAGTCAAAACAGAAATCCAGATTTTTTTTAAATAATTTTGACAAAAACATTTTCAGATCAAAAATCATTTCGGACTTCACAGTCCGTGGGTTTAACCGGGCTCTGATACCACTAAATGTAACCCCTAAAATTAACCTAATTTCTTAGATTACAAGTTAAGGTTTACAAACAGAAATCTTGTATTGAAAGTTAGGGTTTTTACCAAAAATAAAATAAAATATTCGGATAAATTATTGAATAATTAATAAATCAAAATAATAATAAAAATTAATCATTTAAATAATAAAGTTCAACCCATAAATTTCATAAACAGTAATTGTCACAAAAACCAATAAACATTTAATGTTCGAATTACATAAATTATTATTAAATTATAACAATCCGAAATCTAAAACTGTAAAACATACTATAAATCTCAAAGTGAAACATGATCTTCCAAGTACCGTACCGAGCCTAGGACTGAGATTTGAAACAAAAATCTGAGAGGGTGTAAGCTAGGGAGCCTAGTGTGTCTCTAGAACAGATAAACGGAATAACATAACAGAATATGTAGAAATACAGAGTATGCATGATATGCACTCATCTCCGAACAACTCAGAAGAGTTGGTCCCCAGACCACTCTAACACCATTACACCAACAGAAGTGGTATCAAGGCCCGAAGGTGGAGCCATTGAACAGAAGTGATAAATCACTAACTTTCCCGTACACAGATAATATCTCAGATGCCATGATATATGCAGATGCAGAATCAGAATGTATGCCTTAAAGTCTAACATGAGGCAAGCATGACAGATAACAGAATCAGAAATGATATATCAGAATAATGCATGATCATACGGATAACAAAATTCGAATATACAGAATAACAGATTTACAGGATGAACGGGAGAGAACACACTTGTATCAGAAGACTCAACGATGATCCTGACGTTTAATGAACTCGGCTCTACCACTAGGCTGAGCAGGAGTAGAGTCTACAATTAACAGAAATAAGTTAGACTTTTTACTATGCCACATTACCGAAAAAATAATCTAAACAGAATTTAATCGTTACTCACGTGAAGGTATCGAATGTGGATGTATCGGTCCTCGTACAGGAGGAGGAGGAGGAGGCAACTGCTCGGGATCGGAATCCTCGTCACCTGAAGCAAATAGAAATTGATTCAGAAATCTTTACAGATAATATCCAGATAACTTATCGAACTTAAAACCTCCAAAAACAACATTTCGGGTTCGAATTTCAAAAAACGGATAACGCCATTGGATTCAGGATGTCGAAAAACATAAAGTAGACCCGGATCAAAAAAGTCAACTACTGATGTCAGCATTGGTCAACGCTAACATCAGCAGTGATGTCATCAGTCAACGCTGACGTCTGCTGAGTCGGGGTCGGGTCGGGTTCAGGTCGAACGGGTCGGGTCTGGGCCGGTTCATGTCTGGGCTAGCTCGGTCTGGGCCGGTTTTCTAACCTGTTTGGTTCTCAAGAAAATCTGGAAAATTTCCAGACTTTTCCCAGTAACCAAACACGCATTTTCTCGATTTTAAATCCCATTTTCACTCCGATTCCTCTCTAAATTCGATCCAAAAATTACCTAAACAAATCCCTTACCCGATTCGCATCAAAACAACATCAACACACACACCCAAAAACCGATTTAATCCGTGAATCAAAACCCAACTCAAGCTTTCTCTTATTCTAACTTCAAAACAATTACTCGATTTATTCAACCTTACTAGAATCGGCTCTAACTATCACCAAACGAACCAAATAACTTTAAACCCATAATAGATTAACACAAAACGAGAATAACAAAGTTTCTTACCTCACTTACCAACAATCGGATATGAAGCTTGAACGAAAAAAATGATGAAGACAACTCTAAGACGAAATTCGACAGTGCCAGAGAGAAAATTTGAGCGATTCCAATTATTTTGATACCCTAACCCACAAAGATTCAGATTTTAATCGTATGGAAATTAAAGGAGAATTAATTTCCCCCATAACTGAACCGAAACGGAAGCTCGGGAAGGAGCCACCACCCTTGCAAAATGGTATAATTACCATTCAGGGGCATAAAGTTTTTGAATTTTTACATTTTGTCCCTCCAGTTTTAATAACCTTCAATTTAGTCCTTAATTTCAGAATTTTTAAATTTCCAAAATTTAGAGTTTCATTTAGAGATTTTGACTTTAATTGGGGATTTTTACAAAAACATACACGTAAAAGGTAAAATGAATTAGGCTAAATATCCCTCCAGTTTCTTACGTCTCGAACATCGACAAACCAATAAGTTGCACCAGGAACAGGGGGTTCTCCTGTATCCAATGTATTTCAAATGCTTATCAACTCGTTCAACTAGGCAATCCATGTACATCATCCCCAACAGGCTAACAATTGTACCTTTGGTGAATTCCAGAACCACCTCTGAAGTGCTAATCAGGACTGCAGAAGAGGACAAAGCACAAATCCCGGATTAAGTACAGACAAGTCCATCCCATTTCCTCCGCTAAAGTTTTTGAGGTCATATACCAATGCTGAAAAAAAGAGCAAAGATTCAAAAGTGAATACTTTTAACATTATGTATACTTTCTTGAAAAGTTAGCAGAATATGAACTGTAACCCCTAAAATTAACCTAATTTCTTAGATTACAAGTTAAGGTTTACAAACAGAAATCTTGTATTGAAAGTTAGGGTTTTTACCAAAAATAAAATAAAATATTTAGATAAATTATTGAATAATTAATAAATCAAAATAATAATAAAAATTAATCATTTAAATAATAAAGTTCAACCCATAAATTTCATAAACAGTAATTGTCACAAAAACCAATAAACATTTAATGTTCGAATTACATAAATTATTATTAAAATAAAACAATCTGGAATCTAAAACTGTAAAACATACTATAAATCTCAAAGTGAAACATGATCTTCCAAGTACCGTACCGAGCCTAGGACTGAGATCTGAAACAAAAATCTGAGAGGGTGTAAGCTAGGGAGTCTAGTGTGTCTCTAGAACAGATAAACGGAATAACATAACAGAATATGTAGAAATACAGAGTATGCATGATATGCACCCATCTCCGAACACCTCAGAAGAGTTGGTCCTCAGACCACTCTAACACCATCACACCAACAGAAGTGGTATCTTGACCCGAAGGTGGAGCCACTGAACAGAAGTGATAAATCACTAACTTCCCCGTACACAGATAATATCCCAGATGTCATGATATATGCAGATACAGAATCAGAATACATGCCTTAAAGTCTAACAGGAGGCAAGCATGACAGATAACAGAATCAGAAATGATATATCAGAATAATGAGTTAGACTTTCTATTATGCCACATTACCGAAATGAGTTAGACTTTCTACTATGCCACATTACCGAAATGAGTCTACAATTAACAGAAATGAGTTAGACTTTCTACTATGCCACATTACCGAAAAAATAATCTAAACAGAATTTAATCGTTACCCACGTAAAGGTCCCGAATGTGAATGTATCGGTCCTCGTACAGGAGGAGGAGGAGGCAACTGCTCGGGGTCGGAATCCTCGTCACCTGAAGCAAACAGAAATCGATTCAAAAAACTTTACAGATAATTTCCAGATAACTTATCAAACATAAAACCCCCAAAAACGACACTTCGGGTTCGAATTTCGAAAAACAGAAAGCGCCATTGGATTCAGGACGTCGAAAAACATAAAGTAGGCCCGGGTCGAAAAAGTCAACTGTTGATGTCAGCATTGGTCAACGCTGACGTCAGTAGTGACGTCATCAGTCAACGCTGATGTCAGCAGCTGACGTTAGCAGTGACATCAGCGATGACATCAGCGGTGACGTTAGCTGGGTCGGGTTCGGGTCGAAGATCGGGTCGGACGGGTCGGGTCTGGGCCGGTTGGTCTGGGCCGATTTTCTAACCTGTTTGGTTCCCAGGAAAATTTGGAAATTCCAGATTTTCTGGGAAAATCTAGAAAATTTCCAGACTTTTCCCAGTAACCAAACACGCATTTTCTCGATTTTAAATCCCATTTTCACTCCGATTCCTCTCTAAATTCGATCCAAAAATTACCTAAACAAATCCCTTACCCGATTCGCATCAAAACAACATCAACACACACACCCAAAAACCGATTTAATCCGTGAATCAAAACCCAACTCAAGCTTTCTCTTATTCTAACTTCAAAACAATTACTCGATTTATTCAACCTTAATAGAATCGGCTCTAACTATCACCAAACGAACCAAATAACTTTAAACCCATAATAGATTAACACAAAACGAGAATAACAAAGTTTCTTACCTCACTTACCAACAATCGGATATGAAGCTTGAACGAAAAAAATGATGAAGACAACTCTAAGACGAAATTCGACAGTGCCATAGAGAAAATTTGAGCGATTCCAACTATTTTGATACCCTAACCCACAAAGATTCGGATTTTAATCATATGGAAATTAAAAGAGAATTAATTTCCCCCATAACTGAACCGAAACGGAAGCTCGGAAAGGAGACACCACCCTTGCAAAATGGTATAATTACCATTCAGGGGCTCAAAGTTTTTGAATTTTTACATTTTGTCCCTCCAGTTTTAATAATCTTCAATTTAGTCCTTAATTTCAGAATTTTTAAATTCCCAAAATTTAGGGTTTCATTTAGGGATTTTGACTTTAATTGGAGATTTTGACTCGGAAATTTAGGTTATTACAACTCTCCCCCCTTATAGAAAATTTCGTTCTCGAAATTTACCTGGATCAAAGATATGCGAATACTGGCTTTGATGACAGACTTGGGTTCCCACGTAGCCTCATCTCGACCTCGGTTACGCCAGAGAACCTTAACCATCTTAATGGTTTTCCTCCGAAGAACTCTCTGGTCCTGAGCAATAATCTCAACAGGCTCCTTCTCATAACACAGATCAGGCCGAATCTCGAAATCCTCCACAGATAGAACATGAGAGGGATCAACTCGATAACGTCTCAATACATAAACATGGAACACATCATGGATTCGCTTGAGTTCAGGTGGTAACTCAAGCTGATAAGCTACGGGTCCGATACGTCTAATAATCCGGTAGGGCCCAATATATCTGGGACTGAGTTTGCCCTTACGGCCAAATTGTAGTACCTTCCTCCACGGAGATACTTTCAGAAAAACCTCGTCGCCAACCTCAAACTCAAGATCCTTACGCCTCAAATCCGCGTAAGATTTCTGTCTATCGAAAGCGGCTTTGAGCCGATCCCGAATCAATCTGACAGTCTCCTCAGCCTCATGTACAATATCTGGACCCAATAAAAGGTGCTCAGTAAGCTCAGTCCAACCAATCGGGGTGCGACACTTACGCCCGTACAGAGCCTCATATGGTGTCATCTTAATGCTGGCCTGATAGCTGTTGTTGTACGCGAACTCTGCCAAAGGTAGGAAATCCTCCCAGCTACCTCTGAAATCTAGAATACATCCTCTCAACATGTCCTCGAGGATCTGAATCACCCGTTCAGACTGACCGTCGGTCTGAGGGTGATAAGCAGTGCTGAAGTTCAGACGAGTACCCAGAGCAGTATGCAAGGATCCCCAGAACTTAGACGTAAATCTCGGATCTCGATCAGATATAATAGACAGAGGTACTCCATGTAGCCGGACAATCTCGGAGATATAGAATCTGGCCAACCTACTCAGAGGATAAGTGGTCTTAACTGGAATAAAGTGAGCAGATTTGATCAAACGATCAACGATGACCCAGACAGAATCTTTCTTTGACGGAGTCAAAGGTAACTCACTGACAAAATCCATGATCACACGCTCTCATTTCCATTGAGGAATCTCGATATGCTGAAGTAGTCCAGATGGTCGTTGATGTTCTGCTTTGACTTTCTGGCAAGTCAAGCACTTGGATACAAAACTGACCACGTCTCGCTTGAGACCTTTCCACCAGTACTTTTCTCGGAGATTCTTATACATTTTGTCACCTCTAGGGTGCATAGAGTATGGGCTATCATGAGTTTCTCGCAGAATAACCTGTTTCAATTCAGAGTTCCTCGGAACACAGAGTCGACCCCGGAAGCACAGAACTCCATCCTGGTTCAGAGAAAAATCCTGAAAAGTTCCTTCCTGAACTTCCGTAATGTGGTGAGCCAAATACGGATCATTAGGCTGCTCAACCTTAATCTCAGAAATCAGTGTAGGAACCACCCGAAGCTCTGCCAGTAAACTGCCATCCTCTAACAGACTCATCCGAGCAAACAGAGCTCTCAGGTCAGAAATGGCGTTGCGACTCAAAGCATCTGCAACGACATTAACCTTACCAGGATGATGTTCAATCTCACAATCATAGTCCTTCAGAAGCTCTAGCCAGCGACGCTGTCTCAGATTAAGTTCCTTCTGGGTGAGAAGATACTTAAGACTCTTATGATCAGTGAAAATATAACACTTCTCTCCATAGAGATAGTGTCTCCAGATTTTCAGAGCAAAGATCACGGCTGCTAACTCTAGATCGTGGGTAGGGTAGTTACACTCATGCGGTTTCAACTGTCGGGACGCATAAGCCACTACTTTCCCATCTTGCATCAGAACACAACCCAAACCAGTGTATGAGGCATCACTGTAAACAGTATAAGGTTTCCCCAATTCTGGTTGCATCAGGACTGGTGCTTGTGTCAGAACGGATTTCAGTTTCTCAAAACTCTACTGCTGAACTTTAGACAAGATGACACAATTGCTTACTTTGCTTGAAGTCCTAGAGTAGGATAAAGTTCATTCAAGGTCTTCAGAATCTCCGAAAACGTTACAACTCATTCGACTAGGCAATATCTTCCGGTAGTTGACGGAATCTCAAATGGTTGAACATGTGCATCGTAACGTCTCGAACATCGACAAACCAATAAGTTGCACCAGGAACAGGGGGTTCTCTTGTATCCAATGTATTTCAAATGCTTATCAACTCGTTCAACTAGGCAATCCATGTACATCATCCCCAACAGGCTAACAATTGTACCTTTGGTGAATTCCAGAACCACCTCTGAAGTGCTAATCAGGACTGCAGAAGAGGACCAAGCACAAATCCCGGATTAATTACAGACAAGTCCATCCCATTTCCTCTGCTAAAGTTTTTGAGGCCATATATCAATGCTGAAAAAAAGAGCAAAGATTCAAAAGTGAATACTTTTAACATTATGTGTACTTTCTTGAAAAAGCAGAATATGAACATACATTGTTTTTGTGTAAAAAATCAGCCCAGGGATATCCACTCAGATATAGTGGAGTTACGAGCCGGCCGGCCGGCCACGCATGCAGGGCCTAATCCATCACTCTTCAATAAAGGGATGAGCAATGAGCATTCTTCAATTGTGAATTGATTCCGATACCATTAGATTTTAAAATCTGAATTTCTGACCGTAAATTCTAAATATCAAATGTGACGAATTAAACCTTTAAGCCTTAAATCTTAAACTAAAATTTTTAATCCCTAAAGCCAAAAATATTGTATAGTATAAGAAATGCATTAAATAATTTCCCCTAAACCATGTTACCGACAGTGCTGGAATCCGAAGTTCATTTAGATGAAATTTTTTTTTTCTACAAAAATTGTATATTGAAGGGATATTTAGCCTAAATTCATTTTACCTTTACGTGTATGTTCTGTATGATTCTTTTCTACAAAAAGTGTATGTATTTAAGTGAGAAATGTTTTTTCTTCTCTTTTTAACTCTTTGTACGTAAGAATGTTACTGGTTTTCTCTTCTTTCGACTACGTACCCATGTCTTGTGGGTAGGGATGAGTATTTGGTCGAGTCGAATCAAGTTAAAAATTTGAGTTATTCGAGCTGACACAATATTTTTACAACATAAACTTTATTTGAAAATTTTTCAATTCAAGTCGAGTTAAGTTTTCAAATTACTATATAAATTTAAACGATTTTCTCTAATCGAATAACATATATATATATTTCCAATATCTTTCTTTAAAAAAAATTACTCATTGTACACATTTCTCGTACCGGAACTACCAAACAGACTAGTATAATACATTTCCATAAATAATTCACATACGAGACATTTTTAGCTCATATATTTCAAATATTATTCCCAATACAAATTTCTCAATTGGTTCCAAGAATGGTGGTCTTACGGTGGTCCAACTTCTTTTGATATATCATCCTCTAGGGGATTTATGCCAGTCAGGGGCGGTTCAAAGATTTTAGGGGCCCTGTGTAATTTATTAAAATATGATCTTTAAAGTAATTGTTCATGACTTCCACTAGTTATAGAATTGTATCCCTTAGAAGCAAATGTCCTTTCTAGGGGACCTATGCGATCATTTCTATTGAGTCCGTCCAAAACCTTACTAGTTCTACTGAAACAATAGTAATAGTAATAGTAATAATCAATAAGATCCTATAATCAATTGTTGCATTTAAGAAATAATTATAACATTTTAACAATTATAACTAATCTTTCTTAATAGCGTTTTAAAAAAATTTCAATAAATTTCGAGATTAACATCATCTAATGAATGTAGTTTATCAAAATTTGGGGTCCCTCTTTTTCGGGGGCCTTGTGCGGTCGCTCCTATTGCGTCTGTCCAAAACCCCCACTGATGCCAGTGACAAACACGTCTGGTATTCAAAGACCAGGGATGGGTCCAATGCAACCACCCAACTCTACACAGTTGACACCCATACAACCAGCTGCAGCACCTAGGGGCTGGTTTCTTGGATGCTAATGCTAATGTCATGCACTTTTATTGGATTGTGGTGAAATTCTATTTGCATGGTCACAGCGCAGGATTATTCCAGGAGGGTTTACAATTCAAACCATGTTTATGTTTATGTCATTACTCTTCATGTGAATAACATTTATGAAATATAATAATCTGTCAGTGCAGCTCTGCAAATCAAGGTATGGTGGGGAAAGAATGTCGCTTAGGGTCGTTGGCTACAGAAAGTAGAACAGGTTCTTATTACCACTAGCTGAGTGGAACGAGTGCAACTTTTTGCTTGAAACTCTGAAGCAGATGATTAAGACAAGGCAGAATATAAGATGAGATAGATACATAGTTGACTAATAAAGGCAGTGGCAGGTGCACATTCACCGAGCCATACATATGACAGATTCAATACTGAAAAGCACATGAAACTGTAAGAAGCTGAACTGTAAAGCCTTGATGCTTGGAACATAGAAAACACAACATTCCAAACCTTGTTGAACCTTTTGATGTTTGTCTTCATCTTCTTGTCTTCATTAGTAAATAGTAATGTTTTTTTTAAAGGAAAGGGGCTTGTGTTGTCCCCTTGCTAGATCTAACAGAATGGATTGAACTTGGCTATTGCTTGTGTGAAGTCCTTTTCTGGGGCACCAGAGCCAGACCTAATACCGCTTTGCATCCGCAACTCCTATCGACCATTGGTTTTAGATATGTGCAATAGATGTGACCATACAGACACTTAAAAAAATATAGAATAGATTAATAAATATTTATTTTTTTAATTAAAAACCATATTTTAATGGAAGGCTTGAAGATGAAAACAAAATCTTTCTTTGGCTCAACAGATTCCATTGAATTGAAATGGCATTACTTTGAATACATTATTCAAAGAACCTATGAAATCACCAAAAACATGTTACCCACAAGTAAAATACACATGAAGCAACTGGAACTTGGATGCCTCAACTGGCTCCATGGCCAACCATTTCGATGTTTATGGCACAAACCGAATGTCACCTGCAGCTCGAAAAGAGTTGAGAAGTCTCTCCGGCTGATTGATTCCTCTTTAAACCAAAACCACCATTCTCATTTCCATCATTCTTCTCTTCTACGTATCGTTTGCTACGAAACTTATGACTCGAAACTCTGCTCCCTGATCTCGAACCAACTCCAGGCCTTTCAACTATGTTAGGATCACACTCTCCCTCTATACCATTCATGTTCATGCCCATTAATTCCATCAAGTTGCTACTGATGCCTAAATTGGAATAGACTCTCCTCGAGTCCCTCACGGTTTGCCGGTCTAATTTGCCATCCTTGGAGTCTCTAAACTCAACAGGACGCCCCATTGTTTCCACCATCATACATGGATTGTTAAAACCATTCCATAGATGTAAAGGAACCAATTTGCTCAACCCGGTCAACCAACCGACCACCTCTTTCATAGCCGGTCGCCGCTCCCTACATGACCTCACACATTTAGCTGCAATGACAACCAACTGCTTCCTAACAATAGGATCCACAGGAGGTGCAATCCTCGGACTGTAAACCGCAGCAATCTTCCCTTTCTTTACAAGAGGAATTGCCCAATCCACAATGGAAGGAGGTGAATGTGCAACATCAATGGCTTTTCTACCACTAATAATCTCCAACAACAAGATCCCAAAGCTAAAAACATCCGTTTTTGTACTCAGATAATCTGGGGTCACATAACATGGATCAAGGTACCCCATGGTTCCAGCAGGAGGAGTTGATCTAAGCCTATAATAATCATCAACACCACACCTAAGTGCCAATCCAAAATCACCCAATCTAGCATTGAAATTCCTATCGATCAACACATTTGCAGACTTAACATCTCTATGGATAATTGGGGGGTTTTGTGTGTGAAGTGTTTCTAAGGCTTTGGCAACTTGTAAGGCCAATCGAATTCTTCGACCCCAATTCAATGGCCTAGAACTAGAGTTGGAATGAAGAACATCATATAACGTGCCGTTGCTCATAAATTCAACAACCAACAAACGATCTTTAGATTCATTACTGAAGCCGAGAAGATTCACCAAACCGGGGCTTTGAATCCTGGACAAGATTTCAATCTCGTTATCTGCTTCCGGGTTGGTTTCATGGTTTGTGGAAGATGGTTTCTTGATGGCAACATGACGACCCTTGAGAACAGCCTTGTAGACGGAACCGTGGCTGCCTTTGCCTAGCAGCCTTTGGTCGGAGAACCCATTGGTGGCTGCTTCAAGGTCGGAGTAATCAAACTGTTGGACCTTGATGGGTCTTTCAAGCTTGTCGGAAACAGGTTTGGAAGATGAATTATGGATGGTTGTGGTGATTATGGACACGGCTGAGTCTGCTTTGCAAGAAAGGTAACCCATTTGTTTGTAAAAAAGCGAACTTTGACAGTCTATACACTGGGAGATAAGTGAATCAAGGAGTCAAGAATTTGATCATTTCAATCCTTGGAGAGGAAAGGAAAGGACTTTTTGGAAAGACATGAAATGGCAGAAACATCATATTCATATCCGACTCATCGATCGACTAATTCAGAAAAAGATTAACTTTTTAACTCAATTTACTTCATTTACGACACCCGTATTCGAATTTCTGTTGGGTTTGATTCATTTACTGTTAAACAAAGATGATCATCAATCTTGGCTTTTTCCATCCCACAGCTCTGCTATCAATGTTCCTTTTATCTGCTGCTTTGTTTGTGGCCACTGTGAAAGTGAAACTGAGCTTTCATGGTGCCCCGAAACACACGAAACAAGAGAGAGTCCAGCAAAGCACACAGTGACGACGTGAGTGGAGGGTAAGGTAGGTTTGCATTGAAATCTGGGTGATGCAGAATCTGTAAACTTTTTCTTTTTTCTGGGACTTTAAAGCACCAATGGAGATAAGAATTCACGAGATTTCCCAACACACCCATACCCTGTTCATTCAATATTGTACTTTCTTACATGACTGAATTGATTTTCAATGACATGGTAGATTGGGAACATTGATGGCAGGCAACCTTGGGTAACGGTTGTTATTTGCTTCTCTAGTTATGGGTAAAGCTATAAATAATACGAGGTAGATCGTAAATTATCAAAATTTGATTTAATCAACGTTTAATTAATATTTAACTTGAATTTTAATTTTCTTCGAGTTCTTAACGATAGAGGTGAGTATTCGATCAAGTCGAGTCGAGTTAAAAGTTTTGAGTTATTCGAGTTAACGAGTCATATTTTACAATTCAAACTTTATTTGAATTTTTTCAGTTCGAGTCAAGTTTAAGAAATTCGAGTCGAGTTGAGTTTTCAAGTTCCTATAAATATTTAATTGTAATTATTTATCATGTTATATTATGATTTGATTTCAATTTAAACGACTTTCTCTAATATATAAGTTATGTGTATATATATTTTTTTCACATTTAGCAATATTTCTTTATATTTTTATATAAATATATATATATCATTAAAAAATTGATAGACTCGTCTCAAACTTAAAAATTAATCATTTAATTATTAAAAATTTTGAGTTATTCGAGTTATTCGAATTTCCATTTTACAACTCAAACTTTATTTGAAATTTTTTCGAGTTGAGTCGAGTCTATGCAATTTCGAGTCGAGTCAAAACGAATCGAGTATTTTTGCCTCGAGTCGAGTTATTCAATTTTTTCGAGTCGAGTTTTGCTCATCCCTACTTAACGATCTGGACTTTAGACTCCAAAAGGTTTTGGACGGCAACACAAGTTTTCCGTTTTTATTTTTGTTTTACAGAATTTTCAAAAAAATTGTTTTAAATAAAATGAAGAGTGGTCACTTAAATTAGGTACATTGGATATGAAATGTTAAGCAAAGATTTCTAATTTTTTTGAATTCGAGAGTCAATTATTGGTTCACACCTTAACTACGATCAAATTTGATATCAAATTAATTATCATTTTATTATATCGAATTTTGCAAATGAAAGTGACATCTAAATTAGAATTGATTTTGCATGGGAGTATCACATGGCAATAGAATTATATGACATGATATACGAATGAATATGGCAAATTTACAAGCATGGATACTGAATGGTAATATTTTATGGAAGAGTCTTAAACATGTCATAGATAGCTATTAAATTACCTACAGGACAGAAAAATAAAATAAAATATGAATAAATAAATAAATAAATAAATACGAGCAAGTATAAGGATTAAATTGCAACAAAGACAAGAACGTTGCTGAAATTAAAATAAAATAAAATAACAGGACAGAAAAATAAAATAAAATATGAATAAATAAATAAATACGAGCAAATATAAGGATTAAATTGCAACAAAGACAAGAACGGTGCTGAAAATAAAATAAAATAAAATAACAGGACAGAAAAATAAAATGTATAAAATCAGAGGGACATATATTAAATAAATAAAAGGAGCAGGCGCTTAAAGGGGGTAAAAGGCCACTAATTTGAACCAAAATAAAATGAAATTAAAATTTTAAAGGACTAAAAAGATATTAAGCCATTAGAAAACATATCCAATTAAAAGAAGAATGAAAATACAAAAAATTTAAAAACTATAAAGATTTCAGAGACAATTTAAAAAGATAAAAGAAGTAAATGTGTGAGTATAAAATCTATTTCTGCCAAAAGCTAGGCCCTCTCGCCAGTTTTTAAATTTTTTTTATTAAAAAATATATTTTTAAATTATAACACCAAAAACACACGCTTTTTTAAATTAATCATTATTTTTAATGATTTGATTAATTAATATTATTTAATTTTAATAATTTTATTAAGTAATTTACAAAATATAATAATTTATATTAATTAACGATTATATTTGATAGTTACGATTAATTATAGATACCCTTAATTAATTAATGCATATATAAACCGTAAAATATTTAATGCGGATATATGACTGTACAAAATAAATGATTATAGCCATCAGATTAGGTTTAAGATTTTTTTTTACGAATGCTATTGAATTTTATTAAATGCATAAAAAATTATAATTATATCGTCTTCAAGAATTGAAAAAATTGAATTAAACAATCCAACCATTTTACAACCCAAAAAACAGAGAAATTAAAATTCTTATGGAATTAAGCATACCAATAAAATTCAGAAGCTTCTTGAATCTCCTTGTCTTTGTCCAAACGAGACGCATAAAGAAGGAAGAAGGAGTTGTAGACGATCCAAACTGTCATGTAAAAGCATCGCTACCCAAGACTGATTTCATCGGCAAACAACCATCAACCGGAATAGGGAATGAACTTTTCGAAAGACCACCGACAAAAATATAAATCAGAAACTAACATCGATTGAATCAAATCACAAGAGCAGATAAATCAAACCACCGGCAAACAACAATCGATCGCTGCGGTATGCTGCAACGTGCCACAAAAGCAAATGAATCAAACCACAAGACGAAAACATATCACAAAGACAAAAGAAAACGTGTCACAGGGACAAAAAACGTGTTATAAAAACAGAGATTCTTATTAAAATTAAAAATAAAAGTAATAGATTTATAGATCCGGTGGTCGATAACCAATACTAGGATTGATTGCCGACCAGCGATCAAAGGGAAAGATCAAAGTGAAAGAACGATTAAAAACAAAAAAAATTTAAAAAAAGGAGAGAACGGCTAGGGTTTCTTGTTTATTCTCAAATCAACGCTTAGTTTTCTTTATTTTTTTAGTTTAACATAATAGCAATAATAATAACTTATTTCGAAAATAAGTATCTCAATTATATATTTTTTTTAAAATAAGTATTCAATCATTTTTTAGTAGAAATAAATGCTTAAACTATATATCTTTTATAAAATAGTTGTCTGATGCTTTTTTTACTGAAATATGTGTACAAAATTTTATTTCGTTAATGTTTTAAGACAATACCGTTAAAAAATATTTAACTTTGAGAAAAAAATATAACATAAAAAAATTAGATGAAATAAGTGATTTTTAGTAATTGATCTAATGGACTCGTGGTGGTACCTTAATTTAAAAAAGCGCGTCCAGTCACGCCTAAGGCGCCAAACAAACTGAGGCGGCAAGGAGAACGCCTCCACCGATGAAGGTGAGGCGAGTTTCCAGAAGCGTTGCTGGGTATTGAGAGGCGCTCACTTTTTGCAAGGTGCAAGGCGCAACGCTTCAGCCGCTTTCTGTCATCTTCAAATTTTGGGTCTAGGAAGAGCCATGAATGAAGCAGAGAAGCCATAAAAACTGGGAAAGAAAAGCACGTTGGAGGAGAAGATACAATGAAGAAGAAGACCACGCGATAAAAACAATTAATGAGTGGGGTCCAGTTTATTTACAGTTGTAATCATTATTGTTAAAAATTATTTATAAATTTGAGTTTATTGTTTAATAATAATGGTCGGTTGGACCTTTTAATACGGGTCATATATTTATTTTTTGGGTTATGTAATTAATTTTTTAGTGGATTTTTGAAATTTATGGTTTGGATATTACATTTGGGTATTTAAAAAAATTAGAATTATTTCACTTTAGATTTTATTTACAAATCACATGATTTGTTTTAATTTTTTAGATTTTTAATTGTAAAAAAAGAAATCATTAAATATTATTTTTCTATAAATAACATTACATAAAAAAATATTTTCATTTATTTCTAAATTACATATTTGTAGGACTCAAAAATTATTGTAATGATATTTTTGTTTGCATGATTCATTGAATATTTTTTTTATTTTATTTAAATGATATTTAAATAAAATAAGATTCAAGATAACTTAACTTAAATTAAAAATAATTTAATGTAAATTAATATAATAAAATTTATATCTAATTATTAATAATATAAAAATTATTTATATTTTATTTATTTTTTATTTAATTTAATATAAATAATATTTATAATATTTTGTATTAAAATATTATAAATATTATTTATACTAAGGGTTTTTTTAATGTTATTGGTACATATAATAAATTGTTGAGGTATTTAAAATTATTTACATATATGGATATTTTATGCTAAAGTTATTAGGGACTCACATGCAAAATATAATATTATAAATTAATTTATAGAGCCTCGCCTACGAAAAGCTCTCGCCTTCGCCTAGCGCCTCGTCCTTAGAGATCTTTAGCGCCTCGGAGCGCCTAGCGCCTTTTAAAACTAAGGGTGATACTTACTCATAATATATTTTTTTCTTAAGAGAAATTATATAATGGGTAAGTCCTACCACGTCATCTATGGGACCAACCACTAAAAACCACTTATCTCATCATTTTTTTCATATCATATTTTCCTAAGTGAATCTTTACTCATATTTATTGTTAATTCGCTTTGAAAACAATTTTTTTCAAGTGAAGATTCACTTGAGAAAAAATATGACATGAACAAATTGATGAGATTGGTGATTTTTAATGGTTGATCTCATAGACACGTGATGAAACTTACTGATAATATAATTTTTCCTAGACTAAACTCTCTTTATAACCTATAAATAAGTGTTGTTTTTATCATTAAACATCAAGAATGGCAAAATATTTTTCCTCGTTGATCCCCTTCCCAAAATTCTTTTTTTGATTTTGATATTTTTTTTGATCGGTTTTGTCTTTTCACCCTAAAATGGCTACAAAACCTTCACTTTTTGTAGTCAATTCCCAAACAAATTCTTTCTCTTGTAGATTAAAAATCTTTCACACTTTGATTTCAGAAAGAAACTCATTTAACCTTTTTTAATAACTCTATCAACAGTTTTAGTATACAATAAATTGAAGAATTTCGACAGACGTTTAGTAAGTTGTTATCTATATCTTCAACTACTAGTTTGTGAGAAGGTAGTGTTTCTTGTTTAGCTACATATGACAGAAAATCTAAGTCCTTCGTATACATACTAAAATTACAACTTTCGTTCCTTAATTAAGATATCAGATAGCTCTTTTTCTACAATCGAAGAAAGTAAAACTATTCATATAAGTGATTCAATTACGTTATCAAATGTTTTCTATGTACCTAAATTAGCATGTAATCTTTTATCTGCTAGTAAGCTAGTTAAAATAATTTTTGTGATGTTAATTTTTGTTGATTGTAGTCGACTAACATTAAGATTAGTCTTAGAAGTTAATCTTTAATTATTATTTCTTAAAGAAAATCAGTTTATCTCTAACTACTCTAATTTAGGGTAATGTTAAAGTTTAGAAGAATATTAATTATACTATAACTCTTGTATTTAATGTATAAAACTATGTTGTAATAGAAGAGAAAATATAACTTGAGAGAATACTCAACTTGAAACTCTTTTTTTAAATCATCTCTCGTTTCTACTAAATTACATGGTATTAGAGCAGATTATCGATTTGATAAAGAAATCATGGTTGATAGTAGATGATTGAGACGATAAAATTGTCTCACCGTTCTTGCGTTGAACCGAATTTTAAAAATAAAATCAATTGTCAGAGACTTTCATTTTATGTTGATAATTTCGGTTATATTTTCTGTTTTCTTATTGTTACTGTGGTTTGTCGTTTTTGGTTATGGAACATTGTCATTTGGTAAGTTGTGGCTAGGGTAAAAGAAGAGGAAACACTCTGTCGTTTTATCTGTGTCATACACGGATTTTGACTTTAAGGCCTAAGTAAACATATGATAATATATAAATAATAAAGAAGAAACACAAAAACAACAAAAGCAAATAATAAAATAAATAAAATAATAAAATTTAAAAGAAAAGAAGAGGGAGCTAGAGTTGGTTTTGGTTTCGGTTACAAAGGAGTCATGGGAGTGTTGGTTACTAGATGAGGAAGTGGTGGCTTTTTGGAGATCATGGGGAAATTAAAAAACAGAGAATAGACAAAGGGGGGTTCACGGCAATTGAAAAAAAAACAGAGGAGAAAACGGAGAAGGGATTGAACGGGGAGAATTTAGAAGGGGGTTGATCGTCGGTTGTTCATTAACGTTGTTGAATTAGGCTCCGAAAGGTAAGTTCCTTCGTTTCTTCTCATTTTCTTCATGGTTTTTAGTTTTCTTTTTTAGACTAAAACTTTCGAATAAACCATAGGAACTTTAGGCTTTGATTTCGGATCAAAATGAAGACTAGGATGCTTACTCAAGTCCTTTAGTTATTGGTGGTGTTCAAATCTTGGTTAGAATTGAATATCCTAGATTTAGGCTTGGGTTAGGTTTTTTAGTTTAAGATTCAAGAATGTAGGATTAAATTTTCATGAATCTGGGTGAAGTTTGGGGTTGTTTGAGCGAAATCCAGTAGTTAAGAGATGTTTTAGGGTCGATTTTGGTGCGTTTTGGTGTTTTAGATCAAAAATATGAGGTTTTTGGTAGGTTTTGGGGTGTTTTTAGTGTTTCCAGTGAGGTTTCCAGTAATGGAGATTATCATCGGAGCTGAACGCCAGCGATCGGAGCTGAACGTGCGGTGGCCGACGAACATGTCAACATCGTCGGAGTGTGGCGGGAGAAGATTCACGAGCGGAGGTAACGGTGGTTCCGTTTTTGTTCTTGGTGTTCATCCTTGTTCATGATGAACAAAGATGAACACCATTCAAAACTTGAGTGTTTGATCCATTTAGGTCTAGGCTGCTGGGTTTTTAGGTGTTAGAGTTGAGAGGATTTTCTGAGTGAGTTAGAAACCCGAGTCAGAGAGGGGTGTGTTGTGACCGAGTCAACTCGGTCTGGGGGAAGTCATCCCATGGTGAAACGATGCCGTTTGGTACCAGGAGGATCCTCGTGTGGTCTTCGGGTTGACCCGAAGACCCGCATTTTTTTAAAACATGGTATAATTGCTCCTTAGGTCCTTCAGGTTTTGAACCATATTGCATTTTAATCCTAAATCCTCAATTTAACCCCTAAAACTTCAAAATTTATTCAATTTAATCTCTAATTGATCCCTAATTGAACCCTAAACTCAAAATTTAACCAATTTATATGTTAATTAGATTTTTAATTTAATTTCAAAGCTTGGAATTAATTTAATTAGGTTCTTAATTGAATTGAATTTAATTTCTAAGTTGAATTTAAAATTAATTTGATCTAATTAAATTTAATTTGACCCCAAATTGAATCCTAGGCCTAAAATTTGATTAATCTAGACTTTAATTAGGGTTATTTTATTTTTTTAAAACTTAGGATTAATTTAATTAAATGCTTAAGTGAATTTAATTAAAATTTTCTAAGTTCAAAATTAATTTACCATAATCTAATTAAGTCTAATTCATGCTTAATCTTTTTTGGCCTTTTTAATTCTTGCCCTTTATTATGTAAGTCTCATTGTTTCAAGTGTACTTCCTAATGTTGTTTCGAGCTCTCTTGTTTTAATCGAAAGTAACTTAGTTCCTTCATCTTTTTGTTTACTTTATTATTTTATTTATTTTTTGTATTTAATTATTTATTATGTTTGCATTTTTAAAGTCATGTAGTATATATGTTTAGGTGACACTTAATTTCACTTAGATTAATTAAATTAGAGCCTCTTTAGGATTAGTCACTTTAATTAATTATGAAATGGCTAAATAGGGAGATAATTTAGTAACGATGGCGTTCTAATCTTATACCTTGGATACACTAAGTGGTCAGTATTATGAAATGACATTATGTTGGCCAAGAGTGTACTTCGGTATCGTATTCGGCGCGTCATCGAAACGTAGAAAATGATAAATATTTTAAGGTTAGAATTTAATAAAATTAATTAGACAAAGATTAGTAGCACCAAAAGAATTATTAATTTTGTTTGGTGTCGAAATGGTAGTGTCCGTGCATTCGGATGTTATCATAATACACCCGATAAAATTAATAATTTAATAGGATTTAATTATTTAAATTGATGGAGCCTTTTTAGGTTAGAACTTAAAGTTGACAAGATAATAACCGGTCATGCATCTAAAACCTTTTGGGTCAAAATTTATATTTCTTTAAATACGAGTCAAGGTTTCCTATTTTAGGATATCTTATTCAAAGCTCGTATTTAAAAAAAATGTATCTTTTTATCCAAAAAGATATTCTTATTCAAGCGATATTTATTTACCAATAACGAATTAAATTAATATTATTATTCGAGATACCAAAATGCCACGTGTAATTAAAAGGTATCGATTTTCAGGCACTCGTAAGGGACGTCCTTACGCGTAACCGACTCCCGAACCTAAATATTTTAAAAATGAATCTTTGCTTTGTTTTATGGTGTCTGGCCTACCAAAGTGGCTGGTGACGACTCCAAATTAATTTTAAAATTCAAATGTTTTCAATAAAATTTGTTTTTTAATATTTACAAGAAATTAAAATCCGATTTTTCCGAATCAACTCACCATGTTATTTTTCACACGTTTCGGTTTTAAAATGGTCGCGACAATCTGAGAAATGAATATGAATTTTCTTCCCTAATTTCTCCATTCTCTTCTTATTCTATATTCTTCTCTATTCGATCTTTTCTTTGGTTTTCTGGTTTAGTTGTTACAAAGGTATCAGAGCCTCTTTTCCGCTCCATTTTCATGGTTGATCATGTTCTTACTCGGAGTCAATCAGCCCAACTAGCATTGGCTACTCATCGACTCAATCTGAACCTCTGTCACTGCCCCTGAACCTATCCAGCCCGTGTCATGGTAGACTGAAGCTTCGTGATGCAAACTAAGATCTCCTCACTTTGCCTAGATATTGCTTGACTCGACAACAAGATCGATAATAAATTTGACGAGATGCGTGCCCTTATTCTCACTGAAATGCAGCAGTTCATATCATTGATTTGGGTAAAACAACAATCGGGAGTTTCACCATACCACCTTCATCATTGACTATTATTCCACCGCCTCTTTCGATCGTTGTTCCGCCACTTGGTCCAAGTGTTTTGGGTTTACCTCCAGATCCTCCACTTTAGCCTTCTTCTAGTTCACAACCAGTGACTAGTAACGTACTGCCTCCTCAACCCATGACTCAACCCTTGCCCCCTATTCCATCTCAAATGGCTTATCTGACATATAAACTTACGTTCCTGAAGTTTAATGGTGATGATTTCAAAGGTTGGGTATCAAAATTGGAGAATTTTTTTGGCCGAAGATGTTCCTAAAGAGTCTCGTATTTGGCTGGTTATGCTTTATTTAGAGGGTAAAGCCCTTTCCTGGCATCAATACGTCACCCACAGCTATGGTGATTTGAGTAAGTTATCATGTAATCAATATCTGATAATGTTGTGTGACCGTTTTGCCTCTGGTGGATTCGAAAACCCCTTTGTTGAACTGGTAGCTCTTCGCTAGATAAAATCGGTGAATCAGTTCTACGAGTATTTTTTACAACTTCTGAATCAGGTTCAACTGTCGGATGAGTATGTACTCAGCATGTTTAAAAATCACTTGCGTCTCGAGATTAGTCAGTTCCTCAAGTTGTTACAACCGACTACTCTTACTCATGCGTTTTACATGGCTAAACACTTGGAGAATATTTTCTTCCCAGCTTCAAGGAAAGGAGGTGATTTGTCTGCTCGATTTTTTGTTCCTTCTGCTTTATCTATACTCATGTGTTTCACAACCAACTACTCTTACTCAAGCTTTTCATATAATTCTCCCTGAAGTGCTTATGTGTCTCATAATCCAGCAACAAGTTCGTACACTTCTCGCACTGGATCACTTGTGCTCAGTCCGAATTCGTCTCGCCCTCCAAGACAAGGTTCTTCTAAAGGAAAATCAAAGGCTCTTTCTTCAACAGAAATCGATGAACGACGAAGCAAGGGACTCTACTTCTAGTGTGCGTCGAAATACACACTAGGGCATAAGTGTGTAAAATCAAAGGTGTTTCAAATTTCAATCGAAGGCACAGATGAAGATGGAGACCCTGAAGAATTTTTGGACTGTGAGGACACCACTGAAGCACCAGATGGACAAAAATAGAACCCCTATTTTATCTCTTCAAGCTATGTGGGGAGGGTTGGTTTGGGAAACGAAGAGATTGAAGATTTTGGTTGGAAACGTGTGTTTGGTGGCTCTGCTGGGTTCTGGCAGCACCCATAATTTTATAAGTTTATCGGCAGCAAAAAGGTTAGAGTTGAGAATGGAAAGAAAACACAATTTTAAAGTGATAGTAGCGAATGATGATCTCTTGGAAACGTTGGGATTGTGTACACCTGTTCCTTGGAAGGTTCAAGGGTACTAATTCAATTCTGATTTTATGATTTTACCATTGAAGGGTAGTGATATTGTTTTGGGGTACAATAATTGTCCACTTTAGGACCAATTTAATGAGATTTCTCTATATTTCAATAAAAAATAATGAGATTTCTCTAAGCTAATCATGAGGATTTTGTATATCGGAAAGGAAGTCAGTTTCAAAAGGATTCACCCAAATCCAATTTCTCGGATGGAGTCCAAGAAATGCTCTAAAGCTTTACGAGAGCAAGCTGGTCCTTTTTCTACTTGGTTACTTTTATTGCACAATTGCAAGTGAAGGAAGTTGGGGGAGCATGCATACGGGAATGTTACAATTGCTAAAGGAGTGTGCTATGGTTTTTGATGAACCAAGAGGGTTGCCTCTAGAACAAGGCCATGATCATAGAATTCTTCTTAGGGATGAAGGGGCAGTGGTTAAGATGAAACTGTAGCGGTGTCCCACATACCAAAGAGATGAAATAGAGAAGTTAACCAAGGAGATGTTATAGTCAAGAATCATCCAAAATAGTAATAGTGTTTCATATCCCTGGTTGTCATGGTTCAGAAAAAAAGATGGGTCTTGACGTATGTGTATCGATTATAGGCGATTGAATCAGCGCACAGTGAGAGATAAATTTCCAATGTCGATTATTGAAGAATTGTTGGATGAACTCGGTAAGGCTACTATGTTTTCTAAGTTGTACTTACGCTCAGGATACCACCAAATCCGAATGTGGGAAGCTGACATTCAAAAACTGCATTTCGGACACACGAAGGGCATTACGAATTCTTGGTGATGCCTTTCGGCCTCACCAATGCCCCAGCATCATTCCAAGGCCTTATGAACGAAGTATTTAAGCCACTATTACAAAAATTAGTTTTGTTTTTTTTGGATGACATCCTAGTTTTATTTCGATAATTGGGATGCTCATCTATAACATGCAAAAGAGGTATTGGAGTTACTTAAGTTACATAAGCTCTATGCAAAAATTAGTAAATGTAACTTTAGAGCTAACCAAGTGGATTGTTTGGGTTACGTGATATCATGAGGGTCAATAGGAATGAAAAATTCTAAGGTGCAGTGCATTGATGAATTGCCTGTCCCAAAATCCATAAAAGAATTAAGGGCGTTCCTTGGTCTCTCAGGTTATTATAGACGATTTATTAAAGATTATGGGGTGATTGCTCAAGCTTTAACTGATAAATTGAAGAAAGGGAACTGAAATTGGGATGTTAAAGAACAAGAAGCTTTCGAACAGCTTAAACATATAGTGAAATCATCACCGATTTTAACAAAGCTAAATTTTGATGAGGAGTTCATGGTAGAAACTGATGCATTCGACCTAGGAGTGGGAGTTGTCCTGGTGCAAAATGGGAAGCCTTTAGCTTATTTCAGCAAGACTTTAAGGGTCAGACATCGAGCTCTTTCTATATGACAAGGAAATGTTGGTCGTTCTCATGGTTGTAAAAAAATGGTCTTTATATTTTTTGGGTCGACATTTTAAGATTCGGACAGATCATCAAAGTTTACGATTTCTTACAAGTCAACAAGCAATCACTCCATCCCAACAAAAATGGGTTATGAAGATGATGGGTTACGACTATGAGGTGTGCTATAGTAAGGGAATACATAATGTTGTTGTCGATGTTTTATCTCGAAATCCCTCTTTTTAGTTTGGTCGGTTGATGGCTATTAGTAGTTTTGACACTTCTGTTTTAACTAGAGTGGTGGACTCGTGAAAGAATGACTCAAAAATCCAAAAGATCCTTGCTGATATTCAAGGAAATAATGGTTCACATTCTAAGTATGATTGGAATGGAAAATTATTGAAGAGGAAGGGCAAGTTAGTTGTTGGAGATGACCCAATTTGAAAAAAGATTTATTCAATTATTTTCATGGCAATCCAGTAGGAGGTCATTCTGGTGCTCATGCCACTGTGAAGAGAGCTATTACTAGTCTATATTGGAAGGGGCTTCGAAAATAATTCAAGAATTGGGTTAGAGAGTGCTCGGTGCGTCAAAAAAATAAGAGAGACCTCCAACATCCGAGAGGGCTATTACAGCCCTTGCCTATACCCGAGGCTGCGTGGACTTTGATAAGCATGGATTTCAACGAGGACTTACCAAATTCGAGGGGGAAGGATACCATTATGGTAATCGTGGACAGACTCGTTAAGTATGCACACTTTGTGGCGCTCTCACATCCTTTTTCAACGGTTAGTGTTGCATAATTGTTCATGGAAAACATTTTTAAGTTATATGGGATGCCAACAAATATTATTTGTGGCTGCGACAAGGTTTTCATGAGCACATTTTGAAAAGAATTATTCAGACAACACGGAGTTAGCATCACACCATCCACAGGTTATCGTCCTTAAACGGATGGTCAAACCGAGAGAGTAAATCAGTGTGTGAAGACTTATTTGAATGTATGACAGGAGAAAAAACGAAAGAGTGGAGCAGTTATTTACATTTAATCGAATGGTGGTATAATTCATCTCACCATACTGCCATTAACACTACTCCTCATTGTGCATTATACGGCCAGGATCCTCCAGTGCATATTCTGTATATGGTAGGGGAATCATTGGTTCCTGCGGTTGATCGAAGTTTGCAATAACGAGAGACAGACATTCGAATGCTGAAGTATTATTTGCAACGAGCTCAAGTTAGAATGAAACAACAAATTGATGTTGGTAGGACAGATTGTGAATTTCAGTTGAGGGATTTGATTTATTTAAAGTTTCAATCATATCGGCAACAATTCGTACAAACGAAAGAATGTCAAAAGTTGACATCAAAGTGGTTCGGACCATATAAAATTCTGGACAGAATTGGAAGGTGACTTACAAGTTAGAATTGCTGGTGGGTTCGAGGGTGCATCCAGTGCTTCATATCTCTCAATTGAAAAAACATATTGTAGCATCCCCTGGTATGAATTTACCGGTGATTGGGATTGATGGAACTATAAACAAGGAATCAGTGAAGATATTGGACAAAAGAATGATTAGGCGTGGCAATCGGGCTGTCACTGAAGTATTAGTGGAATGGACAAACTCCTTCTCGGAGGATGCTACTTGGGAAGTATTTTATGACCTGCAGCAACATTTCCTACACTTCAATCCTTGAGGTCAATGATGTTTTTCAGTCAGGGAGTATTTGTCAGAGACTTTCATTTTATGCGGATAATTTTGATTATATTTTTTGTTTTATTATTGTTATTGTGGTTTGTCGTTTTTTGGTTATGAAACGCTGTTGTTTGGTAAGCTAAAGGATAGAAAACACTCGGTAGTTTTATTGAGAAATGAATATGAATTTTCTTTCTTAATTTCTTTTTTTTCTTCTTATTCTATCTTTTTCTCTATTCGATCTTTTCTCTGATTTTCTGATTTAATTGTTACATCAGTCAAAGAATTCGAAAAAAAAAAATTTCTTAAATTTCAAAAATGTTCAATCAGATAAAGATTGAATTTAAATTGATCTAAAAAAAGATACCATGAGACGCGAAATTGTTGTTGAATCATATAAATGAATCTTTCGTAAGTAATTCTTCTGCATCTTCTTCGCGGATTCAATCTGAGAAAAAATCATTCAAACAGAGCCAAAAAAAAATCTTGAATTGTTTATTTCTGCTAATGTAATGTATTATATATATGGAAATGATAAGACACCGACAAAATAGAAAATAGGGTAATATGCTGGAAGGAAGTTAGGGTAACCTACGAACGACGCCGTATTCGAATTTCTAAGGAAAAAATAAATATGTTATTTTTTCATATATTTTTCTCCGTTCCCTTATTTAATTATCTATATGTTTATATTAATAATAATAGTAGCAAAATAAATAAAGGTATAATATTAATAATGGCATATATTATCAACTAAGAAAATAATTAATAATAATATTTTTGGGTTTTAATTATTAATAATATTAACATTAACAATTATTAATAAAGATAAATAAGTGAATACTAATACAATATTTTTATTTCAAAAATTAGATAATAATAATAATAACATATAATTTATAGTATACAAATAATAATGTTTTTTTTTTGTTTTGTTTTAAATAACAATAACAATATTACTAATAAAAAAGCATATATTAGTCATCCTCCTAGGAGTAGGTATATAGAGGGATGTTTCCAGCAAGCAAGCAACAGCATAAAGAGAGTGAGTACAGATTTCAAAAGCCAAATATGCTTACAAATGCTTTGTTCAATTCATGAATTAATAAATTCCAGAATAGATGCATACACATATAGATATATGTTGAGCTCAACTAACAGAACATAATTTCATTTTTCTTTAAACATTTCACATAGTAAGCTTCCTTACATTTGTTTTTTTTCTTTTCTGCACTTCACCATGTATGCTGGAAGCATCCACTGCAGTGAAAGAAGCATCAGGGTAAGTGAAAATCACCACCGTCCGACAATAGGAGATCGAGATCTCAGTTCAACGGACGGCTTGCAGTTGTTCCGTATCACATCAGGGCTTATGGAGCTTGAAGCCAAAAACTCTCGGGACGTAGCTTTGCGTCGGCTTTTGTGGCTTTAGGTGTCCATATGTCATTAGAAATAGATGTGGAAATGTTGTTCCAAAATAAGCTCCGTCGATATCTTGTTAATGTCAAGAAAATAAAGCACGTCCATGGTTCGGTAGACGGAAATAGAAAGAAACAACAAGTCATACCGATGTTCGGTTTCACCTACACAGACAAGAAAGATACAAAGACCTGCAAACCCGGAGACATTATTAAAGGGCATTTGAGAACATAAACTAACTTCTCCCCAAAAATAGGTGTAAGAATGTGATAAAAAGCCGGAATTTGATTTAGCTACGATATGAACAACAGGATGACAAATATGATCTACTTGATTCGATTATCTGTTGAAATTAATTAATGTCTTACTTGGTGGCAAATTTAACATGCACAAGAAGGTAGTTCAAAAAGGAAAGTATGTAAACTTGTGGATGAAATAGAAAGGATACTGCCTTGATATTTGGATCGAGGATAATAAATATCCTCGCATTTTGGACAGTAGATTTTCACGGTACTTGAACGAGGGATATCTGACTGACCAACTGGAAGACAATGTTGTCCAGAGCAGTAAACTCTCGGGCATCTCCCGAAATCGTAGTTTTTGTATTTCTCCAACTGAAATAGGATTGCATGTAGAACTTTGTAAACAAGATATGAAAAGGTCAACAGGGAGCAAAAGAATGAACAGAATAAATTACATAAATTTTACCATAGCAGACATTCCCTTGCTCGTTAATATGTAACGGACATGTATAAGACCGTACAACATCTCAGCAGCCGATTCGACCAATTCATTCTGTTCTTCAGTGAACATATCACCTAGATAAACCAAAAGACGTCTATTTAATAGCAAGAATCAATACGCATGGATGGCGGATGAGTTGATAGAAGCAAAAGTAGATTCCGTACTTCAAAAAGAAGCAAAACATGATATTCAAAGCAAACTGGCACACATCACAGGGATGATGCAAATAATCAATATAAATCAGAAAAAACAGGTAAATATAAATAGATAACATTATAACCGCAAACTACACAGTCAAAAATGCTATATGAAATACAATGTTTAAAAAGCTTTTTTAAAAAATAAACACATTGTATACAGTTGTGCATTCTTCCTAAAGATTACTAAACAAGCCCTAATCACAGGGTAAAGAAAGTATATATTAAGTCTAGTAATGGCATATAATCAGATTAACCTTCGGCGAGTTACAGGGGTTGGCCAGCATTCATCATAATGTGGGCCATAATTAACGAAACAACCAAACTTAACTTGGATGGATTCTAGCAAACTTTCATCTACCAATCTAAATTCTTTCCTGGTAGATCCTAATGAAAACCCAAAATAGAACATTTATCCCATAAATGTTAAAAGACTCGTATGAATTTGGAAAATAGTAGCAGCTCCATGAGTGAATATCATATCGGTCAAAAATCATATACACCAACACAACAGTGCTTACCATGGGATGATTCAACATCCAATATTAAATCGAGCGCATAGTCATAATATGGAACTTGACTGCTCAACCCACAAAGATTAAAATCATCCTGGATGTAGTCTTCATCAACTTCACAGAAAAACTCGTTGCCCCGCAAATTGCAAAACCACGAGATCCAGGACGTGTCATCTCCATCAGAACCACTAACATCTGATTCTTCACTCTCTGTTTCAGACTCCTCTGCAATCAAGGACAACCTTAACAGATCACCGAGAAGAACTTCACATTTAACAGTTAAAAATCCAATGCTAGCTTACAAGGACATACAACAAACATGAAAGGCATTATGGTATCGAATAAGAAAATGCATCAAATTTCCAAATATTCATATATGGAAACGCAGGTACAATTTAATAAAACCTACCAACAAGGCAACAACCTACTTTCCCTAAGCTAAGTACAAAATTGTAATAATCATGTTTAATAATGGACCTAGCAATTTAAACACTTCTCACATACAAGTACACAAACATGTCAGTTCAGAGCTGCAGACAAACGCTTAAAAACCCAGATCAAATTAACTCGAAAAACAAGCTATTGCATCCTCAGGCCTTAACAAATACACGATTCGTTGCAGATTAATCGAGGGGTTGAAAAGGAAAGCAGAAACGAAGAAAGGAAAGTGACAAACCATCACATTTGGCTTTGGAGAGAGCTGCTGAGCGCGAATCGCGATAATCAAGCTGGGATTTACCGATGGAAGAAGGAACAGGGGGGTTTCCTTTGTCTTTTCTGCTGAAGCCCCTCGAAGTGGATGGGGACGACTTCTCCAGATGCTTGTCCAGCGCATCGTTTAAGCGCTTTCGATCCATCGGACCTCCGACTAGCTCCGATTTCGATGACACTCCTCCTCGACCTCTATGACCGTACATGGCTTATTCTTATTCTTATTAAAATGATTTTTTTTCCGCCTCGCGAATCCCGAAAGCTCCGAACCTTTTTGATGCCAATGGGGCAAATCTTCAATCTTTTTGGTAGAAACCCCAGAATTGAGAAATAAGAAGGATTCAAGGTGGGATGAGGAAATGGTTGCCGTTTTCTTGGAGACTTGGGTAAGGAGGAGAGCTACAAGAAATAGGGTATATGGGGAAAAGAAACTAGGGTTTCTGAATAACAAAACTTGAAGCACGATCTCCTGAATGTGCTCTGTTCGTGTCCCCCTGGTTTTGTTTCCCTGATGGATTTACTTTTTCCCTTCTCCCATCCTTTTTCATGCCATATATTTTCTATTGCTTCAGAAACTTTTCTTGGATTCTCAGGGACGATGGCCTCAATCCCCATACGAGGCCCATACAGATATATTTTTTTAGGTTTTGAATTTTAAATTAAAAGAAATATTTTTTTGTTAAAAGTTTTTTTTCTATATAAAAATAAAAATGTTTTTTAAAAGAAAAAAAAAACCTAATAAGTCAACTATTCAAACATTTATCTTACCAAGAATATTGCGCCGAAGTTATTCTAGAGAGATTTAATATTTCAATATCTATAACAAAATTTTTATAGTATATAATTTTTTATTTTTTATTTTTTAATATAAAATTAGGGAAAAGTCGTTGTTTATATTTGACGTTTTCATTTAAGTTGTCTTCTATAGTATGTAGATGATAAATTTTTTATACTATAATTTCTAACTTAGATCTCAAAATATACTCTAATATACTTTATTTAAAATATTAAAATCATTTACGATATTTACTAAACTTAACTTTGGAGTTTTTTTAATCAATATTTTTTTGTATTAGTCAAAAAGATAACGATAAAATATAAAAAATAAAGATAAATATATATTGATCAATCGATCAAATATACTTTATAGATATTAACATTATAATTGATATATGATTTCCAGCTGTTGCATGATTCTGACCCACAATTAAGTAACTGTTATAAGAAATCGAAAAAAAAAATAATTTATAAAATATAATATATTAACTCGAATAATTCATAATTTTTGATTCTTTACTTTTCCGCATTAACATAAATCTTCTGGAAGTATGTTTGCCTTTTTTGTGTGTGGAAAAGTAAGCTTTACGTTGATTGTTGATCAGGGTTGCAATTTTATTTAATTATTATATAAATCGTATAATAATAATCAGTAAGGATCCGTGGCGCAATGGTAGCGCGTCTGACTCCAGATCAGAAGGTTGCGTGTTCGATTCACGTCGGGTTCAATTCCCATTGCTTGGTCCCCTTAACTTTTTAGCCTTTTGAAGGCAACATTTTGCTACAAAAATGCCAACATAAAATCTGCAGATAGGGGGTTGGCAAATCAACCCCAACAGACCAAAAGAAAGATATAGAAAACATGAGAGTTGGGTTCATTCAGCCAGCACAGAATGTCTTCACCTGTACCCGTCCCGGAGACGTATCTGGTACTTGAAACGGCATAAGGTCGCCGTACCGTGCTTCTTAGATTGAAGCACAACTGCAGTTTCAGTGACCTTCCAAGGCTTAAACTGGATTCTGCTGGCTCTGCAGCCTGCAGGTAGGACTTAGGAGGAGTAAGCATGAAAGGTATTTGGGGTTACATGCAAGTCTAAACCAATCCAAAATCTACTTCCAACAACTTCATTTTTACTGTCTTCATCCCTACTACTTTTGCATAGTAAGCATTGTTGTAACACCTGAAGTTTGAATTTAGGGTTAGCTTAGCATTGTTTATATTACATGCATTTAAGGAACTTACGTGTCATCCATGAACGTTGCAGCGATCATCACACTCGTGATGAGCAACCGGTGGACGGACGTTGGATGATTTGATCGGCAACGAGGGTTGCAACCTGTCGAGACAAACATATGCATCAATGAAACGAGAGGGGCTGCAATTTGCATACTTGTGAATTCTGTGCAAGTAGTTTTGGATTGAAATAGTTGGATGACTTAGGCCATGGATGATGGAACATGAAATTTTCTGAGCCTGAGACATACGGTTTGCATCATTGGATTCAGACACTTTTTGAAGAAGACAAGACAGAAACGTTATGAGATTTGGCATCATGTGTTGGGGTTCTCTAGCTCTGCCACACCTGAAAGAAAAAAATGGAATTTTGGATGAAAAGTTAGTATTAAAATTCCAAACTCCAACAAATTAAAATGTGGTTTATTTGTGGGGATTGGTGTCATTTTCCATGGGTTCTTCCTACTCTCCGGAGATCTTTTCCCATGTGCTGTAAAAATCTACAGAGTTGGCTACGACCGAGCTGGAAGGTTGTTTAGGAGTGACTGGTTGGGTTTAGGATAAACAAAATTCGATTCTGTGACTACATTAAAAAAAATTCAACTCAATTCGATGCGGCAATACTCGTCTCATCTCGATTCAATTTATAATTTCATAAATTTGAGTCGATATTTTTTTAAATAAAATTTGAGTTATAAAATAAAAATCGAATAATTAGTGTCAAATAAAATTTAAGTTATAAAATATCTCTTTAACTCAATTAATTTAAAAAAATTTATTTAACTAAACTCGATCGAATGTCCACCTCTAGTCTATTTAACCGTCAAATTCTTGATTTAACAATCCCTGAGTTGTCTTAGATGCCGTCCCAACCCATGAGCTGTCCTTGTGAGCCCCGTAATAGACTAGAAACACATTGCAATTTATCTACTCAGACCCTTCGATTATAAATATAAAAAGGGTAACTTACGCTAGAGGTTACTAAGTTGGTTTAATAATAAATATTTTTTTAAAAAAATAACAATTCAGTCGTTTAATTATAAGTCTAATAATAAAATATTTACTTTTTCAAGTAATAATTTTGTCGTTATACTTAGAATCAAAAGCAATTAAAATTTTTGTGATAAACAAATAACTTTTTCATTAAAATTGAAACAAATGATTGTATAATAACAAATTTTAATTTTAAATTTTTATTATATTAATATGGTTCTAATTCAAAATAATTTAATAAACTTAACACGTCTAAAAATTTCATTGACAAAATAATTGTATATGTTAGTAGATATCGTGAAAGTCGTAATGAATATTTTCTATTAGTTTATAAATTATCGAGTAGTGAAGAACTAGCACGTATGTTATTTTTTAGGCTGATGGACAAAATCACGAAATGCAGTAAAATGGTCGAAGAGTGTGGCGGGAAAATGCAGTGTCGATTTTTTTAAAATATGAAGGTTTAAGTCCATTAAATTATTTTTAATTAGGACTAAATAAAATACATAAATTTTGAAGGCTAAAATTATTATTATATCAAACCCTTGTTTCAATTTTAATAATGTCACAAAATTTTAATATTTTAACATATTTGTTCCTAAATTTATAATTGAGTGATTAAATTTTTTATTTTTTTAAAAAAGTGATACATTTGTTCTTATACCTATAATTGAGGGACTTAATTGTTAATTTTAAAAGAAGAATGACTTGTTTGTGTCTAACCCTATAACAACTAAGTGACCTCTAGTGTATTTTACTCTGAAAAAATGAAAATGAATCCAACCTGCATGGTAACAAGACTCAAAGTTGCATTTAGAAATGCTTTTTAAATTAGTTTTTGGGTAAAAATTGGTTTATAACATAGAAGTAATGTTGAACAATTAACTTTTGAAGAAAAATTGTGTTTGAAAAATATTTTTCAATCTAAACGTAAAAGCTAAAAATTTTAGTTTTACAGTTAAAAAAGTGTTTTCAGAAGTCAAATTACAATTTTAACCTTCATTTATTATATTTTAATATAATATAATTTAATTTTTATAAATACATAATTATATTTAACATAAATAATTTTTTATTTTAAAAATTATATATATTTATATATTTTTTAAAAACAGTTTTGAAAAATACTTTTCAAAAATAATTTATGTATTATTTATTAATATTTTTATATTTTATTATAATTTAAGTTAATATTATAAATATGAAAGAGTTTGATTATCATTTAAATATATATTTTTTAATTTATAATATTATATCTAAAATAATCATTTATTTTTTCAAAAGCACTTTTTAACAGCAATACAAAACACACATCTCAAACTAAAAATTTCAAAAGAACTTTTCCACTACACTTTTCTACCGCACGTTTCTAAAGCAATGCTAAAGTAGCCTGCCTAAGAATATCATGAGCTTTCCTTGAGAATTTTGTACTGTACTTTTAATAAATGAGGCATCCACAAGCCAAAGATTTTAGATGCATGTTCTGTTCTATCTAAAACCAAAACCGGACTGAAAAGTCGACTTAAACCAGAAGCACAGCCTATTGGGTCCGGTGGCACTTCCATTTCTTCCTCCAAAGATTTTTTATAACACCCCTAAAACCGGGTTAATAAATGATTCGAGTATATTGTAATTAAATTAACAACCATAAGTTAATTGAGTTAAGAGAGGGGTCAAATTAAATGAGAAAAAGAGTATGAGCATTGCATGGTAAATAAAGAAATTCCATGAATTACCCTTAGCAATAAAATGTGTCTAGGCAAATCATTAAGGGTAACATGGGTATTTCGCGCCTATTATCCATCAAACAAAAAGAGACCAAATTTGTCTCCTCCTCCCCCATTTGCACGGCAAGAAGAGAAAAAAATAGAGAGAGAGTGAAATTTTAGAGAAGCCATAGAAGAGGAGGTTTAAAGTTTTGCATGGGAGTGGATTTGGCCTAGAAAATCAAGCTTAAGGGCATTGGTAAGCTTCATTCTCTATAATCTAAGCCATAGCATCTTGAGCTCTTAGATTTTTAAATGTTTTTATCATGTCTTGATGTTAGATTAGAGGTTTTGATTGATTGGATTTAGCTATCAAAGCAAGAACAAACTTATTAGGAAGCTTAAAACATAGATTTCGAGAATACTACGTATTTGGGTTAGAGGATCCAAATAATGGAAGAGGAAGGTGTTAAGTGATGTTGGACTTAGGTCATAGATGCTGTAAAATTTGTGAAAAGGAAATATGGTTGGTGTTCGGACACCTAGAATGGAAAGTAGTTGAAAATAGCCTAGAATAGCTAATTCAAGTAGCCAACTTTGAGAATTTCCCTAGGTCGGGATTTAAGGAATTTGAAGCTGATATTGTAGACAATGATACTCATGTATACCTAGTTTAAGTGAAAATTTACGGGACCTTAATCCGAGTCCGGTAGAGGAAGATATAAGCCATTCCGTAAGGCTACCCGAGCAGTCCTGGAAATCCGGCCAGGTCTGTTTCGGATGAATTCTGGAGTTGATCGATTAGGAATAAAAATGTAAGGTTAATTGTACCTTGTAGAGGGTTCTTCTAGCTTTCCAACGAGGTAAAGTGGACTTAACTCGGACATCGGAGCTAGGAGATATGACCGTTTCACTAAAGGATAGCAAAATTGTCCGTAACAAACAAATACACATGTTTATCCTTATTAAGTCTATTATTGCTTGGATTAAATGATTGAATGTGTGTCCTAATGAATGGTACATGTATATGGATTGTTAGATACCCCGAGAGAAGAAGTTAACGAGGAGCAAGAGAGGCTCGAAGCATCAAGGAAAAGAGGCAAAGGGGTTGTGATCTATAACCCTTGATAGCTCGGAGTAGAGTGAGTGTGGCAAACCTTGGGGTTAGGACCTAGGGTCCTAACCACCCTTCTTCTTATTTGAATTAATATCGCATGTAAATGGACTAATCAAATATCCAGTAAAAAGGGAAGGAGGCTAATGTTAAATGACTTGCTTGCTAGATTATTAGTACTAGCTTAGCTCATATGCATCGCTTGGAAATGCCAAGGTATGTATGGCACGCGGCTATGGATGTCAGGTATGCAAATCATGCATAGAGCATGTATTAGTGATGCGACATATAGTTGATAACATGGTATGCATGTTAATTGTATTGATTGATATACTTGCCTTGGATAATTCCACATGATGACATGATACATGCTAATTGTATTGATTGATATACTTGCCTTGTATTCGCATGGAAGGAACACTTGTTCTTGGTAATGTAAACTTAATTACATAAATGGATATTGAAATGTTATTGAGCCTTGATCTATAGACGGTCATAGGTTGTACGGCATACCTAGGGTCTTGAGCTCATTGTTTAGTGCTACGACACTCATGTTTAGTACTTCGGTACTCTTGTTGGTACTATGAGTACCGGGTTTTGGTGGTGAGTCACCAATTGTTAGATACCATGGGTATCTCTTGTTAGTACCTTTGTGGTACTCATGTTAGTGCCTTTGTGGTACTCAGGTTAGTGTCTTCGTGACACTCTTGTTGACTCGTTACCGTGTCCTTCTATACCAAGGCATCACACGAATGTAATTGAAAGATTAAAAGTTTAAATGTGGCTTATACTTACACGTAATGACTTGAACGTTATTGGCACTTGATCGTGCATTGATATTGACTATAGAAATGTAATTGATGCTAAGTGTAGCACTTGAATGTGAAATGGCTATTGATATTGGAAATGTTCATATGGATATGTGTAGCCCTTTAATTGGATTGCTTAAAGAAAGCTTGAGAATTGAAAATTGACTAATGAGATAGGTGCATTATTGTTATGCTAGCTTGAGCATATAGACCATGATATGATACGTATGACATAAATGTTAATCATGAAAGCATTTGCTATGATATTTGGTTATTGTTGAATTGTGCATTGAAAGACCTTTTGCCATGAATTAAATTGTTTGTTTAATTGAAACATGATATATCTTGTTATTACATCATGTCTAATATGGTTAGACTAGGGTCACCTCACTAAGTACTTCGTGAGTACTTATTACGTTTGTTTCCTCCTTCCCAAAATAACAGATGATCGAGCCAAGGATCTAGATCGAGATTGATAGCAAGCAAGGGTACAAGCAAGCTAAAGTATGGTACTTGTATTTTGGTTAACTCCTAGATTGGTGGCATTAGTGAGCATATTTTGTTTAGCATATGCATTGAGGGTATGTCATGGTTTGTATATAATTATGGTTTTGCTATTTGACTTGTTTGTAAGCCATAAGGCATAATGCTCACGGTAGGTTAACCTTGCATGTTATGGGTTCTTGGCCTATGGTTGCATAGTAGGCAATGGTGTTTAGGAAATGGTATGAAACTAATGGTCTTGGCATATCAAGCATGAACTAGGTAGCTTAGCATATGATACCTTAAACTACATCATGAGTATACAAGTTGCTAAGGTGTAAAGTGCATGACATAGCCAACTTAAATGTTATTGCCTATGGTTAGTGACTTGAGACACAAATAGGCTAAGGAAATGGACTAAATGGATTGATATAAGTTGCCTAAACATACTACATTGTCCTCTAAGGGTTAGGAATGGTTTAGGACCACTTAGGTGATCTTTTGGTAGAGTCAAAATGCCCAAAAAGATAGAAACTTGCTCTTTTCGAGCAAGGGTATCGATACCCATCCTAGCGGTATCGATACCCCCTTGTTAATTGGCCACATGGTCCGAAGCATGGTTCGATACCAAGCCTGGCAGTGAGCTCCCCTGGTTCGATACCCGTTTCGAACCAGGCTTTCCATCCTTGGTCAACGAGTCAACCCAGGAGGCCTAGTTCGAACCATGGTTCGATACTGGGGCCTCTAGTAGCAAAAATGCATCGAACCCTGTTTCGAACCAGGACGCCTTGCCCCCAAGGTCAAAAGTCAACGGTCAAAGCCGTTGACCGGTATCGAACTAGGTATCAATACCTGTTCGGATACTGGCTTCGATACCCTTAGTAATATTAGTTTAAACATGTAAAAATGGAATTGACTTGAATAATATGATAAGATTGATGATGGTTAAATGAACAAAAATTGATTAAGGGTAAATTACTAAGTTCAATGGAAATTATAATTGTTGTATAATTGGAAATTAGGAATCAAATTGATTAATTGAATCAATAAAGAAAGGTTTTAAATTGGCCCCAAAAATGGAGTGTTACATGAGATTGTCTTAAATTAACTCGTAATGTCTTACAATGATTACAAATTCGATTTAAATGTTCGGTCGACGCTCCCGTCTCCTAACCCGGGACGAGGGTGTCACATTTTTGTTGTGGGATATAGCCAATTAAGCAAGAAAAGACGGGTGCGAAACAAGATCAATGAAATAAATATCAGTGTTCGAAGAGAAACTCGATGATTTTAGTTGATAAGCAAGTATATCAAACTCGAAGAGGACAAACCTTAATCACAGCAAGGAAATGATGATACTCTCCAGTTATATTTCTTTGTCAAAATGTCCTGAAACTGTTTTCTTTTCCAGTAATAAATTATAATTGACAAACGGAGTAAAAGGAAAGCATGGGATGGGATCATGGGACAACTATAAAGTTCATGCAAAACCACCCGAACTCGGAATCAAGAAAATGTCAAGCAGAATGTGGCGAACACAAGACAATAACATGTCTTGATTCCTCTGTAATAATATGAATTATCGGCCTATCTTACAGGTTAAAGCTTAGGCTTCAAGGAAATGAAACAAAGATGGGTACTGGCGGACGGCAGAGCTTGCTCTTCTCAGCAGCAGATAAAACCTAGAAGATTAAAATAAAGATTTCTAAGGGTCTTTGATTTTATCACCATAGCATGCAAAAGCGATTAAAAGTATACTAAAACCAAGATTAGTACCAATTCTTCTATGCAAAGCTAAGTTCAACTAAAATGCCAGTTCTATACCGGTATTTCACCAAGCAGAAGATGTTAATCTACGAGATTAACTCAAGACAAGAGTGCAGGTAACTAAAAACTGAACACGAGTTAATGTCTGTTGAAAGAAAAATCTAGTAGTTAAAGGATATAATCGAATGAACAAGAGTGAAGCAGAGATACCCATCAAAGGAATGACCCTCCTAACCCAATTTGCTCCGTTCACAACATCAGATATTGAATCCTTGAGCTTAAAAAAATCAACACTCATCCCTCTAGATCAACCTAATTTACTTAAGGAAAAGAGTGGAGTAGAGAGACATTATAGGAAGACCCTCCCAACCCAATTTACTTCATTCACAACATCAACCATCGAACGCTTGACCTTACTTAAGAAAACTAGCACTATCCCTCTAAATTTACTTAAGAAAAAGAGTCAAGTAGAGAGACCCATGATAGGAGAAACCCTCCAAAGTCCAAACCCAATTTACTTCATTCACAACATCAGATGTCGAGCACTTGACCTTACTTAAAGAAAACCGACACTCATCCCTATTATGATAAAAATTATGGATAGTTTAGACATTGTATTAAAAAAACTCCAATCGGAAAGATACCAAAGTCTCCATTTTCATGGAAGGGTGAATTTATAAGGGAATTTTATATGAAAAACGTTATCCAACTTAAACAAAATTATCCAATGAATTATATTGTCTATGGTGGGAAAGGTTTTAATTTGGAACACTAAAAAACAAACAAGTACTCACTAATAAAAGATTTCATATTATGTAACTCCAAAGCCACTCTTACAATACAGCCATACAGTAGACTTAGCTCATGCATTTTAAGAATTGCAATGAGAACAAATGTAAACGGAAATGGAAGCCTTGTACCAATTCAAAAGCAGAAACACCCATCCTCTCCATGACAGAGGGTTTTAAACATCATCATCCATTCTCAAATAGGCTTGATCTTGAAGTGAAGCGAAATAAGAGAGAAAACAAAGCACTTCAAGTCCTTCAGTAACATAAAAATGGCAATCAATAAGAGTGGAGACAAGCCAAGTCTAGTAAGATTCCAGTTCCAAGCATCTAATGAATGAAGAAGATATTGCATATGAAGCTATGAACTTACTGACCTGAACAAGATAATAAAATATGCGAAGACCTTCGGGATCCTTGCTGCTCTGAACATCGACAAGGGACCCGATCTTTGAAGTTGTGAAGGAGATATGTTCATTTCCCATCACAATCTCAAGCTCCTGCCGCCCAATACGGTCTGGCTCTGGCCAATTGTTATCATCTTCCTTCATTATCTAAACTCGAACAATTAAACATATAAATTAAGCCCTATTGAACAATACATGAATCCCAACTTACCATAAATCAAAGAAACAATCTATTATCTACTAAAAAGCATAATGTGGCCATGGTTTTGCTTACATAGACTATAATTCAGCCTGGGGAAAAACATTGAGAAATTTGAGAAGCTAAAAACAGAAAATTCCATAAATTGACCCCAAAAACAAAATCTAGTTTTCCAGTACAAATAAGATGATTAATCATCATCTTCTTCTGTTCTTCATTATCTCTACATAAATGACAAAACCATATATAAAATCCCACCACTACATCAAGCCCAACCTACCATAAATGACATAAATAATCAATTATCAACTCAAAAACTAGATCTTTTAACTTATCAAACAGAACATCTATATTTTCCTGTGCAAAAAAAGTTTATTAATTTCGCTCATGTTCCTGTAAAACCCTAAGATTCCGTTCGGCAAGAAGGAAAGAATTGATTCCAGGAAGGGAAAAAAGGAGCAAATTTATGTCATAGGAAGACGTTGAAAAGAAAAGGAACCTCGCTCTCGGCGATGATGCGGCGGCATTCCTTAAGAACGGCGGGAGTAAGGAAGACCTCTTTGCGGATCATGGTGTCGTTTTTGTAGTTGGAATTGTTAGCATAACGGAGCTTACCGTCTGGCCTGAACTCGAACTCTAAAAACTCGTGCCCGAATTTCCCTTTGTGACCTACGTAGTAACGCAGGTAGAACTCTCCGCCGTCTTCCTCGGCCGCCATTGCGTTCCCTCCGTTCTGATTCTCTCTCGACGAATACGAGGAACACAAATTCTCTTGACCTGGAAGGGAATTTCCCGATCTGTTAATGGATTAGTTTGTTAATCTATTTAGGTAAATGGACAATTCAGCTGACCCACCAAAAATTCCTGGGCTTGAATACTTGGAACGGGGTTAGACAGATTAAAACGAATAAGGATAAATTGTTATAAAAATTATATGAATTTTGATAATAATTATATATTAAAATTTATATATACTTAAGTTTTTATTTTTTAAAAAAAAATTAAAAATTTTATATTAAAATTCTATAATATTTTTTAAAAATTTTGGTATATAACAAAAATCAATATAGAAAATTTTATAATTTTTATAATAAAATTCTACTCTACCTCGTTTTAGTCTCATTTTAATTTATCTCACTCTAAGTTTTTATTAAAGAAATTTGAAATTTATTAAAAATATTATATTTTAGATTAAGACACGAAGTCTCCAAATTTAAAAAAAATAATTAAGTTTTTGATTTTTTACTTAATTAAATCTTTAAAGTAAAAATTTTAATTAATTAAGTTTGTAAATTTAAAAAAATTAAAAATCTTTTTTATATATTACTGACATATAATGTATTATAATTATATTATATTTATATTATATTTATAAAAAAACAATAAATTTTATAATTATTTAAAATTTTAAATAAATAAATAAAATAAAATTTCTAAAAATGTTAAATAAAAACACTAGAACACGAAATACTATAACAACATTTTAAAATTTAGTTGAAAATATAGAAAGCTGTATTTAAATTACAAGCAAATGCGAAGCATATCCTCGTTTTTTTTAGAACTGCAATAATTGATAGGTTATTATTTTTATATTTTTGCCACCAAAATCAATTGAAACTTTTACAGCTTTAATTTATTAAAATATATAATTTATTTTACTTTAATTTTTGAAATATTAGTACCCTATAAGTCAAATTAAGCTACATATGATTACGTAGTGTTGGGCTGTTTGCCAAAAAAAACCCTCAAAATCTAAATCACCTAAACTAGCTTTAGAGTATTTTTGTAACTTACGATCCAACTTTTAAGATATTATGTAAATTGGTATGCCTAAAAGGAGGCAAAGAGCATTAATCTTAATTCGAAAAAAAAAGTCTTAAAATATATATACGTAGCGTTACATGGCCCTGTGAAAAAATACATAAATTCAAAAAATAAAACGAGAAGAATCATATGTCCAACTCTCAATCAAACAATTTATCAATTATATTATTATTCACATAGATAAATATATTAATTTTGTTGATTGAATTTATTTTATCAACAACATTATTTCTAGTACAACACATAAAAAACATGAAATCAAAAATATTTAAACATTTTTAGCAAAGAAAAAAATGTTTAAACGTCCAACATCTTCTGAATTAAGGAATAATATATAAAAAGGATTTGAGAAAGAACACTATATTATATTAACTAACAAACAGACATTGTACAAGCCATTCACAATAACAACCATGTAGAAATGAATTAGATCCTCTAATGAGGTTGGTCACCACCAAATAAGTTCAATAAATCTATAAACTTAAGAAACACAGAAAT
The DNA here is from genome assembly GCA_035048815.1 of Abelmoschus esculentus. Taxonomy (NCBI): domain Eukaryota; kingdom Viridiplantae; phylum Streptophyta; class Magnoliopsida; order Malvales; family Malvaceae; genus Abelmoschus; species Abelmoschus esculentus. The sequence goes on along the minus strand of JAUCBN010000032.1, from coordinate 15,348,498 downwards.
CTTACACGCCAACAAAGACAGCATACTGCATAAGAAACAGAGCTCGTAAAAACATTGTCCAACTTCGTCTTTAGGAAGAGCAGCAGCCACTCTGCTGTGAAACAGCCTGACCTCGGATCTGTACTGTTGGAGGCCTTGCAGTGTTCATGGCAGGTTGGCTTGCCATTCTGCATTAAGAGGCAGATCATGTTAAAGACTGAGCTGAACACACTACGCAACCGACAGTCAATTGTACTAATTGGAAGAAAAAGGGTATGGGGATACCTATCCTTGATGGAGGCAGCCATGGCCATGAAAGCTTGTTCGACATTTGTGGAATCTTTTGCACTGGTTTCCATAAAAGGTATGCCGATTTCATCTGCAAATGCCTGAAAGAAGAAAGCAGGTAATAATGAGGAAGGGAATCAGGAATCTAGAGAAGAATGCAGAAAACACAGCTCTTCTTTGAAATAAACCTGGAAGGTTCTACACAAAAGAGAAATATGTATGCTATATATTTCGAATTGGAAAATACCTTGGCTGTTTCGTAGGACACAACTCGATTTGCTGCAAGATCAGACTTGTTTCCAACCAGTAATTTGTTAACACTATCACTAGCATAGCGGTCAATCTCACTCAGCCACTGCTTGACATTGTTGAAGCTTTCTTGGTCGGTCACATCATAAACGATCTAACAGAGGAACCAGCAGTAAAAAGGAAAGAAGATTAAAAAAGTTATAAGTAGCATAAAAAGGGAAAATATAAACAAAAGAAAATCTAGAAAGGAAAAGATCACCCACTATTATGCCATGAGCCCCACGGTAGTAGCTACTAGTGATTGTCCTAAACCTTTCTTGTCCAGCAGTGTCCCACTGTACATTGAACCAAGAACACACTAACTAGTTACCATCAAGAAACCAAGTGTCGAGATTTACGAGCAACTTAGGATAAAAGAAGATGGTCCGACAGCTCATTCTCTTCTTAGACATGTTACTGGGAAGAACCTAGATCAGAAACTTTTCGAAGTAACGAATTAAAGAAAAAACTCATAAAAACATACAATTTGGAGTTTGATAGTTTTCCCGTCCTGCTCCACAGTACGTATTTTCTAACAAAAAGAAAACAAACAGGGAATTAGAATAATTGCTATAATTTTAGGCTTTTAAAGGTCAAGTTAACACCAAGGACTGTTTACTTACGAAGTCAACCCCAATGGTGCTGATGTAACTTTCTACATACGAATCATCCTGCATTAAAGGGTAAAAAAACAAGTATTAGATTTAGTCCTGCATAACCATCTGGAAATATTCACATCTCCACTTTTTGTGATACCTCAAATATGCAATCAAAAAATAATGGCAAGATTCTGAAACCAAAATTGCCTATGTCCAACTCATCAAGCACATACTTTACTCTCTCAATACGTGTTATACGCAGAGAAATCTAACTCCAAACATGAAATAAACATTCAACGCAATCATGTAAATATCTAAGAATGTGTGACAAGGCAAATATATTTCAATTTAAGTCAAGAAACTTACAGCAAATCTCAAAAGAAGACAAGATTTTCCAACTCCAGAATCACCAATAAGCAGAAGTTTGAAGAGATAGTCACTGCAAAATATACAACCAGATAATATAAACACATGTTCCACTGATGCAAGAACATAATATCTCCAGCTATAATGTGACGAGCCAAAGTTTAAATCCTGAGTGACCGTTGGTAAATAGTTAAAGTTATGTTGTTGTTTTTTAATTCATTTAAAAGAGCTATTAGACATTAAGGATGTTTAGTGATACAGTGAGTTTTGGGTGATGAGTTGGTACAGTAAACATTGTCATTTGCTTTGTAAGGCTATATGGACAGACCCTAGTTTGTTTCAACTTATCGAATGAAATGGAATGGTCTTGTCTTCCTCCCCAAATTATCTATTCTGCTTCTACCCTTGGATTCTTCATTTCCTTAACCCTTTAAAAAATCCTGTTCTTTGATTCTTACTGTTACATATAACATGAGTAAGGCAAAGTTGGATTCACCAAAAGAGGTCTAATCCCAAAACCCAAATAGAGATGCTTTGCAGAAACCAAAAGTAAAGCTGTCAGCCTTAAGATGTTAGAAAACCAAACTAAATGCTCAAGGTTAACAGTTAGAATCCTAAGCCATGATCAGCTTATTCTTAATTTTACTGGAGCGTCAAGAATGCTCAATTCAAAAAGAATTATTCAGAAAAATCATATTATACAACAATCTACAACAGGATTTTAAATAATTAAGAGATATTCCCTCCTAAACTCCATCTAATTGACATAACATAACAAATTCATAACAAAGAACACCTAAACGATCGCACCTTTAATATTATTTATTTAACTTCTTATGTTAAATTCCAACAGTTAACAATACAATAATATAAACAGAAGAGAAGAGAACATCCCAATCTAATCAACAGATCTGCGACAAAATATCATAATCATAGGGCTAACTTTTAACCACACAAGCAATCATGTAAATTCCAAACATCATCAAACCAGAAACAAGAGAGTAATACTATCAGATTGAAAAGAAAGAAAACATAAAGGCCTAATCATAATAACACAGCATACGAAATAAAAATATCACTATTCTTAAATACGAATAGAGAGAAGACTTACTATTCAGGATTCATGGTCGCTTAAAGATTTTTATAAAAAAATAGAACGCCAACTGATGAGATCGCCGGAATCTAAGTGAAAGTTCCGGCAACAGATCAACGAGATCTCGCACCAACCGGCCGGAAAAATCAGAGGGGATTGGATGAAGGGTAGACAAGAAGGAAATATAAAGGAAAAAGCGAACTGAAAATACGAAACGTGAGAGAGAGAGAGAGAGAGATGAAATGAATGGATCAGAAAGACGCTTAATTTTAAACTCCATTTCATTTGGTTTTTAATACTATTTTTATTTGGGTAAATTTCGATGAATGTCACTTAATTATAAAAAATTATATTTAGATCATTTAATTTTAAAAAAATATATTTGAGTTACTTTTAATTATGAAAAAAATATATTTAAGTTATCAATTAATAAAAGTTATATTTAGATTATTCAATTATAGGTAATATTATATCTGAATTACCCTTTTATATTTAAAAGAATTTATTATTTTGTATATTAGATTAATTAATATCTATAAATGAAATATTCTAATATTAATGAGGCTATATAAGTGATTTAAAAAAATAAATTGATGTATTTTTTGGCATTCATTCGTAAACTTACCTATAATTGAATAACTCAAATATAATATTTAATAATTAGGTGACACAAATACAATATTATTCATAAATAAGTGATCTAAATATAATTTTTAATAATTAAGTGATCTAAATATAATTATACTCATAATTAACTGACCTCAATTGTAGTTTACCCTTTTTGTTTCTACTCTATCAGCCAAAATGGGCCTTTCAATTTTGGGCCCAATGTATCTTTTGTGGATAACTCGACGGAAGCCCTGTTGATATTGAGTAAATTACACAAGGGGTCATTAAATTAAATAAATATGATATTTTGACCAATGATTTTTTTAAAATTAAAAATTGACCTTTAATTTATATGGTCGATACACGTTATAAAAAATAAAGATAAATTTGATAAATATAAAGATTATTTTATAATAATTTAATAAATTTTAAAACCTATTTTAATAGCCTAATAAAAAAATTCATCGTTTCATAATAATTTAATAAATTTAGTGATATTTTATAATATATAAAACTTTAATGATTAAAAAATTAATCAAGTTTTATAATTTATGATACTGTCCTGACTGTTTTCTTTAATAGTCTCGACAATAATGTGATGTTGAGTGATTAAATGCTAATGTAATATTAATATCAAACGTCGCAATTTGATTTTTATTTTTGTCATACTTAGGGACGGAACAAGGATTTAGGGTTAAGGGGGCAAAACATAACTATTTAGAAGTAAGGGGAAAATTCATAAAAAAATTAATTTTTAAAAGAATTTAAATAGGAGGATAAAAGTAAAAAAAAAAATCTTCGGGATGAAGGGCGATTGTTCCTCCCCACCCCTACACAGCTCCGTCACTGGTCATACCATTGATTATATATTAATGATTATTGTATATTGATTGAATGATTTTTTAATTAGTTAATAGTAATTATAATAGTATATGTTCTAGAATATAATCTTCATCATTTGATATTGATCACTCAATCATTTTGTTGATATTACTAGTACTCGAACCCGTGACCTGAACAACAACCGTTCCTTTAATTACTTGGGGTAAAGGGCTCGTGCTGATTGAATCAAAACTTGCTTGACATTCGGAGCCTGAGGGTTGAGATAGGGAGACAATGGATTATTAAGGGTAAATTGAAATAGAGATTACGTAGTAATATGTCGGTTATATTTGGGTCATCTAATTATTAAAAGTTATATCTGGATCACTTATTTATGGGTAATGTTATATTTGGGTCACCTAATTATTAAAGGTTATATTTAGATTAATCAATTATAGGTAAGATTATATTTGGATCGCCAAATTATTGAAAGTTATATTTGGGTCACTCATTTATGGATAAGGTTATATTTCGGTCACTCTTTATATTTGAAAAAAAGTTTATTAATTCGTATATTAGATGAATTAATGATTTCAAATGAAGTACTCTAATGTTAACAAGGCTATACAAGTGATTTAAAAGGAAAAAACGACTAAATTGATGTACTTTTTCAAATATGAAGGGTGATTCAAATGTAACCTTACTTATAATTAAGTGACCCAAATATAACATTTAATAATTGGGTGACCCAAATATAATATTTAATAATTGGGTGACCCAAATATAACATTTAATAATTGGGTGACCCAAATATAACCTTACCAATAACCAAAATATAATTTTTAATAATTAGGTGATCAAGTGTAACCCCTAATTAAGTGACCTTTATTGCAGTTTACCCATTTATTTAAACACGACAAACATGACACTTAATTATTTTTCTTTAAATATAGTATAGATTATTTTAATTCTTAAAATATTATATTTTGATAATAACATTGAAGAAAGATTTATTAGAATTTGACTATAAACGATGATTGAATTAAAAATTAAAATATTATTTAAAGCTAGAGTCCTTCTCCATCGATTTTAATGTTTTTTTTTATATTTTTACTAATTAAAGTTAGAGTCTTATGTTCTTGACTTTAATTTTTTAATTTAAAAAATAAATCACTATTTAAAATCGAATTTTAATTCTTTCAATTTTAATACTATTGTTTAAAGTATAATATTTAAAAATTAAAATGACTTTTACTATATTTAAAAAACTAGCAATAATATTTATTAGCATTTAAAAATGTGTATTAAAATTTTTATAACTTTTATAAAAAAAAAATGACAGCAAGTCTGATATACTCATAAATTATTTGAATTCAGATTAGTTAAAATTAAACTAAAATATAATTTTTTAACTCGATTAATTTAAAAAATTTTAATTCAATTTAATTTGATCGAATGTTTATCCCATAAACCAATCCCCTAAACATATTATAATATATTGGTTAACTATAAAATGAAAATTCAAATAATTCAAAAATTTTAGTAATTAAAGAATTTATTTTTAAGTTCAAAATGAGTCTCTTAATTTTTGTTGATATATATTGATATATGAAAATATGAAAGATATTGTCACATATTAAGAAATATATATATTATATATATTTAGTCAATTAACTTTTAAAATATTATAAAATATTCATTAAATTTTTTATATTATAAAATGATCACTAAATTTTGTATTAAATTAATATAAAATAAAAGTTTAATGACTAAAAAATTATTTTAACATAATTTAGTGACCTATTATGTAATTTAACCAAAATTTATAATAAATTTCGGTTAATTTAGCTAATTAACCGAAATAATTTTGGTTCGAGTAATCCGATTAAAGGTAATTCGGTTCGGTTAACTGTTATGATTTTAAAATTTTCAGTTAATTTAATTTTGATTAATTCGGTTCAGCCACTGACCGAATTAACCGAATGTACACCCCTAATACTCACCCCTAAATCCAACAATTCACCTGATATATATCTAACGGCTTACCACTATCTTATAATCCGACAAGATTCAAAAAATACTATTTTTTAAAATTTTTAATAAAATTATATCATCTTAATATTTTTTTAAACCTTGATATCACTCTAATTTTACCCGAAAATACAAAGGATTTACTACAACTCTTCTATTCCCTAAAGGCCAACAGCTTGTGGACCCTAAAACAACACGAACCGCCATTTCCCTACGTAATATGCATTTTTTATTTCGATTCTAATATCATATTAAATATATTTTTATATTAAATATCTTTTCTTATTTACTCATATGTTCTCTCATACATATTTATATATAAATATGTATGATATTACATACCTTTTATAAATTTTTAATTTTATAATTTTTAAAATACAAAATTTATTTTATATTTATTGTACCTTATAATTTTAGAAAGGCATAAAGATAATTTTAGCCCCTAACGTTTATAGTTTTTATCGTTTTGGCCCTTATTCTTTTTTTTTGGATAAATTTAGCCCTTAACCTATATTTTTTGACAAATAGCTTATTTTTTAACTAGCTTGATGAATGGACCGTTAAAAATTTAACGATGATATATATATGGAATATAATTTTAAATGACATAGAATGTAATCTATTATATATATATATGGAATATAATTTTATTCTAATATAAAATATAAAAAACAATTAAAATTGAAATAAAATATTAAAAATTAATTAATTCTAAAATAAAAGATTATTAAACATTCTTAACTCTAACTACGATAAAATCAAAATCTTATTCGAATTGTATTTATATTTTTATTTTAGAATAAATATAATAAAAAAATATAAACACAATTTGAATATAAAAAATATAAAAATATATAAAAAATATAAAAAATATAATAAAAAATATGAACACAATTCGAATAAGATTTTGATTTTATCGTAGTTAGGGTTAAGAATGTTTAATAATCTTTTATTTTAGAATTAATTAATTTTTAATATTTTATTGGAATTTTAATTGTTTTATATTTTATATTAGAATAAAATTATATTCCATATATATATATGTATTTGATAAGTTATATTCCATGTCATTTAAAATTATATTCCATATATATATCATCGTTAAATTTTTAACGGTCCATTCATCAAGCTAGTTAAAAAATAAGCTATTTGTCAAAAAGATATAGGTTAAGGGCTAAATTTATCCCCAAAAAAGAATAAAGGCCCAAACAACAAAAATTATAAACGTTAAGGGTTAAAATTATCTTTATGCCTTTTAGAAACTAATAATTTTCTTTTTCATTTTTATATTCATATGGATCTATATCTATATCAGTACAAGTAAGATTAAATGAATGTGTTGATGCAAAGTGATATTTTATTTTTGTCCCACACAAAAAAAGTAAATTTAGATTTTAGAATTATACAAAATATATAGGGTTTGAAGGAAAATTCTAGGACGGACGTCAAACACCGCTAAACATCATTAAATTAATTAATAAAAATTAAAAATCTCAACGACTTAACATTTAATTAATAAAAGAGCGATAGATTCAACAAATAATTATTAATTGTATGTCGAGTCTTTGAGATTTCTAATATTTATCAATTAATTTAATAATATTTAACGATATTTAAATTCAACAGCATTCGACATCCGTTGTAGAGTCATCCAAATTTAAAGCATATAATATTTTTTGAACAAGCTAATAGTGATTACAGTAGTATCTGTTCTAGAATATAATCTCTCCACCATTTGACATTGATCGCTCAATCACTGTATTGAGATCGTTGGTACTCGAATATTTCAAATAACAATTTAAATAATATGTTAACTAAGTACTTTAATAATATGTTTTTGTGACAGATTATAACTAAATATTATTATTTTTAAAAATTTAAATTCAACTAATTCATGTATATGGTAAATATATTATTAAAACTGATAGTATAACTAAACACTACCCTAATACTAAAAAATAAAAGGTGGAAAATAATTTTTTTTCTTCAAGAAATATAATGAAAATTTGAAAAAATATATTTTTAATTTCTGTAATAAATGCATGCAGTTTTGATCTAATGAATTCAATAAAATGATTTCATCATCCAAAGCAAAGCCTAGACACCTGTGAACGTGATGTCATGTTGACATAAAGTTATAAAAATATAAAACATTATAAGTTTATATTTTTCTATTTTCTAAACAAGATATTAAAAAAATAGAAGAGAATCATATTTTTAATTTAATTTATTTTAAAATTTAAGAAAACCGTAACAAAAGTCATTTAATTATAGGTATAGTTATATTTGGTCAATCAATTATGGGTGAGGTTAAATTTAAGTCACTTAATTATTAAAAGTTATATTTGGGTCACTCAATTATGGGTAATGTCATATTTAAAAAAGTACATCAATTTAGTCGTTTTTTCCTTTTAAATCGCTTGAATACCCTTGTTAATATTAGTGTATTTTATTTGAAATCATTAATTAATCTAATATACGAATTGATAAACTTTTTTAAATATGAAGGGTGACCCAAATTTAACCTTACCTATAATTAAATGATCTAAATATAATTTTTATTAATTGGGTGACCCAAATATAACCTTACCCATAATTAAATGACCCAAACATAATTTTTTAATAATTAGTGGCCCAAATATAATCTCACTCATAATTGAGTAACCTCCGTTAAGTTTACCTTTAAAATTTAAATTTGTGATCTTTTTAATATAAAACAACTAAAGCGTTTCGTTTACCATTTGGGTTACAATTTCTTTAGTTTATTTTTTTAATTAAGATATTTATTATTACTATTAAAGGCTAATTTTCTTGAGTTTTCACTATAATTTCTTTTTAATTTAAATTTTTTATCCAAATATAGTTCTAGAGTTTTTTTTTAAAATTATTATTATTATTTTAGTTTTTAAAACATTATATTATTATAATACATAAAATCAAATTTAACTGAATTCAATTATAAACAATATTTTTTTAATCTTTTAAAAATATCCAAAATTAAAACCTTGAACCAAACTTCAAAGATAATTTTATAATTTATTATTTAAAATAGATTTAATTAAATATAATTTTTATAATATTATAATAAAATTATTAATTAAAAAATAAAATAAAACATATAATTAAAAAAATAAAAAATAAATCCTAGCATAATATTTTTATAGGATTTCTTCTTCTAATTCTCTCATTTTTTTCATTCTCACAGAAATTATAAACCTTAAAATTCTCGCAAATTTCGATTTATATTGGACTGTGTGTAAGGATGAGTTTTCGATTGAGCCGAGTCAAAATATTTCGAGTTATTCGAGTTGATGAGTCATATTTTACAACTCAAACTTTATTTGAATTTTTTCGGTTCGAGTCGAGTTTAAAAAATTCGAGTCGAGTCAAATCGAGTCGAATTTTTCAGTTTTTATAAATATTTTAATTATAATTATTTATCATGTTATAGTATGATTTGATTTTAATTTAGACGACTTTCTCTAATCATATAAGATATACATGTATATTTTTTTTATATGTACCAATATTTCTTTATATTTTTAAATATCAATGGATATATATCATAAAAAATTGAGAGATTCGTCTTAAACTTAAAAATTATTTCTTTAATTACTAAAAATTTTGAGTTATTCGAGTTATTAAAGTTTTTATTTTACAACTCAAATTTTATTTGAAATTTTTTCGAGTTGAATCGAATTTATAAAATTTCGAATTGAATCAAAACAAATCAAATATTTTTTATTTAAATTCAATCAAGTTATTCGATTTTTTTAAATCGAATCGAGTTTTGTCGGCTGTATTATTATTATCCTCTGCGTCGAGGATTTGAATTCCTAAATTTTATGTATTTTTATTTTTATACCTTAATTAGACAAACCCTAGCTTATTTTCTCTTGGTGATTTCTTGTTTTCGATAACATTCTTCAAATTAATTTTTTTAAATTTTCTGTTTCGTTTTCCCCCTCCCGATTTGTGTTCGGCGATCGAGTTTTTAAGATGGATATCGAGCAAAACCAGGCCGAGATAATCGATCACTTCGTTAAGCAAGCGTCGGCTCAGAAGGGGACGGACCTCGGTTCCGTAATCGTAGAAGCGACGTCGCATCCTTCCCTCTTCGCCTTCTCCGAGATTCTTGCGGTGCCCGCCGTCGCTGAGGTCAAAACCTATTCCATTATGGATTTCCAATTCTTTCCTCAATCTAATAATATCAAAGCCCTCGCCGATTGTTTTCTTGCTGGACATATCTTAGTAATTGGTTCTTTTTTCTGTCAATTGTACCGTGTTCTAGTTTTCTTCATTGCTTCACTTTTGGTTTAATGCTTTAGTTTACTTGTAATTTATATGTAACATGTGTAATTTTGCAGCTTGAAGGAACTGAAAACTCGGTGTACCTCGAGGTGCTTCGCTTGTTTGCCCATGGCACATGGAGTGATTACAAGAGTAAGCTGAAAAATATGTTGTTTTGTTGTTTGTGACATGTGTGTAATCTTTTCAATACAAAGATTTGAAATTTGTTATTTTCCTGCTTGTTTGAATTTAAACCTGAAACCTTAACTTTCAAGATTTATCAGTTTTACACTGTAAATGTTAGTATTTTTAATTTCTGTGGTTGCTTTGTTGGCTAAAATGACAACTTTCGTTTAGATTGTTTGAGAATTGATAAAATAGAGCACTTAAAATTATCCAGTTATGTAAACTATTATTTACTAATCTTGGGAAAGAATGAATTACATTAATTTCTTCATGTATATGGAAGTTTCCCAGACTAGTATTTGAACAGGCTTTTTATTTGAATACCAGCTTAATGACTTGGCTTTTTCCATTTTCTCTGATTTTGCCCTTTCTAATTCTATCATCTTCCTTAAGACAACGTCCATTGCTGATGGTTATCATTACAAGCATTTTGGGTAGCAGAGTGCACTTTACTTAATTAAACCACTTGATATATTTCTTTGTATTGATTGTTCTTATAGTTATTCTTCACATCTTAAAGTGATCAACTGCCTGTTTAAATTATTTGATTAGGCAATAGTGGTGGTCTTCCACAACTGGTCCCTGATCAAGTTCTCAAGCTAAAGCAACTCACTGTCCTTACACTTGCCGAGACAAACAAGGTATTGTAGTTGAGTTATGAGGCATTTTCTTGCCTAAATATGCTAATTGGAAGTCTCGTTCCATTGTAGTGGTTATAGTCATGTTGATATTCATCAAACATGCCACTTTAAGGTAAACGACTTCGTAACATGATGGAACATGGTCTTTAGAATTTCTTGAAAATTTTAAAAGCCTTTCTGAATTGTTTTGTTCCACTTTCTAATTGAAATGGATATATGTATAATTTGTGGTGAACCTTTGTTTGACTATTACTCTTTTGGCTTTAAATGGTGGTTGCATCAAGTTGATTTACCATTTTAAATAACTTCACCAGGTACTACCATATGATCAACTAATGCTGGAGTTAGATGTCACCAATGTCCGTGAACTTGAAGATTTTCTTATCAATGAGTGCATGTATGCGGTGGGTAGTCTCCCAGCTTAATTCTCTATTCTTTTTCATCCTAGGATTTACTACATTACGACATGCTTTAGTTTCCGGAACAACCTTGAAAAGCCATTGGGATGTTATCTTTTGATTGTTAACAGATGATTTTTATGCAACATGTTAAGTGAAAGAATCATACAGCTATTTCTGCACTAACGCTTGATTTTTTGTGAGGGTTAACTTATAGAGTGGATCTGCGTCGTTCCTTGGCCATGCCAAAAAAGCATCTTGATATTATATCCCACTTCATATGTTTTGCTTTACAAATGTGTACCTAGAACCGTCTAAAGTTTCCTTTGTTGATTGTTCCCAATAACTTGGATCAAACTTTGCTTTCGCTAGGGTTTGGGAATGATGGGGAAGGGGGGTCACCTGCCTTCCCAACGAGGTACTTTGTTTAATTTTACAGGACACCTACAGCTATTTGAACTTTGGTGGTCACACCCAATACCCTAAACCACACTCTCCTTTCAGGAAGGATTGGGAAAGAGGGGGGACTTGCCTTTCCCATTAGGTGTTTTGTGAATTTTAAGGGAAGTGAGTTGTACCAGAGGTGCAAGTAAACTGAAAGCGTGCTTATTTATTTCCCTTTTTGAACCTTTTTGTTAGGGTATAGTCAGAGGAAAGCTGGATCAGCTGCGAAGATGTTTTGAGGTATGAGTTTACTGTCCTTACCTCTCAAGCCTTTTCCTTTTCCTTTGTTTTCCTTTGCTTATTAATATCTTTAATCTTCGTTTTGGAAGATCCAATTTGCTGCTGGGAGGGATTTGAGGCCAGGACAACTTGGGAGTATGATACAAACACTATCCAACTGGTAACAATCTCTTATTTTAATAGAGCATATTCTTAAGTCCTCTGTCCATGCTTCAGTTATAGTTGCTACTGTATGATCTTGCATTAACTAGTGGATTTGTTAAATTAGAGCTAGCTAGTCCATTTAGGCCTGGTATAATACGAAGTTAAATTTGATAAATCAACTTATATATTAATAAATCCGTATATGGATTTGAATTTTGAACCTAGGTTGGATACATCGGACAACTTACTAATCTCAATTCAAGAGAAGATAAAATGGGCTGATACTAAGAGTGAATTGGACAAAAGGCATCGAAAGGAGGTTGAAGATAGGGTGGAAGAAGTAAAGAAGTCCATTTCTACCAAGGTCAGTTGAATTGAGTTTGCCTTTGCCCTTTTGCAGTAGTTCAGCTACTAAAAAGCATGAGAATGTAAATTTGGGCTGAAAAGTGTTTTTCTTAGTTTCTTTGCATCTATGGTTATTAATTTAAATACACACTTCTAAGATATTGGAAAATTGTTTTGGAGGGGGGTGATGGTGGGAAAGACTGTCCCTTAGTTCTTCCAAAATGCTAATACAAAAAATATATGAGCTTAACTAGTTAAGCTGCGAAGGGGGAGAGCTTAACAGGATCTATATTTAGTATGTCACGACTTCACCCATTCAATATCAAGATATGTTGGTCGATGTGGCTTACTTACATTGTGGCAGAAGTTACCCACTGTAAGCAGGCCGAAGTTGACTTCCGAGGGATTGAGGAGATCTACTCTGAACCTGGTGGAATGATGGACTATGAAGAAGACCGAAGCCGACCAAAGAGGTAATTTTTTTTTTCTAGTTTACCTTTGTTTGTATATTCCCTAAACATGTTTCTCTCTCCTGAAGAGTGATATTGATACTAATTTCTGTACGATCTTGAATTCGCTAGATATTTTGTTATTGTGGCTTCCAAAAATTATGCTTATCAATTGCATTGAGAGAATTTTTTATCAGAGTGTATTCTTTTAACCTTATGTGTTTTACCGATGGCTAATACAGGAGACGGCATCCAAGATCATGAAGATAGAGGACCACAACCAATCAGATCGGTGTTTAGTTGAATAGCCAGGTTCTTGTTCGGTTCAATTTCAGCAACAGATGAAATCTTCTTTTGAGACAGCGATGCTGCTGCCTGCGTTTGTGATTGTTGCTTTAAAGTTTGAGAATCACACCAACTTTTAATGAACCCTTTGTCTATTCCTTTCTGAGTTGGTCAGAACAGGACCTGATCTAGTGGTGCGGCTAAAACATTTTAAGCAATTAAATACCCAAAATTTGCTATAAAAGTTATTTCATACATTCTACACCATGAAGAATACTTATATCTTCTTGCATATAACTGCTACCATATGCTTTCTTTTTGCTGCTAACTGTATATTATAGATTTTTTATAGTCATTGGTATTGGTATCTAATTTATTCTCACATTGTTATGTCTATCTCATTCTCATCCATAAATCAAAGCAAAACCTCAAAGTAAAACTCAGTGAATTGTCAAGCTTTTCAATGGATTATTCAAAACTTGTAACGATCGAATATATGGATATGGTTCTGCATAAACTTGATCAAAGAAACCAAGAAATCTTATTTTAAAATTTTAAATGTATAATGTTTGTTAAGTTAAACTTGATTTTCATCAGAAAACTTTATTACCAGATGTTTTGATCCCTTCTGGTGAATCAATTGATGCTGTTCTTTGCAGGCCAATCTGCTGTCTGAACTTGGCTATGAACTCACCAGCCTTCCTATCAACTTCATAGCTATCACTTCCTGCTAGACTGAAATCCCCGGACATGGTTTCTTCACCTGAGCTTACTTGAGAATCTTCATCCTCTCCCTCCGACTCGGAATTCTCTGAACACTCTGTTTGTTCTAGGCTCAGGTTCTGAGAAAATGTGGGGTTTTGTATGTCTGAATTACCTCCAAGATATTGACTTTTGAACTCAAGTTTGAGATTATGATGTCCAAATTTCAGCTCACTTTCACCTTTGGAACACTCGGACCCCATTGTCAACTTTCCATTTGTATGGTTTCCTGGCTTCTCTCCGGCATTCCGATTCCCTCTGGTACTGCCACTACCTCTAGAGGTCCGAAACGTCCAAACCGACTTTCCTCTCGAGGAAGCTTTAGAGTGAGCTGCAGGCTTTGCATCAAATTTCAGGGGGTAACCTGAAATCCATTCTTTAGTAGTACTACTTGAATTATCCCTTTTGTTGTCACACAATTCCTTCAACTCATCCTCAAAGCATTTCCTCGAGCGAGTCCCCAACAAGGATCCATCACTATACTTCCGAGAATGTGATGCCGATCCATTCACTGACGTATGAGGAAAAGACTGGCCAGGACTCCATTCCGTGGGGGATTCAATCATATCGGAATTCGGTGATTCCGATGAACTAGAATGCAAGGGAGATAAGCTACTTGGTGAATGTGAACTAAGTTGGGAATGAGAAGACTGTGATTTGAGATATTCAAATTGAGCTTCATCAACCGAGAGAGGCCTAAAATGAGAAGGCAGAGTGGCACCACCGCTGCCGCCACCACAACCACCACCAACTCTTTGTCTAATCCTTAGAGACCTCGACCGCCATGCGACCGGAGAACCCAAAACACCACTCTCATTATTTTTCCCCTCCAAATTTTCAGATCCTAAATCACTAAACCTCTCACTTTCACTCTTATCAGAACTATCAGAAGAATCCATCACACTTGTACCAGAGGACTCAATTGACCCATTACCAAATTCAAGACCAACCTGACCTTCAACCCTGGATTTTAAGCTCCTAACAGGCAACCCCAAGGGTTTATGATCTACAAACGAACCCAATTCACAATATGGTTCAGCCAACACAACCATGGGTTCCCCTTGAACATACTTAGAACTCCAAGCTTGAACAACATTTCCCTCTAAAGGGTTCTCAAAGCTACCATTTTTGACATAAAAAACCCCATCTTCATCCTGTTCACTACAGTACATGTTATGATCAAACCCATCTTCAAAAACAGACAAAAAACTGGAAATTCCAGAAGCAAACGAATGAGAATCATCATAACTAACATTACCAACATTTCTACGACCAAACACGCCATAAGAAACAGCAATACCAATGAACACAAGATGGAGGAGTTCCCAAAACTTGTTGAGCACTGTTTGGTTTAAGAAATTCGGAGGTTGGGAAGGGAACAGTGGGATTGCAATGAGAAAGAAGGTGAAAAACATGAACTTACCAAGAAGGCGGTTATTGCTAGTATCGTTTCTGGGTATGGTGTTAGTCTCTGTGGAGGGCCTGGTGGTGAAGGGAGGGTACGAATCCGCCATTGTTGGAGGACAGAAGCTTCTGTGATTCAACTTGTTGGGTTGGGTTTCTCTTTCTTCTTTTTGGTGAAGTGAAAACGAGGATAAAAGAGGATACTAAACATAATTTGATTGATTGAAGAAAGGAAGACTTTGAAAACAAGGAAATAATAGTTCGGTTGCAAAGAAAGTAAGGTCCCGGCAAATTCCGTTTAATATCGTAGAATAAAAAAAATATTTTTTAATATAATAAAATAAAATTATTTTAAAATATATAATTTTTTTTATAGTGGTTAAATTCAAAATCAATTATTTTATTTTTAAATGGTGAGTAATGTCACTTCTTTAAATTATTTGATACTACTTAAACACGTAATCAGGTGCTTTTGATTTTAAATATTAACAGGAATCGCACGACAATTAAAACTTTAAAACTATAAACACTATTGAAAATCGAATTCATCTAATATCGATTTTAATTGAATTCATCTAATATCGATTTTAATTGACATTATTTAAAACAAAATCACATGATATCATTTTTTTTTTAATAATAATATGAAAATTTTAAAAATTAAGATCAAAATCACAAATAAAATATACTTTTCTAAAAGGGATTGTAGGTAATGAGGAGACTTATCAAGAGTGGTTAAACTATAATCGGAGTCATTCTTTTTTTGCTATTCTGTCTGTCAGAAAGTTTCCTTCACGTGGAATCCATTGTAACTTTGTAATCCAACTCTTCCAACGTAATATATTAATAACTCGAACGAAAGAATTTAAATTCAGACGTGCATTGCAATCTAAGATCATGATAACCACTTCAAGACAATCAGATTAAATCAAAACATATAAAAAATAATTTCTCAAAATCACTATATTAAAAAAACAATACTTTATGGGATTCTCCAAAGGTCCCGTTTTTATTTCGGATAAATTACGATTTTATAAAAAAAAAAAATTGATAAACTAAAATTTAGGGGAATAACTTAAATTTGGAGAACAAACATTGAGTATTTCTTTATTTTTCTTTAAAATAATATAATTTTTAAATATAATAAAAATAAAAGGTATAAAAGTATTTTTAACCTTTAACGTTTATGGTTTTTATCATTTAGGTCTTTATCTTTTTTTAGGATAAATTTAGTCATTAATTTATATTTTTTTGATAAATATCTTATTTTTAACTAGTATAATGATTAGATAGTTAAAAATTAACGATAATGATATGTCATATATATGTAGAATGATATTTAAGATTTGAGAATTCTTAATAGCCTTTTATTTTAGATTTAATTAATTTTTAATATTTTATTTGAATTTTAATTATTTTATGTTAAAAAATTATATTTTACGTGTATATATTTGTCATTATAAAATTAAATTAAATATATTTTTAAAAATTCACCCGGTCAAAGAGATTTTTAAAATTATACTTAGTTGAAAGAGATCTTTGTATAAAAAAATGAATTATTATTTAATTTCGACTTTGTATTTTTCAAGTTTAGATTAATGGTTATACACATGAGTGATAATAAACCTATCAACATACAAGTTATTTAATTTCGACTCGATTAATTTAAAAGAGTTCGATTTAAATTCGTGCTCGGGTTTAAATTTTAACAAATCTAATCAATTCAAGTTTGATTTAAAAACTTGTAAATATATTCAATTTTATATATACTTTATGTATTATGCTTATTTATAAACTTAAAAATACATGTTATTTTTCTCAAACATATTTTACATGTCATTTTACAAGACTATAAAAAAATATTTTAAAGAAAACAACAAACATATTTTGAACTGAATTAAATTATCTAATTTAAACTCGGACTTAAAATTTTAAATTTAACAAGTTTCAAACTTAAACCAAGTTAAATAATACTAATTTAAACCTAAACCAAACCTACCAAAACTTGTGTCTCTCTCTTTTATATTTTTTTGTGCTAATAATCATTTCTAATTGTGAGTATAAATCTACCTCTTTCTCATGACTTCTTTTACCTCCGTTTTAAATTTAATAATTTAGGGTTTAGGATTAAAGTATGTGATTAAAATTTAAGAAATTAAGGATAAGATGTATCTTTTAAAGTTTAGGATTTAAAATATAAAAAATAAAAGTTATGAATTAAAATTTATTTATTTTTTAAAAAAATAATCGGAGGCATAAAAAATGCGTGATATAGAGATAAGATTTTTACTCTCCAGTGTAGGACATTGTTTTATGATCTAATTGTTATATGTTTATTGGATAAACTACGAAGACTAGAATTATAATATATATATATATATATCAATTTATTTGTTAAATTAATTAATAATTTCAAATAAAATATTTTAGTGTTAATAATAATATATAAATAATTAAAAAAATAACTAAATCAATATAATTTTTAAAATATATTATACTTTTACAATATATAAAAGTACTTAAATATAATTTTAAATTTAATTAATAAATTAAATATAAACTTTAATAATCAAATAATTTATCGAATGGAAGTAACAAATCAATATAGGAATTCAGCTTAGTAGATTTGCCGTTAAAATACCCCAAACAGCAGGAATCAAACAAACTCGAACAGATCCTAGCCAGTCGCATGCTAAACTTTACTTCTCACTTTGATTTCTCTTTCCTTTCCAAAATAATGAAAATCGTATCCTACCCACGGGAAGCAGAGGCGTTGAATGGTCGATGAGTAATGGGCAATGGCAATGCAGCCCAAGGACTAACAGGCACCGGCCGTTGATGGCCGGGGCTCAGGTTGCTATGCTTCGTGGCGAAGGCAGAAGATGAAGACGAAGACACACGTTCGCAGGAAGGGCACATGGTGAGGGTTGTGGGAGGGTTGATGTGCAGGTTAAGCTGTGGAGAGAGTTTTAATGCTCGTAGATCTTGAACTTCCTTCTGCAACCTTCGGTTTTCCTCGGTCAGATTGTCGCAACAGCGTTTTAGATACTCACAGTCGACTTCCGTCTGCTTCAACTTGGTTCTGTCCGTGCAACAAAGAAAATGGTTACAGATTTACAGGTCCAGTTCCCAGTCCCAACCATGAAAACCTTACCTTGCTCTTCTGTTCTGGAACCAAACCTCCACTTGCCTAGGTCTTAGATTTAGTTTCATGGCCAATGCCAGCTTTTGCTTCTGTTTTAGAACACAACCAGAATCCCATTTCACTTCAGACATCGAATTCTTAAACTAAAAGGACAAGCTGCTAAGTACTGTTAAATGTTAATTACTAACCGGATTAAGGGTGCTATGTTCCTTGAAGGTTTCTTCGAGCACCAACGACTGTTCCTTTGATAGTCTAAGCTTCTTCCTCGAGGCGTCATCGCCGCCGCCGCCATCTTCATCGTCACTGGAAGGAGAGCAAGAGGGGCGTTCAGTCTCGGTTTCATCACCCACAGGGTCTCTCTCGTTTCTCTTCCCACTTACGGAAGAAACGGTGCTGTTGGGAGAGGAGACCACGCCTTCCTCCTCGCATTCAGCCGATTCCGGTGCTCGATTCACATCAATTCCACCAAGAACCGATCTTGGATCCATCTGTCGATCTGCATGCAAATAGTTAACCAAATCTTAGCATATTAAGATTTTAAGTTACCGAAAAAAAAACACAAGTTATACCAGAAGACTGAAACAGCTCGTTCCAAATGTTCCTCCGGTGAAAGTTTTGCATGGAAGATGAAGCTAAAGGCATGAGATTTAACTTCAAAGAAGACTGATTCTGACCACAACCCAAGCTCAAACTTAACCCCAAACCATCATCTTTATCCCCCATCTCTTCTTTTCTTCCTCCTCCTTTCTGGGTCTTCTCCCCCAGTTGTTTGGTTACTGAGAAAAAGCAAAACGGCAGGAAAGCCGTGTAGAAAATGGCTTGAGCTTTAACAGCCTTTTGGTTTTCGTGCATCCCAACAGTGCAAGGATGGGACTACATATATAGAGATAAAACAGCGGCAGAGGCAGGGGTAGGGGCACGTTGAGATTCAAATCATGACTTCTGTCAGTGACCATATTGGCTCAATCATGGGTTTTTATACTCCTTTTCCTTTCTTGTCTGAGCTTGCAATTCTTGCATGGTTTAACTCAACCAAGATTCAAGTCGGAACCGTGGTTCCTTGGTCTGGTTTTATTTATTTATATTGACTGTACTTTTGTGTTCTAAAAGGAGGTTTCTTGCTCGTTGACCGATGAGAAACGGGATCGAGAAAGGTTTCGGCCTCCCCCCCGCTGGGACCACGATCTTTTGAAAATCCTTTGGATATGATTTGATTTGATAGTAAATCCTGTGCACAGCCATCTCTTCCCCGACCTAAGCCTTATGGATCAGACGTTGTCCCGTCGATGGGACCCATCAATGGCTTTATGCCTGCATGCCTACAACAAATCACGAGGCAAATGAATGTGTGGGGACGGAACTGCTGTCTTGTCCGAAGGACAATGAAGAAAAAATTATTACATAATTTTGATTTAATAAATTATTAATAATTTATCTAATAAAATTTATTTATTTAATAATATATAAAAAATAAAAAATTTATATTATAGAATAAGTTAAAAGTTATTATTAAGTGATATTATAAATAATGTTATAAATCAAATTTATTTAATAAATTTTTTAATGAATAATTATTTTAAATAAAAATTTTATTTTATTAATTATTTGAGAGAATAACTTTGTCATGTTTATTTGGAAAAATGCCTCTAAATAATATACGATCTTGTATTATATCTCGATTTTTTTAGATAATTTACAAATTTAAAAATAACTTATATTTTGCATATAACAATATTATAAAAAATTAAAAAATAAGTTAATGTCTCATAAGATTTATTACATGAAACTTATTTTTTTCAAGTTATAGCTCATTTAACAAGAAATTATATTATGGGTCAGTCTCATCACGTTATCTATGGGAACAACCATTAAAAATCACCCATATTATTATTTTTTATGTCATATTTTTCTAAGTGAATTTTCACTCATATTTACTATTATTTTTTTTTAAAAATAATTTTTTAAATGAAGATTCACTTGAGAAAAAAATATAAAATATAAAAATTAATGATGTGAGTGCTTTTTAGTGGTTGATTCTATAGACACGTGATAAGACTGACCTATAATATAATTTTTCTCCTTTAACACATCTCTAAAAAATCAAAAATCAAAACTACCTCGTTTCAACCGCAAATTCTATTTATTTATTTAACATGTAAATCTAATTTAAATAAAATAAAATCATATTTTCGATAATTAAACTCCTCCCTAATTCTTATAATCTGGCAATATTATATTAATATTTTCATTTTTATTATTTTATTATATTCATGCTCCTGTTAATATTTTTTAAAAATCTATATTTCTATCAATTTATTTTAAAATTATTATTTTTATAGAACACGAGTTTATAAATAACTTTCTATAGGACACGATTTTAATACGATAAGATAGAAAAAATAATTTTATATATTTTTTAATACAAAAATCGTTGTTTGTAACTCAATTTTGAATCTCACTTCTTGTACATAACGACTTCTGCTTACGTGATCTGACAAAGATATAGATTTCTAATTAAAGTAAGATCAGTTAGTATTGTTTTTGAAAAGTGCGATGAAAAAGTGTAATGATAAAGTTCTTTTAGAATTTTTAGTTTGAGATATATATGTTCAGTATTGCTGTCAGAAAGTACTTTTGAAAAAGTAAATGACTATTTTAGACATGATGTTATAAATTAAAAATATATATTTAAACGATAATAAAGTTCTTTCATATTATAATATTAACTTAAATTATAATAAAATATAAAAATATTAATAAATAATACATAAATTATTTTTCAAAATTACTTTTGAGAAAATATATAAATATATATAATTTTTAAAATAAAAAATAATTTATGTTAAATATAATTATGTATTTATAGAAATTAAATTATATTAAAACATAGTAAATTAATGTTAAAATTGTAATCTAACTCTTAAAAGCACTTTTTCAATAACAAAAAGCTAAAAATTTTAGTTTTTGTGTTCGGTTTAAAAAACACTTTTCAAACGTAATCTTTTCTTCAAAAGTTAATTATTTAATATTATTTTTGCGTTCTAAACCAACTTTTAACTCAAAAACTGATTTAAAAAACATTCCTAAACGCAGCCAAAGAAGGGGTATATATGAACAATAAAACAATTAATAAAAAATATTAATTTAATACTGCCCTATAATCCACATGTTCCAGAATATTTTATGATCACCTGACTGGATATCCTTTTCGATTAAAATCCCATATCTCCTGCATTCTCATTACGGAAGAAGATGACGATGATAATAATTAATATTATTAATAATAATAATAGAGTAATTAGTAGAAGTAATCTCCTACTTTAATCAAATCTTTGTACTAATCAGACAAAGTATTGACCTTTAATAAGACTGATTTACCCATGTGATGGGAGATTTACTTCAAATCTTCATCCTTTTTCTTTTTCATCATTATGCAGGGCAGGGCAGGGCAGGACAGGGAATCATATATTTAAATGGTGCTTTTGTATTCTAATAATAATCATTTATAACAATAAAAAATATTTAAAATTAAATTTTATTAAATATAGATTAATATTTAAATTTTTTATTTAAAAATAAAATATTTAAAATTTAAATAAAGAACTACAGTATAAATAAGAGAATATCACCCCTGAAATGAAAATTTGAAAGAACACCATGTATATATAATATTTTTTTATATTTAACATAAAATTCAAAATATAATTAAAATTTACTTACATTTGAAAATAAAATTTTAAATTATATTATTTTTAAATTTTTTATTAAATTATTATCATAAAAATAATAATTTAAAATATTATTTATGTTCATAATCGTAATAAAATACCTTGATAAAAAATATAGTTATAACCGTAATTTAAAAATTTCTTGCACGCAACGGGCGAAAAGAAAAGGTCAGACGTCAAGTGCACGACGTACCTGAATCCACGTGCGTTATCACGTGGCGGATCTCCCACGTGTCCACATATGGTCCGCATGATTGTTGTCCCCTTCCGAGATTTCAAGTTTTTTCCACCTTCGCGCGCCTACCGAGTTCATTATTCCTCGCCCAAACTCATCTCTTCCATTATGAGTTGCCGATAAATCGTTTAGTCGGATACGTAGGTTATTTAAATTTTTTATTTAAAAAATAAAATAATTAAAGTTGATTTTAAAATTTAAGTTAATTTATACAATTCAGATATATATGACGATTGAGGAAAGAACGTCATGCACAAATTAATTTTTTATATTTTAAATCTTTTTTATATTTTAAACCTACACATGATATTTTTTTATTTGTACAATAAAATTAATTTAAATTTTTAATTATAGATTGAGTCATTTATATTCTAAAATAAAATTTAAATCAGATTACTCTTAAAAATTTTCTATCAAATCACCGACTTTTATGTTATTTGAATTATGTATGCAAATGGTCGAAAACTATTTTTCTCGAAGTTATTACTCCGATTTGTTTTATTTTCCTAATATTTTATGTTATTATTCAGTTAATTAGTTTTAATATTATTGTTAAAAAAATATATATTTTTTAATTTATTATACATTTTATATTTCTAGATTAGTTAGTTTACTAGTGGTAGATTGATCGGGCATGTTAGTAATTACTTCATAGTGTTACGGGGTCAGAGTTTTCGCGCAGGGACTTCTACCCGTGCGGCACCTCGGGACACTCGCATGCCCGAGGATCAGCCTGAACGATCTCCGATGCTTACTGGTTTCGTCCTCTCATGGGCTCATCAGGGAAGCGGGAACAGCTCCCGACTAGTGTGGTGCACGATCAGCGCGCCCATCCCAGATGGGACGGCTGCTCGGCACGTACTACACTTTTAATGCTATCCCGCTCCCAAGCTTTACGCACCACCAAAAAGCATCTCACTCGGTCCCGCGTAGTCACGACTCACGGTCCGTAACAATAACATGCGTTATTTTTGAATTAAGTAGATATGAGCACTTTTAGTAATTAACATATTGAGCACGTTCT
Source organism: Abelmoschus esculentus (assembly GCA_035048815.1). NCBI lineage: Eukaryota > Viridiplantae > Streptophyta > Magnoliopsida > Malvales > Malvaceae > Abelmoschus > Abelmoschus esculentus. The sequence goes on along the minus strand of JAUCBN010000032.1, from coordinate 15,324,703 downwards.
GGTATTAAACAGATTAAGAGAAATAAGCATGTGTTAATTATCTTGATTTACCGTTTATTAGGTAAATCATGTATCTCTTAATTATATCTCTATTGATGTCTCTACTTTAAATTGGTGGGTTTACTATTTAAGGTTAGGGGTTGTAGTAGGGTTTAAAGAATTAAGAGTAGGGTGTATTTTGTACGATTTAGAGTATGAGAAATAGGATTAAGCTTTAAAATTTAACATTTTAAGATTTTTTAGTAAGAGGTATAAAAGGAGACACGATTAGGAAGCATAAAATTTTTACTCTTATTTATTAAGGTAGAAATCATCCAATATAAAACTAGTTCACGTAAGATTCCCTGATCATTATATTATTTAAGGAAGATAGCTGAAGTGATTTAATCATGTTTCAACATGTTCCCAAGAAGTCTAATAACAATAAGGTTGCGTCTAACTTTGTGTTTTAAATCAGTTTTTATGTCAAAAGTTGATTTAAAAAACAGAAGCAATATTAAACAGTTAAGTTTTAAAGTTTTGAAAAATGTTTTTCAATCCAAACATAAAAGCTAAAATTTTTAGTTTTTACGGTTGAAAAAATGCTTTTATTAGGAATCAATTACAATTTTAACCTTTATTTATTACATTTTTATTATAATTTAATTTTTACAAATACATAATTATATTTAACATAAATTATTTTTTTAGTTTAAAAATTATATATACTCATGTGAAATTTCTAAAACAACACTTTTGAAAAGTATTTTTTTTCCAAAAACACTTCTAAAAAGCAATTTTCAAAATAATTTATATATTCATTTATTAATATTTTTATATTTTATCATAATTTAAGTTAATATTATAATATGAAATAATTTGATTATCATTTTAAAATATATATTTTTTAACTTACAACATAATGTCTAAAATAGTCATTTATTTTCTAAAAAATACTTTTAACAGCAATACTAAACAGTGTGGTTGGATCCAAAAAATCAAGATCCAGTCCCCGGTCCCGGTTATGACCGGACCTAAATTTTGGATCCAGTCCCGATCCCACCGGAACTAATTCTAGATAAAAGTCCATCCGGTCTTACCGGGTCTGAAATCGGGACCGGATAATCGGATTATTTGCCCACCCCTAACAAACACATATATCACAAACAAAAAATTTTAAAAGAACCTTTTTGTTATATTTTTCACACACTTTTTTACCGCATTTTTCAAAAACAATGCTAAACTGCTCTAATTACTGCGAAGTTTTCGTGGTTCCAAAAAGTGTGAGTCAAGATGAATTGAAGAAGGCTTTATAAGAAAGCTGCAATAAAGACTCATCCTGATAAAGGTCGAGACCCTGAGAAGGTATGGATAAAACAATCTCTTATCAATAAGGTTACATTTTTCACTGTTCTTTCAAGCTTTAGTATATTTTTCAGGAAAGGTTCTAAGAGCGGAGCCTCCTCTAAATGTTATGGTTGCCACTTGTCAGGGTACAGGTATGAAAATTACAACACGGCAGATTGGAATGATACCCATCCAACAGATACAACATGTTTGTCCTGAATGTAGAGGATCAGGTATATTTTTTGTTCTTCGTTCTATTGGGTTTGGTACATGTTACAGGTCGGAAATTATTAACATTGGATTTCCTTCCTTACAGGTGAGGTAATCATTGATCGAGATAGATGCCACTAGTGCAAAGGAAACAAGGTTACGCCGGAGAAGAAGGTGCTGGAACTGGAAGTACATATTGAGAAAAGAAAGGGAGATGGTCAGAAAATTACATTCGAGGGCCAAGCTGATGAGGTTGTAAGTGAAAGCACTTTGATCATGTTTTGGTTATTGTCATTTGCAGCCAGACATGGCAACCGGAGACATTGTTTTCATATTGCAACTCAAGAAACACCCAACATTTGGAAGGGTGATGGATGACCTCCAAATGGAACACAATCTCAGTTTGACAGGCTTTGTGTGGGTTTCGGTTCGCCCTGACTCACCTTGATGGCAGGCAACTCTTAGTCTTAATTAAATCAAACCCTGGCGAGGTCATTAAGCCTGGTAATTTCTTTCTGCATGTTTAGCTATCATATAAAACTATCTTTGAAGTTGATATCATATCCACTCATCTTCTATCTCTTTGCTTGAAAATTTGTAGGTCAATACAAGGCAATCAACGATGAAGGTATGCCCCACCATCAGAGACCCTTCATGAAGGGAAAGCTAAGAGTTGGGGTATTGACACCCGAGCCATGCCGGAAGATGGAGACTATATTGTCCACGAGGCCTAGTAAGTGCTCGACTGACATGGAGCTTGATGACTGTGAAGAGACTACTTTGCATGATGTCAGTGGTGAGGAGGCTAAGAGGCGGAAGAAACAACAGCGGCACGGTCATAGGCATCGGGAAGCTTATGATGAAGATGACGACGAGGAGTCAGGACCAAGAGTACAATGTGCCCATCAGTAAGAAATATTTGCATTTACTGGCTTTCTCCTACTGACTGCAATCATCACATTATATTAGTATATGATAAACAAGACGAACTTTAAGGTCGATGTCAATCCACAGCGTCTAGCACTTAGCAGCTTCATGACTTAACTTGCACTTCTACTCTAAATTAGAGTATGGAATCAGGTTTAATTACTTACCTGTAAAAAATTAAGTATGAAATCGGGTTTAATTACTTACCTGTAAACTGATTTTAGGGATTTGGTGCAGGTTCGACAATGGAAGTCCGCACAGGGAGGCGTCCGGTGAGACATCCAACAATGCGATGTCTTTCACTGCGGTGAGACTTGGCCGACGACAAGACGGACAAGGAGGAAGTGAAAAATCTGCAAAGGGTTTGAATATTTGGGAATGAAATTTCTCGACAGCTTTGGGTAAGAAGAGAGGGTCAAAACGTTGTATACTTACACGTTCCGGTAATAACAGATTATAAAACTTTGCGACGTTTTTACGCAAAATATCGCTAATAGGCAAGTACTTATGGCGTTTTCGGAATACGACACTATATTTGAATACTTTGTGGTGTTTTGACGGACAAAAACCACTATTGATTTATTCTTTTGCAGCTTTTTTTAGAAAAAACCAATAATAATTATGCCTATTGCGACGTTTTTATAATAAACGTCACTAATATAATTTTTTGAGACGTTTTTTTTATAAACGCGCTAATATCTCTGTTGTTTACCGACTTTGGTGGAGTGAATTCAGTAATTCTAATGAGACTCCAAGCTACCAATGCCATCGTCTACCTCACCATGCCAGCATAACCTGGTGTGAAATATTTTTAGTCGAGTTCACAATTCTCATGCTTGGTGTTTGGACCCTTCATCTGATTAGACTCAACTAGCTTGTTAATGGAAATTATGTAAAGCAATTAGGGGTGGTTTGGATTTAGACAGTCTATCCCAACAACTGATCTAATCTATATCACAAATCTCAATTATTGTGGCATTAATTGTCCATAAATTAAGATATTCTGAAGTTTGTTAATTATCGGTAGAGATGGATATGGGTCGGATCGAATTTTTAACTCACCGAAATTTGATTCAAAAATAAATACTTTAAATTTGATTTTGACTTAATTTGACTTGATCTGACCTATAAAAATTAGTTTTAAGGATTTAAGTAAAATAATATTTTTAGGGGATTTAATCATAAAAATTTATAATTTTAAGAATTAAATTATAAATAAAAATTTAATTTTAAAAATCTAATTATAAAAATATATATAGATGATTATTATTATAAATATTCTTAAAAATTTTAAAGAAAAACTATACAATTAATCATGAGTCGAGTTAGATATTTTCTACCCTAAATCTAAATTCAATCTAACTTCATTCTTATAAAAATCTGATCTGAACTCAATTTTTTACTAAAAATCTAACTCGATCAGATCGAGTCAGATAGAATTTATAACTCTAACAATTTGTTTGACTTAATATTTGTAACAGATGTAAATAAAAAAAACAAGAAAAGAACAAGAATGGAAGTTTCAGAATCGGTAGTATTTGGATTGAAGAAAAAGAGAATGTTTACAGCAAAATTCAGCATAAAAAACAACTACACAATAACAACATAATATGAATTCTCTAGTTAGGACACCATTATTCATGGACACGTGTCAGCCATTCCTACTTTTCAGTAACGGTTGCCAGGGTTGGTTTCTTTCAGTTGTAACCAGGCCAGCTCAACATTTCAGACCGTTTTCGGTTTTGTCTCTTTCTTGCTCTCTTTTAATTTATTTTCATTTATGAGAACGACATCGTTTCCTTTAGCCCCTCTTTTATTCTTATTAATTCCGGTTGATTTGTAACCCCTTAAATCCGACCTAGAAGAAATAGATCGAATCTAGGAAGTCACGTTTGAAAACTTTACCCTCAAGAAACCAATTTAAAAACAAATATACTTTAATTTAAAATAAAACCATAATGATAACATAAATATCCCAAATATCTCAAAGTTTTCAGAATAATAAATAATAACCTGAATATTTAAAAATAGTTTTATTTTGATAATGAAATAACTGAATAAAATCTGAGATCCTCCAAGTATCGCATCGCCTAAAGTTCAAAGATCTGTAAGAGAAAAACTAAGAGGGAATAAGCTACATAGCTTAGTGTGTCTCTAAGGTGCACATGAAAACAACAAAACACGGTTTACAAAATTATTTCTCAAAAGTAAAGTTTTGAAAAAAATGCAAATCATGATGTATGAATGATATCATACGCACAACACAAATCTCACCTACAACGTCACCAACCCGAATAGAGGAGTTTCCCAGAACCCTCACCTACAACGTCACCAAAATCCGAGAATGGTCTTAGGCTTCCGAAAAACTGCCATGACTTCCTCCGTACACAATCCCACCCCATGCACAAAATATGATGTAACATGATTTAAAAATCCGAAAATAATTATAATTCAATCCGAAATCTCAAATTGTCCGAAAATACAAATTCACAGGATATAAAAATCATATTTACTCTCAAAAGTATGAAATCTCAAATCTGAAAATTTTAATATTTCTCAAATCACAATGACATGTATGCATGGTAACACAATTGCACAATCAAAGTCACAATACAAAAATTAGACATGCTAGCAAAAGACGAGTATTTTCAAAACACAAAATATTAAGCATGTCACACAAAAAATATATTTTTCGGAAAAACATATATAGCACTAGTAAGAGATCACACCTTAGCCGAAGCGAATCAATCTATTGAATAACGTGGTCTTGAACTTGAACAGAGGTAAAGAATGAAAATATAGGCTTTAGAGAATCTTGATGAAAGAAAATAATATAGGATTTTCTCTTAGACCAAAATATAGAGAAAAATAACTAATTCCAAATAGAATTAGAATTCTATTAGATCACGTTATAAATATAATAAATATTAATAAAAAAGATTATAGAATTTTAAAGAGATTTTCTTTCCTTATTTGAAACTTTATACAATATATATAATATTAAAAAAAAAGTTCTAATAAAACAATAATTATAATAAAATAATATTTTTAATAAAATAATCTTATCCAAAAAATTCTCTTAAATTTAGAAAATCAATTTAGAAACATCAAAAAATTAGGATTTCAAAAATTAGAAATCTGAAAACTAGGATTTTTAATTTGGGATTTCAAAATTAGGGTTTTAAAAAATAGGAATAATTCTTAGGGTGTTACAATTCCCGCTCTTTGACTTTCCATTGTGACAATACCCCTGCTTCACTCGAATCGTGTCCCCAAGGGTCAAATTCTGGAAATTGAGATTGAAAAACTGTGAAGTCTTCCCTTGTGGCGTTCTCAGCACCCAGGTTTACCCATTCAATCAAAATCTGGATAACAACACGGTTATCTCTTTTAATCATTTGTTTGTCGAAGGTCTTTAGGGGTAAATTTTTAATTGCCCATCTTCGATCACTACTGGAGGGTCGTGAGAGGTATATACTGCATCTCCAATTTTCTTTTGGAGAAGACTCACATGAAATACATTGTGGATTTTTGCTGTTGGTGGCAGAAGAAATTTATATGCGACAACTCCCAATTTTTACAGAATTGGATAGGGATCATAATATCTTGCAACAAGCTTCAGATTTTTGCAAAGAGCCATTGATGTTTGCTTATATGGTTGGAGTTTCAGGTACACCATATCGCCCACATTAAATTGTATTTCAATCGCCTTAAATCTATATACTGTTTCATTTTTCCTAAGCCTTTGTTAAGTTATCCTTTAGTAGCTTCTTGATAGTGTCTCGCTGTGTGGTCAATCCATAGTGTTAGGCTTATAGTTATATAATGCCTCAAATAGTGTGATGCCCAGAGCTGAGTGAAAGTTGGTGTTATACCATCATTCGGCCTGGGATATCCACGGAACCTAAGTTTGAGGTTTTAGGAAACAAAATTCTCTTAAATATTGCTCCAAACACTGATTAAGCCTTTCAGTTTGACCATTAATTTTTGGGTGGTAGGCCGTACTAAATAGAGGTTGAGTTCCCATATGTTTTAAGAGGTCCTTCCAAAATGTACTGGTAAAAATTTTATCTCGGTCAGAAATAGCTGCCTTAGGATTTCCATGTAGTTTATAAACCTGATCAAGGTATGTTGTAGCCACTGTGGAAGAAATAAAGGGATGGTTTAAGGGAATAAAATGATCATACTTGGTAAACTTATCGATTACCACCAAGCTAAAATCAAATTTCTTGAAAGTGGGGAGACCCTCTATAAAATCCATGGAGATCACCTCTCATGCTTGGCTTGGTATTGGGAGAGGTTCTAGAAGTCCAGGAGAAAATACATGTTCATCTTTAATTCTCTGGAAAATATCACACCTCTTTACATATTGCTTAACCTCAGTTTTCAACCCTTTCCAGTAGAAGTGTGTTCGAATTCTTTGGTAGATAGCTTGGATCCCAGAGTGTCCTCCCATAGGTGGTTCATATAGTTGGGATAGGATTTGTTGTCTCAAGGAGCCATAAGTGAAAATGTAAACCCTCTTTTTGTATCTTAGAATACCTTGGGAGAGTGTCCAATCTGGTTTAGAATCTTTGTGGACAGTGAGTGCAGGAATTAGATCTATAGCAATAGGGTCTTCCTGGTAACTAGCTTCAACATGTTTAACTCAGAATTGAATGATGGTAGTAGAAGTAAGCTGGAACAACTCAGGATCTTATCGAGAGAGGGCATCAGCCACAATATTATGCTTACCTTTTCTGTACTGAATAACATAATCTAAGCCCAGCAGCTTGGTGAGACCTTTCTTTTGAATTGTTGTAGTAAGCTTTTGTTCTAACAAATGTTTCAAGGGCTCATGATCTGTCTTAATAATGAATGATCCTCCTTTTAAGTAGTGGCGCAACTTAGTAACAGTCATTAGAATTGCTAGATATTCTCTCTCATAGACAGATAGATCAGAATGTTTAGGACTGAGGGCCTCGCCGAGAAAATTGTTGGTGTTGCACTAAGAGATGATTAAAATATGTGATTGATTTACGTGTAAGAATGTGCAAGTATACACATCGAACAAGTAATAAAGTGTGTGAGTGAGATCGTTCCCACGAGGATTGGGTATGTTAATTCAAAAATAGTTAACATACACAAAAGATAAAGTAATCCTTTGTATAGACATATGCTAAAGCAATTCTGCAAGTGTCACCAAAAATGCTTTAGTAAAGTAAAAATGTCACCAATGATACTGGAGCAAAATAAAGATTGTCACGAAAATGCAATAACGAATAAACAGATATTGGCGAAATAAATAAAGCTGCACAAACACAATACTGAAAAGATATTCAAGCTTAAGACAGGCTAGGCTTGCTATGGTATGACTTCATTGCTCTCTTGGATACTATTGTTCCCCTGGTTTACTAGTGCTCGAAAGAGTTTACTGAAAATGCCTTCACTATCCCTAGTCAGAAGGCCTAACACTCGAAAATGTTAAGGCATTACCTCCCGGTCTCAATCCTAACACTCCTAATATTGATAAAGTGCTACCCTTTTTAGTCATTGAAACTCTACCTTATCCGTAAGGCAAGTTAGGATTTTGCTCCCGCAGCAACCCCATTGTTCAAGTGGTCTAGCTTTGCCTATCCCTAGATCTAAGCTTCCCAAACCCCTTGAGCTATGGCTACCTCCCGGTGCTCTTACAAACCAAGGTTTAGAGTAAAAATATGTTAGAATTCTTGAACAAAGCACAAAGTAAACACTGAAAATAATAAACATCCATTAAAACAAAATAAAGATCATCCAAAACAAGCCTTAGCCATACTAGTTTAGTTTATGGCTACATATGAAAAACTATTCAACTTTTGTCCTTTGAAATACATATTCAATAACTTAGAAAAGAGGTAAACAAAGTGAAGAGGAAGGAAGTCTCAAATGCTTGTGCCGTGACACTTTTCCTAGCTTGTCGCTCCTCCCGAAGTCGCGCAAATCTCTTGCTTGAAGCTCTCCAACAATGGTGGCTTGGCTAGAGGTTGAAGATGACCGAAAGTGACCTCCTTTCTTCTTTCTTCTCCCTCGTGCTTCCTTAAAGCTTGCTCCTTTTTTTGTAGCTCTTTAGCTACTGATTTTTTTTTCTTTCCTTTGCTTCGCATCCTTGTTGAAGGAGGCCTTACCTTGTATTTATAGGAGACTTCTAGGGTTTGGTACCCTAAATATGCCAAGGGAATATCCCCTGATATTTGCTGCAGTAGATGGCAGAAATGTAGGTATAATCACCATTTTTGTCCGAGATTAACTTATTATCTTTTATGTTTAAAATAAAGGGCTTTAATTAATATATAATGGGCATATATAACGTGTAAAAAAAGAAAAAAGAACAAAAAAGAATATAAGCATATATTATTAGTTAATATTATTATTACATAAATATTGCATCTTTGCTTGGGTCATTTATTTTTATTTTACATATGTATTTTAATTATTTATATGCTTGTAGTTATGTCAATTTTTTAGGTTTGCATTTATGTACATTTTATTGTGTATTTTTTTATTTTCTCTTCTCTTTTTTATCTTTAATCTTGCATGCATAAATTCAATATGTCAATGTGTATTTAATATATGAGCTATACTTATTTAGTCACATATGGTTTTACATATAAGATTAATATTATTATGCATCATTGTCATATATGTGTTACATAAATATAGTATATATTGTGTCTATCTATTTATTATTATTATTATTATGCCTGCTATTATAGTAATAATTAAAAAAAACCCAAAAATAATTATATTAGTCCAGTCCAAGTAGATTGATGCCCCAAATAAATAAATAAATAAATAAACACATAGCCCATTTTACAATCCCATATTTAATAATTATATAACCCACCTTCAGACCCAACCGTCCATCTAATAAGGCCCTACTGACCTCCCAATAAACCATAATTTATATCTAAAAAATTAATAGATTCTATTTATTTTGCAGTCGTCCTGGATCTCTACCATTGGATTAAAATCGGATGAAACGACCAGAAAACATTGTGGATGACCCTTGGATGTCTGGCGCGGGAGAACACGCACGATTATTCAGCGCCTCACACGCGCCTCTCTCTTTGTTTGATCCGGAAATCCCACAAGATTTGTTGCTTCCATACGACATCCCATCACCAGCTTCCCAGAAAAGCCGGGTACGCCACCGTTAAGAAAAGGAAAACAAATCCAATTTCAGATCGTATATACAAGAAACAAACACAATATCAGAAGGCAAAAAACCCAAAAATTCGGGGATCCAAACAAAGAAAGCACGAAAGAAACAATAATAGGAAAAAGTTAGCAGTAGACATGATGACCTGAATATGAAATAGGGAATAGATCCCGATTTTTAGAAAAAAGAAAAAGGATTCTGATTTGTATAAAAAGGGGATCCGGACTCAATTAAAATAGAAGGACTCAAGAGAGAGCGTTTTTGGTTTTACCAAGAGAGGAGTCTCCAATGTTCTTTCTTCAGATTGTAACCTAGAAAAACTTTCAAAATTAATGAAAATCTAGAGTGAAAAACCCTCTATTTTGAGAGATAGAAAAATCTCGTTTTGTTTTTGATCTTATGAGAAAAATTTGAAAATTCTTATGTTTTCTTACTGTAAATCCATTAAACCATGAACATTTCTGTTTCATATTTTAAAAATCACACGAAAAGGAAAGATTTATAAAGAAGTTCGTGGGTTTACCTTTGATGTGGGGCTATCGTAATAACCATTAGGGATTCCGAACAACCGCTGTGAGGCTATCGGAGCCAAGGAACGACGTGTAGGATTTAGTGCGACACCACTCAGTTTGTGTGAAAAGAAAAAGTCTAAAATCCTAAAGTTTGGATCTCACCGATGAAAAAGAAGACTATTCTTTTGCTTTTTTGTTTCTAAAATAAAATTATCTTCTTTCTTGCTTTTTTTTTTAATTATTATTAAATGTCATTTACTTTCCCACTTATTTTTAATATCATTGTCTCCTTAAGTTTTCATTTTCCCCATAAACATAATTAGGAGACATTATTTCCCTTTCTCTTTTAATATTTCCTTTTCCTTTTATTTTCTTTTCATATATTATATTTTTATTGTTTTTACTCACATTAGGTGTTTTAATAAATTCTGTTTTAGAATATTATTGTTTTTTTATGTGTCTTGGTCATGTATTATTTGTTGAATATACATGTTTAGCGCATATTAGGTTTAATTATATTTTACTGTCATATGTTATGTATTGGTGGTATTTTATTTTAATGCTTTAATGCATTTATACATGTGGTTGTATATACATATATTTAATATGTAAAATATATATTGATTCTTTGTCACATATACGATAATTTTTTTTTGTAATTTTAATCGGTAGTGTTTTTTTTACTCTAGTCTCATGTTTTTATTTCTGTAGGGGTTATAGCATATATGTTAGTATTTATTTATTCGTTTCACAGTTTACATTTGTATGTCATGTTATTTTTTATATGATATACATATACACATTATGTTAGGTGTTAATGTATGTATTGTACTAATTAATCTCGTGGACCACCTGTTCTATCTATGTGTGTTAAGGTTAAATATCGGTATTAGAGTCGTACTTTGATATATGTTTATATTTGTCTATTCGTTTAGTTTTCATGACTATTTATTTATGTTAGTTTCCATGAATATCTATTTATCGTTCATGCGATTTTGTCATATATGCATTTTCGTTAATTAAAATGAACTTTAAAACTAAAAGGAGAGGTATTTATTAATTTTAATATTCGAATCGTAACCGTTCAAATCATCGAAGGTTAATCGAATATTCGAATTAATTCTTACCGTCTCCAGGTAAACAAAATTTAAACCGGCAAGATCATGACACAATTCTTTTATGCTTGCATCATGCATAAAGGTGACGTACGATATTTGAACCCTAAACTAACGCGGCGATCAGTATTATTTGACGTTGATTTAGTCTTTGGTCCGGTATACCATTCATCTTATTAATTAAATATCTTATTAATTCGAATTCACTAATTAAATTAACCCTGTTTAATTAAGTTCAATTTTGAATTAAAAAACCGATTTAAAATTAAAGTTCAAAAATGATTTTGTAAATATTTTTGGTACCGATTTCCAGGCGTGTTGGGGGTGCTAATCCTTCCCCACAAATAACTAACTCTCGAACCCTTTCAAAACAAATTTTTGGTTTTCTTTTTATGGTGTCCGGTCTACCTTAGTGACCGGTGGCGACTCTAATTTTATTATTTTTAAAGGAATAAATATTTTTTAAATCATATTTTCAAAAGAGAATTAAATCGTAGCATTAAAGACCTTTTACCCCCCACATTTTCATTAAATTCTTGTTTTCCATCTTTCGAACAACTCAAAAAGGTCGCTACAGTAGGGTCTGCAGAGGATTGTTGCAGGTCTACAGAGGTGGTGCAACGTCTGCAGAAAATTGTGGCAGGGTGCAGGGGCGGTACGACGTCTACAGAATTTGCAGAAGAGGTGCAACTAGCCTGGAAAACACGTGAAGACAGTGGGCTGTAGGTGTGTCCTTTCTTCCGTTCTGTTTTGTCCGCCCACAATGCTGTAACATCTTTGAAGTTCGATCCAACACTTGAGAAATATGCTACAACATCTCTTCCGTTCTTTCAACTTTGCTCCAGCATCTGCACAGAATCACCAACAAAATACCCTTCAAAGCAACATCTTTTAAAAATAAAAAGAAAATAAAATAAAAACCTAAACTAAATGCAAATGCACATGAAATGCAGCTAAATGCAATGCAATGAAATGCAAATGAACTTGAAACCAAACAAAACCTTAAGTAAAAGGGTATAAAATATACGCTTTTTAGAGCGTTAACACACCGCCAAACTTAAGATATTGCTTATCCACAAGAAATGACATATAAAGATGCTATGACATTACTTTCAATCTTTGACAACAGTTCATGCAAAACATCAATCCTCAGAATATAAATGCTATAACAATCTACACGATATTGAGAATTCCAAGAACTTGAACTAAGACAAGATATTTTGCTTGTGTGTGCTGGATTGTATCTAACCTATGCTTAAGTGTTAGAAAAATTCTAGTGTTCCTTATTCACTATACCCTAGTTCCTAAAAATCTACTTCCTTAGTTTTTTTAACTGCTTCGAAAGGTGTCAGCTCATCACACCTACCATCTTTAACTCTAAATGAGTATGGAACAAACATCTCATCCCCGAGCCAGTAGGTAGAGTCATCCCGTGACAACTTTCATTCGCTCATATGCTGTAGCATTATTTATGTTCAGAGCATAAGCTAACTTTTGCATAGAGGAGCGTCCTTCTACAGTTTTATGCTAAAGCATTTATTCATTTTTTTTAACTTTATTTATATACTCTAGCAAAAAGGAGTTTTTCTTTCTTTCCAAACTAAGGCATAGATTCTAAGTTTTCTAAAAAATTCCTACCACTCAAGCATAAAAACATACAATCGTATCAAATAAAATTCCAAAGCATCAAGTCCTAATTTAGTTCAATTTATTCTCAATATGTTCACTAATTCAGTTTAAAAACATCAAAATTCTCATCATCGGATATCATCTATTCTAATCTAAAAGCTGTCTTAAATTGAATCTAATACTATAGGAAATTCATATGTATGCAGAATGAAATGAAAATGCTAAGGCGAATACTTTGTTACCCCCAAACTTGAGGTTAGCATTATCCTTAATGCTATGAAAAATAAATCTATATGTAAAAAAAAAGAAAAAAAAGATGCTTACTTTGCAGCGGGTCTTGTTTTGTGGCTGTCCATCTTGATGCGCTTCCATGGCCTATCTAGTGGTGATGGTTACTTTTGGTCTATGTCTAGCTCTGTTTCTGCTACTGCAATGGGAATCAGGTCCTCCTTCAGCCTAAAGGAAGCGTATCTACCAGCAGTACGCTTTATCTTACAACGTGGGATGAGGGTGTCTAATGGATCTGCAGGAGGTATCTCCACGTATGGTGAGTTGAGGTCGAAGTCCTCACTGGTTATTTCAACTATGTGTTCCCCAAAGGTTTATGATTCAATAGCAGGCTCCTTGCCCTTGTCCTGTGGTGGTTCTGATAGACCGACAAGGACCTTGTGCGATGCTATAGCAGAAGCGACGGGAGATGGTTCAGATACTGGTACAATTTTGTTTCTATTGGCTCATGCTATTGATGGGTAGTGGCGTGCGCATGCCTTGACGGAGTAGTGTTGCTGTGTTGTTACTGTGTCGGGGTCTATTCCTGTGGGACTTGCTTGGGCTCAACTGGGCCGAAGATGTGGGTTGGGAAAAGTGTAGCCGCCATCTAGCAACAAATCTCGAAGGTTCAACTACAGGATCAAGTCCCTTTTTTGGACATAGCTCATGTATGATATGAACTTGCTGTGGAGGTCTACCAGTTGCAGTTGTATTCCTTGAACAGTAGCAGATAATGCATTGAAATTTGCCGTAGCATTTCTTGGCTTGGTTGAAGGCTCAACAGATGCTGGAGCATTTTCGTCTAATCCCACAACTCGTGAATCTTCTTCAAAGCTATTCCTTGACGCCCCTTTACCTTGAAGTCTTCATCGTTTTCGAACACTCTCTGTTTTCTATAGAGGGTTGTAATGAGGTCAGGAAACGGAAGAGGGCTTTGTTTCCTCTTGAGTGCGGCATAAGCTTCTTTAAGAATAATCTTCCCTACATTAATCTTTCTGTTCCTCACTATTGAGTGCAGCAGTTGTAGTCGGCCCAAGTTTACCGTGGTTGTGTGGGTTGTTGGCATCAGGTTCTGCTTGATGAAATGTATCCAGATTTTGCCCTCCGGCTTTAGGGAAGTGCGGTCCGTAGTAGTGTTTGCCTCGTCCCATATGGTTCCTTCAATGTAGAGTTCTTGGAGTAAAAAGTCCTAGTCTTGTCCCAACATAGAGGCGATAAAGACGGAGTGTTGGTCGTCTTCATCCAGTCCATAGAACTGGTTTATGTCTTGGGCAGTGAATGGCACGGTATCTCCTCGGATGTATACTGTTGGTTGCCCTAGCCTGGTGTAGTGGGCGTAGAACTCCTTGACCAATGAGATATTGAGGTGTTTTGCATACTTCTTTGTTGCGAAGTATCGAGCAAAATCATCCTATTTGTGGTGTTTTATGGTTAAGGCGACTTGCTCCGACAAATTTTGGAAGGCTGTCGTGTTGTAGAGAAAACCATTTTCTTGATGAATCGTTCTCCCTTTTAGCTTTTGGAAGCGATCCTTCACCGTATCATCCTTAAATTTTTGGATCTCAATCGGTCGAGCTTGAGCGATATGTCACGGACTTAATCTTTCTCGAATTATCCGTGCGGCGTTAGCACTCCCGATTTATGCTAACAAGCCTTAATTTGGACAAGTCAAGGGCTAGAAAGCTAAGAGAATTGAGAGGGCAAGAAGTGAACACTTTATTAAGCTTTACAAGGCTTAATGCTTACACTTTTGCTTGATGGTTACAAATGAGGTGGGTGGTCCTATTTATAGGCCGCCAAGTCCCTAATGGACGGCTAAGATCATTTTGATCCGACGGCTTATATTTTGCCTCCATAAATATCTACAATGATCTATACTATTCTAGAGACATCTACTTGTATCTATACATGTCTACAACTCTCTATAATATTCTATAGAATTCTAGAGATATCCAGAGTAGTCTCTATCTTTCCAGAGTCTTCTAGGGTTTTCTTCAACATTCTAGATCCTTCTAGAATGTTCTAGATGCTTCCAACATCTTCTTCATCCTTCTAGAATATTTTAGAACCTTCAAGAATTATCTAGAGTCTTCTAGAATCTTCTCAAACCTTCTAGACGTGTCTAGATATTGGTGGAACCTCCTAGAATATTCTAGAACGTGATGGAATCCTTGAGATGGATGTAGGCCATTCTGGAAGCTTTCTTGGTGCATAGATTCTTTAAGAATACCCAAAGATGATTTATTAACCTCATTGTTGCTGGCGGGTCGTAACATTCTCCCCCACCTAAGCTCGCAACGCCCTCGTCGCGTCTTCAAGGAATCGTTTTTATTCTTCCTTGGACTCCCAACTTGTTTTCGTTTTGGTTTAGACGTGATCATATGATCCATCTTTCCTCTTGGTGGTAGCCTCTTTGACGGATTTGAAGGTGCGACATTCTTGAACTCTGTATACTCCTCATTCTAAGTGATGAGATCACTTTAGAATTTGACTTTGTGGCCCTAATGGTTGGCACCACACAAGCTTGGTGACCCTCCGTGATGCATAGAGTGTTGGCATATGACATCGGAATGGCTTTGACCCTGTCAAAGAAATCAATACCTAGGACGAGCTTGTAGTCGTCCATCGAGGCTACTGTAAAGTCTAGGTGGCCAGACCATGTCCCTATATTGATCTTGACCCCGTGTGCAATACCTTGGATGGGTAGGGCAATGGAGTTAACTGCCTTGATGGATCCTCCACCTTTTATTACTTTAAGACCTAATCTCTTTGCTTCATCAAGAGAAACGAAGTTATGAGACGCACCTGTGTCAAGCATTGCCCTTGATGCTTTCCCGTTGATCATGACATCCACATAAAGTAACCCCTTAGCTTCAATCTTTTGGGTGGATTGCATCACATTAAGCAATTGTATGGATCCCATTTGTGCATCAGTTTCATGTTTCTCGGTATCACTATCTTCTTGATGCTTGGCTAGGAGAGAGTTAAGTGCTTGCCTCTGTGGGCACTCTCGAACCCAATGATCATCATCACAAATGAAGTACTTACTGGGTGGTGATCTTCTGGTTCCTCGAGCTTCTTGAGACTTATCCTTGACTTTACCTTTCCATAAGGATGAGTCTTTGGACTTGTGCGAATGATCCTCATTGTAGTTATTTTTACGAGGACTCTTATCTCTCCAACCTACAGCTTCCCCACTCTTCTTATCCTTTGGCTTGGTGTTGGACTCCTTGTGTCTAGAATAATCAATCAAGCTTTCGGCCACGGCTATGGCATCGGCAAGATTTTGCACTCCCCGACGTTGAAGCTCAGTCTTCGCCCATGGTTGAAGCCCATCTATGAAATTAAAGAGTGAATCCTTTTTTGAGAGATCAGGGATCTCAAGCACCAAGTTGGTAAAGTCTCTAACGTAATCATGGATGCTCCCTGATTGCTTGAGCCTTCGTAAACAAGCTCGTGCCTCATCTTCGGCGTTCTCGGGATAGAACTGTCGTTTTAACTCCCTTTTAAAGTCATCAAAAGTAGAGATGTTGCACGTACCTCTCTCAATGTCTAAGCGCCTTCTCCTCCACCAAAGCATGGCAGTATCAGTGAGGTATAAAGCTGCAGTTTGAATTTTGGATGCCTCATCCATGATGCCAACAGCTGTTAGGTATTCCTCTAGCCCTCATAAGAAGTTGTCTACTTCTTTAGCATTGCGTGATCCATTGAAGGTCTTTGGCTTGGGTACCTCGACCCTTCTAGCCTCATAAATGGTGTTAGGCCCGGAGACCATTTCACGTTTGCACAAGGCAACATCGCCTTGTAATGTCTCAACTTGGGTACGAATATGGTCTAACTCTTGTTTAAAGGAAGCGCGTACCTTTGAGAGCTCTCCCATGAGAAGATCGCTAACTTGACCTATCTCCGCAAGAAAGGTTTTCTCTAGCTTGAGCATCATGGCCCTCATGGCCGTGTGGATCTCGGTATCCTCCGCCTCAAGGCCTTCCACTCTCTGATTAAGGTCGTCCACTTGGGCTCCCACGCCCTCAACGTTTTCCTCCACATGAGTTAAGCGTGACTCCAAGTTAGAGAGTTGATCCTTGGACTTGGCTCGTGTCCTAGCTGCAACAGGATCAACTACCTCCACACGCCCTCGTTGCTCCTAAGTGACTTCTGCCTCGGTCGAGCTAACAACTTGGTTTTTTCCCATCTTGGCCATATCCCGTGTGTGATCGAACCTTGTTCTGATACCAACTGTCACAGACTTAATCTTTCTCGAATTATCCGTGCGGCGTTAGCACTCCCGATTTATGCTAACAAGCCTTAATTTGGACAAGTCAAGGGCTAGAAAGCTAAGAGAACTGAGAGGGCAAGAAGTGAACACTTTATTAAGCTTTACAAGGCTTAATGCTTACACTTTTGCTTGATGGTTACAAATGAGGTGGGTGGTCCTATTTATAGGCCCCCAAGTCCCTAATGGACGGCTAAGATCATTTTGATCCGACAGCTTATATTTTGCCTCCATAAATATCTACAATGATCTATACTATTCTAGAGACATCTACTTGTATCTATACATGTCTATAACTATCTATAATATTCTATAGAATTCTAGAGATATCCAGAGTAGTCTCTATCTTTCCAGAGTCTTCTAGGGTTTTCTTCAACATTCTAGATCCTTCTAGAATGTTCTAGATGCTTCCAACATCTTCTTCATCCTTCTAGAATATTCTAGAACCTTCAAGAATTATCTAGAGTCTTCTAGAATCTTCTCAAACCTTCTAGACGTGTCTAGATCTTGGTGGAACCTCCTAGAATATTCTAGAACGTGATGGAATCCTTGAGATGGATGTAGGCCATTCTGGAAGCTTTCTTGGTGTATAGATTCTTTAAGAATGCCCAAAGATGATTTATTAACCTCATTGTTGCTGGCGGGTCGTGACAGATAGCCCTCAAAGGCTCCTCTGTATTTTTGCAACGAATCATTTTGATAGAAATTTTGGGGTTATATTCTTTCGGTTTCCTTGAAAGAGGAGGAAGTTGGTTTCCTTGGAGAAGATGATGAAGTAGTGGTGATAGAGAGATGGTTGAGTTTGGTTAAGAGAGATGGACAGTTACTTACTTTGGAAGGGGAGAGGAAAGAGAAAAATAATTATGGTTGTGTAAGGTTTGGACAGTTTGGGTTCTTGGGAAAGTAAAAAGGTATGATGGGGGTTTAATTGGATGGTAAGTTGGAGAGATAAAGGGGTTTGTAATTAATGAAAAAGTAAATATAAGTTAAAGAGGGGTTGAATTTGAACCAAACTCTTTCTTTTCCCTTTGGAAACCAATCGATTTTATGTTACGGGCTCCTTAACTTCCTCTTTTGGTGGCCCAAATCACATAATTCCAAAATTTTTTCCTCCAAGACTAGTAGCCGTACAGTCCTTCCTAGCTCACAGGCCTCCCTTGTACAAACTGTGCATTGCGCACTGTCCTGCCTTGGTATACCACGCCTCTGGTCTTATGTAGACTGTTGCAAGGACACACAATGGTCTGAGCTTGTACCTTCAAATATTAAAAGCTTAATATGGACACAAAGGAAATAAAAACTTCTTAAAAGAAACCCTAAATAAAAACTTTTACCTTTTATTCGAACTGAAATTTAAATGCTAAAGCAAAATAAAAGAGAGATATAGAAATGCTCAGGCATTTTGTAGACTGAGGTCGTCCTTGTCACGCACAATGAGAGCTCCATTATAGATCTTTAGCCTTTGACCATTGACCTTGAATATTCGATCTCCATCAAGTGTTTTGATCTCCACAACTCCATAAGGATAAACCCTATGTATTAGGAATGGTCCTGACCATCGAGACTTCAACTTTGCAGGAAAAAGTTTGAGTCTTGAGTTGTAGAGTAACACTTGTTGGTCCTCTGAGAAATGTCGTGGCAAGAGATGTTTATCATGCCACCTCTTTGTCTTTTCTTTGTAAATCCTAGCATTCTCATAGGCATGGGATCGAAATTCGTCCATTTCATTTAGCTCCAAAAGCATGTTCTCTCCAGCTACCTTGAAATCCATATTGAGCTTTTTGATGGCCCAATAAGCTTTGTGTTCGAGCTCCACGGGCAAATGACATGCTTTCTCATAAACCAGCTTGAATGGGGACATCCCTAAAGGAGTCTTGTAAGCTGTCCTATATGCCCATAAAGCTTCATCCAGCTTTGAAGACCAGTCTTTTCTCTTTGTGTTGACTGTCTTCTCTAGGATTTGCTTGATTTCTCTATTGGAGATTTCAGCTTGGCCATTTGTCTGTGGGTGATATGCTGTAGCAATTTTGTGTTTGACTCCATAGCATTGTAATGCCTTAGCAATGAGCTTGTTGTCGAAGTGGGTTCCTTCATCACTGATTATGGCTCTAGGGACTCCAAACCTTGAGAAAATATTCTTGTGCAAGAATTTCAGGACTGTCTTGGTATCATTACGAGGTGTTGCCACCGCTTCTACCCATTTGCTTACGTAGTCCACTGCTAGCAAGATATACAAATCACCATAGGAGGATGGATATGGTCCCATAAAATTAATTCCCCAAACATCGAAAAGCTCGATTTCCAGAATATTTTACAACGACATTTCATTACTCTTCGAGATGTTACCGGTTGTTTGACTTCTATTGCATCCCTTGTAAAATGCTTAAGCATCCTTGAAGAGTGATGGCCAGTAGAATCCAGATTGAAGGACCTTTGCAGCAGTCTTTGATCCACCAAAGTGCCCAACACACGATGATGCATGGCAATTGAATAGGATATCTTCTTCTTCTTCTTCTTCTTCTGGTACACATCTTCGAAGCAATTGATCAGCACATTGCTTAAACAAATATGGCTCACCCCAATAGAAAAATTTTGCATCATGTTTGAACTTTTAGCGACTCTGGCTAGATAAATCAGGAGGCAAAATACCACTAACAAGAAAATTAACAATGTCGACATACCAAGGTAATGCTGTAGCATATAAAATTTTTTCATCAGGGAAATTTTCCTTGATCTCAAAATCTCCTCCTAAATTATCAGGATTTTCTATCCTAGATAGGTAATCTGTAACTTGATTTTCAGTGTCTTTACTATCATTTACTTCAATATCAAATTCCTGAAGCAAAACTATCCACCTAATAAGTCTTGGCTTAGCATCTTTCTTAGTCACTAGGTATTTGATGACAGAATGATCAGTGTGTACTATCACCCTAGTTCCTATAAGATACGTCCTAAACTTATCGAAGGCAAATACTATAACAACTAACTCTTTCTCAGTAGTTGTATAGTTAATTTGAGCATCATTAAGAGTTTACCTCGCCTTTGACCTAGTTCTGCGCCAACTGCGTAGTCACTTGCGTCGCACATCAACTCGAATGGCTAATTCCAATCGGGTGGTATTACTATTGGAGTTGAGGTAAGCTTCTTCTTCAGTTCATTAAAAACGCTGTGACATTTTTTATCGAAGACAAAGGGTTGATTTTGCTGTAGTAAATTGCAGAGTGGCTTAGAGATTTTCGAGAATTCCTTGATGAACCTCCTATAGAAGCCAACATGTCCTAGGAAGCTTCTAATTCCCTTCACAGTGGTGGAAGGTGGTAGCTTCTCTATCAACTCTACTTTTGCTTTGTCAACTTCAATTCCTTTGCTTGAAATTTTGTGCCCTAAAACTGTACCTTCGGTCACCATGAAATTACCTTTTTCCCAATTGAGTACAAGGTCGACTTCTTCACAGCGTTTCAGTACCTTGGCCAAGTTACCTAGGCATTTTTCAAAAATTTCTCCGAACACAGAAAAATCATCGATAAATACCTCCAAAAATTCTTCAACCATATCTGAAAAAATTACCAACATGCAACGTTGAAAAGTTGCTGGAGCATTACATAACCCAAATGGCATTCTTCGAAAAGCATAAGTCCGATAAGGGCAGGTGAAGGTTGTCTTCTCCTAGTCCTCAGGTGCTATAGCAATTTGGTTGTACCCAGAATAGGCATCGAGGAAGCAATAATAAGCCTTTCTCGCCAATCGATCCAGCATTTGATCGATAAAAGCAAGGGCAAAATGGTCCTTCTTAGTTGCCTTGTTCAGCTTTCCATAGTCCACACAAATACGTTAGCCTATGACTGTCCTTTTCGGGAGCAACTCGTTATCCTCATTTATGATCACTATCGTGCCTCCCTTCTTAGGAACACAATGTACAAGGCTAACCCATGAACTGTTAGAAATTATGTATATGATCCCTGCATCCAACCACTTGATAATCTTTGTCATCACTACCTTCTTCATTGCTAGGTTTAGTCTTTTGGGGGGCTCAACAGAATTGTTATGGCATTCTTCCAGCAGGATCTTGTGCATGCAGATCGTAGGACTGATGCCCTTCAAATCGGCCATAGTCCACCCTAGAGCTTTCTTATATGGCGACAATAAATTCAAAAGACTAAGCTCTTGGTTAGGATCTAACCTACAAGAAATAATCATTGTCAATGTATTGTGAGATCCCAAATAAACATACTTTAAATGTTGCGGTAGTGGTTTTAAATCTAGAGATGCTGCATGTTAAAGTGATGGTTTAGGAGGAATAAATTCAGAGAAATCAATTGATTCGAATTTTGTACCTGATCTTGGCTTGAAATAGCCAATTTTTTGTAGCTCCAGATGAGCTTCTTCTTTATCCTGATCATGCTCCTCCAGCATTTTTGCAAAGTCCTTCATTTGCGGAGAATTATTATAACAAAAATCTGCATCTTCTTCAATTTCTGCAGTATTTATCTCGGCTATACAGTAACATTCTTCATTATCATCCATGTACTTGAGAGTGTTGAAGATATTGATGGTCATGGATTGATCTACTACTCGCATTGTGAAGTCTCCCTTCTCACAGACGATGAGAATCCGACCGATTGTAAGGAATGGTCGCCCCAAGATGATGTGTGTTTTGTAGTCCACTTCACAACCCAAAATCAAAAAGTCCACAAGGAATACAAACTTGCCCACTTTTACTATCACATCTTCTACTTTGCATTTTGGTCGGACATGAGAATGGTCCGCCAATTGCAAGATGACAGTGATAGATCGCGTACTCCTTGTACCAAGCTTCTTGAATATTGCCTTGGGCATTAAATTTACACTCGACTCTAGGTCACATAATACTCTGCCCACAAAATTGTCTCCTATCGAGCATGGAATAATGAAACTGCCAGGATCTTGCCTTTTCATGGGAAGCTCAGTCCTCCCAGAATAGAACTCAAATTCTATAGCAACTATTTCAAAATTTTCAGCTTTTCTTTTCTTTGTAACAATGTCTTTCAAAAACTTTGCAGATGAGGGCATTTGATCAATAGCATCTTGTTGAGATATTGATTTTGATATAATAATTGAAAATGTTTTGTACTAATTTGAAAAGAATTCAAAAATGATTCTTATGTTTAAACAACTTGAAAATAAGTTTGAAAAGTTTTTGAGAGTTTTTAGAAGTGTTTGAAATGCTTTTTAAATTAGTTAAAATTGAATTGTAAATGAAAGTTTCGAAACCTCCTTTAAAGGTTTCGAAACCCCTCAAGGCAGTCTCAAACATTTCGTTACTGGAATGAAAGTCTCAGAACTTTTAGCAAAAAGTTTGGAAACTTTTGTTGAAAAGTTTCGAAACCTTGATAAAGGTTTCGAAACCTTAGACCTGTAACGGCTATAATTTTTGAATTGCTTAAAGGTTTCCAAACCTCTGGTAAAGGTTTGGAAACAGTTTTGAAAAAGTTTCGAAACCTTTGGTAAAGGTTTCGAAACCTTTGTGCAGGTGAAAATTCAATATTCAACTTTTTGACTTCCAAACGGCTCCAAAATATCTTCAACGGCTATAAACGGCTAGAATATGATTCCACACTATAAAAGCAAGCTTGGGACACTTGAAGAAGGTTAGAGACAACATCCAAGAAACATGGTCAAGAGAAATTGAGTTTAAATCTCCATTTTCCTTTTCTCTTGTACATAGTCTTAAGAGAGTGATTTCATTGTAAATCTTGTATTCTCTTGTGAGCTTAATTGTGTAAACACCCACCTTTGTAAGGTACTTAGTTTACCAAACAAATCCCTTTGTAAAAGGAGAGGTTCTAGTTTAGCCTTAGACAAAAACTAGAGTTGGTTCTATCTTAACCAAGTCCAAAAGATAAGGTTGTAACGGTTATCCCTTGAACCGATAAAAAGGTTGAGTTCTTTAGTAAATTGGTTGAAATCCTTAGTGGTGTGCTAAGGTAGTGGATGTAGGCGTGGCCGAACCACTCTAAGTCATTGTGTTCTTTGTCTCAATCTTTCGATTTTAGCAAATTCAACCAAGCACCAAAAACAACCCTCTTGACGGTAATCGGTGATCGATTCGAGCTTGCGCATCACGTCTTTCAATTGGTATCAGAGTTAGATCTTTGAAGGGATTCACCTCCACCAAAGAAGATCCAAGGGTTGTTGATCATCTCCACAACAAAAATCAAATGGCCTCTACTTCCGGTTCGTGGAACGAGTCTCACTCCATCACCAAGCCACCCTTCTTCAATGGGGACAACTATCCTTATTGGAAGAATAGGATGAGGCTATTCATCAACTGCAATGACTATGTCCTTTGGGATATAATCGAAGATGGACCCTCTATCCCTATGAAGCAAGAAGGAGATCGGCAAATGCCTAAGAAGAGGAACGAGATGATCAATGAAGAAAGAAGGAGAATGTCCACAAATGATAAAGCTCTTCACATTCTCTTTTGTGCTTTAGGCCCCGACATCTACTCCAAGATGTCTTCATGTACAAGTGCCAAAGAAGTTTGGGACTCCTTGGAGATAACTTATGAGGGCACCAATGATGTGAAGGAAACGAAGATTGGTCTTCTCAACCTAAACTATGAAAATTTCAAGATGGAGCCGGATAAAGACATCACCAAAATGTTCGATAGGTTTTCCGTGATTTTCAATGGTCTCAAAGGTTTTGGTGAGATCATTCCGGAAGAGAAGCTCGTGAGGAAACTTATCTACTCTCTTCCCGAGTCTTGAGATAGCAAAAGGACGACTATCATTGAAGCCAAGGACTTGAAGACTCTAAAGCTAGATACTCTTGTAGGATCTCTTCTTAGCCATGAGATCATGAAGAAAGGAAGAGAAGAAGAGAAAAAGAAAGAAGAGGTAAAGATAGAGAAGAGGGAAGTTGAGAAAAAGAAGCAAGGGATTGCTCTTAAAGCTTCATTGTCACAAGAAGAAGTGGACACTAGTGAAGAAGAAGAGCTAGAGGAATTGTCCATGGTGGCCAAAAGATTCACAAGACTTATGAGGGCAAATAGGAATCGAAGATTCCAACGAAAGAGGGACTTCAAAGCAAAGAGCAAAAAAGAGGAGAAAGATCAAATTATTTGCTATGAATGCAAGAAGCCCGATCACATTAGGACCGATTGCCCTCTATACAAAAAGAAGGGTTTTGAGAAGAAGAAGAAACATAAAGCTCATGTTGCCACTTGGAGTGATGAGGAGTCATCATCCGATGAGGACAATGAGGTGGCCAACTTGTGTCTCATGGCTCTTGATGAGCCT
Organism: Abelmoschus esculentus; assembly: GCA_035048815.1. Lineage (NCBI taxonomy): Eukaryota > Viridiplantae > Streptophyta > Magnoliopsida > Malvales > Malvaceae > Abelmoschus > Abelmoschus esculentus. The sequence goes on along the minus strand of JAUCBN010000032.1, from coordinate 15,299,984 downwards.
AAGGTAACCCTTGAACCATCTTGTAATGATTTATCTTATGATGAACTTTATGATGCTTATGATGAATTACAAGATGTGTATGATGAGTTGGTTGTGAAGTTCAAACAATCAATTTTGAAAAGCAAGAAAACTATTTCTAATTTAGAAATGAAAAATGATTCTTTGACAAAAACAATTTTGGATTTAGAAGGAAAGGTTGTTGATTTAAATGATGATTTGAAATTTTTTCAAAAAGAAAATGTTGATTTAAACAACCTTGTTTCAAGCTTGAGTGAAAATCACCACAAGGTGGTGAATGAGCTTAAAGAACAAATTAAGGTGGTTGGGAGTTCAACTTTTCAAAAAGGAAGCTCTTCAAAACCCAACCATGTCAAAAGAAATTTTCAAAACCACAAACAAAAAGGTTTTCAAAGGCATTTTAGACATAGAAAAATTAGGAGTGTTTGGGTTCCTAAGGAACTCATTGTTTCTAATAATGTAAATACCATTGCCTCTTGGATTCCTAAGGGAACCAAGCTTTTAGGGACTAACTCTCATGGACCCAAAATGATTTGGGTACCAAAAGTGAAAAACTATTTTTTTTGTAGGTTTAGCATTGCTTCAAGGCCAAAGCTTCAAGTCAAAATATGTGGTACCTTGATAGTGGATGCTCAAGGCATATGACCGGAGACAAGGGACGATTTAAGGAGTTAGAGCTCAAAAAGGGTGGAGTAGTGACATTTGGTGACGACTCCAAAGGACAAATTGAGGGAAACTTGGTCATGCTAGCATAAGTGTTTTAGAGAAACTTGAGAGACTATATGGCAAAGAAGAGAAGAAAGATGAAATCTCATCAAGTGCAAACCTTCTCCAAACAACCAAGGTGGAAGGTGTTTTGGCTCTCGATGAGCCCAAGGTATCTTCTAACTCTAATGAATCTAATTCATATTCTTTTGATGAGTTACAAGATGCATTTGATGAATTATTTTTGGAATTTGAGACCATGAATTCCAAATTTAAGAAAATGATTTCAAAACTTGAAATTGAAAATGATTTTCTTTTGAAATCAAAAATCGATTTTGAAAGTCAAAATGAAATTTTGAAAAATGATTTAGAACTTTCAAAAACAAAAAATGAAGATTTTCAAAAAGAAAATTTTGATTTAAAAGTTAAGCTTGATAGCTTAACAAAAGAAAAAGAAATCATTTCTAATAATTCATCTTGTCACATAATGCCAAAATGCTCATATTGTCATTATCATGGTCATTATTTACATACTTGTCCTATAAAGAAAATAAAAACTTATAGGATTAGACAAGTATGGGTTCCTAAGGGAACTAAAGACATTGTACGTAATGCAAATGGATCCAAAGCAATTTGGATACCAAAATCCAAATAAATGTCTCTTGTAGGTGTGTTGGAGTAATGGAAAGAAATGCAAAGACATAAAAATGCTCTAGTCACACAAGTGAAGAAGATGGATAACCTCTAAACTTAATATCTTTGATTATATGTCATTGGTTGCCTATTTTTATTGATAAATGCGCATGCATCTTTACTTATCTATTTTTTTAAAATGCATGACATTTTATGATGCTTTATGCATATGAGTCACATTGTTTCATTATTGTGTTTGCATAAAGATTTAAAGTCTTGGATAAATTGAATTTCCATGTGTTCTTAAATTGATTTATTTTAATATAATATTGAAATTTAATATCTTTTAAGTGTCAAGCTTTTGAGCCTATTTTTGGAATACATTGAGTAAGGGGGAGTTTTTGTTTTCATAACTTTTGTTTTGATACTTCATTTTTCCAACAATTAGTATCTTTCAAATTCTCCTACGTTATGAACTTTATAGATTTTTAAATTTGTTTGAACCATTTTTGATATAACAAAAAGGGGGAGAATGTTTTGAAAAATTGGTTTTTCAAATGAATAAGAGGGAGCATTAATGTGTTCAAATATTTAATTCTCTTATTCAAGTTTTGTTTAGCAAAGAAGGAGCAATCTCAAAAACAATTTTTCAAGTTAGTTTTATTATATCAAAAAGGGGGAGATTATTGGGATATTGATTTTGATATAATAATTAAAAAATGTTTTGTACTAATTTGAAAAGAATTCAAAAATGATTCTTATGTTTAAACAACTTGAAAATAAGTTTGAAAAGTTTTTGAGAGTTTTTAGAAGTGTTTGAAATGCTTTTTAAAGTAGTTAAAATTGAATTTTAAATGAAAGTTTCGAAACCTCCTTTAAAGGTTTCGAAACCCCTCAGGGCAGTCTCAAACATTTCGTTACTGGAATGAAAATCTCGGAACTTTTAGCAAAAAGTTTGGAAACTTTTGTTGAAAAGTTTCGAAACCTTGATAAAGGTTTCGAAACCTTAAACCTGTAACGGCTATAATTTTTGAATTGCTTAAAGGTTTCCAAACCTCTGGTAAAGGTTTGGAAACAGTTTTGAAAAAGTTTCGAAACCTTTGGTAAAGGTTTCGAAACCTCTGTGCAGGTGAAAATTCAATATTCAACTTTTTGACTTCCAAACGGCTCCAAAACATCTCCAACGGCTATAAACGGCTAGAATATGATTCCACACTATAAAAGCAAGCTTGGGACACTTGAAGAAGGTTAGAGACAACATCCAAGAAACATGGTCAAGAGAAATTGAGTTTAAATCTCCATTTTCCTTTTCTCTTGTACATAGTCTTAAGAGAGTGATTTCATTGTAAATCTTGTATTCTCTTGTGAGCTTAATTGTGTAAACACCCACCTTTGTGAGGTACTTAGTTTACCAAACAAATCCCTTTGTAAAAGGAAAGGTTCTAGTTTAGCCTTAGACAAAAACTAGAGTTGGTTCTATCTTAGCCAAGTCCAAAAGATAGGGTTGTAACGGTTATCTCTTGAACCGATAAAAAGGTTGAGTTCTTTAGTGAATTGGTTGAAATCCTTAGTGGTGTGCTAAGGTAGTGGATATAGGTGTGGCCGAACCACTCTAAAATCATTGTGTTCTTTGTCTCAATCTTTCGATTTTAGCAAATTCAACCAAGCACCAAAAATAACCCTCTTGACGGTAATCGGTGATCGATTCGAGCTTGCGCATCACGTCTTTCACATCTAAAAATGAAATATTTATATGAAATTGGTCCAGCATACTTACAAACTTTTGAAATTGGAGATCCTCTTTGTGTTGTTTCAATCGCTGAGGGAATGGTGATGGTGGTCTTGCATCCTCCAAAGGTTGCGATGGTGCTGCTTCTTTTACTGCAGCATCTGCAAGCTTCTCACCAAATACCTCAATATTTAAGTTTTCTCAAGTTTCTTCTTGAGTAGATTTTTCTTCTTGTTGTTTAGCTTCTTTTTGCTCCTGAATGGGGGTTTCTTCTTTTTCCTTTCGTTTGAGTTGTTCCCCCGTGTTGATTTGTCTTCTACTCCTCAAGGTAAGTGCGCTACATTGCTCTTTGCCATGACTTTTAGTGACTTCAGTATCACTAGGCAAGTTGCCTCTTGGTCTTACTTGTAATGCTTGAGCAATTTGACCCACTTAAGTCTCCTACGATCTAAGTTAAGCGTTGTGGCTTTGTAGCAGTGTGCCTTGGGTCTGTAACAGATTGTCTTGATTAGAGATGGTGGTGGAATGCTCTTACAATAATGTTTTTGTTGATTTCATGAACTCCTTAGTCGAATCCATGAATTCTTACAACGAAGCTTCCAAAGAATTGTTGTGACTTTGATGATAAACTGTTCCCTTGTGTTCATTTTGCCATGGCATATTTCCTTGAAAACCTTGGACTCCTTGGTTTGTTTCCATGGGTTTCTGCCTATTCGAGCTGTTAGCTTAATTTGATCCTTGATTAGCCCAAGAAAAGTTAGGATGTTGCCTCCACCTTGGATTGTACGTGTTGGAGTAGGGCTTGTTGGAATTTTTGTTGAAGTTTCCAACGTAATGAGCAGACTCTAGATGAGTTGGGCAGTCTTTATCGAAGTGGTTTCCACTACAGTGCACACAACTTAATGCCTTAGCATCTCGTACTTCACTAGGCTGTTGAAGATTCTTCAACATATTTGTGATAGCAGAAAGTTATGCTGAGACAGAATCATTAGCATCGAGCTCCAGCTTTCCTTGAGTTCGTCGTCTTATCCCAAGCCTAGTAGTTGGAAACTGATAATCGTTGTTGGTTATTTTGTCCAAAATATTAAATGCTTCTTCTAGCGACTTGTCCAGTAGTGTCCCATTTGCTGAAGCATCTAACATCATCCTTGTGGGTGCATTGACTCCATTGTAGATCATCACGATTTGAGTCCAATCTTAAAAATCGTGATTGATACACCTTAGCAAGCTTTTGTACCGATCCCAACACTCATACATCGACTCATCATCCCCTTGTCTGAAGGATGCTATCTCATTTCGTAATTGAGTGTTCATGTTGGGTGGGTTGTATCTCGCCAGAAAGCTTTTGCACAAAGTTGTTCATGACTCCATCGAACCAGCTAGAATTCCATTCAACCATTCTCTTGCTCGGTCTTTCAAAGAGTATGTAAATAGCTTGAGCTTCAATACATCCTCGTGCACTCCTTGCTGGTGGAACGAATCGCAAACCTCCAAGAAAGCACGAATATGCTGTCGAGCGTCCTCGTGAGGTGATCCTCCAAACTGTCCGATCGAGTTGAGCATATTAAACATCACAGGCTTGAGCTTGAAGTGTGTTGCTTGTATCTCAGGTGTCACTATCCCAGAATTGAGGTCATCCAAGATCGGTGTCAAGTGATCTCGAATTGCCCTTGGTCTTGCTGCAACTGCAGCACTTGTAGCAGCATTTTGATTCTAGAATCCCGGAGCATGCACCATATTTCTTTTTCTTCGCTCTCGCCTCATTTGTTTAAAATACCTTTCGATTTCTGGAATAAATAGTTCGAGATCTTCCATACGATTCACTCTAGGCATCCACTAACCAAAAACCTAAAAAGATAGACAAAGAAAACAAAGATTAAATCAAAAAATAAAAGACTCAAAACACAAAATAAAAAGATAGAAAGTATGAAAACTATGATTGAAATATCCTATTGCCTCAATCTCCGGCAATAACGCCAAAAACTTGTTGGTGTTGCACTGAGAGATGATTAAAATATGTGATTGATTTGCGTGCAAGAATGTGCAAGTATACACATCGAACAAGTAATAAACTGTGTGAGTGAGATTGTTCCCACAAGGATTGGGTAGGTTAATTCAAAAATAGTTAACATACACAAAAGATAAAGTAATTCTTTGTATGAACATATACTAAAGTAATTCTGTAAGTGACACAAAAAATGCTTTAGTAAAATAAAAATGTCACCAATGATGCTGGAGCAAAACAAAAATTGTCATGAAAATGCAGTAGCGAATAAACAAATATTGATGAAATAAATAAAGCTACACAAACACAACACTGAAAAGATATTCAAGCTTAAGACATGCTAGGCTTGTTATGGTATGACTTTACTGCTCTCCTGAATACTACTGTTCCCCTGGTTTACTAGTGCTCGACAGAGTTTACTGAAAATGCCTCCACTATCCCTAGTCCGAAGACCTAACACTCGAAAATGTTAAGTCATTACCTTCCGGTCTCAACCCTAACACTCCTAATGTTGATAAAGTGTTACCCCTTTTAGTCGTTGAAACTCTATCTTATCCCTAAGGCAAGTTAGGATTCTGCTCCCGCAAAAACCCCATTGTTCAAGTTGGTCTAACTTTACTATCCCAGATCTAAGCTTCCCAAACCCCTTGAGCTATGGCTACCTCCCGGTGCTATTACAAGCGTTCTTGAACAAAGCACAAAGTAAACACTAGAAACAATAAACATCCATTAAAACAAAATAAAGATCATCCAAAACAAGCCTTAGCCATACTAGTTTAGTTCATGGCTAGGTATGAAAAACTATTCAACTTTCGTCCTTTGAAATACATATTCAACAACTTAGAAAAGAGGTAAACAAAGTGAAGAGGAAGGAAGTCTCAAACGCTTATGCCGTGACACTCTTTCTAGCTTGTTGCTCCTCCCGAAGTCGCGCAAATCCATTGCTTGAAGCTCTCCAACAATGGTGGCTTGGCTAGAGGTTGAAGATGACCGAAAGTGGCCTCCTTTCTTTTTTCTTCTGCCTCGTGCTTCCTTAAAGCTCGCTCCTTTTTTGTGGCTCTTTATCTACTGATTTTTTTCTTTCCTTTGCTTCGCATCCTTGTTGAAGGAGGCTTGGCCTTGTATTTATAGGAGGCTTCTAGGGTTTGGTGCCCTAAAGATTCTAAGGGAATATCCCCTGACATTTGCTACAGTAGATGGTAGAAATGTAGGGTCTACAGGGGACTATTGCAGATCTGCAGAGGTGGTGCAACGTCTGCAGAAAATTGTGGCAGGGTGCAGGGGTGGTGCGACGTCTGTAGAATTTGCAGAGGAGGTGCAGCTGGACTAGAAAACGCATGAAGACAATGGGTTGTAGGTGTGTCCTTTCTTCCGTTCTGTTTTGTCCGCCTACAATGCTGTAGTATCCTTGAAGTTCGATAAAACACTTGAGAAATATGCTACAACATCTCTTCCGTTCTTGCAACTTTGCTTCAGCATATGCACAAAATCACCAATAAAATACCCTTCAAAGCAGCGTCTTTTAAAATAAAAAAAAAATAAAATAAAAACCTAAACTAAATGCAAATGCATATGAAATGCAGCAAAATGCAATAAAATGTAATGCAAGTGAACTTGAAATCAAACAAAACCTTAAGTAAAAGGGTATAAAATATACGCTTTTTAGAGCGTTAACAAAAAGCAATGGGTCCGCCCTGTTGTGATAAGACTGCTCCAACACCTCTAGAACTGACATCAGTTTCCAAGTTAAATGGTTGCTGAAAGTTTGGTAGTGCTAGGACAAGAGCTATAGACATTACTTATTTCAGCTCCAAAAAAATCAACAGTTTCTTTTGTCTAATAAAAATTATCCTTCTTTAATATGTTGGTCAATGATCGACTGATGCTGCCATAATTCCTTATAAATTATTTGTAGTAGCATGTTAAACCAAGAAAACCTCGAAGAGCTTTTAAGGTTGTAAGACTTGGCCAAGATAACATTACTTCTACCTTTGAAGGATCTGTTGCTACCCCTTGAAATGAGATAATGTGACCTAAATACTCAACCTGAGATTGGCCAAAGAAACACTTGTTTCTCTTCCAAACAAAGTGTTAGTTCTCAAAATATTTAAAACTGAATTAAGGTGATTGATATGGTCTGTCAAAGATTTATTGTAAATCAATATATCATCAAAATAACAAGAACAAACCTCCTTAGATATGGCTCAAATAAGGAATTCATCAAGGATTGAAATGTGATCGATGCATTTGTCAAACCAAATGGCATAACTTTAAATTCACAGTGGCCTTGGTGAGTCCTAAAGGTAATCTTCTCAATGTCAGTCTCTTTAACTCTGATATGTCAATAACCAGAGCGTAAGTCAATTTTTGAAAAAAAAAATAGCCCTAGAAAGCTCATCCAATAGGTCTTCAACTACAAGAATAAGAAATTTATTCTTAATAGTTGTTGCATTAAGCTGACTGTATTCCGCACATAATCTCCAAGAGCCATCCTTTTTCTTTACAAGTAGGCAAGGTGAAGTAAATAGACTCTTGTTAGTCCTTATAATTGATACAACCGATATTTTTGAAATATGCCTTTCCACTTATGTTTTCTGATAGTGTGAGAATCTATAAGGCCTTAGATTAATTGGTTGAGTGCCCTCTTTTAAAAATATGGCATGATCATGTGTTCTTAGAGAGGAAATTCTTTTGGCTCTTGAAATACCTCTAAAATTTTGTCCAGAATTATTTGTAGTTGGGGAGCAATAAGACATTTTACTTTCATATTGTTCAACAAGTAGATTTTTCCATATATATCAGTACCTTTGTCTACTAGTTTCTCAAGTTTGTCTCCAAATATGGACTTTAAATTTGCTTGCCTTTGTCCTCTTCTGAGTATAATGTCTTGGCCATCCTTTTTAAAATTCAATGTCATTTGTTGGAAATCCATACTAATAGGTTTGTATATTTTCATCCAATCTACTCCCAGTACAATATCACTTTCTCTCATAAGTAGAACTCTGAAATCGTGCTGGAACTGGTGCTCTTGCATCCTCCATACTAATTGTTTTATTTGAGTGTTACTGTATAGTTTCTCCCCATTTACAACTATGATAAACAGTAGATTTGTAGGAATCACCTCTATTCCTTTCTTGGCCCATCTAGGGTTGATAAAACTATGAGTGTTGCCACTATCAATGAGAATGCTTACTGACCTTCCTTTAATTGATCATTAGATTCTCAAAGTGTTATCCCTCATACTACCAGTCAAAGTATTAATGGATATTTTTAACTTTTTTCTGCTCTTATCAACTTCTTCCTCCAGTTGCTCCTCATCTCTCTGATCTTCCACTCTTTCCACTATATCTTCTTTTTCCATCATGTTTAGTTGCTTGGTTTTTCAATGATGTCCTGGTGTAAACTTGTCACCATATTTAAAACAAAGGTTGTTGGCACGCCTATAATCCATCATTGATTGCCTTGCAGTGTTTTGTTGGAGGTTTTTCTGAGGTTGAGTAGGGGTAGAAGGCTATGTCTTAAGGGTGTTGCTCTGTGTACTGTAAGGGGAGGTCCTGAACTTGTTCTTCTTGGATTCAATTTTCAAGGATAGTTCATGTAGTTTAGAAACCTGTATGCTTCACTAAGGACCTTTGGTTGAGTTACTTTGACCCTGTGCCTTAATTCTTCCTTGAGTCCACTTAGAAAATTGAAAACAAAATAGGATTCATCTAAATAAAGATTTTACAATATTAAATAAGGTTTCAACTCCTCGAATCTGTCTTCATAATCCTCCACAGTTGATCTTTGAGTGAGCTTATTAAACTCCTCTATTACATTAGTACAAGTTCTATCAATAAACCTGTGATAAAGATCTGTAATAAACTCTGGCCAGGTTATTTTGTGCTTCTGGAGAATGTAGTCATTAAACCAGATTTCTCCTCGTCCTTCAATGTGCATGAAAATTAAATTCATTTTTTGCTCTTCAGGAATATGAGCAAGATAAAGTATTTTTGATATTTTTTTCCAGCTCTTTGGATTGGTTCCATCAAAAATAGATAAATCTATTTTTGGTCGAAATGAGTTTCTTTTTTGGTTTCCCCAGGGTGGTAGAAGGTCTGCTCACTTGCATTTTCTTTTTGCAGGAACTCATCCACCTTTATTTTCAACTTCATTGGTGGATTTTGGTGTAGGAACAAGCTTAAATGCTAGTAACCCTGGCTCGTTGGGTTTGTAGGAGAACCTTTCTTTCTCATCCAAGATTGTTACCACAATGAGAGCTTGAGTCTAACTTGTACTCTCAGTCTACCATCTTCTTACAGGTGTTGGCATTCTTGCAGTTGTATCTGGGTTATCATCTCCTTTTTTCCCTCACATCTGCCAATATATGCTCTAAGTATCCTTGCGTTGTATCCATTCGAGTCTCCAATTTCTCTATCCTCAAAGAGGAAGAGTCTTGCAGATTGGTCCACCATTTAGACACCTTTTCCTTATTTTTCAGGTTGTTTAACCTGTTTTGGATATTGGTTAATGTCTGTTGGATTCCAGATAAGTCTAGAGGTTCTGGCTTGAATGAGGGATCTTGTATGGCTTTGGATACCAATTATAACATATGTAAATCGAAAAACAAGAAAAAAATAATGAAAGTTTCAGAATCGATAGTATTTGAATTGAAGAAAAAGAGAATGTTTACAACAAAATTCAGCATGAAATACACGATAACAGCATAATATAAATTCTCTAGCTAGGACACCCTTATTCATGGACACGTGTCAGTCATTCTTACTTTTCAGTAACGGTTTTCAGTGTTGATTTCTTCCGGCTGTAACCAAGCTAACTCAGCATTTCAGACCGTTTTCGATTTTGTCTCCTTCTTGCTCTCTTTCAATTCATTTTCATTTGTGAGAACGACATCGTTTTCTTCAGTCCCTCTTTCATTCTTTTTAATTTTGGTTGATTTTCTCACTCTTTGACTTTTCATTGTGACAATATTTTATAGTAACCAACTATATTTCATTATAATGGTTAGTTTTATTGAATTAAATCGTTCATATTCTTAAATCCAAGATATGTGTATAAAATTCAGAAGAAAAATATTGATTTCAACAGATATTTTTTGTATGTTTAGATATGTATTTAATTCTTAAAAAATCTTGATGTTGGATTAAAATTCAATAATAATGGGCAGATATGTATAATGTATATTGCTATTATAAAATTTAACACGTAATTAAGTAATCAATTATGTTACACGTGTTATAGGTATTAAATTATCATGGAATTAAAAGTGTAGATACCATAAGGTGTATTTATAATTTGATGAGGGGTAAAGTTATAAATACTTAATAGTTGGTTATTAAATCAACTATATAAATGGGTTATGGTCCCCAAGAATTAGGTTAACTTGCATATATCTTTTCCCATCTGAGAGTTGTGCCGCAAGAGAAAACCTAACTTCTTAGAAGATCAAACCCTCTGGAAAATCTTCATCAATGGATTCAGGTACGCTTCCGCATTCAGTTTATTTATCTTATGATTTGATATGTATAGATCTTGGGTTTATATTCATATCGAATATATTTTAATTCTAACAAGTGGCATCAGTGCCAGAAATATGTCGAATCATTAAGATCATAAGTTTTTTATTTTAATTTATTGCTATAATCTAAAAATAAATATAATTTTATGGATTATTTATTTCGATATGGTTTTATAATTAATCGTATGAGATTAAATTATATATATTTTTCGTATTTTAAGAACAAATCAATTTGATTTCTTTTTTATGATTTTATTTTGTTTTTTTATCAATCCGGCCTTTCCAATGGATTAACATTCATTGTTTCTATTTCCGTGGATTCAGTTTAGTTTTACGTCCATGGGTTTGAATCGATTAATTAAGAAATCATAGAAATCAATCTAGATTTATATGAAGATTAAGTTTTGTCCGCATGAAAATTTATTTAATTTTTGGGTTACTATTAATTGGAAATTAAATTTTAAGTTTGGATTCCAATTACTTTGATAGTAGCATATTTATTTTATTTTATGATATATATTTTAAATATATTTTATTTAAAATATATGTTTACTTTGGTTGGATCAAAATTTAGTTTTGATCATTGGGTATTAAGTTAAACCTTTAGAAATAAATATATATTAAGTTCGATTATATCAAAATTTTAGTTTTGATCGTTAGTAATAAAGAAAATTTTAATTTATTTGGGCTTTGTCGTGATAAATTTATCATAATTCAAAAAATTTATAATCAAGTTAGCTATTAAAGCTTTATATTCGGTTTATGTCTATAAAGTTATGATTGAATAATCTTTTGGCATGGTACTTTTTAAAGTTTACTACTACTTTACGTAGTTACTTGGTTAATATATTCAGTATTTAGTTTTGATCACATGTTATTTTAGATTATAGAATATATATCTGGTATTGATATATTCAATTCGGTTTGATCAAAAATTTATTTTTGATTATTATATTATTATGATTATATTAAAGTTTCAAGTAATTATTATACGAATTACTCATTTGTATGATATTTTTGTATTTTGCTTTAGTTAAAGATTAAATATTTTGATCGAATTTAGTTTTGGTAAAAACATATTTAAGGAATTTTTGAAGAACAGAAAATGATTTCGGTTATTTGGATTCTGATAGCCCCATTAAGACAACCTTAATTTGGTTTGTTTTGAAAATTCAAGTGTTATCAGAAATTTCAACTTTGACTATTATAAATATTAAGTTTGAATATTGGTATATTTATGTTATATATTTTAAGATAAATTAATTGAAGCATTAAGTCATCAAAGCGATCTTTATTGTGGAAATTATTTTATTTTAAAATATAGAAGGTTTTGTGCATGTAATTCAGTTTATGCTAATATTAATCGGTCCAAAGAAAGATTAATAATTAGTAATGTTACATTTGCATCTGTGAAAATAAACATGTGATAATTATTCAGTTTTATATGTGAACAATAAATCGGCCCAAAGGAAGATTTTTGTTTAATATATTCTTATTATCAATGTTTGATTACTACATCAAGATATCACTAACAAATTGTTTTTTTTTTAAAATATTATTGAAGTGTTCGATATCTGTTGATGAAGTTACCTTTATTCAAATTTATTATTACTTTGGTTATCTTTTATCTTGAGTAAAAGATAAAATTAAGAAAAATATTTTGAAACAATTAAATTCATATTTTGGCTTCGGATATCTAATATTTTAATAGATTAATTGAAACATAATGTCACCAAAGTGACCGCTTTTGTGTAGATTAATTTATTTAAAATATTAAGATAATTATAGGTCTTTGTAATTCATGCGTTTATTAATTGGCCCAAAGAAAAATTAATATTCGGCCGAATTAAAACGACAACTGTGGTAATAAATGTGTGACAATTATATGGTATTTTATGTGAACAATACATTAGTCCAAAGATTAATCTATTGTTTGACATAGTTTATTGTCAATGTTTGATTGCTACATCAAGAGTACCGCTTACAGTTAATATTACTGTCCAAAGACTTGATATTAATGTTGTGCTTGGTATCTTGAGGGGAACTACCCATTATTTTGAATTTATTGTTTACTTATGGATATTTATATGAGCTCGTTTATTTACTTATTTTTGTTCTATCTTTAGGTAATTTATCTTTGTTATAATATCTGTTGAATACATTCTACACTTATGTTTAGTGAAATTAATTTCAAGGAATAGAAAAGACACTTATATATAATATTTGATGGTATGAACATAGAACTTGCACTAAGTGAATAACAACTTGCACCTCTCACGGTGGTAAGCATTCATAAATAAATTTTTTAGAGGTGAGTTTATTCAAGTTGCATAAGTCTAATGATCATAAAGTATAATATTTTAAAAACTTTTAAGAGCACAAATCTAAAAAAATTATTCATACTAAGGGTTTTCTATTGAGAAAAAAATACTATTTTTTTTAAGATTAACATGACATCACTTTTGGTTTACTTGATGTCTATGAAGTATAAGGATCAAGGAAATATGAGGGAGTATATTATATTGCTTCAAACTTAAGGCACATAAGATCAAACTTTATAACAATTGTTTGTTCTTATAATTTTAATATAGCTTCCTATACAGTTTAACTAATTCAAAATTAGTTACAATTATTAAAGGAGAAATAAACTTCAAATGAGATTATTTCTCATTGTGTTAAAGAGGAAGAAAAGTTAAAGCATTATAATTATAAAAATACTCAATCAGTTAGTGCTCTTTGGTTAGTGTCTCTAAGAATAAGGGCAATAAAAAATATATTAGAATGAAGTTACTAAGGGTCCTGCTCAAAAGGAATAACAATAAGTTATAAAGTATTGATTCTTTTGTATAAGCTAGGATAAATGTAAAAAATAAATAAACTTAAAAAATAAGCAACTACTTAGGTTATTTTGAGTGATCAATGGGTTGTAAAGTTTATGATCCCACAATTAAGAATATTTTAATAAGAGGTTTATAATTATTTTTTAGGATGTTAAGTTTGGAGGAAGAATAAGGCTAGATACATTGTTGTTAAGGAGGAATTGAATATTAATTTAATTCCTACTATCACTTTTGACGATGTTTAGGTTTTCACACCTATCATTAATCAAAAAATGATTAATCAAAAAATGAATCAAGTACATCAACAAAGCAATGTTGAACAACTCTCATTCAAGATAAGGTAATTATTTTTTTAGAAGAACAAACTCAACAACTTCAAAAAGTGTCTTTTAAGATATCCATGAGAGAAAAGAGAAATACTATTAAGGATTATTACTTAGTATTTCATCAAGAAAATAAGTATAATAAAGGAATGATAGAAAATAACTTGATCAATTATTTTTATCAAACTATAAAAGTTTTAACTCTCAAAAGTGGATAGATGTCATTAAAAAAAGAGTATAATTTTATACAAGGCAATACAGTTTAGGAACTAGTCGCATTACCTTAAGGTAGAAACCAATTGGTTGTAAATTAATATTTAAAACCAAGAGGGATGTAAATGATAATATGGACAAGTATAAGACATATCTTGTATCTAAATGATATACTCTAAAAGAAGACATTAATTTTGTGGAGACTTTCTCTCTAAAAGAATATATTGATTTGTGGAGACTTTCTCTCAAGTTATACTGAAAGACTCTTTCAAAATAATCTCGACACTTGTTGCTTTTAATCTTGAGCTACATAAGATAGATGTTAAGCTTGTGTTTTTTAATGGCAACATTGAATAAATTAATTATATGGTACAATCATTGATTTGTGTCTAATAATACAAAATTAATGAATGTAAATTAAAGAAATTCATCTATGAGTTTAAGTTTAACTCTCATTAATGAAATTATAAATTTCATATTGATTATGTCATTCGGTTTTGAGATAAATTTAGCTAAAAATTGTATGTATTACAAGTTCAGTGGGATTAAACCAAGTGACACTCATATTACTAAAGAAGACAAGTTTTTAGTGCCCTGCAAGTAACCTTGAAATTTATAAAATATAAAAGATTCTATAAGCTATTGAGAATCTAATTTATGCTTAAGTATGTATGCATTTGGATATTGTGTACATTATTAGAATGTTAGACAGATATGTAAGTAAATCTAATATGGACCATTGGATAGCAGCCAAGCGAGTTATGAAATGTCTTTAGAGAACAAAAATTACATGCTCACATATCGAAGTTCTGGTAAGTTAGAGATCATCAAGTTTACAGACTTCGGTTCTACTAGAATATTGATGTAAAAGACTTGTCACATGAGCTGCTAATTATAAATTGAATAGAAAGACCATTTCAGTTATTTTGTGATAATAAATATGCATCATTTATTTTATAAACAATAGAAACACTTTAAAATTTTGTTTCTAGTTGTTAAAGAAAATTCAAAGTGTTTGTGTGTCTATAGAGCATGTTGGTACAAACTCTATAATTGTGCACTTATTGAGAAACTATCACCCTAGGTCTTTCATGAGCATACTACTCATGTGGGTGTAATATTATTTAAGTATATTCAGTTTTAGTGAGAGTGTAATTTTGATAAATGCTCATTCGTTTTAGACACAATTTCGGTTACTTTAGTTTCAGGTTAATTTCTGCAGAAAGAAAGTTATTTTGGTTTATGCATACTCTGAATTCAATAAAGTTTGATCTCACTAAAGTTTAGGAGGACCAGTTGGAAATAGGCATGTTCAGTTCATATTTACATGTAATTTCATGCTACGCATCCATGATTGATCTATGTCATTTGATTATATTTTTATACGTGACCATTGATGGGTCCAATCATGATTGATATGATGAAGACCGCTTTGATCCTATATGAATATAATTGATGGACGAGATGTTTTTAGAATACCTATTATATGATAGCAAATTGTTGAGCTCATAAGGTTATACATTTGTCAAGAAACATATGTTGCCCAAGTGGAAGATTGTTGGATTAAAATTCAATAATAGTGGGCATATATGTATAATGTATATTGTTATTATAAAATTTAACACATAATTAAGTGACCAATTATGTTACACGTGTTATAGGTATTAAATTATCATGGAATTAAAAGTGTAGATACCATAAGGTGTATTTATAATTTGATGAGGGGCAGAGTTATAAATACTTAATAGTTGGTTATTAAATCAACTATATAAATGAGTTATGGTCCCCCAAGAATTAGATAAACTTGTATATCTCTTTTTCCCATCTGAGAGTTGTGCCGCAAGAGAAAACCTAACTTCTTGGAAGATCAAACCCTCTGGAAAATCTTCATCAATGAATTCAGGTACGCTTCCGCATTCAGTCTATTTATCTTATTGTTTTTGATGACTTGATATGTAAAGATCTTGGGTTTATATTCATATCGAATATATTTTAATTTTGACACTTGAGACACTGAATTATTATTACATGGACCGACCCCATGGAAGTTCCAAAAACCTCTTGCTTTATAGTATTAATTTTTCTGATGGTGCAGACAGACAAACATGAACACAGACAGCAGTAGTGCACGAATGACAGATCTGAAGTTAGATTGACAGGGAAAGGACAATTATTACAGAGATCTCAACCTCATGCACTGTCCTTTTTTTTCTAAATATGTGGTCCATGTGCTCATAACGAAGGATATATAAGTTTTGTACGTATTTTAAGTTGTTATTTTATAAATATTCATATTTTAAATTGTTTATTCTTTTTTTAATAAATATTATAATAGGTTCCAGTTTCTTACATGTTGTAATACTCTTTTCGTTCCAAAAATAATGTCCCTTATTGATTTTTTGAAAGTTAAATTTTTAAACTTTGATTATAATTATATTAAATATTTTAAATAATTAAATTTTATAAATTATATATCTAAAATCTACTCGATTAAAAGTTTTTAAAATATATTTTTTTTATAACTTTATTAATAATAAATTTTAAATAATTAAGAGTTAAAATTAAAAAAAATTGACCCCAAAAAGTTAATAAGAGACAATATTTATAGGACAGAGAGAGTAATAATTTAACATCTTATTGCTTTTTTATGTTGTAATGTAGTTATATAATTATTATTTTGATTTTATGGACTTGTTTATTTTAATATTATTATAGATAATTATATCATGTTTAGTGAAAATATTCTTTTTGAAGTGTCTTAATTTTATGATCTTATGTTTAAGAGAATAAAATTTAGGCGTGATTAAGATTTAGGATTTATAATCTTTTTAACATATTAATTTAAAACATATAAGCTAACTTTTAAATCTTAAATTCGAACTATAAACCCTAAAATTTATACTATTAAACATTAAATTAGAATCCTAAACTTCAAAACAATGACATTTGTAAAAAAAATATTTGGTCCTCAGTATATGAAGTATTTTTCTAAATTTATTAAATTATTTTGAATTAAAATGATTAATAAAATATATAAGTTTTAAAGACCTAAAGTGTTATATTAGATCATATTAAATATTGTTTTAATTTTATTTACGAAGTAATCTATTTATAATAATATTTTACTTAAATGAGTTTTGTAATTGTATGGAAAGTGTGCGTTTAACGTTATTTTGCAATCCAGACATTGCAGCACAGACTGCACACCAGACGAACATAAAATATGGTGTTTTCCAGGCTGTCGGAACCCTAATGGTATCGGAGAATGTAACAAGTTGTAACTCGAACCAGGGTTTGGTTTGGTTTGGTTTGCTGCCTACTTGATTCGTTGGCTAGGAAAAATACGAAGTCTGGAATAACAGCATCAAACTCAGAGTGTTGAACCCACTGGCCATGTGAAAACCTATATGCTCGATATTGAGTACGCAAAAATCTTCTTTAAAAATCTCTTATCTCTTAATCGTGTATTTTTTATGTTTCTTATTAAAACAATCTTTCAGAATTTAATTTTAAATATTAACCCTAATTTTTATATCTTAAACTTTAAATTCTACGCATTAAAAATACACCCTACCCCTAATTGCCTAAACCCAACAACAATTCATAACCTTAAACTCTAAATCCTTTAATTTAAAGTAAAAGTATCAATGAAGGTACGGTTGAAAGGTATACGATTTACGTCCTTTTACTGTTGTCTTACATATTCTCTCCCGTCCGAATACCTTCTTCGAATGAGGGTTAGTAGATTTTTTTTATAATTACTATTATCTAATTCATTAAACGTCTAATAATAATTAAAATTTATAAAAATATAGTGATAGCCTTTTTAATCCAGTTTTCTGTATTTAGTTTCGTTTAAAAAATTTAATATCTCGTTGTTAAAGATGATTAGTAGATTTTATTAGGGTTTATTGATAAGTTCAGCAAATAATATATGAATCCAGAAAGAAATTTATGGGGTATATTTTAAGGGACAAAAATTATCTTCCCTTTTAGTACCTTTTAAAAAACTAAAAAATTAATTTTAAGTTAGAATTTTAAGCTCTAAACTCTAAAAAATATACCTATACTTTAAAAATATACTTTACTCCTAATTTTATAAATTATAATCTTAAACTTTAATCATAAACTCTAAACCTAATATATAAATACGAGACACAAATAGAGATGTTATTTCTATTTTTTGTTAATAGCTACAATAAAACAACACATAACCCACATATTGATTTCCCATGGAACAGAGACGGTTCAAAGATTTTGAAAATCCTATGTATTTATTAAATATAATTCTCAGAAGTAATTGTTCATAGTCCCACTAGTTTTGAAAACGTACTCTTAGAAGTAATTATCCTTAGTAGACTTTCTATACGATAATTCTTGTTACGATTGTTCAGAACTTCATTAGTTTTACAAAATAATAGAAATAAAAAAATCAACAAAATTTTATAATCAATTGTCACATTTAGAAAATAATTATAAAATTTTAACTCATTTTTAAGAGTAATTTTAAAATTATTATAATGAATTTTAAAATTAATATCATCTATGAATATAATTTATTAAAATTTTTAAAAAATAAAAGATTTATACAATTATTTTTATTGTGCCTGTTCAAAACTCACTGTATAGGAGGTTGACAAGGTGTCTCACTGTATAGCAGACATGGTTGGGACAAGATGAAGGCGACGTATCAAACAGCTAACCTTAGCCTTGGCCTTGGGGAATTAAAACCAGCTCAACCAAACAACATGGAAAACAAAAATGAAAAATAAAATATATAAAAATTAAAAGATTCGAAACATTAAAATTTTAACGTGATAGAATATAATTATAATGTTTTTTTTTTCATTATACGTGATAGTCTATAACTCGACCACATGCTCCACAAAAATTCTAAAAATACATATTAAGATTAAGAATTTTTGAATAATTTTACCTTCTTACAATTTTAAAAAAAAATCTTATTAAGAGTCTAAATATTTTAAAAATTTTAGTTAGACCAAAATTTAAAATATATATATATATAATAAACCCTTAATTTTTTTAAAAAAATATTAATTTAATCCTTTAAATATTTCAAAATTCGAAGCTGAACCCAACTCTCTGACATAAGGGTGGATGGTGGTGACGGTTAGAGGGACCCTCGCTTTCCTAGATTTTGAAGATTTTATATTTTAGGGTAAATTACATAAGTGATTTTTTTTATTATGTTTTAATTATTTTTTATATTTTTTTATTATTATAAGTATTGATTTTACGATTTAAAAATTATAATAATTTAAATTAATATCATTAAAAAATTAACGATCGATGATATGACAGATAATATAAATTGATATAGTTATAGATTAACCTTAATTAGTTGATAGATTATTAAAATTATATAGATTAATTTTTTAGAATTAAGATCAAAATAAAATATATGTAAAACTTGAAGGTTAATAATATAATTATATTAATTTATATTAATTGTCACATCATCAATAGTTAATTTTTAATGATAATGAATCAATTTATTATAACTTTTAAGTTATAAGACCAATTTATAATTATAACTTATAATATTTTAAGGACATAGAAAATAATTGGAGTATAATCAGGGGTTATGTAATTTACTTTATATTTTATCCTTAAATTTTAAAAATAATTTGGTCCTTCAAAATTTTTAAATTCTAATTAACTTTTTATTTCTTTAAATATTTTTAATTAAGCTTTTTAATAAATTTTTGAAAATTTCAGTTTAAATTTCTAAAACTTTCAAAAAAAAAATAGTCCCCTCAACTTATATACCAAGGCCCGCCCTTGATTTTAAAACTTACAAACTAAAAGATTAGTAGATAAATAATAAGAATAAAAATAAAAATGTTAAAAATTACTATAGAGGATAATAAAATAAATATAAAAATTCAGTTTTGTGAAGAAGAGAATTTCAGTTTTATAATAATTAAAAAATTCCAGAATAATTTATTTTGAGTTTTTTACTTTTACAATTTTCGGTAAAATAAATATATCTTGAGTTTTTTATGTTCGATTGATAGGATTCAAGATGTGTTGAAAAAATAATTAAAATACTGTTATTCTATAAGAAGACAACTTGATATAGAAATAATTATTAGTGCTTAAACTCGTAACTTTTAGGAACAACAACCTTTCCTTTGATCATTGACACTAGATGACTTGTGCTCGTTGTCTTTTTCTATTCCAACATTAATAATATAAATTTTAACTCTTCAATTTTAAATTTTAGTTAAAATTTTAAATTTTAACTATAAATATTAAACCCTAAAAATATATCATACACCTAATTTTTTTAACCTTAATCTTAAACTTTAATTTTAAACCATATACTTAATTTTCCAATATAAGGACATAAATAAGGCACCAAATTTCTATTCTCCTTGGAGGACCGTAACATAACGTTCATATGGAATAAAAGTTTTATGTCCCTAATTATATTTAATCTCATATCTCATCTTAAAAATCTTTTAAAATTTAAATTTAAATTATAATCTTAATTTTTATATCTTAAATCTTAAATCCTAAAAATATATTTTACCTTTAATTTTAAACTTTAAATTATTATTTTAAATAAAATATTAAAAATATAATAAAAAGACAAATAATTAACACCCGTAAACAGTAACATTAGCCTACCACTTCCTTAATGCATATGAAAATTGCAGGGAAATGTTTTTTAAGTACAAAAATACCCAAAGCCTTATATTTCTAAAGCATACATTTATTCAAATTTGAAACATGGGTATAATTTAGAGCAAAAATTTTCTTTTTTTTTTCCTCTTTTTATGTTTGCTTTATAAATATATTAAAAAATTAAATTTTAAACTCTAACATTTATTTTTTATATCATAAATCTTAAATTTTATATCCAAAAAAATACACCATAGTCTTAATCTTTTATACCCTAACCAAAATTTTTAAACTCTAAACTCTCTAATTTAAAGTAAAAGCATAAATGAAAGCAAGAAAAAAGGGTCGACGTATTGCACCCATGAATTTAGCTGAAGTTGCTGAACTGTAATCGCTCTAGGCCAAGGAGGCAAGACCCTACCTTCTTTATTTCTTGTTTCTTTATATCTTTGGGATGTATTTTTCTTTTTCCTTTTAAAAATAAATAAATAAATAATTCATGAAGAATCATATAAGCTCCCAGGTCTATACCACTGTATTACATGGTGATGTCCATCACTAAAAATTCTCTTTCTTTACCAACAAATAAGCCTCTTATCAGTCATGGAAAGAGAGATCAACATTGAGAATGATGCTCATCAGGACAAGCTTACCTCTGCTTCTGTTATCTCCGCCGCCGCTGCCGCTTCAAAATATAGGGTAAGTCATAAGGGGTCAAAGGAAGGAGGAGATAGGGAAAATGATAATGAGAAGAAGAAGAAGAAGAAGAAGAAGAAGAAGAAGAAGAAAAGGCTAAAGGCTAGTGTAGGTCATCTTCGTCGATCTGGCGATGGCAAGAAGCATCCGACATACCGTGGAGTACGGATGCGAAGCTGGGGGAAATGGGTGTCTGAAATCCGAGAACCGAGGAAGAAATCGAGAATATGGCTTGGAACATACCACACAGCTGAAATGGCTGCTCGAGCACACGATGTAGCTGCACTGGCCATCAAAGGCCGCTCGGCTTACCTTAATTTCCCGCAACTTGCAAAACAACTCCCAAGACCCATCAGTACGTCCCCGAAGGACATCCAAGCAGCCGCTTCGCTAGCGGCTGTTTGGACATCTCTAGAGACAAGGCAGTACAACATCGAAGCTGAAAATGAAGCTGAAGTTGGAGCAAGGCAAGAAGATCAAGTTCCTCTCTCGAGTTCACTGTCGATCGACGACGATGACACCTTGTTTGATCTGCCTGATCTCATCGTCGATGTTTCGGATCGAAGCGATGGATTCAGGTCTTATTGTTCAACATGGCAAATATGTGCAGTCGATGCTGGGTTCCGGGTGGAGGAGCCATTCTCCTGGGACTACTACTAGGAAGTCAAAAAATCGTAAAGTCGATATCAAAATTCTTCATCAATTCGCATAAAAACCCCTGTGCAACCCATCTCTTCTCGAATTTATAACGATTTAAATCGAAAAATCAGATTGTTTTCGGAGATAAAAGGGTTAATAAATCTCTACAGTAAAATATGTGCAGGGGAGACATTTAATAAATGGCGAGTTTCTTGTTTAATTTGTTGCTGTAATTCTCTGCTAACTTCTGTTTCTGCTATAATTCTTCAGCGCCATATTAACGTTAAACCTAATAGTCCCAATTAGCGGCGTAAACTAGTTGGGTAAAACTCGAGTAATACTTAATTCAACTCAATTCATTAAGTTTTTGAGTTGAATTCGAACTCAAATAATTTATAACGAGTCTAAAAAATCTAAACTCAACTCAGCTCGTTAAGAGCTCGAGTCGAGTTCGAGCTTTATTCGAGTTCAATTGAGTCAAGTGTTGACTGGTTTTGATCGTGTCAAAGCTTGTTAATTTTAAGGTATATGATGTTAATTTAGGGTTTAAAGGTTTAGGTTATTTGATTTAGAATTTAAGATTTAGAGTTTAGAGTTTAGACTTATGTTTAGAGTTTATATTTTAGGGTTTTAAGTTTAAGAATTTAAATTTTAAATTATAAAAATTAAGTATATTATATTTTCAAATAACCCACAGATTTTTCAAATCGAGTATCGAGTAGCTCAATTTGACTCGTTAGAAACTCGATCTGAGATCAATCGAATTTAATCAAGTCAAGTTTTATTTGAATCGAGTTCAAATAATCATTTTTAATTACTATTTAAGTTTTTGTACAACAGATTCACCCGAAGACTAACTAAAGTAATTAGCCTGCAAAACCCTAGCTAGTTATATGTTTGGTAGCATACTCCTAAGAATGAAATGAAATGATATTGTGAATGATTTTTCTTTGATGGAATTGTTGATACAGCAGTGATTACAGTGACGAAACTATACGGGGTAAGGAGGGATAATCGATTTTTATTCTTGAATTTTTAATTTTATATTTAATTTTTTAAAAAATTATTTTTTTAACAAGCTAGCAGTGATTACAGTAGTATCTCTTCTAGAATATAATCTCTTACTATTTGACATTTATCGCTCAATCACTCTGCTGACATCGTCGGTGCTCGAAGACCTCTAAAATAACAACTATTCCTTTAACCACTTGAACTAAAGGGCTCGTGTAAAAAAAATTTGGAGCCTTCGAGTGTCATCCAAGCGTTGCACTATTGCTTGGGCATGACGCACCCAACAAAAAAAATGGTTTTTTATATATATTTATTTTTTATTTTTAAATATTTATATTTTATTTTTAATCTTAAATTCTGATTTCGTCCCTACAATAAATGGGATGTAGAGAATGCATATCTTTGCTTTTTCTCTAAAACCCCCTTTCTTTTTTGTTTCCATGATTGTTGAACATGAGAGATTCCAAAGATGTGTGGACGGACATAAGGGAAGACACAGACGAGGTGGCAGCAAGATACAAATAAAGTCATTTCCCAATGACAAAACACATGCAAGAAAAAAATTATAAGTCTTAAAATAATATAAAATGAGATATAATTAAAACTGTTATAAAAATTAGGTAAAAATTCTAGTATTAATTTTTTTGGTATATATTAAAAAAATTTATACTTTTATAAAAATTTTGATATGTATCAAAATTATTATATTTTTAATAATTTTAAATTTTTTTAAGAAATTCAGTATATACTGAAATCCTTATATATTTTATTAAAAATTTAGTATATGAAAAATTCGAAAATAAAATTCTTACAACTTTTATAATAACTTCAATTTTATCTTATTTTAATATCATTTTTACTCGCTTCACCCTGAAACTTCCTAAAATTATTAGTATATAGTTTATACCGAAGATTTAATTTTTAAAATTAATATTTGATATTAACGTTTATATTTTTTAAAATATATAAAAAAACGAAAGATATAAAAACAAAAACTCGATCCTTCGTAAGTCTAACTAATGTAAGAGAAAACATGAAATACTCTATCCTTCTTTCGATTTATTTATTTACTAATATGCGACGTGATTATAAATAAATATTTAATTTTTTGAATTATTTAATAACACACAATATATACACATAATGCATGAATCCAAGTCACTCGAATGAATTATATTATTTTTTAATATTAAGAGCACTCCACATATATATTTATTTATTTATTTAAATATTGATTTAAGGATCAGATTACCCCTTAAAAAAATTACATATTTTTTTAATTATTTCTCTGTCCGATCATTTCTACTTCTAACAAGACTTGACAAAAAAAAATCTACGTGTGCAAATAATTAATTAATATAATTTCTGTATATTTTCCAAATTTGATTAATGATTGTTCATCAAGTGGAAGAAAGAAAGGAAACGAATCTCACATATATATTCTATATAATCAATGATATCAAAATCCATTATTTGAATAGTCTAAATCAAATATATTAATTTAAATAAGTTCGTTAAATTTAACTTGTTACTCGTTAAGTTTATTAAAATTTATTTTTTTATTAAAAATAAAATTTAATAATATTATACGAGGTTTAATATTAACATAAATTAATAAATTTAATCAAAAATATAAAAAGAGTGTATAAACCACTTTTAAAATTCGAATTTAAATTAATAATCTACAAATATACGAAATTAGCATATTAAAACTGACGTAATAATCTATAAATTAATAATTACTTTTTAAATTTATTTTTTAAATAAAATAATTTTAAAATAATTATTAAAAATATTTTAAAAAATTAATAAGTTGTTCATGAACTTATCAAATCATATCAACCTTAATCGAACATTTATTGAATTTTGATCGAATCATATTCGAACAACTCACAAGTTGTTCAATTCAAAACTTTTAAATATGACTCTTCTAACTCAATTTACTGTATTTAAAATATCATGATTTAAATCTTATTTTATTTTAAAATTTCAACACACAATACTATCAAAGCAATTGGCAATAGATAATGTTGCCTATTTTTTCTTGCAAGTTGGAAATAAAATTTCTTTTTAATTTCCCTAAACGGATTTGCTTATATGGGAAAGAAAATTAATTTATCATAATATCTATTGAGTATATGGGGACAAGCAAGGGAAAGAATATCTCTTTTTATGTTTTTTTTTTCATGTTTTAACGTTAAAAAATTAAATTTTAAGTTATAAATATTAAATTATAATATTAAATCTTAAAATGTAAGATTTATTCTTAAATTCCTAAATTTTAACCTTAAATCTAAATTTTAAATTTAATTTTGATAGTGTGGGATATAAATTGAGACAATAAAAAAAGTAAAGAATTTTTATTCACAAGCATGAAGATTCTTAGTTCTCTGTGGGCGCAAATTGTTTATTCTTTAATTGTGTCCCATTAGTGTTTTTATTTTATATTAGTGTCTTTAGGGTTTAAAATTATGAGTTGTAATTAAAGCTAAGAAATTAGGGATATGATATTATTTAAGGGGTAAAATTTAGGGTTTAGAAAATAAGAGTTAGGGTTTAAATTTATTTTTTAAAAAGTTTCTTAATAGCGCCATTTTGTCTTTCATTACCTGATTTTGATTTCCGAGTTTGGTATCAGCAAGAATATATGTGACATGAGGCTGTGGAGAATTAAAATTTTAGATTCCACAACAATTTTATGCAAGTCTTATTTAAATTTATTTTGATTTAATTCAAATATATTGAAATTTATTTTGATTATAGTTATTGTTCTTGTATTGTGAAGCCATAATTCAATATTTAATTAAAAATGGACTTATAAATACTAATAATTAAAAAGCACCACATATAAGCAAATATACACCATTTATGTTAGTGTTTTTACACATTTTTTTACTCCTTAAAACTAAACCCTTAAACACTAAATTCTAAACTAAATCCCTAACCAAAGCATAAAGATTTGCTTAATCTCTACATGACATGTATTAATGTTTTCCATAATAATATATGTCAATTATTAAATATTTTGGTGATTTTATTAGAGGAATCAAATCATGGGCGGAACAACCTTTTGACAAGGAGGTCAAATGACACCCCAAAATTTTTTGGCCTACTTTTCTTTATATATTCTATATATATAATTTTTGTAAAAAAATAAATAAATAACATCAATTTATAAATAATTGACACCCCTTAAATATAACTATAAAAAAATAACGCCCCTTGAATAATTTTCTAGCTCTGCACTTGCATCAAACACACAAATTATGCTCCATAAACTCAGATGTGAAGTTCATCAACTCTTTTTCTTTTTCTGCTATTTTTTGTGGAAACAGGAGGTTGCAGAAAATCTGAGACTAACCACATATGCAGTAGTTTATAATCAGAAGAGATGTTTCTGCTGGTTAGGCATTCACATGGAAACTCATTGAGCTATAGAGGTACAAGTTTGCTGCTCTAAAATAGTGTTTGAATCGAGCATTGTTTAACTCAATCGGAGACAATCATCTAAAATAGTGTTTGAATCGAGCACTGTTTAACTCGATCGGAGACATTCATACAATAATTCTGGTTCTCAAATCTCCATTAAAGAGACAAATCTGGTACTCCTGGTTGGTATTTAACCTTTTCGAGAAAGATGAAAGGGAGAACATGTGCATGTACTGAAAAGACACAGAACTATGTGTCTTTGGCAGCCAAATTGAAAAGAATCAGACAAATACTACATTTAAAAAAGGCTGTTTATTTCCACTGGATGCGTGCAAAGATATTACAATGGGTCAGCCTCTTTTTTTTTTTTTCTTTGCAAGAAAGCAAACAAAGAAGAGAAACTCAAGGAATCCTATGTTCTCCAGCGAATTGCGTACAAGAGAAGACATGAGACACAATTAAAGCCTGCAATGCTGCTTTAAGCGCAGAGTAATTAGCCTACAATGGGTCAACCAACATGCATGACTTGTTTTGTTCTGACAGTTCGGATGCTAACCATGGTGTATGGATGATTTGAGTATATTTAGGGTGTAAACGAGTCGAGTCGAGCTCGAGTAGTGTTAAACTTAATTCAACTCGTAAAGATTTTAAATCGAGTTCGAACTTGAGTATACTAAGCTCAAGTCAAGTGGTTAAGAAATCGAGCCAAGTTTGAGTTGACTGTTGACCGAGCTTTGACCGAGTCGACTCAAATATCTCGAGGTTTTCATTAAAAACTTAGTATTAAAATGCGCGAGGCGCTCCGAGGCGCAAAAGGTACATAGAGCCGAGGCGCAAGGCGAGAGGCGAAAGCGAGCGCATCTCGTAGACGAGGCGTCATTTTTACCTAAAAACTATAAATACATATATATAGTATATTTTGTACATAAATACATGATAATTGTATTACATATATAAAAAATATAATTGGTGTGAGTGCCTAGATTAACATGTAAACACATGAAAGGAAGGAAAAAAATGATAGTAAGCAAAAAAGTTTCTAACAGATACCCTTCTTCCCAAACATGTAAACACATAAAAGAAAAAAGAAAAATAAAATATGCAGTATGAACCATACCGGCGTGACAGTAGCAAAAGAATGACAGTAATCACTAAGCAGAAAAATGACAGTAATATAACAAAGAATATAAAACATAGCAAAAAAAACATGTTTCGTATAACAAAGAATATGATTCAAAAATAAATAACATGAGGTATGACAGTAACCCAAAAAAATCATAGCAAAAAAAACATGATTCAAATATAAATTCTTAGTAATATCTCTGATCTATCTACAATAACATGTTTCGAATATAAAACAAAAATCAAAGAGCAATATAACAAAGAATTTAATTATATTTCGAAAAAGAAATAGTCTATAAATAAATAAAAAATAAAAAATAAACTGAAAAAAATACTTATCGAGTTTGTACTCTGTAGAACTTCGATGGCGAGTGGCAACGGCGATGAGACCAAGGCTGTCCGGCGATTCAGGCCGGCGAGTGACGACAGTGATTGGCCGGTTCTCTTGAAGAAAGAAAATGGAAGAATGGACTGAACGGCAGAATAGAAAAGGGGATAGGGTCGAATGGGAATTTAGGGTTTTATTAAACATGTTTATTTTTTAAAAAAACCCACGTGTTTTAAAACAATACGCCTCACCCACGCGAGGCGTGTGATGCGCTCGCCTTTCGCCTCGCCTGAGGCGCTCAGAGGCGCTCGCCTCTTGGACTTCGCTTCGCCTTGGGTGAAAGAGGCGAATTTCCGGCCGCCTCTCGTCGCCTCACGCCTCAAGCGCTGGGAGGCGCGCTTTTTATAACTAAGATTAAAAACTTAAACCAAATTCAATCTCGAGTAAAGTGTAATCAAGTCAAATATTAAACGGGCCGAACTTGAAATTTGTCTTTTCTCATTTACAGCCCCATGTACTACAATATTTTGTGCTTCTTGTTGGGAGACAAGCACAAAGCGTTCTCTTCACTAAAATATTTTCCCTTCTCGAGGTACTTGAAACAAGTACTCGTGATGCAATTTTAATGCAAAACACATAATTCGAGAGAGAAAATCTCAGAAAACTTTGCAAAAAACGAAAGTAGAATTAAGGCCAAATTAACAACCTGTCTGCAGTCTGCACTCAGAGATAAGAATTGAGATTTCCTGGCTGTCCCTCTGCAGTCTGCATTCAAAGAGACTGGATACAAGCCATGCCCATCCTTCATAACACTATAAATGGATTAGCTAGCCATGAGAATCTCTATTAAGTGAAAATGTTATAAATGAAAGAGAAGAAATGAAAGATTATAACACTATAAATGGATTAGCTAGCCATGAGAATCTCTATTAAGTGAAAATGTTATAAATGAAAGAGAAGAAATGAAAGATTACAAGTGATAGGTGCACAGACATGGTTGTTTTATCGCTTAATAAACCTATATCCAAGTTAATGCAGACAACTCTACAATCAACGTACCTTGTTGCTCAAGAGCCTGCTGATGACTATTTTATTGATAGGAACTTATGATGACAGCATCACGTAAGACAACTGTGGTAAACAATAAAATTTAAATCTAAATAAACTACAAATCATAGCTTGAAGATTCCAGTAGCTCCAAACAGTTCAATATGGAGTCTAACATCATAAATACAATAAAATTATGTTAAACCTGTCATTTGGAAACAAACGAGCAAAATCTGGGAGGATTTGCATTGACCAAATAGGCAGGAACCCTTAATTCCTGTCATGATTCTTTTCTAACATCTCTTCAATATAATCATACATGAGAACCTGTGTCCATGCACGCATCAGGTGTTATGCCATGCACTCGAGATGCTGGCTGAATCTCGTGGATGAGCAGTTGTGATGAGAGCTCCAGTATCAGATATAAACAGGTTTAACATCATTAGCGCCAAAGCTTGCAGCACAAACTGGACACTTGCGGTGACAACTTCTAATGAGCTTTTGTACACAAGGGTTGCAGAAGAGGTGGTAGCATTTTGTAACAACCACCTGAAGACAGGCAAATAATCTCTAAGCAAATACAGGGAATGGAAGGAGAAAAAAAATATCAAACCAAGAGCATTGTTTGAAACACAAATGAACAATTACCTCTTTTGGTCTATCAAGACAGATGCTGCACTTCAGTATTTCTTTGTACTCTTTAAGTTCGTGTTGAAGCCTTTGTACAGTTGATGATCCTTCAATCTCAGCTATAAGACGCAACACCTTCCTTTGCACCACTTCCAATTCTTCCTCATTTCTTTTCTTGCTAAACCTGGTAGATGAATAAAGTGTAGAAAGACTAACATGAATTTACCCCATGTACTTGGAGCAAACTGAAACATAGAAATTAAATATACTCAGGCTTACCTTTGCCTCTCTAATTCTATCTGCAACTCCACCAATGCCGCTTGACTTCTCTCAATCTTAGATTGTGAGTCCTCCAGTGACTCCCTTGCTTGATGAGATGATCTTCTCACATCTGATAATCGTTTTTGTGTATTTTCCAATGAAACTGAGTTTTGCGATCTTTCTTCTGCAAGTTTCTGAACCTGATCACAGCAGAACCTCAGCTGCAAAAGGAATTGCTCCAGAGTCAAAAAATCATAGTATTTTAGAAGATTATTCAACATAAAACAAGTCGATGCATACCAGATCCTCAATTCTTGCAGCTTTCATTTCATAAAAATCAAGGGATGCACTGGCTACCTGTATCTCCTTTTCCATGGTATGTTTCTCAAATAGTAGTGTATCTTGCAGCTGCTTTGACCTCACACCTTCCAGAAAAAGCTGAAAGAAGACCATAGAAGTAACAAGATCAAGTTCTACGAATAAAATACAACTCTACAGAAGAAAATGGATGTTCTACAAGTCCTCCACAAGCTCTATACTGGAACTACAGATTAACAGATCTTCCATATTTGTTGTGCAATAATAAATGAAAATACGGGAAGAACTGTTCACTTCTAATACATGCTGGTTAGTGAATAATAGTGATTAGTGGACATCTTGAGGTTTAAATAAAAGTTAACATGATTAAACAAAAGCAATCATACCCAATCACTGTAAAGGCCATCATATTTTTTAAAAATGTCAAGAGATCCCCTCAATTTATGGTAGTAAGCAGCAGAAAAAGAGACAAGGTAACAGGATTCTAATACATTTTCAGTGAAAAAATATCAAAACAAAATAATTTGATTACCTTGACGTTATAGTCATCCCTCTCTGTGATTTGCTGCAATAGCTGCTGGTTTAGTGTCTGCATTTCATCATATGCCCGTCCAATTGACTGAGGAGAAAATCAAAATACCAAGAGTTGAGAGAACATCTATAAATGGAAGAGCCAAGACAAAACAAGAAGAAACATACCTCTATTTCAGATAAGTAAGCCTCATTTTCTTCATTTTTGGATTTCAAGACATCAGAAAGCCTAGCCTTATCCCTGAAATAGCAATATACTCAACATTTTTCAAACCCTTCTCATAATCCCATTGTTTGCTAGATAAAAGTTAGATGAGAATATAAATAAAGCAACAAACTACATTAAAACCAGGTATACTACTTTCAGTACATTTACATCTGGATACTGAGAATTTCTTAAAAAGATAATTGATTACCTCTTAGAAACCTCCAGTTTCTGTCGCAACTCAGCAATTTCAGCTTCTGAAGCAGCTAACCTTTGCTGGGATATAGCTTCAGCTTTATTGGCTGTCTTAACACGTAATTCCAAATTTTGCTCATCGAGACAAGACTTCAAACTATGAACATGAGCCCATCCCTTGTATTCTGAATCTATAGCTTCCAAAACATCTCTGTAGTCATGGAAAAAAATTATAACCATATGGAACTGCACCTCAAGAATAGAACCATATCAACGGCTGCAAGATCAGGGCTGTTGGTTTGATTTAAACACCCAGGGTCACATCAAATAATTGTTTGAATAAATTTTCAAATTCTCAATGTCAATAATCAAAGCCTAATCTCCAAACATATATAAGCGTCATAAGCCCTAGTTCTAAGACCATGGGAAAATAAAGCCCAACTAACCCGTCCCAAACAAACAATAACAAAATAAACAAAACAAGTTCATTAATACATTAAATGCTACTTCCTAATTTACATCTAGAATAGACATACTTCACACTTGGAAGGAAGTTCATCATCCACAATGTAACCAGCCGAAGCATATCATAATCAATATAACATAAAATATCCAACATCCTCCACACTTGCAGACAACAATTTCCAGTAAACATAAAACTAAAACACAGAAGAAAAATATGTTTATTCTAACTACAAGCAGCAGTTAAGGGGATAAGCTTGTGAAAGAAATTTGACAAAACATTGCTCTGGTATTTAGGAAACTCTAGGAAAGAAAATCAACTTCAATTAAAATTACGCACAAAATCACTGCAATTTATAAGAAAGCATCATTTACAAATAACCTAACCTTGAATCAGTAAATTCATGTCTATACATATCCCATATCAACTTCAACTCCACGTCACTATCGTGCAAATCCTGCACCTGTAGTCAAGACTAGATTTTACAGGTGATAGGAGGCATATTTTCCCATAACTTGAATAAGCATCAATTCCCCATCAAAGCTTTCTTGAACACAAATTTAATAAAAAAACATAGTAATATTAACCGACCATACCATAGCTTGCAACTTGTTTATTTCAGTAACTTGCTCAGCGGATCTGACAGATAAGTTTTCACACTCTTTCCCCTGTTCAGAAATAATTATTTAAAAGTTCTTTACAGAGCCACATAAAGGAATAAAAAAGGAAGGACCTTTGTGTCCTTAAAGCAAAACCAGGAATAACCAAACAACTTATAGAAGAGCTAACCTTCCTATCTAGAATAGTGGAAAGGGATTGCACATCAGCGCGGAGAGAATGAATATCCACAGCAACCTCTTTGTATTTACCTAACTGACTCTGCATTGAACTCATTTCATCGGGAAAGGAAGAAAGCAAGCTCTTAAACTCTGCAATTATTTCCTTCCTTCCTGGAGCGTAAATGCATTTTTAAGCAGATTTCAGCAAAAGGGTAGAAGATTAAAAACAGAAGATGGTTCAGAATCAGAGCAAGGATCATTTATCTTCCTACCTGGTTCTCTAGATGCCTCTTCCAGCTTAGCTTCAATTCTCTTTCTTTCATCAATTTTTCGTCGTATCTCTGACCTCGTATTAGAAGCTCTAGCATCAGAAAGTGCCAATGATCTCTGAATTACGTCAGCTATATCATTTTTTATAACCAACTCCTTTTCTCTCCAAGTCAGATTATCTTTCTCAACCTAAAATTTTTAGGAGGGAAGTTACTGTCAGCATGGGAATTGGACACCCTCAATAAAACTGACAAAGGGAATAAATGAAACTACCAACCAGACCAGTAACAACCTGTAGTTTCTCATATAGATCCCGATATCGGGAAACTTCTGATTTTGACTTTTCTAGTTGATCTTTGACCAGAAGGTATGCTTGGGAAGAGGAAATACATTTTATGCTCTTCGATTTGTTCTGTCAAGCAAAAATACTCATTCAATTTTATTACTGAATAATAGAACTGTGTGCTCAGAAATGAAGAGAAAAAATAAATAAAGCAAACCTGCAAATCAGATAGCTGCTGTAATATTTTTATTCTTTCCTCATGAAGACCTTTTAGTTCTGTTAGTCGAGTAGATGATTGTTCCTGTCAATGCTCCAATTAAATTATCCTGATTAACTTTAAGTTCCAGCAAGTGAAAGGAATTGGGAATTACCAACAGCGTTTTGAAAGCAAACTCCATTTCTTGCAGATCTCTATGCTTATCTTTGACCTCACCAGCAACATGCTTACCGCTAAGGTTTAAAACAGGAAAGAATGCCCCTTTTGTTGCATCTCTTTCTGCTTTAAGAGTTGCCAATTGGCAATTACTATCCTGCAGTTCTGCAACTGCACTTTCTAATTCAACTGCAAAACATAAAGCAAAATATGAGTTAAACTTGTAGATACTTCAATGACATTTGGTACCTTATAGTTTGTTAAGGTGCAAGAATGGTGTGGATTGCATAAATTTAAATAATTACATTGCAGGCAACTGTACTGAATACTGATTTTCTTCAATGCCACCACATAAATGCAAGATTAGCGCATGTCATATATGTTTATAACATATCTATACAAGATATATTTGTTTAGGAGGAGACTGAGAATGTCGCATCAAGGCAACCAATTAATGGCACAATGGCTTAATAAACAGACTAATTTGGACCATGTAGAGAAAGTTACCTTTTAGACATTTAAGCTCGGCTTTATTTTTAGCATCAATATCTCTATGGCTCTGCAATTCCCTTGTCAAAGATCTGTGTTTCAAATGAATGTCACCAATTGCCACCCTCAAATTCTTAACTTCTGATTCTAGGTCACTAAATGCCTTCTGTCTGCATGAACCTAGAATAAAGAGACATTAATACAGTGAACAGATTTTTAACTCCGGGAATGATATTTTTTTAATAAAAAGGGCATTACAGTTCACAATTTACTTTTTCCACTAAACACATACCATCACTAGGAAAATCCTTTTGAACTACAGCACATAATCCATCCTTCAGGCACCATAGATCATTAATGGAAACCACTATATTGGGTAAAATGTTCCCAGTCTTTTCAGAGGCAGTCTGTTCTCTATCTTCTTTCATTTGCGCTGGGCAATTATTGGAAGAGGAACTTTCAATTGCACCTGTCTCCATAAGTCTGCCAAGAAAAGCATCCTCAGTAGGAGATAAGACCCCATCTACATAATAATGCAATAGCCTTCTCAGCAAGTATATATACAAAACAATAAAGCAAAGATTGACAACAGAAGAATTATAAAGCTCCTGTAAATAAGAATTGTAAAGCTTAACTTGAACGTGTAAATTATAACAAGAAAGCATAATCCTTGGAAATATCTTCACAGTTCAATAGAGAGGACTACGACAAAAATAAAAGAAAGCAAAGCATGGAAGAAAAATCTCACACGCTGTTTTAGGTGCACGTTCAGCATCTTGTCTGCCATATTCTTTTATGTGGATGGCACGAGATTCCAAATCTGTGATCAGCTATTGCAAAAGGACAATGTCAATTTGCCATCAAGCAATTTATATAAAGCAAAAGGCTAAAACATATAAATACAATTATCGTCTTTTCTAGTAAGCAAAAAATGCACAAACTTGGTAACAGTTTGAACAGGGTCTTACCACTTCCCAAGATTTGTTCACAACCTTCAGCGTAGAATCATAAGCCTTTTGTTTGTTCCTCTGTTGAATGAACTTGTTCTCAAAAGCAGAATACTCAACTTTCTGAGATTCTAACTTTTGCAGCAGCTTTTGATTCTGAAATTGCAAAACTCGAGTATCAAGCTGCATCAGACAAATAAAAGGAGGTTGGATTAGAAGAAAGTTTAAACATATATACGAGCTATAAAAGAAAACATTCCAACTTGTGGCTTGAGGTATCTGATTCTAAGAGATGTCTCACCAATAACCAATCACCCATAAATCTAATGAAGTTGAACTTCCAAATCTCCATAGACAATTATCCTACCCAAACCACAAGCAAACAGCATCAAAACCATGATCACCTAAAATAATCTAAAACTCCTCAAAATTTAAAAGATCAAAGCACAGTCATAATAACATTTATAAGCATTACGTCAAAGCCATATACAGACATGCATCCATTTGATCACATAAACGAGCACGTATAATATACTGATATATCAATGTCGAATTCGATACTCAAGGAAAATCGTCAGAAATAAGTAAATTTTGACTTTTAAAATTGAAATTTAAGAGAATACCAAGTATCAGGACAAGCACAAACATATCAACAAAAATGATGAACATCCATACCTTTTTCTCCTCAGAATCTGGTAAGAATGGTTGCTTCTTTGCGGCAACAGCAGTGGGAGACATGGAGCCAAAGTGACGCCTTTTTCGGCCAGCCTCAGCACTGCTCCCCATTGAAACCCACCCTCACTCACACAAACCCTAGAAACCCGCCCTTATTTACTTAAGGCCATACGTTGTATCCCCTTCAAATAAACCTTAATCTTAACCTGATTGATTTTTTCAAAAAAGAAAACTATGTTCGTATAACAAAACCCTAGCTAATTAATCCGTTCAAAACCCTAATTCATCTCGAATCAAAAGCCATAACCGATTAGTGTTTCTATCTTTTCCCTGATTTTGGCTCACCGAAAACATAAACTTATCAAAAGTATAACTGGAAACAAAATAAATAGAATATTCCACTTTCTAATCATAACAACAGTTGGAAGCTTCCGTTTCTTTCGCCCTTTTATCTGTCTGAAAACACAGTAGAAGGAGAGAGCTCGAGTGGGGAAATTGAAAATTAAATGAATAGAACAGTTGGGCGATTGAAAAATAATAGGAATTTGATATTTCAAGAATGTTAAAAAGGGGTACTTTTGGGAATTGAAGGGATTGATAAAAAGTCCGTTAAATTTAATGAATTGCTTTAATTAAATTTTATTTATTTATTCAATTAATTTATTTGATGTATATAATTAATTTAATTTGATTATCATTTTTAAGAAAAAATATTAAATAAAAATATTAAATTATTAAATATTTATTTTGAGATGTACATATTTATTGGTTGAACGACGAATGAAAACATAAATCATGTAATAATTTTTTCATTTTTAGACATCCAAATTGAATAGTTATGTTTATATTTGATTAATATGATCTTAATATGAAATTAAATATAAAATAATCTCATTTAATTATTTTTATATTTAATTTAATAATTATTATTTTTATGTAAAAAATATTAAAAATCATAGAACATCCTTATCAATAAGAGTAAATTTAAGTGGTAAGCAGCTTGATTTCGCTTAAATAAATCTTGGATTTGAGACATCATGTACACTGAAAATATCTGTTAAGAGATTTATCCACCAAAATTAGATATGCGGATCAATCAGAACGAAATTCTAAAAACATAGGAACAGATAAATCTTATTCATCAAATATTAGACTTTAATATAAACACGGAGATCGTAAGGCCAAACAATACTAAAAGCGTACATTAACCAAATAATTAACCTATTACAACCAGCGTGGCAACGAGATGAGCTGCTTTAAGTCATTCATATCTCATTGAGTGTTCATGTGTTTTTCTCTGCCCAACTGGCAACTTCCACGAGCAATGTCAAAAGAACTTCACACACTTGGGATGTATCTGCTTAAACCATCCAGGCATGATAGAAAGTTCCATTTTAGTCGCACCACAACAGATCTCGGGACTTCCGCATCCAGTCACTCCATTCCTTTTACCTGATCTACAGCACCGAGGGAAGATGGAATACAAATTATTAAAACATAATGCAACTAGATTTCACCAGAAAGTAGGCTCATTTTGGACACAAATTCATACATCGATTAAGGGGTAACAATCACCAAACTACCCAATGAACCGGCTGAGGCTGAGCATCAAGTTGCAAATATATTAACTAAGCCTTTACGAGAGCGCAAGTTTGAAGAGTTCAGGACACGTCTGTGTCGTAAGAAGCAGGGGAAATGTTAAACCCAACGAATCCTAATTCTAATCCATTTTTCAGATATTATTTTCTTTCTTTCACTTTCAACTGCATCTTCACCGTACAGTTTCCGACCACCAAGCCACTGCTCTAACACTGAAGATTAAAGACGATAAGTGCAATGAATTATATCTATGTTGCTTCCAATGATGTAAACATGACATCATTCTAAGATTCTATGTATATTTCTTAATTTTTTGGCATAACCAACCATTGAAACTAGTTAAATGCTTCTCTCTGTTCTGTGGGGAGCTCCAGATTTGGCTCGGATTCACTGAGGGGTGCAAAGTACTGATCCACCATATCGTCCGACACCTTTTCCAAGCTCGGAGGTTCCCACTACATCCCCAAAGATAATAAAATTCAAAAATCAGTTCTGGTAACAGGTTACAGAAATCATTAGGCGACTGAAATGTAAAAAGATTGATACCTCTGGAGCAAAGTCCTTGTCCACCACTCGTGCTCTAACACCCTAAATAAAAATAGAAGAATAGATTTGATGAAGCCCATGAAATTTTTATTCATTAACTGGGAAGGGCAAAAACTAAAAGGTTTTATACCTCACAGAAGTCATTAAAAATTTGCTTAGATATCCCTTGAAGAGACATTCGATACTCTCGAACCAAGCACTGATCAAGGGTTTGAAATCTGCCTTCTCGTATCTGAATCATTATAATGACACCATCAACAATGCTTGAATTCCATTCAAAGGGAGAAACAGAGATGGTGGTTACGAAGACTCACCGATCTCAAAGACACCTTTAAGCTCAATGGTGAGGCTTGTTTAAGCTTCTTTAATGTGGAATTGCACCACACGTCATTTGTTGCGGATGCCTCACATTCCTTAAAATAGTAACATTTAGACAGTCACACCAGTAAATCATTCAAGAAAGTTTACTGCACAGTAAGTTTGATAAATATCTTTTGTTACTAAATTTTCCAGTATATTTAAAGGGAACTAGAAGTGGTAAATGATCATCTATTGCAAATTTTGTTGTAGTGAAACTGTGAAATCTTCTAAGACAGACTGATAACACACATTTTCCTTACGATTTTGCATTAAAATGATGCCTTCTTGCCTTTGTTCTTTTTCTAAATGCTTTGATGAAACAACTTCAGCTTTCTAATTAATATAGCAAGTGAATATCAAAAATCAAAAAACAGCTGTATGGTCTGAAAAGAGGAAAAAAAACAAAAGAAAATGCTTACCACAGCATCAATAATTTCCTCAACGGTGTCATGGCCAAAACATTTATCAAGCACTTCAATCCTACATATGTAATACGCAACATGAGATGATGATGATGATGATGATAATAATAATAATAATAATATAAAGACTTGAGAGCACTGAATTGCTAACAATTGCAACCAGTAACAGAAACATGGTCTCCTATTTGAGAAAACAAACCTGTGAAGCGCACTGATCTTTTCAGGATAGGTTACATCACTATATTTCTCCAAAGTCGATTCAATAACCGAAGGATCATCAGTGACCAAATTTCCAAGCTCTTCTTCAATCAGTGGAAGCTTCTGTTATAGGAACAAGATACACCAATCTTACATAAGCAGGAAAGATCAATAAATTATAAGGAAAAAGAGATACTCAAGCTTTTCATCAGTACTGACCTCAGTGTGTGAGAAGTGTGTTGCAATCCCGCAAGAGATCATTTCAGCTCCACTGAGTTTTTCTCCTGTCAGACCCAAGTACTCTCCTGCATCATGTTTGTTTAAGGTATTAGTATGTATATGTAAATAAAATGAAGCCTGATAAACATGCTAGAGAAATATTCTAATAATATTAAGTGTCAAAATAGAAAAATAACAACTTGGAAGGTAGATCATTCTAGTTTTTTAGCATAAAACAATTAATGCATGATTAAATGTATACGTTACTGGTCCATGAAATCAGTAATGAAGTGGAATACTCATAAAGGGAATGTACTGTAAAGGCCTACCCAAGTGTCCAGGTAGACGAGAGAGGTGAAAGGATGCTCCTGCATCAGGATGGAAGCCAATCTGAGTTTCAGGGGTAGCAAAAACCTGTGAAACTTTGTGGTTTAAGTTACTTGAATTTCCTAATAGCAAATTTATTTATGAATAGAGAAATGAATATGCAAAATTATTACTTGAGTTCTAAAAGAGTCCCTTAAACAAGATGATTACAAGAACAAATATATAACCAGCACTATATTATTCACTGTCAAAAGAGCAGCAGAAAGTATATCACTTCAACATACAGTTCTACCGGTCGCAAGCCGAAATGTCCCAGGTATTGAAATTCCAGCTCCACCACCCATAGTAATTCCATTTAAAATAGCCACCTAGAAACAAATCTTAACTTTATGTCACCACCAAAAAAGGAAAAACCAATATGCATATCGCTACCATCAGTTCTCCAGAACACCATAACAAGAAAACATAGCTTCAATAAAACTTCAAAAAGAATAAATCACCAACAACAAGTAACAATAATATATCGAAGGAACAGAAACTGAACACTTACATGCGGCTTCAAATATGTACCGAGATGGTATATAAAGCTATACAATGTCCTAAAAAAATCCTTACACTCTTCTATCCTCCCTGCAGTAAGACAATTTAAAAGGTAAATAACAAGGAATAAATTAAAAGGTACATACTTCACATATTAAAAAAATACATTTAGCATACATTTTATTCATCTAGGTTTTACCTTCATTTATCAAATGATAAAGAGCAACAATATCCCCACCTGCACAAAATGCCCTTCCACTGCCCTTTAATTAGCAGGGGAAAAAAACAAATTGTCATCTGTCACGTAACATTTTACACTATTATTATAGAAATTAATATATATATATATAATTCAAATTACCTTCATGGTCACAAATCCAACACTGGGATCATCTTCCCAAGATGCGTACAATTCATGCAACCTAGCACCCTGCAATTGGAAGCAAGTTCCCTCTAATTGTTAATCCAATAGACAGAATACAGACATTAAACCCTAGATAACGCAACAGAAAATCCGAAACGCAATTGAAATGCAAAGAAGAACTTTACTATATTCGTATTGAGAGCATTGAGAGCAGAAGGTCTGTTGAGAATCGCTATTCGAGAGCTAGCTTTACCTTCAACCAGCACCTTCAACATTACAATTTACATATACATAAATAAGTGCATATATCATCGATGCCTAAAAATTGATCGAAACCAAGGTTTCAAGAGAGAAAAGTGAACTGACTTGATCTTGAAGATCATCGGCAGAGTAATTGATCGGAAGCGAGGAGAGGTTTCTCGTGCACCGGAATAGACTGTCGCGGCGGCGACTTGTTACCAAACGCTTCAAACTCTGCATTTCGGAATTTTGCACAAAGCCTTAGCTCAAGCATTCAGCAACTGGGGAGATGATGAGCCAAAGTGCCGTGCAGCTACCATTCTCCAGCACAAGGATTTGTCTGTTCCAGACTGGGTTTTCAACTTTGGACTTCTCAAAACAGTCTAACAGCGTTTAAGGCCCATTGAAATGGTATTTTTGGTAAAATAACTATTTAGTCACCCAATTTTTAGTTTCTGTTTTAGTCATCCAATTATACAAATTTTAAATTTGATCACAAAACTTAATTTTTGTTCTTTTAAGTCGCTTAACCGTTAATTCTTTGACATGGTTGAAATGTATGGGAAAAACTAAATTTTTTGGGTCTGTTCATTGTGTTTGAGGGTGTAGACAGCTTTTCCTGTTGATCGATATATTCTGGGTTTAAGGGTGTCTCTCCTTTCTATATTTTCTCAATATGTTTTTTTTCTTCCGTTGAAGCTTTCAAGGAGAGTGTTTATGTCCTCTATTTTTGCTTCTCGACTTATTTTTTAATCCGTTAGAATGGTTACAGTAGTATCTATTTTAGAGTAAACTCTCAACCATTATGTTATTGATCGATCAATCATTATGTTGTATTACTGATACACGAACTCATTACCTTTAAGAACAAGAATTATTCCTTAAGTCTTAACCATTGAAGTAAGATGATTCATGCCTTCCCGATTTATGTTGCTTCTTTGTTTGTATGATCGTTTTGTTTATGGTTTAATAAAGTTCATATTTCTGTTAGAAAAAAAATAAAAGGACAAAACTCACGATAAATAAATAGTAAATCTTTAAATTTCGACCAAACTTAATACGTTATTGACTATAAACTGCATTTAGTTCCATTATATATATTTTTTAATAAAAAATATCACTTCACGTTTTGTTAAAAAACTTAAATAATAAAAAAGAGTACGTTCGATAATAAAATAAAAAACAACGAGAATCAACTAAAGAAAAAAAAATAAAAACTAATTAAGACATAACATGTGGCCTGGTGTGAACAATGCGACAAAAACAATAATAATAAAGATCAACCTCATCTCATAAGAAAAAGGGTTAAACCTGACCAGGAACTCTCTGGTAGCTTAGATATATTATCTGTGATTGTATTCTCTTCATACGAAATCTAATGAAAATCTAACGATCAAACGAGGAAATGATATAAAACAATGAATCAAACGAGTTACAGGTAGCTCGTCACGACATCAAGATCCATTATATAATTATGTTATCGTAAAAAGTTATTATAATAAAAAAAAATTAATTAAATATGCTTTTTTTTCACTTGACTTTGGTCTTATGCAACAATTTGGTGCTAAGATTTTTTGTTCAATTAGGTATTTGAATTTGACCCATGTTCAAATTGATTCAAATAGTACATTTAGACTAGATCCAAAAGTAAAATTTATATACAAATTTGAAACAAAAAGTCATATTCATATACTTAATTGTGATAACAAAAAATGTAGGTACCAACTTGAACATTAAATTCAAACTCATGTATTTAATAAGACTAAATAAGAAAAGTTATGTAATATCACATTTAATTATTAATATTTATATATTTAATAAATTTGGTCATAATTCAATAAAATCAATAAATTTAGCACTCATTATTAACACATTCTACCAATTTAGTCATACTTTTAATTAGAAATAATTCAATATTTTTCATTAGAAACATTTTAATATTATTTAATGAATATTTTTTTAATATTTTTTTAATTTTTTGAATGATGATTAAACATAGAAGACCAAATTTATTGATTTTCCTAATTATGACTAAACTGATTAAATGTATAAATATGATAGAATATTCATAATTGTGAAGTCACTCGATAAACAAATCAATAAATATTTATAATAAAATTTAAAATTTAATAATCATTCTATAATATATAAAAAATAAACATCAAAATTTAATTATAATTTAATAATCATTCTATAATATATAAAAAATAAATATCAAAATTTATAGATAAGTTCAAATAAACTATCATTGTACGAGCCATCTTGCCTCATGGTTAAAGTATTCGTGGACAGTTTTTTAATCCCGGACAGGGCAACACTATTATGGGAACTGAGGGCTTAAAGCATGATTTCAGAGTGCTAGTTAACAGTCACTAGAATTTTTACATAGTTCTGTTCATGATTCTTGTCCATGAATTATGAATTCTTGCCCTTGCTGTCATTCAGATCAAGTAAAACTGGACCTTGAAGCTCAGAAACTTCAAAGCTATGTGACAGAGAAATCCTTTTTATGTCTGAAGAGGGTGTCCTCACCGACAAGATTAGTCCTGGTTTGCTTAGATAAACCATGGTGAGTAAAATTGAGTACATATCAGTCTATCTCTATCATAATTTGTAGTAACAAATGCAGTAGCTTTGCTCATAGATTTCTTCAATTATTGTCTTCTCTCTATTTATGACAACTGCTTAGGTACAGCTCACTGCCCACATGTTGGAATGGAAATGAATGTAAGAAGTTAATGTTACAAAGAAAAGTGATGGCAGTTGTTCTGAAATCAAACAATGACACTGATGATCCAAGCAATTACAAGACAAATAAATGTTGGGAATTTC
The DNA here is from genome assembly GCA_035048815.1 of Abelmoschus esculentus. Lineage (NCBI taxonomy): Eukaryota > Viridiplantae > Streptophyta > Magnoliopsida > Malvales > Malvaceae > Abelmoschus > Abelmoschus esculentus. The sequence continues at coordinate 15,257,014 of JAUCBN010000032.1, read as the reverse complement.
AGTTCAGATTACGTGTGTTCCCTCCAAGGTATTCCATAATTCCGAACACTCTTCTTCTTCCTCCTCCTCGGTTTTGTTCTTCACAGACAACATTCTTGATGCCGAGCTTGAAGCTTGCATCAGATTTAATGTTAACTCGGCACCAGTTCCCTGGAACTTGTCCCAACATTGAGGTAATAAGGAAGGCTGCTGAACCGTGATAGAACCGGACCCAAGATGGGACTGTCCTAGATCTCCCGTCTCATGGTGGTTTAGGTTGCAGTCTCGATCAAGTACGAGTTGTCGAGCGAGGACGGCAGCACGATTTTCAGCTATCAGCTCGCGTAACGCGGCACTAGATCTCGAAGAGAGATCAGACGGGGAGATCCAAGAATCAGGTGTAGATGACAGAAGAGAGAGAGCACGTCCATTCGCCGACGATAGGCGGTATGGAAATCTCCCGGTCATCAATTTGTTTTCTGTATTGAGAACATACTTTGTCACATGAGTTCATAAATCACATAATCAACGGTTCGAGTCGCACGAATTAACTCATACGAATTAACCCGAGTCACCTAAGATGAATAACACCAAATTTTGCCACTATAACTAAGAAAGAAAGCAAAAGAAAGTTTGGGTATTGAAGAGGGAGCATTTAAACAAGTAACAATTAATGGCTTGAGCCAATTTTGAACTGAATATCAGCACAGTATTTAACCAGACCAGCCTTGTTCAAACTACAGGGATTCAACTGTGACCAGCTCAGCAGGTAGAAATCTTATCCAGCTTAAAAGGAAATCAATGGCAGAAAAAGACCAAATCCAAAAAGAAAAACCTAAAGGAGAAGAAGATTCATAAATCATAACAAAATGCACTTTCCAACTAGTGGGTTTTTCTCATGAGAGTACCTTGAGCAGATCTCCTGGAAGAAGAATCCTGAGAGGTTTTTCTCCTACGCTGGTTGTGGCCTGCCAATCTCCTTCTGCAACTCCTCTTCGAGTCGTCAAATTCTGACACCACATGAAACCTATGTCCATTGCCCAATATATACACACCTCTTTATAAAGACCATATATTTCTTACTAGTCTCAGATCATCACCCAAAGTATAGTATATAATATTTTTAAAAAGAACCCTAAAAATGAAGCTTAGATAAAATGGGAATTAAGGCTAAAGATGAATGGAGAAATAAAAAGGGTCACCTGCTACACTGTTGACAAAATCGTTGCTCTAACCCTAGCACCACTACCTTGGGTGCCTTGGAGTGCATCTCACAAACTTTATGCCTCCGGTGATATTCTTTAGCATTCACCAGCACAACTTCGCAACCTTCGACTTGACACCGTGGCACCGTCGCCGGGGTCCCCATGACAGCTATAGATGACGAAGAAGGCTCAACTTCACCACTTAAGCCACAGTCACCAATATTATTGTAGTAGGGTTTACTTTTCTTCCCTATGGAGAACCCACCACCGACAAGGTGCCGCTCCGTCAGAGATATGGAATCCTCGAAGTAGTGCCTCTTGCCAAGCTTCAAGCAAACAAGATGAGGGTCAGGGTGCATACGAGACCCGTCGCCGGTGTAAATCGAGTGTCCCGGGTTCAAGTGATGGGCGAGAGTAGCATTGACATGGTGAGGTAGGAACATCAATGATGGGGCAGTGTTATTCAACTCAGGAAGTATGGAGGAGGGTGATGATGACACAGTCTCCGCCCTGTCGGCGGCGGCGGCGCTGCTAGTACTAGTAGCAGCAGCGTAGAAATTGAAGGCGTTTATATTATCGTTCCCTCCCCATCCAAATCTCGTACTTGTAGCAGTACTAGTAGTAGGATTAAGCTCCCGTATTTCCCAGGCGAGATTAATGTTGCTATTACCAGTTTGACCTTGGCTCCCGGGGAACATATTCCCGCCATTTTCCATAATCCCTGTCCTTGCGTTTGCAGCTAGAAGCACTGTCCTCTCCTGTGTATGAATATATATGTATGATTCAGAAGTAACTGTCAATAGCTTTGGTTTCTTTTTTCTTACCTTTGCCGGTTTATCGTAGGCAGCGAGGTCTGTAGCATCGTCTGCTTGTCTCACTGAAAAGAAGAAATTCTAGTTTATTCTTTTAAGGTCTTTTAGTTTCCATGGAAGGAGAAATATAAATAGAAAGTGTTCGGTTTATTGGTTATCGTATTGCACACTAAAGTGGAATGGTGGTGGAGATGAGTGATGGAGCTTGAGAAAGAGAAAAGGCTGCAAGTTGCAGAGTTTTACAGAGGGGGAAATTGCTGAAACGGCAATAAGTGAGACAGAGAGAGAAATGGTTGATGAGACTTCCAAGGATCAGATTTTTAATTTATTTTTAGTTTAGGGTTTAAGGTTTAAGATTTAGGTTTGAAGCGTAACATTTAAAGTTTAATGCTAAAGGTTATAATTAGAGTTTAAAGTTTTAAAGGTAGAATATATTTTTTAGGTATAAAATTTAGGGTTTATGATATAAACAGTGAGGGTTCTGGATAGTGCAATAGGAGAGATCGCACAGGATCCTTAGAAAAGAGGACCAAAATTTTGATAAATCATATTCATTACATGATGTTAATCTTGAAATTTATTGTAAAAATTTTAAAATTGATCTTAAAAAAATATGAGTTATAATTGTTTCTTGAATATGATAATTGATTATAGAATGTTATTATTTATTCGTACTAATATAATTTCTATAAAACCAATAATATTATGGACAGACGCAACAAAAGTGATCGGGCACTAAAAAGGACAATCACTTCTAAGGGCAATATTTTTAGAACTAATGGAGCTCATGAATAACTGCTTCTAAGGGTCATATTTTAAAAAATTACACAGGATTCTCAAAATCTTTGAATCGCCCTTAGATTTAAAAAATAAGTATTAAAATTTAAAATTTATTTTTTTAAAAATTTTCAATACAAGATATGGATGCAAGAGATAAAAGATTTTTATCTAGTATACAAAAGCGTTCCCCTTATTTTATTCCGGGTAAATTTAATATTGTAGTTGCTAAATTATTTAAAATAATTTTGATAATTAATATTTTAAAATTTATAAAATAATATGATGTTTAAATAGTCAGATATCAATAAATAAATTAAATTATTTAAAATTAAATTAATCACGCTCTTAAATTAACTGATTTAAAAAAAAATTAACTGATTTAATGTTGTCGGTTAGTTTAGTCAAATTTTAAATAATTGATTTTTTTTATATAATTTAGAATAGTAAATTAGAAATTTTAATAGCAATAGATTGAAGATATATATATATATTATGGTTATTTATTTATGTGTTTTTTTACTCTCTCTTTTGTAAATTTATTAAAAATTAAATTTTAATTTTTTATTTTTTATATCCTAAATTTTATATCCAAAAAAAATACATTCTACCCTTAATTCCCTATACCCTAACTAAAATTTCTAACTAAAACCTTAAACCCTAAACCTCTAATTTGAAGTAGAGATATAAATGAAGGCATGAGAAAGGACTAGACGATTTATACCCTTTTTATTTCATATAAAAAATAATAAAAATATTATTTATACAACTGTTTTAATTTTAAAATTTAAAATTTTATTTAAGTTTAAAAATTAAAATTTAATTTTTACCTTAAATTGTAATTTATACACTAAAACTCCTAAATTAAGAACATAAACACTAAACTAAAAGCGTACGTGAAAACAAAAAATTCACCGTTTATCAATGACATAATAATCATGTTTTTATTAAATATTTGCATTTTTAGATTTTATTTTCCTTTCTTTTGGGTTGAAATTAAATAGAAATTAAAATATAATCATTGAGATTTAAATATTATGGATCCCTACTTAATCCATCAATTAATCGTATTAAATTTGAACTTTAGACAAACAAACATAAGAGGAAAGAGAGTAGATTATAAATATCAATTAAATACGAAATTAATATTTATTTAACAAAAAAAATTTAAAATAAACGTTCTTTTTATAACAAAACTCAACCAAAAATATAATCTTAATCGTTAAGAACTAATGGCCAAGGTTCATTATTTTTTTTGTACATAAATAAAAAGATAAGAAAGAGTGTTCATTAATGTTATTCGAATAAATATATAAACTTTAAACGAACATAATGATAAACATATAAAAATGAATATTATCATAAATATATAAGTAATGATCAGTTTATAACGGATATTGAATACCGTTGAATATCATTATCGTTGAATGTTGTTAAATATTATTAAATTAATTATTAAAATTTTAAATTTCCAAAATTCATATAATTTTTTTTTAAAAAAAATTAATTTTTTATTAATTAATTTAATAATTTTAAATATTAATAATATTAAGCGTATTAAAATTATGACAGTTTTATTGTTTCGAAGTTTGTTATGTCTTATGTGTGTTGCTGTTTTCTGCTGACCCATCAAGTTGTGTCATAAAAGACGGAAGGCATCCGTCTCGGGGTATCCTAAGCAATGGGACCCATTATATACTCATATCTAACCACGTGTACGATCAGGATCGTCTTACTTGTGAAAAACATTTACTCTACTCCCCCACCCACCCATCCAATAATAGACACCAATTATATCTCCGAAAAGCTGAGGGAATAAATTTTGTAGTCTTTTTAATGGGGTAAAATCTCGAAAATATTGAATAAAAAAAAATTCCAGAAATATTGATGTTGTTGGTTTAATTCCAGAAATATGGATGTTTGAATAGTGACATGGAAGTCGATACCAGCTGGTACCGACTTTGAACAGTGTTTTCCCGATTTGAAAAAAAAAATAAAAAATTGAAGTCGGTACCAGCTGGTACCGACTTTGAACAGTGACTAAAACAGTGGTGAAGTCGATACCACCTGGTACCGACTTTGAACAGTGGTGGCTGGTTTTTCTGCAGGCGCGCAGGGTGGTGCAGGCGGGCAGAGCAGTGATGCAGCGGGGATGGGATGGGTGGGTGGTAGGCTGGTTAGTGATAGGGTGGTAGGGAGGTGTGTAAGCTTTTTTTTTGAAATTTTTATAGGGTAGTATGAAAAATTAATTTAGGGTATTTTTGGGATAAAAAGTTGGTGGGAAGTTTTGGTTATAAATAGATGAGAATGTTAGATAGTTTTGAGATGTATAGAGTTGAAATTGTTGGAAGAAATTTGAAATTTGTAAGTATTTAATTTTTTTTTATTATTTAATGTTATTGTTTTTATTTTAAGTTGATAGAAAGATTTAGTTTAGTTTAATTTTTTGATATTATGTAATTTTATATTTTTTAATATTTTTTTGAATTATTTTATTTTATTATGGTTAAAATATTGAATTTTTTATGATAGTTTAGTTTAGTTTAGTTTGGTTGGTTTTAGTTGATGATATATTTTATGATATATTTTAGTTATTTGATATATTTTTTAGTTATTTGATGATATATTTTAGTTTAGTTGAATTATTTTATGATAGTGTAAGTTGATAAATTTTTAATTATTTTATGATAATTTATTTTAGTTTTTTAGTTTAGTTTATTTTAGTTTGGTTTGGTTATAGTTGAATTATTTTATTATATTGTAAGTTGATAATTATTGTATGTATTAGTTTAGTTTAGTTTAGTTTGGTTTGATAAATTTTAAGTTTATTTTAGTTTGTTTTTGTTTAGTTTGTTAAATTATTTTTATTTTTTTTGTTTAAAATTTTTATAGGATGACTGAGCAAACTCCACTATTGTATTTAGATGATCGACACATTTCTAGCCTTACGGTGTCTGAACCGGTATATTTTTTTGATATAATTTATGTTTTAAATTTGTAATTTGTTAATTCATCATGTTATATTTTTGTTTATTGTAGGATACAACTGAAACATTTAGACATCATCGTAGTATGGTGAAAACTCCACTCGATAATAGGATTTTGAATTTCTTACATAGCAGTGATTTTTATTATGCTACGTTTCTTCGTGGGTATAAGTTGGTACCAGGTTTAGTAACTGCTTTAATCGAGCGGTGGAGACCTGAGACTCATACTTTCCACATGCCTTGTGGAGAATGCTCAATCACTTTAGAAGATATAGTTTATCTGATAGGAGTCCCGGTGAATGGGAGACCTGTGATTGAGCATAGTGAAGGGTCCACTGCTTCCATTTGTGAGAGGTACCTTGGAAAAGTCCCATATGGAAATAACGTCAAAGGTTCTCGGGTTAAATTAAGTTGGTTAGAGAGTGAGTTTGAATTGAATGATTATAGCCCGATAGAAGAGATTTATCATGTTAGTCGAGCGTATATTCTGCAACTGATTGGCGGTATACTACTTCCTGATAAATCTGGAAATTTAGTTAGTGTTCGATACCTCAAATTTTTTAGTACACCTTGGTCTGGAGGTGAATATAGTTGGGGATCCGCCATTTTAGCGTGTTTGTATCGTGAGTTATGCAAAGGCGCTTTACTAGAAAAAGGGAAGAGAGTCGGCGGTATTGGCGGTTGTCTTTTGTTACTACAGGCTTGGGCTTGGCAACGACTGCCATTTTTCACTCCAGTTAGTCGAACTACTATACAGTTTCCGCTCTGTGCGAGGTAATTTAATTTTTTTTATTTTATTTTTGTATTTGTATTTTATATTTTTCTAAATAATTATAATTTTTCATTTAGGTGGTGCGATGAAAATCATGATACCGGGTTAGCACATAATAATGTAAGAGTATGCAGATCTCTTATTGATTTATATTGTCAAGACCAGGTAAATGATGTTATTTTTTTAAGTTATAATTTTTTTCAATCTCGTATTTTTATTTATAAGTGATTATAATTTTTGTCAAGACCATCTTGCGCAACAGCAATCAACAATATATGAGAGTATCTCCCATATAACCATGTACCATCTACTTGGATCATACGTTTGCAGTAAGGGAAGCCATCTATGCAAGGCTTGAACGCCCAAAATAGTCGATGGAAAAATTTATAATCTTGATGAACTTGTCCTTGTTGGTCGTAAGCATCTTTGGTTTGATATCTCACGATGGTGCCTGGGATGAAATGCGTCATTGCAAGCAATAAAGCTGGTAGCTCGTTGTATGACTTATCATAATCACCATAAACAAAGTCTAATGCTTTCTCTCTAGCACGCCAACCTTTCTTGTATTTTATTTGATATTGAAATTATTGAGCAATGGTTGCCTGAATCGTTGAAACGGGAACTCTTGGATTTATTTCGACTAGATTCTTCACATGGTGGCTTATTACACTCGTATCTAATTTTCGGTGATCTTGTGCAATGGAACTTCGTAAACATGTATGATCTCCACTGTACTTACTGACCTCCCACATATTTGACCGTTTACGTTTGGTAATTCGAACCTTCCAATTGCACTCTTGCCCATACTTGACACACTTGGCTAAGAATGTCTTTTGACTGGACTCTACTACAACGTAGTCAACGTGATTCTTGATGCTATACTCTTTCACTGCCAATGTAGCTTGGTCCTTATCCTCAAATTGAATACCATTTGATAAATCATCCGAGCCAGTATAAGTTAATCGGGAAACATACGGGAATTCAGCAGCTCTCATAGCATCAAAATCCAACGACACCATGTGAGTAGGAGGCTCATAACATGTAATATCTCCTGTGGGTGCCACAAATTCTCCCACACCATAATTAGGGGCATTACCAACATCATCCGGAAATAAATCATCATCATCAATATCTTCATCCTCGCTAGAATCGTCAAGAGCTTCTCCCCATCGACCGCGTAGATTGTTCACATTATCTGTTGAAGTGTCAACTGGATTTTCACTAGACAACATTGCGAGGAAACTGCCTCCAGGTAGTTCAGTCTCAGTAACGTAATTCATTTGAGAAGATTCTCCAATAAAAGTTCTAGAAGGATTCAGAACATCAGAAATCTCCGCAAATAACTCGATATATCGAGTACCTACAGATTCATGTTCAGCAATCATCATTCCAACATCATCATCATCTTCAAGATTGATGGCACAATATGTTACCGGATTTTCACATGTAAGCCACCGGTAACGCAAACCATGAATATCTCTTCCAATCTTTTGAGATATTTTCCCCTTCAACTGTCGAAGCGTAATTTCCTTTTCAAATCGCATTTTTGTTGTGTTTTCAGCTTCAAATACAATCCCGGCATCCGTTCTCACAATTTTTCCATTATAATGGATAATTGTCACAAATTTGTTCTGATTCATTCTGTTTCAAATCAAATTAATAAAATAAATTAATATAAACTTAAAATTATTCATAAAATTTTAATATAATGAACTCTATGAACTATAAATTAAAAAATATATCTACAAAAAAAATAACAGTAAAAAATTAACAATTACCTGAAACAAAGCTTCAAATTTCTTCTGCTCACTCCCTCTAAATTTTTTTTCAACACACTCAAGACTTCCAACAATACTCTTTTACACCAGATTTGAGATTTTACACTGCCAAATGGTATTATATATACCAAATAAATTCCAACCCGTGAATACCCCTCTAAAATACTACACCCCTACCCTATAAAAATTTCAAAATAAAGCTTACACACCTCCCTACCACCCTATCACTAACCAGCCTACCACCCCACCCATCCCATCCCCGCTGCATCACTGAACTCTGCCCGCCTGCACCACCCTGCGCATTCTGCCAGCACTGCTCAAAGTCGGTACCAGGTGGTACCGACTTCACCACTGTTTTAGTCACTGTTCAAAGTCGGTACCAACTGGTACCGACTTCAATTTTTTTTTTTTCAAATCGGGAAAACACTGTTCAAAGTCGGTACCAACTGGTACCGACTTCCATGTCACTATTTAAACATCCATATTTCTGGAATTTTTTTTATTCAATATTTTCGAGATTTTACCTTTTAATTGGGACCTGATTTTTTTATTAAATTAATATCTGAGTGCAGTAAAACTTTAAATTTAATATTTTTTTAACTTAGCATGTCCACAATTATTTAAGTAGTTAATGTGAGTAAAAATTATCGCTCTCTTTTTTATATATTTTTAAAAAATTAAAATAAATAATAAATAATATTTAATTTTAACTTTATTTTTATATTTTAAATCCTAAATAATACATCTTAGATATAATTCTCTAAACCCTAATTATAATCCTAATCTTAAATCATAAACCTTTCAATTTAGAACGAAGACATAAAAAGAGATATAAAAAAATAAATGATTTTCGCCTCGTTAATTTTAAATTAATTTGTTAAAATTAAAATATTATTAAATATTAGATTTACATTTTTTAAAAATATAAATACATCAATTTTATTAAAAATATATAAAAAATTATTATATAAATATATAAATTTAATTCAAATATATATATTTTAAAAACACAAAAAGCTCCCCTTTTGTATTTGCATATGTGGGTGTTTGACACGTGTACGTCAACCAAGTTGCATCGGGAGGATCCAATTTTCCATTGTTCCCATCCCCCGTACTTAAACAGAGTTTGGAAACTGAGACACTGGATTTGTTTCTTTTAATGAAACACAAGCAAAGAAGGGTTTGAAATTGTAAGAAAAAAGTAGGGAGGGGACCAATTTGAATATAATTATATATTTTATGTTGCTGTTTTGGGGTGTGTTACGATCGTAACAAGACAACAAGGGGACCATTAGGAATATGTGCATAAAAAAGGAACATTCTCTTATTTGATTATCAAATTGTTGGATACCTGTTATCTAGTTTCAATAATTAAGGGAACGATTATCGTTTTTATAGGTCACGAGTTTAAGTATCAGTAATGCCAATACAATGATTGAACGATTAATTTTTAATGGTTGAGACTATACTCTATAACAAATACTACTGTAACACTGTAGATGATTCAAAAATTATTAGATACCAACGAATAAAATTACGATATGTCCGAATTTGATTTTGATTTAGTTAAGATTTAATGTAATTATCAAATATAGAATATTTCGAGTAAAAAAAGTTCACATTGCTTTAAAAAGGATTGAAAAAAACAATATAACTAATTTGGGTTTTGATTCGGCTTAAAATTAGATCGAATCAAATTTTATTTTGAGAGGAAAAGTTCTTTTAAATCTTATGATTGGAATTCAAAATCTTATGGAGTCTTTTCGGGTCTATACGTAATAAAAATTTCGCAGGGTAACAGTAAAATTACTTTCTATAAATAGATGATAAAATTAAGGTTGATTAGAATAAATACTATCATAATCACTGTAATTAATTAAAAAAATTAAGATTAAAATTATTAATTATATTTTTTATTTTTCCACGTAATAAAAATCTCTCCTCACCTATCAATAATTTTTCAGTTTTAAACTTCCTTATACATAGATCATTATATTTATTTTTCTTTTTTTTTTTTTTTACTTTATGATTTTTTTTTTTTCCTTTTCCTTTTGATAATTTTAACTGACCTCCCAGCAATAAATTGTCTTGGAAAACTGGTTGAGGGTAAAACTTTCTCCCTCAAACTAATTAAAATTGAATTGAATAAAGCCGATGTTGAAGGAGACCAGTCACTTAAAAGAAAAGGACTGGTGAGCTCTGAAGAAAGCTTGACTGGAACAGATATTTAAGGCTCGGACAGAAGATAAAAAAAAAAAAAAAACATTATTATTTTCTAAAATATTTCTAATAAGAAAGAAAAAAAATGATTTTAGGGTGCAATAGATTTGCGGTATAATTAAGGTACGATATTAATTGAAATATTATCTATAATTTAAAATATTATATATTTGATAACAGAAAGTGTCTATATTTACCTCAAAAATTTTAATTTTAACGTGAGATTATAAACTTAAAATATTATTAAAAATATAATATTTTAAATTTATAAATATTTTTATAATTTTTCAATTATATTACATTATTATCTTAAAATTTATAAATTTTAATATAAAACTTTACGTTGGTCCGTCGTAATAATATTCATGTTCATCCCTTCCCCAAGAAATGCTACTCTGTGAGTGACCCTTGACAGATTGACTGACCTGCTGAAGCTTTATTCCTGTCATCCAACTAGGTGGAAAAGAAAGATGTTGATCAGAAGAGCATAGGGTAATTGAATGGGATGTAACCAGATTAATAGTAAATAAATAATTACAGTTCGATATACTATATAGTATGAATATACGATACGAATAGGATACAAGTATGTACATATTTTTAGGATTATATGTATGAAATACTTGAGCAGATGTTATAATTATGAGAAGTAATAACAGTAGCAGAGGGGTAGGGTTGTATCTGAGTTAAAAAAGAGGGTAAAAATCTTCTATCTCTTTATCGAAAAATTATATTAATTATATGGCTGATTAGTGGTAGAATGGGTAGTTTTCATTGGTTAGAGATCGCGGTTGACGTGATAGGCCGGGACTATGATATAGTCTTTCCTCTTTATCATGCCTCCATTTATGTCTTCTATTGAAAATTTTTAAAAAATTCAATTTTAAACTTTAACCCTTATTTTCTATATCTTAAATCCTACACCCTACCCCTAATTCCCTAAACCCTAACTACAACTCCTAACCTAAAACTCTACACCCTAAACCCTCTGATTTGAACCGGAGGCACAAATGAAGGTATGAGAAAGAGATAGATGATTTGCACCCGAGTTAAGAGGGTAATTAAAAGTGTGACGTTTAGACTTTGGAATCAATAGTGGAGTAAAAATCATCTATCTTTTTATTATATTTTTTGTCTTATTGTAACACCCCGACCCGGATGTCACATTGGGCCTCCAGCCCAAAATCCGTATTTCAAAATTTTCTTTAAAAGTCCAATAATAAAATCAAATTGAGTCTAAATTAATCCATAAAATCCACTTAAATTAAAACAAACCCAAAATAGTTTAAAGTAATTCGGAGCTCCAAAATATTACAGACCCATTAAAAAATTCGACCCAAATTAAAATAAACAGAGTTACAAAAATATATATAGGGTTCAACATAGTACTATACCCACTACATCTAATATTTGTACTCTGACAACACGGTCGATGCTGAAATCCAACCTCGATGGTGCTCCACGAAACCGGCTTCACCTAACCTACGTACGAAAACACATTTCGAACGTTGAGCCACACAAGCTCAGTGGATACGCCGAACTCGGCTAACATCATGCATAACAAAAGCAGTAAAGCATGACATATAAATCTCGTGCATGGTATGATGGTCTAGCATGCTTGCCTAACACGTGGCATAAATGAGATGTATTTTATCTCACACAACATATATAAATCAATAAATCACACACGGTAGTGAGGCCTGCGTCCACACAGCATCAGGATCCTACACTACGAGTAGGGCCCGCATCCACACAGTATCGGGATCCTACATCCGGAATTAAGGCTCGCATCCACACATCATCAGGATCCTCCAAATCCCATACTCAGAATGTCACATCGAGTATCTTCGAATGAGGCTCGCGTTCACACAGCATCGGAATCCTATATTCGGGATGGTCGTCAAATCATCACCCGGAATATTACATCGGATGGCCTTCGACGTGTTGCAACACTTTTGGATATCCGGATTCCATAACACAAGGACTCAATCACACAAGCGATCCACCTAGGATCTTATCACAACAAGATATATTAAGGCTTATCATACTTAAGCCTTTCGGGGTTATAATTATCAATCTTAGTTTAATAGTTCATTTCATAGTTTATAGATTAATGGAATTATTTATTAAGATCATCGGGCTCCAAATCTACTCAAACTTGGCCAAAATACACAGGGGTATCGATACCCTTATATGGGGTATCGAAACACCCAACATTGATGCCCACCCAAAGAGGGTATCGAAATAAGGGTATCGATGCAAGTATCGATACTCTTTAACCCATTCAAAAGTCAACAAAAGAGGAAGGACCGTATCGATACAAAAAGTTACTGGAGGGCTCGGTATCGAACTGTGGTTCGATACCCCTACACAACAAGCCAAAAATACACTCATGGGTATCAATACCGGTAGCCCGTGTATCGATATCCCTACACGAAATACAGGTATGTACTTAGAAATTCTAGAGTTTCAGCCCCAAACTTAATCTAATCGGTTCCAAAGTCTTCCTACTCATTTTTAAAAGTGATTAGGATGATTTAACATCAATTTTCAGTCATTTAACACATTAACTTGGATTTCACCATTAATGACCCCTTTTCAAGCAAACCAAGCAAGCCAACACATATACATGATTTTTTTATATGCTATGCATTCTACCATGAATGGATGATGAAGTAGAGAGTTGAGAGTATCAATCTTAGCAAGCAACAGCCACAAAACTCGAGCTCCCCTTTAGTCAAGCTCTTCTTCCACCCAAGCTTGAAGATGGATCCTCCACTTGTTTCTCTACGAGGGGAAGATGAGAAACGAATAAGGACGTTTTGGAGATGGTGTTTAAAGCTTAAAAGCAACAAGAAACTCAGATTTTTAAGCTTCAAAACCCAAACTCGGATTACACCCTAAACCCCACCAAAACATTCATCCTTACCAAAACAACATATTCTTACCTCTTTGGATAGATCCTTAGCAGCCCTAAAACTTACCCTTCATAAATCAAACGAGATTTCACTATTAAACCCTCAAAAATCTTACCTTGGATGGTTGCTGCAATGGCAAAAGATGAAGAAAATGGGGTTGTAGAGGATGATCTCATACCCTACGCAAAATACAGAAAATAAAGTCCTAACCCTCCATCTTCATCCTTTAGCCATTTACCAAAAAGCCCCCAAGGCCACAATCACTAAACTCTACCAAGCCCAACAACAATGCAAGCCCCAAAGCCTAAGGCCTAACACTCAAACCCGGGCCGAAAATCGAAGCCCAACCCCTCGGGTTCACCCGACACTCGAACACGGGAGATCCGGGTCGTTACACTCATGTTAAAATTTTTTAAAAAATTGAACTTTAAACTTATTTTTTTACATACTAAATCCTACACCTTAAAAATACACTTAACCCTAACCATAATTATTAACCTTGAATTCTGATTCTCAAACTCTAACTCTTTTAACTTAAAACGAAGGCATAAAAAAAGAATTAAAGAAAAGAGAGATACTTTTCAACCTCAAAAGTGAGGTGGATGAGAGCATAACCATTGATTTTAGTTTTGAATGGAAGCTGAGTCAATAGGGACACATCTAAGTGTTTCAACACGTTCACTGTCTCGATATTAGATTTTGATAATACAAATAAATCGTTTGAATATAATTTTTTTAAAATAACATTATCTTTTTCATTAAAAATACGAAAATATTTTATAAAAGTATAAAAAATGTATTATAAAGATAAAGAAAATATACTAAGAAGATAATTATTTTTATATAAAAGGCTGAAGGATATCAAAAATTAAAAAAAAAAACAGTTAAATTTTTAAACTCTTTTTATCCTCAATTAAGCCCTAAAATTCTAAATTTATATCAATATATTTTTTTAACTAACGAAATTAATTATTAATGGTTAATTTCGTTTATAAAATCTTATATGTTATAAGAATCACATCATATCATATAAAAATTAATTTTATCATAACATATTTAAATATTTTGTCTCTTATTATGTCTCATTTTTTAGTTATTCGGTCACCTGTTGTGCGACTTATCGAATCCTAGGATGAAGCGCTTTACAAACCTCTTAACCTCGAGGGAAGGTGCTAAGTCTACTAAATCTAAATCAATTTTAAAAACTCGATTCGACACTCTTAAATTTAAAACTAATTCAAATTCAATCAACATATACAATAATCATAAAAAAATAATAAATCAAACCAATAATATCGAATTTAACATAAAACTACATCAAAACAATCATATAAATAATCAAAATCCAAAAAAATAACAATCTAGGTCAAATTCCATTATTTTCCAGTCAAAATGCACTAACCGAGGAAGACCCATAAATTCTCTGCGTCTTCTTTTGAATTCGTTTTCTATGTATTATCTTCCTCATGGTTAATGGGCCATTGCTCTATAGCGGCTTTGTCATCAGCTGCTCTAACTCGGAGGCCGAAATATAAATTTAGGGTTTAAAATTTAAAATTTTAAACTAAAATTAATCTTAAGGGACAAAGCTTTTATTTTTACGGGACAAATGTTACTACTTGAAGTTGATTTGTTTCCAAGAATTAAGGAAGATGTTGGGTTGAAGTTCTTTCTTATTCAATAAATCAAGAGAGAATAGATATTAAATTTTAAGATAAATCTATCACGTATATCGAACACCGTTAAATATCATTAAAGCTGAACATTATTAAATTAAATAATAAAAAATATTAAATTTTAGGATGAGTTTATCATGTGAGTTGAACATCGTTAAACACTTTTAACGTTGAGCGTTATTAAATTAAATAATGAAAATTAATAATTTCAAGCATTCAACATACACTTAATAATTCTATATTGAGTTTATTATTCTTTTATTAATTATATATTGAGTTCTTAAAATTTTTATTTTTTATTAATAAATTTAATAATATTTAATATTAATTGTGTTTAGCGATGTTGGATGTGGATTGTATTTTTTTTAATTTATACATAGCAAGGAGTAATTGTCCTAGACGTATTGCCGTGTTCCGATGGTTAAATACTAAGGCTTGTCTGATTTATTAAGTAATAAAAGATAGATAATATATATATATATATATATATATATGGATAGTTCACGCGACGAATTACGAGACTTGAATTTAAGATCTTAAAATTTTTAGAATAGTAAATATTAATTTTGTTAAATAATGAATATTTTGGTAAATAACTTTGTTAAAATTATTAATTTTAAGATATTTCCTTCGTTACAAATATTTTATTGATATTGTTGAATTTTATGCATTTAATTTTAAAATAATTGTATGGAATATTCTTATCTTACTGGTTTAGAGAATAATTGTTGTTTCTGAAGGATATGAATTTGAGCACTAATTTTTATAGTATTATATTGTTCTATAAAATATATTTTCAATCATTAAACATTATTAACCGATAAAATAATTGAACATCTTTTTTCCAAATTGCATGCATTTGTTGATTTAAAAAATATTTTATTTGCATGAGTCTTCTAGACTAAGTGGTTAACAGAATGATTGTTGCTTCTAGAAATTACTGGTTCGAGCACCAACGATGTCATCAAAGTTATTGAGCGATCATGTCAAAATGGTGAGAGATTATATAATTCTAAAATAAATACTATTATGATCATTATTAGCTTGTTAAAAAAATATTTTATTTTAAAATTAATTATTTGATGTTGAGAAGTGTTATTTAATCAATAAAATATTTATTTTATGCATTCCTTTTGAAAATATGAGATTTGTGTGCGTTAAGCCTACGATCTTAAAGAAATAAAGTCATTGAACTTCTTTTTTGAACACTCAGAAATATGCAGAACCAAGCTTGCATCAGGAAATTGGCGTTTGGTTTATTGACTCAGAGGGATGCTCTATGGGTTCGCTTCTTGTACACAAAATATAAATGTCCCGAAGGTATCGATTAAATTTAAAAATTATAACGTTTTACCTCTAAAAAAAATAAAATCATCAATTTCACATTAAAAGAATATTAAAATATATAAATAGTAATATTGTCTATCTTATAAAATATATAATTTTTTAAAAAATAATGGTCATATGATAAATAATATTAAAATAATTTTTAATTATTTGATTTAACGTCAAGAACCTATCAATAGAATAAAAGTGTGAGTAATTGTGAGGAGGAGCGATCGGTTAATGATAATTGGTAAGGTTAAATGAAAATTTATTTTAATAAATAAAATAATCTCTCTCAGTAGTGAGAGAATATATCATAAACCCGACTTACCACATCAGCCGTAGCCCCTAATCAATAAAAATTATTCATTCGTAACTAGTTATCCATGTCATTAATTTAATTTTTCAGAATTTTTTTTTTAAAATGATAGGTAAAAAATGAGTGAAGATTTATTAATAAAATATATATAAAAAATAATGATGAAATGGATGGTTATAATTAGATGGGATCATGGCTGATGTGATATACCAAACACATGATATAATTTCACCTCAGCATTAGGATTCCATGTTTAATAATTGAGTGGGCGGTGGCTGGCGTGGATAGAAAAATTATTTTATGGACCAGTTTTACTACGTCATCTACAGTGCTTAACAACTAAAAATTAACTAATTAATTTTATATTTTCATATATTTTTTAAAAATAAATCTTTAATTTTTTATTATATATAAATATATAATCGGTGATTACATAAAAATTAATTAAGAAAAAATAATGAAAAATATAAAATTAATTGATTAGTTTTTAATGGTTAAAATCATATATGATGCGGTGAAATCGGTTCAACCATAATAAAATACACTCAACAAACGGAACGGAACACGACCCGTTTCCTTTTATTTTCTTTTCCCTTCCTAACTTGATTACACTGTTACAAAGCTTGTTTCTTTTAATGCGGTCCTACTTTGAGCTTCTTCCAAGCATGCCAGAGCTTCTTTCCACGTTTCTTTCTTATTGGATAATACAAATAAAATAAAATAAAATATAATCATTTATTTTAAATAAGATTTTATGTAAATATTATAAAAGCTATTGATATTTTATGATAATCATTTTTAATTTATTGATCGATTTGTCTTTACTTCTATCTTATAAATAAAGAGTTCAAACTCGTTATTTTATATACTAAAAAAATATTTAAGTATTTATATTTTATTCAAGAAAAACACAAAACGACTTTTATTTTTTTACTTTCAGGTGTATGATATTTAGAAGATTATATTAACTTTAGGGTAACGTTTATTATGATGATTATATTATCCGGACAAAGTTATTTTTAATTACTATAATACAATAATTGATAATTTATTTATTTTATTAATCATTGTTAATATGTTTATTTTGCAGCGGTAATCTTGTTTATATCTCTTCGTTCAGCTGCTACAGAGACATGAAGCAACTAATTTAATAACAATTAAAAAAAATTAATTATCAAATATATAAGGCATAAAGATAATTTTAACTCTTAACGTTTATAGTTTTTGTCGTTTTGGTCCTTATTCTTTTTTTGGGATAAATTTAGCCCTTAACCTATATCTTTTTGACAAATAGCTTATTTTTTAACTAGCTTGATGATTGGACCGTTAAAAATTTAACGATGATATATATATGAAATATAATTTTAAATGACATGGAATGTAACCTATCAAATATATATATGAAATATAATTTTATTTTAATATAAAATATAAAACAATTAGAATTCAAATAAAATATTAAAAATTAATTAATTCTAAAATAAAAGATTATTAAACATTTTTAACCTTAACTACGATAAAATCAAAATCTTATTCGAATTGTGCTAATATTTTTTATTATATTTTTTGATTTTTAAATAAAAATATAAATACAATTCGAATAAGATTTTGATTTTATCGTAGTTATGGTTAAGAATGTTTAATAATCTTTTATTTTAAAATTAATTAATTTTTAATATTTTATTTGAACTTTAATTGTTTTAAATTTTATATTAGAATAAAATTATATTATCTCTCTCTCTATATATATATCTTTGATAAGTTACATTCCATCATTTAAAATTATATTCCATATATATATATATATCATCGTTAAATTTTTAACGGTCCAGTCATTAAGCTAGTTAAAAAATAAGCTATTTGTCAAAAAGATATAGGTTAAGGGCTAAATTTATCCCAAAAAAAGAATAAGGGCCAAAACGACAAAAATTATAAACGTTAGGGGTTAAAATTATCTTTATGCCAATATATAATTTAAATAAAATGTATATCATTTTTATTTATTTACTTTTTAATAAAATTGAGTTAGACATAAATAATTTTGTCAGTTAAAGTCGGAGTAAAATGTCAGAATAATTCTGGGTGGGGCTAAAAAAAGCTCACTTAAAGTGAGCCTAAAAAGAGCCCCTCTAATAGAGGGATATGGGGAACCGGCTGTTAGCCGGTTTCAATTTTAAACCAGTTTTTTTTTTATAAATAATAGTTATCTAATTTATTTTTATATATTCGAATAAAAATATTTATATAATAAATATTCGAATAAAAATATTTATAAAATAAATATTCGAATAAAAATATTCATATAATAAATATTCGCATAAAAATATTTGTATAATAAATATTCGAATAAATATATATACGAATATAAATATTCAAATAAAAATATTCGAATAATAAATATTTGAATAAAATATTCAAATCAAAAGATTCGAATAAAATATATACGAGTAAAAATATTCGAATAAAAAGATATTCGAATAAAAATATTCATATAATAAATATTTGAATAAAAATACTCGAATAAAAATATTCGAATAAAAAATATACGAATAAAAATATCCGTATAATAAATATTCAAATAAAAGTATTCTTATAATAAATATTAGAATAAAAATATGCGTATAATAAATATTCGAATAAAAAAATTTGAATAAAAATATACAAATAAAAATATTCGTATAATAAATATTCGAATAAAAATTTTTGAATAAAAATATTCGAATAAAAAATATTCGAATAAAGATATTCGTATAATAAATATTCGACTCAAAATATTCATATAATAAATATTCGAATAAAAATATTCGAATAAAAAGTATACGAATAAAAATACTTAAATAAAAATATTTGAATAAAAATATACGAATAAAAATATTAATATAATAACTATTCAAATAAAAATATTTGAATAAAAATACTCGAATAAAAATATTTGAATAAAAATATTCGTATAATAAATATTCAAATAAAAATATTCGAATAAAAATATTCAAATAAAAAATATACAAATAAATATTGTACACAGTTCCTTACAAAGTATACACAATGGCCTACAAAAAACGTAAGGAAAAAGGTATGTACACAATTCCTTACAACTTCTCACCATGAGCTAAAGGAGCCATCCAAAGGTAAGGATTTGTGTACATACACAATTTACTACGATTTTCGTAAGCCGTTGTGTATACTTTGTAAGGATTTGTGTACAAACACAAATCCTTACCGTTTGCGTGGCATATTGTGTATTCTTGTAGGAAAGTGTGTATGTACACAAATCTTTACCCTTGGAAGCCTCCTTGAGCTCATGGTTTTGAAGTGGTAAGGATTTGTGTACATACCTTTTTTCTTACGGTTTTTGTAAGCCATTGTCTATACTTTGTAAGGATTTGTGTACAAACACAAATCCTTACCTTTTTCGTGCCATATTGTGTATTCTTCTAGGAAAGTGTGTATGTACACAAATCCTTACCCTTGGAAGCCCCCTTGAGCTCATGGTTTTGAAGTGGTAAGGATTTGTGTACATACCTTTTTTCTTACGGTTTTCGTAAGCCGTTGTGTATACTTTGTAAGAATTTGTGTACAAACACAAATCCTTACCTTTTTCGTGTCATATTGTGTATTCTTGTAGGAAAGTGTGTATGTACACAAATCCTTACCCTTGGAAGCCTCCTTGAGCTCATGGTTTTGAAGTGGTAAGGATTTGTGTACATACCTTTTTTCTTACGGTTTTCATAAGTCGTTGTGTATACTTTGTAAGAATTTGTGTACAAACACAAATCCTTACCTTTTTCGTGCCATATTGTGTATTCTTGTAGAAAAGTGTGTATGTACACAAATCCTTACCCTTGGATGCCTCCTTTAGCTCATGGTTTTGAAGTGGTAAGGATTTGTGTACATACCTTTTTTCTTACGGTTTTCGTAAGCCGTTGTGTATACTTTGTAAGGATTTGTGTACAAACACAAATCCTTACCTTTTTCGTGCCATATTGTGTATTCTTGTAGGAAAGTGTGTATGTACACAAATCCTTACCCTTGGATGCCTCCTTTAGCTCATGGTTTTGAAGTGGTAAGGATTTGTGTACATACCTTTTTTCTTACGGTTTTCCGTTGTGTATACTTTGTAAGGATTTGTGTACAAACACAAATCCTTACCTTTTTCGTGCCATATTGTGTATTCTTGTAGGAAAGTGTGTATGTACACAAATCCTTACCCTTGGATGCCTCTTTTAGCTCATGGTTTTGAAGTGGTAAGGATTTATGTACATACATTTTTTCTTACGGTTTTCGTAAGCCGTTGTGTATACTTTGTAAGGATTTGTGTACAAACACAAATCCTTACCTTTTTCGTGTCATATTGTGTATTCTTGTAGGAAAGTGTGTATGTACACAAATCCTTACCCTTGGAAGCCTCCTTGAGCTCATGGTTTTGAAGTGGTAAGGATTTGTGTACATACCTTTTTTCTTACGGTTTTCGTAAGCCGTTGTGTATACTTTGTAAGGATTTGTGTACAAACACAAATCCTTACCGTTTGCGTGGCATACTGTGTATTCTTGTAGGAAAGTGTGTATGTACACAAATCCTTACCCTTGGAAGCCTCCTTGAGCTCATGGTTTTGAAGTGGTAAGGATTTGTGTACATACCTTTTTTCTTACGGTTTTCGTAAGCCGTTGTGTATACTTTGTAAGGATTTGTGTACAAACACAAATCCTTACCGTTTCCGTGGCATATTGTGTATTCTTGTAGGAAAGTGTGTATGTACACAAATCCTTACCCTTGGAAGCCTCCTTGAGCTCATGGTTTTGAAGTGGTAAGGATTTGTGTACATACCTTTTTTCTTACGGTTTTCATAAGCCGTTGTGTATACTTTGTAAGGATTTGTGTACAAACACAAATCCTTACCTTTTTCGTGCCATATTGTGTATTCTTGTAGGAAAGTGTGTATGTACACAAATCCTTACCCTTGGATGCCTCCTTTAGCTCATGGTTTTGAAGTGGTAAGGATTTGTGTACATACCTTTTTTCTTACGGTTTTCCGTTGTGTATACTTTGTAAGGATTTGTGTACAAACACAAATCTTTACCTTTTTCGTGCCATATTGTGTATTCTTGTAGGAAAGTGTGTATGTACACAAATCCTTACCCTTGGATGCCTCCTTTAGCTCATGGTTTTGAAGTGGTAAGGATTTGTGTACATACCTTTTTTCTTACGGTTTTCGTAAGCCGTTGTGTATACTTTGTAAGGATTTGTGTACAAACACAAATCCTTATCTTTTTCGTGCCATATTGTGTATTCTTGTAGGAAAGTGTGTATGTACACAAATCCTTACCCTTGGATGCCTCCTTTAGCTCATGGTTTTGAAGTGGTAAGGATTTGTGTACATACCTTTTTTCTTACGGTTTTCGTAAGCCGTTGTGTATACTTTGTAAGGATTTGTGTACAAACACAAATCCTTACCTTTTTCGTGCCATATTGTGTATTCTTGTAGGAAAGTGTGTATGTACACAAATCCTTACCCTTGGATGCCTCCTTTAGCTCCTGGTTTTGAAGTGGTAAGGATTTGTGTACATACCTTTTTTCTTACGGTTTTCGTAAGCCGTTGTGTATACTTTGTAAGTATTTGTGTACAAATACAAATCCTTACCTTTTTCGTGCCATATTGTGTATTCTTGTAGGAAAGTGTGTATGTACACAAATCCTTACCCTTGGATGCCTTCTTTAGCTCATGGTTTTGAAGTGGTAAGGATTTGTGTACATACCTTTTTTCTTACGGTTTTCGTAAGCCGTTGTGTATAACTTGTAAGGATTTGTGTACAAACACAAATCCTTACCTTTTTCGTGCCATATTGTGTATTCTTGTAGGAAAGTGTGTATGTACACAAATACTTACCCTTAGAAAATTCCTTGAACTCATGGTTTTGAAGTGGTAAGAATTTGTGTACATACCTTTTTTCTTACGGTTTTCGTAAGCCGTTGTGTATACTTTGTAAGGATTTGTGTACAAACACAAATCCTTACCTTTTTCTTGCCATATTGTGTATTCTTGTAGGAAAGTGTGTATGTACACAAATCCTTACCCTTGGAAAATTCCTTGAACTCATGGTTTTGAAGTGGTAAGGATTTGTATACATACCTTTTTTCTTACGTTTTTCGTAAGTCGTTGTGTATACTTTGTAAGGATTTGTGTACAAACACAAATCCTTACCGTTTTCGTGCCATATTGTGTATTCTTGTAGGAAATTGTGTATGTACACAAATCCTTACCCTTGAAAGCCTCCTCGAGCTCATGGTTTTGAAGTGGTAAGGATTTGTGTACATACCGTTTTTCTTACGATTTTCGTTAGCCGTTGTGTATACTTTGTAAGGATTTGTGTACAAACACAAATCCTTACTATTTTTGTGCTAATTTGTGTATGTACCGTTTTTCTTACAGTTTTTGAAAGAAATTGTGTATATAGTTTCATGTGCAAATGTGACCGGGTAAACAAGTTTAGGCTTATTTTAGGCTTTTTTTAGGTGTTTTTTTTCCAGAACTACCCAATAATTCTGGGTTCTGACAAACACTGTGATAAGACAATGAAGTAAATGTTTTGTACCTACAACCTCGGGGAACATTTACTGATTATTTTAATATTTAAAAGTTAGATAATAATAATGAAAAATTTAAAATAATTTAGTAGTAATTAATTCTGAACTTTACCATTATTTTTTCTCTAACGACACTACTTCAGTGTGTGAGGATAATAATTAATGCAAGGTGAAGAGTAAAGAACATTTACTGTGAAAGCGTGGGTACTGGGCAGTTGGAACAGGTAGAGAATCTACCTATTTTCATTACATTTTTAGCTTCCACGGAATTGGTTCTTTAACCAAATAATGAGATTTTTTTTACAAATTTGATAATATATTATGATTTAATAGAAATTTGTTGAGTTTATCGATCTTAGGAAGATGACCAAGAGGGAGTGAATTGACAATTAAAATTTGGTCGGAAAAATTTCGGTAAAAATGTGAAAAATGAAGAACATATGATTTATAGTGGTTCAAGCTTCGAACAAGCTCTACATCCACTACCTTTAGCTCCCACTAAGGATTTTGAAACCAATTCACTAATTGAATTCGACCTTTTTCTCGGTTCAAGGGATAACCGTTACAATTCAAATCAATTCTTCTACCCAAGAATTAATTCAACCTCACAAGATGATACAAAAGAATAAAGGCAAATAAAAGGATCTCTCACAAGACAAATATTGCCCCAATTACAAATAAACTCTCCTTAAACTCAATTTTACAAGAATCAAAATGAAGTACACAAGTTGTGAGGCTAGGATTGGCAATGAAGTGCTTTAAATTGGATTTGATTACTTGGATATTGTTTGAGGTTCAATAGTCCTTAATGTTGTTTAAAATACTTCATTTTATACCTTCTCATTGATTTTTAACTGTTGTAGTTGTTGGGAATGTAAATAAGGCCGTTGAGACTTTATCTACCACTCATAAATGCACTCTACAGCAGGTGGTATCAAAACACGGGTACCTGTTTCGAAACAGACCAAAGTAGAAAGAGTCGTTGTGCATTTAATAGAGGGGGTATCGATACATGCTTCGATACCTTTATGAAAATGTAAGGTTGGGTATCGAACCATATTTCGAAATAGTCTAACCACCAATCAAAAATTAATTGCCACAAACGGTTGACTCATTTAATGCTAAAATAGCTGTTGGGAATTAAAAGGTTTATTGATACCAGTATCGATACATGGAGTCAATTTTTAAATGATTTTAAAAATTATTAAAATCTTTGAAGTGGTTCGATACAAGGATCGAAACAGGCGTTGACAGTGAGGAAAAGGTATCGAACCATGTTTTGATACTTGTCCTTGATCTCAAGAACAAAGCTTTAAAAACCCAAGTGTATCGATACCTGTTCTTGGGGTATCGATACCCTCGTGCAAAAAGACTTAGAAACTTAATTTCAAAGTTCTTGGTTTGACTTAAAAATACAAGTTTGACTAAGGGACTTAAAAATTTATTACAAAATAGTCCTTATAATTAATTGTTATATCAAAATCAAATTTAGTTTTACAATCTCCCCCTTTTTTGATATAACAAAACCATTGAAAAATTTTTAAGTTTAAATCAAGATTTTTGGATTTCAAAACTTTGAAAAACTTTTGAAGACTCCTCCTTAATAGATGCATGACTTTAAATTTTTAAAAGTGGGTGGTTTCCTAACTTAAAAACACAATATTTCTCCCCTTTTTTGTTAGATCAAAATCAATGAAATATAAGACAAGATATAAAGCAAGACATATCATTAAAGAAAAATAATTCATAAACATAATCCATAGCATAAAATATTTAAATCCAAATCCAACAATAATAAGTTCAAAACATAAGGAAATAACAAAGTGCATAAGTTCTAATATGAATGCAACATAATGCTTAAAGAAACATAACTAATCTTAAGAAAGCCATAGCAAATCATAAAGGAGATCAAAGATCCCTAATCGCTCATATCATCATCATCACCATCATGTTCTTCTTCTTCTTCGTCCCCATTGGCATCTTCATCTTTTTCATCAAGCTTTTGGATATAGCGGAGAGCCTCAATGGAGATGCGTATGGCATGGCCTTGAGTCTCTAAGCCCGTTAATCGAGTACTCATAGAGTCAAAACTCGATCAAAATTGAGTGGACATAGAGTCAAGTCTTCCATCCATAGAATCCAAGCGAGCACTCAAAGTACCAAAATGATCATTCAAGGTACCAAATTGAGCATCCAAATTGTTGAATCTCGTAGTGAGAAAAGCCATCAAATCGACATTTAGAGCAACTTGACTAAGAGGCTCGGGATCAATGGAAGAAGGAGAAGAGGTGCACCACGAACCCATTCACCATTTGAAA
Organism: Abelmoschus esculentus; assembly: GCA_035048815.1. NCBI lineage: Eukaryota > Viridiplantae > Streptophyta > Magnoliopsida > Malvales > Malvaceae > Abelmoschus > Abelmoschus esculentus. The sequence continues at coordinate 15,231,344 of JAUCBN010000032.1, read as the reverse complement.
CATATTGGAAGTGAGCACGGTTTAAAGATGTTTCATCAATAAGCTCTTTAAGAGATCTCACTTTGTCGAAAGAGCAATCAATTTCCAAATGAAAAAAGATAGAACTAAGAATGCATGCATATGGAAAGGATTGGACAAGTGGAGTGACACGATTTTGGACATACCAAACAATGTCCGAGAAAATAATTTGAGCAAGATTGAGTTGAATACCCTCACAAAAGCAATTGACCCAATAACAATCCACTTGACGAATACGAGAATAATTACCATTCGATGGACGAATCCACCAAGAGATGATAAGATGAAGAAAAAGATCCTGCACGTTAAGAGTTGTGACGGATCCGGTGAAATAGCCAAGAAAGGTTTCATCGGTGTTACTCTCATCCTCAAGGTCAAACACATCAACAAATATAGAGACATCAATTTTGAAAAGTTTGCCCATAAGAAAAGATTCAATGGCCACTGCCTTTGTCTTGTCCGTAGAGTCAAAAACACACTTGGCATTAGTATAAAAGATATGGACAAAAGTAGAGAAAAACTTGCCGAAGTATGTGAGAAAGCTAAAAAACTTCCAATCAACGAAACGGTTAAAGTCTTGAATCAGAACTTGTGTGAACTCATGAATTGAATATCCACACAACGTTCCTTTTTGAGAGGAAGATGACGGAAAAGATTGAATAGATCAGCCCTACGAGGTGTATCCAAACATTATGCAAAAACCTCTTGGATATCAACACGAGAGTCACAAGATGATGAAGAATAGCCGACTTCGGTACGAGATCGTTTCTTCGGTACCATGATCTAGAGATTACACAAATTTTAGATTAGTTTCATAAAAACATGTATGCTCTAACAATCGAATTCAATCATATTAGTTAATCCAATAATTCAAGGTATTTGAGAATTTTGAAAAATTCTTGAAAAAACATTAAAAACATATACGAGAAAATTAATTTATATGCGAATAAAAAACTTTTTAATTTTAAAATTTTTTTGTAAGATTATAAAAACCCATACAATAAGCATTCAATATTTGTTCAAAATCTAAATTTTAACAACCTAAAATCATGCGAAAATAAGGTTTTTCAAAAATTACCTTGATTATGGATGAGGAAGAATTTATGGATTGTAAAGCACCAATTAGTGACATTGTGTAGGGCTTGATGAGTAGAAGAAAATACCTCAAAGAAATCGTTTATTTTTGTTTTAAAATGGATGAATTTGAGAGGATTTTATAGGGGTGGCCGACTAGGGTTTTGAGTTTAAGTTTGGGAAGTGTTTTAATGTGATTAAAATTAGGTTAGGGGTCTTTTAAAGTATTCCGTCGCCTCGCGTATCGATGCTGGTATCGAAACAACCTGTTTTGATGCTTGTACCGATACCCTAGTATTGAACCATGGTTCGATACATGTTCTTCCTAGAAGATTCTTAGATGAACTGATGAACAAGTATTGAAACAAGTGTTAGTTGTATCGATACCACTGAGCTGTGCTTTGCATTTTAGGCTTCTAAAAGTACTAGAAATGAGTCTCTAAAGCCCCTAAAGTCATGCAAATGATGTTATGACATGATTAAAATGCATGTACAAGATCATACTCTCCCTAGTAACATGTATAAAAGCAACAAGATGTAAACCAACATTAGCATGATTTCAATCAAGATTCAAGTAAAGTTTTGCATAAAAACAACACTTAAGAGGTTAAGATAGGCTAGTTAAACCTAACTCTCTCCTAAGGGTCCAAAAGCGCTCTTTGTCTAAAGGTTTAGTAAAAATATTCGCTAATGGTTTAAGGTGTAAACAAACTCTAAAACAACATTATTTTTAGACATATGATCTTTAATAAAGTGGTGTCTAATTTTTATGTGTTTGGTTCTAGAGTGTTGAATGGGGTTCTTGGTAAGACATATGACACTAGTATTGTTACACTTAAGAGGTATGGTTTCTACCTTAATTCCAGAATCTAAGAGTTGTTGTTTCATCCTTAACACTTGAGCACAACAACTCCCTAAGGATATGTATTCCGCTTCGGTGGTAGAAAGAGCTACACTATTTTGTTTCTTAGAGAACCAAGATATGAGCATACTTCCTAGAAATTGACAAGTCCCGGAAGTACTTTTCCTATCTATCTTACAACCTCTATAATCCGCATCCGAATAAGCATATAAATCAAAGGATGAGTCTTTAGGATACCAAAGACCTAAACAAGGTGTGTCTCTAAGGTATCTAAAAATTCTCTTAATGGCAACTAGGTGTGATTCTCTAGGACTAGTTTGAAACCTAGCACACAAGCAAACACTAAACATGATATCCGATCTACATGCGGTAAGGTAAACCAAAGAACCTATCATGGATCTATACAACTTAGAATCAACATACTTACCTCCTTCATCCTTGTAAAGCTTAGTTGATGAGCTCATAGGAGTGGATTAAGGCTTTACATTCTCCAAGCCAAACTTCTTGAGCATGTCCTTGATATAATTAGCTTGATTGATGAAGGTGTCATCCATCCTTTGCTTAATTTGGAGTCCCAAAAAGAATGAAAGCTTCCTCATCATGTTTATCTCGAATTCACCTTGCATTAGTTTAGAAAATTCTTGGCAATAACACTCATTAGTAGATTAAAAAATAATACCATCAATATAAAACTAAATTTGATTTTGATATAACAATTAAATAGAATGACTATTCTTTGAAACAATTTTAAGTCCCTAAGTCAATATTTTTGATTTCAAGTCAAACAAAGATTTTAAAAAAAAATTCTAAGTGTTTTTGCACGACGGTATTGAACTATGGTTCGATACCCCTGGATTTTCAAAGCCATGTTCTTATGTTCAAGAACAGGTATCGAACCCTCATTCGAAACAAAGGAGCTCATTGCCAGCCTCTGTTTCGAAGCATGGTTCGAAGCACTTCGTGCATTTTTCTAAGTATTTTAAAATCTATTAAAAATAGACCCCCGGTATCGAACTATGGTTCGATACCACCCTTAATCCCAACGGCTATTTTTGCATTAAATGTTTTGACCATTGGTGGTAGTTAATTTTTGATTGGTGGTTAGCCTGTTCCGAAGCATGGTTCGATACCAACCTTCACAGTTTCAAAAAGGTATCGAAGCATGGTTCGATACCCCTTGGTTTAATGCACAACGGCTCTTTCTATTCTTGGTCTGTTTCGAAATAGGTAGTACGTGTTTTGATACCGCCTGCTGCAGAATGCATTTATGATGGGAAATTGAAGTCTAAACGGCCATATTTATGTTCCCAACAACCACAACGGATAGAAATCAATGAGATGGTATAAAATGAAGCAATTTCAACAGCATTAAGGATTTTTGAACCTCAAGCAACATCGAAGCACACAAATCCAACTCAAAGCACTTTATTGCATATTTTAGCCTCTCAACTTGTGTATTTCACTTTAATCAGTTGTAATTTAAGTTTGGGGAGAGGTTGTTTGTATTTGGGGCTATTATTTCTTGTGAGAGAATCCTTCTTAGCCAAACCAAATCTCTTGTAACATCTTGTGAGGTCTAAATCAATTTTGGGTAAAAAATTGATTTGCTTGTAAAGGTTATCCCTTGAACCTAGAAAAAGGTTGAATTCAATAGTGAATTGGTTTCAAAATCCTTAGTGGGAGCTAAGGTAGTGGATGTAGAGCTTGTTCGAAGCTTGAACCACTATAAATCATTGTGTTCCTTATTTCTTAATTTATACCGAAAATCTCCTACTAAAATTTTTAATATCCAATTCACCCCCTCTTGGCCATTATTCAACGTCGACCAACTCAATAATCAACATAAATTTGAACTACTAAGATGTCATTTTTAAACCTTTTTATGAAAAGTGTAGTATCCACCTTCCCTTTTCAAAGCCCTTTTCAATCAAAAAGTTTTAAAGCCTTTCATACCAAGCTCTAGGGGCTTGTTTCAAGCCATATAAAGCTTTAGTTAATTTAAAAATATGGTTTGGAAATTTTGGATCTTCAAAACCCGATGGTTGTTCAACATACACTTCTTCATTTATAAAACCATTTAAGAAAGTACTTTTGACATCTATTTGAAAAAGCTTGAAATCATGATAATATGCAAATGCAATTAGTATCCTAATGGCTTCCATTCTAGCTACGGGTGCATAGGTTTCATCAAAATCTATCCCCTCTTCTTGAGTGTAACCTTAGGCAACTAATCTAGCTTTATTTCTCACAATGTTATAACTCTCATCTAGTTTGTTTCTAAAGACTCATTTAGTTCCTATAGTAGATTTATTACTAGGCCTATCAACTAATGTCCATACATTACTTCTCTCAAAATGATTTAACTCTTCTTGCATAGCCAATATCCAATAATCATCATCTAAAGCTTCATTGATATTCTTATGCTCTATGCATGAAATAAAAGCAATATGGTTCATTAATCTAAGAGAAGAACAAGTAGTTACCCCCTTGGATGGATCACCCAAGATTTCACCACTTTTGACATAGTTGAACTCTCTTGGGTAGCTCACTTCTCTTTCTTCAAGCTTTACATCTCCTAAAGCTTCTATTGGAGGATCTTGTGTTTCCTCATTGGTTGGAACCTCATCCACCTTTGATGTTTGTCCACCATCAATGTTTTCAATGATTCTTACATCATCATCATCACAAGAATCCTTCCTAGGAAGGAAGTTATCATCGAAAACCACATGTATAGACTCTTCTACAACTAAGGTTCTTTTGTTGAAAACTCTATAAGCCTTTGAATTTAAAGAATATCTAAGAAAAATTACTTCATCACTTTTTGTATCAAATTTACCTAAGTTGTCTTTCCTATTGTTTAAAACAAAACACTTGCACCCAAAAGGGAGAAAATAGCTAATGTTAGGATTTTTGGATTTTAAAATCTCATAAGGAGTTTTTTTTAAAATTGGCATGATCATTACTCGATTTATAATATAACAAGAACTGTTTGTGGTTTCTGCCCAAAAATACTTAGGTAAATTGTTTTCATAAAGCATGGTCGTAGCAATTTCTTTTAAAGTTCTACTTTTCCTCTCAACTACCCCATTTTGTTGAAAGTGCGAGGAGCCGAAAAATTATGGCTAATCCATTTTCATTACAAAAATTCTCAAAACCTAAATTTTGAAATTCAGTTCCATGACCACTTTTAATATGAGATTCTTTGATCAAGATCATTTTGAGAAATATTTGAAAATGTGATGAACTTTTCTAAGGCTTCATCTTTTGTACTTAAAAAGAGAACCCGAGTGTATCTAGAGTAATCATCAACAATGAATTTTCCACCCAAGCTAGTAGTCCTAATAGGTCCAAAGAGATCCATATGGATCAATTGTAATACTCTACTAGTTGAAACACCATTAATGAACTTAAAAGAAACTCTCTTTTGTTTATCTTCAGCACATGCATCACAAATTTTATCTAAAGAGAACTTAAGCTTGGGTAAATCTCTAACTAGATTTTGGGAGGCTAGTTTCTCTAAAACACTTATGCTAGCATGACCTAATTTTCTATACCAAAACCATGCATCATTTTCATCACTAACAACTAAGCATGCATGAGAAATGTTTATGTCATCTAGATGCACCATATAAATATCTCCTATGCGATGACCTATAAGTATTGTTTTATTGATTCTATGTCTATTATTTTACAACCACTTTTATCAAAAGAAACATAGAAACCCTTATCATACAATTGACTAATGCTCAACAAATTATGCTTAAGACCATTAACAAGCAAGATTCAATTAAAATAGAGGAGTGATTACCAATAGAGCCAATACCCTCAATTTGGCCTTTGGAGTTGTCACCAAATGTCATTACTCTACCCTTTTTGAGCTCTAACTCCTTAAATCGTCCCCTGTCTCCAGTCATATGCCTTGATCATCCACTATCAAGGTACCACATGTTTTGACTTGAAGCTTTGGCCTTGAAGCAATGCTCAACCTACAAACAAAGATTTAGTTTTTGACTTTTAGTACCCAAATCATTTTGGGTCCATGAGAGTTAGTCTCTAAAAGCTTGGTTCCCTTGGGAATCCAAAAAGCAATAGCATTCATATTATTAGAAATAATGAGTTTCTTAGGAACCCATACACTCCTAATTTTCTTATATCTAGCATGCCTTTAAAAATTTCTTTGTTTGTGGTTTTGAAAATTCTTTTTCACATGGTTGGGTTTTAAAGAGCTTTATTTTTCAAAAGTAGAACTATCAACCACTTTGATTTGTTCCTTAAGCTCATTCACTACCTTGTGGTGATTCTCACTCAAGCTTGAAATAAGGTTGTTTAAATCAATATTTTCTTTTTAAAAAATTTTAAATCATTATTTAAATCATCAACCTTTTCTTCAAAATCCAAAATAGTTTTTATCAAAGAATCATTTTTTATTTCTAAATCAGAAATAGTTTTCTTGCTTTTTAAAATTAATTCTTTGAATTTCAAAACCAACTCATCATAAACATCTTGCAATTCATCATATGTATCATATAATTCATCATAAGAAAGATCATTGCAAGAGGGTTCAAGGGTTACCCTAGGCTCATCAAGAGCCATGAGACACAAGTTGGCCACTTCATTGTCTTCATCGGATGATGACTCATCATCACTCCATGTAGCAATGTGAGCCTTTTGCTTCTTCTTCTTGTCAAAACCCTTTCTTTTGTATAGTGGGTAATCGGTCCTAATGTGACCGGGCTTCTTGCACTCATAACAAATGATTTGATCTTTCTCCTCTTTTTTGCTCTTCGATTTGAAATTCTTCTTTCTTTAGAATCTCCTATTCTGGTTGACCCTCATGAGTCTAGTGAATCTTTTGGCTACCATAGACAACTCTTCAATTTCTTCTTATTCACTAGTGTCTACATCTTCTTGTGACGTTGAGGCTTTGAGAGTTATCCCTTGCTTCTTCTTCTCAACCTCTCTCTTTTCAATCTTCACCTTTTCCTTCTTTTTCTCTTCTTCTCTTCCTTTCTTCATGATCTCATGAGTGAGAAGAGATCCCACAAGAGTATCAAGTTTGAGAGTCTTAAAGTCCTTGGCTTCAATAATGGTCGTCCTCTTGTTATCCCAAGACTCGAGAAGATAGTAGATGAGCTTTCGAACGAGATTCTTTTCTAGAATGATCTCACTGAAACCCTTGAGATCATTGACAATCACCGAGAATCTATCGAATATCTTGGTGGTGTCTTCATCCAGCTCTATCTTGAAGTTCTCATAATTTAGATTGAGAAGACCAATCTTCGTTTCCTTGACATCATTGGTGCCCTCATATGTAGTCTCCAAAGAGTCCTAAACTTCTTTGGCACTTGTACATGAAGATATCTTGGAGTAGATGTCAGGGCCTAGAGCACAAAAGAGTATGTGCAAGGCTTTATCGTTAGTGGACATCCTTCTTCTCTCTTCATCGAGCATCTCGTTCCTCTTCTTTGGCACTTGCTGATCTCCTTCTTGCTTCATAGGAATTGAGGGTTCATCTTCGATTATATCCAAAAGGACAAAATTATTGGAGTTGATGAATAGCCTCATCTTGTTCTTCGAATAGGGGTAGTTATCCCCATTGAAGAAGGGTGACTTAGTGATGGAATGTGACTCGTTCCATGAACTGGAGGTAGAAGCCATTTGATTCTTCTTGTAGATGTGATCAACACTCATTGGATCTTTTTTGGTAGATGTGAATCTCTTCAAAGATTAGGCTCTGATACTAATTGTTGAGTTGATCGATCTTTGGAAGATGGCCAAGAGGGGGTGAGTTGACAATTAAAATTTGGTGGGGGGAAATTTCGGTAAAAATGTGATAAATAAAGAACAAGTGATTTATAGTGGTTCAAGCTTTGAACAAGCTCTACATCCACTACCTTAGATCCTACTAAGGATTTTTAAACCAATTCACTAATTGAATTCGACCTTTTTCTTGGTTCAAGGGATAACCGTTACAATTCAAATCAATTCTTCTACCCAAGAATTGATTCAACCTCACAAGATGATACAAAGGAATAAAGGCAAATAAAAGAATCTCTCACAAGACAAATTTTACCCCAATTACAAATGAACTCTCCCCAAACTCAATTTTACAAGAATCAAAATGAAGTACACAAGTTGGGAGGCTAGGATTGGCAATGAAGTGTTTTGAATTAGATTTGATTGCTTGGATGTTGCTTGAGATTCAATAGTCCTTAATGTTGTTGAAAATGCTTCATTTTATATCTTTTCATTGATTTCTAACCGTTGTGGTTGTTGTGAATGTAAATAAGGCCGTTGAGACTTCATCTACCACTCATAAATGCACTCTGCAACATGTGGTATCGAAACACGAGGTACCTGTTTTGAAATAGACCAAAGTAGAAAGAGTTGTTGTGCATTTAATAGAGGGGGTATCGATACATGCTTCGATACCTTTATGAAAATGTAAGGTTGGGTATCGAATCATGTTTCGGAACATGCTAACCACCAATCAAAAATTAACTGCCACTAACGGTCGACTCATTTAATGCTAAAATAGCCATTGGGAATTAAAGGGTGTATTGATACCAGTATCGATACATGGAGTCAATTTTTAAATGATTTTAAAAATTATTAAAATCTTCGAAGTGGTTCGATACAAGGATCGAAACAGGTGTTGGTAGTGAGAAAAAGGTATCGAACCATGTTTCGATACTTGTTCTTGATCTCAAGAACAATGCTTTAAAAAACTCAAGTGTATTGATCGATACCTGTTCTTGGGGTATCGATACCCTCGTGCAAAAAGACTTAGAAACTTAATTTCAAAGTTATTGGTTTGACTTAAAAATACAAGTTTGACTTAAGAATTTAAAAATTTATTACAGAATAGTCCTTATAATTAATTGTTATATCAAAATCAAATTTAGTTTTACAAAATTATATATCGGTAATTATTTTACCTATAAGTATTGAAAATAAAAAAGTTTTATAAGTATATTAAATATTTATATATTTATCCTAGGTTTAAGACTTAGTTCAGATTTATATGTTTAGAATTTAAAATATAAGATTTATGTATTAAAATTTAAATCTTTAATATATTATCTTAAGAATAAATTATAATATATAAATTATAAACTCTAATCGTGACCCATAAATTTTAAAAAGTAAATACAAATTTTAAATTAAATTCATAAACTTTATTTGGAATGTTTTCCCATTATGTATTGGTAATTGTTTCATTTATATAATCACTTTGGGTCATATATATATAATATTTGAAGTTAAAAAAGTAGTCAAAAAGCAGACGATATTCATTTTAACATATCAAATTTAATTTTTTTCCGAAGAATATATGTATCTTCAAAAGATTAAAAAAAGTGTCGGGTCGGTCCGTGCCCACCCTAAATTTTTTAAAATTCACATATTTACCTTAATTTTCTTAATTTTAATAAATTAGTCTTTAATTTTTTTTTTATAAAATTTAAGTTTCGTGTCTGCCCAGAGATTTTAAAATTTTAACAGTGCTCACCCTTAAACATATTTTTAGATCCACTACTATTAATATATATATATATATATGAACATATACTATATTATAATGACAATATTAAAAAATTTAATAATTTTTGGCAACTTTTAAAAAGAATATTTAGAATATAAAAAAGATTTTTAAATTTTAATGAAAAATTTTGTTACGGTGATATACAATTTTTTTTGTCTTTCTACCATGAATTTTATTAATTTTTATAGTTTATTTTATCTGTTATTTAGTATGATTTTATTATATCGCAGGGATCATTTAGTGTTTGTATAAAGATCCTCATGAAGTTAGATATTTTATCTAATTATATTAGGATCATAAAAAATATTGATTCTTATTAGTTTGATGATTTATTAACTGATATAATTAATATTATACATATAACAAATAATTTATCTGATAATTTAACTTATTTATTATTTATTTTTTATCTCGTAAAATATTTCGTTTTAGCAAAAATAAATATATATATTATATATTTATGAATATTTGAGTCTCATTGATATGCTAACAGAGAAAGTGAAGATGTATATGTACGGGATTTCGGATCTGTTGGATTTGTCAAACGAACAGATTTTTTCATCAGCTTCTACTTCCTCCATATTTGGAATCGTTCCCTCAGTCTGAAACGCCTTTCAGTTCCGTCGTCGTCTTTCTTCCCGCTTTCTCCAACAATGACTTCACACACGAGCTTTGTCTTCCGGTAATTACTTTACTCGCCGTTGGTTTCATTTTTTTCTATGTTCGTCTTCCTTTTTTGTATGATTGAGATTATAGAGTTGTTGTTGTTGTTTTCATTTTCAGAGTGATGATGTGGCCGAGCTGGAGTGGTTGTCGCAGTTCGTAGATGATTCATTCAGTGTCTTCCCGTAGAACTCGTTCTCTGGAACGCTTAACCCTAGAGATGACCAGTCGTTGTTTTCAAGCACAGCTTGGAGCAAGCGTTCCAGAGCGCCGGAAGCAACCTTGAAGACAAAAAGGGAATTCCAGCGTCATGCATCACCGTCGGCAGATGGAAGGGTTCGACGATGCTCACACTGCGCGTCGGAGAAGACGCCGCAGTGGAGGACGGGGCCGTTAGGACCCAAGACGTTGTGCAACGCTTGTGGGGTTCGGTATAAATCGGGCCATCTCGTCCCCGAGTACCGACCTGCGGCGAGTCCAACTTTCGTGTTAACACAACACTCGAACTCGCACCGGAAGGTGTTGGCGCTGCGGAGTCAGAAGGAGCTGTCAAACTCGAGATAACAGCAAGAACAAGATTACCGTCACCATAACCATCATCATCACTCATCAGCAACACCACCACCGCCGCCAGCATGACTTTGTGGTGTGCTGAGGTGCTAAAACCTGAAGTGTTACTGTAATGACGTTCAATGAGTACTCTTCTGGAGGCTTTGGCACTGTTGGTCGTCCTCTTTTATTTATTTTAGCTAATTATTTTCTTTGAATTTACGAAGAAGAAAAAAGTGATTAAATATTTGCTTGTTTTGAGGATGTAAAGTTATATATAAAAAAATCACCTGAGCATGGGCTGCTTACTTTAAGGATGGTTGAAAGTTAAGAGGGGGAATAAGTGAGATATTGAAACAAGAGTGATAATTTCTACGTGATGCACGGAAATGAAAGTAAGCTTACTTAATTTTAGTAACATGGCTCATGGCTCATGTTGAGGGAGACGAATGACATCTTAAATATTTTTTGAGATTTTAGAGTATATTAATGATGACATTATATATCTTATTAAATATATTTTTTAAGAAGAGAATAATAATTTCGTGATAAATGATATTAGAGTAATTTTTGGATTTTTTGATTCTACGTCAAGTGTTTATGAGTAGAATAATCACCGTGGACAAGTGTGATAATTGGTCAATTACAAAAGCAGATGCTCATGACGAGATCAAGTTAAAAAAAATAAGAATATTAATAATCCCGCATTGAAATTTTTTTAAGGTATATAAACAGTCACACATCCTCATACTTTCCTAGCAGCGGAGGAGACTGTCACCATTCAGATTTGAAGCACATTTATATACCACTTAGTTTTTCATCAAAATCTTTTTGTTTTCCCCCCAACTTCCTCCTTGTGAATGCCTCAAAACTCAATTGGACCAATCACTCTAACATTTTTCAAACAACCATGAATCGTTTTGATCTTAGTGTCAAAACACATGACCTCATCCTTTACCAATTTCTTTAAGACGCTATTGATTAATCTTAGCTTGGTAACAGTATGTGTCCATCGAAACACAATGTGGTTTTATCTTACTATTGGCGTTTTAGTTTATTTCTTCAAAACAGAGCTTGTTTTACCACCTTTTAAAAAGAAAATAATGATTTCGTGATAAATGATATCGGAATAATTCTTTAATTTTTTGATTCTACGTGAAATGTTTATGAGTAGGATAGTCACAATAGACAAATGCGATAATTGATCAATTATAAAAAAAGATGCTCATGACAAGATCGAGTTAGAAAGAATAAGAATATTAACAATCCCACATTAAAAAAAAAAGATTTTGAGGTATATAAACAATCACTCATTCCCATATTTTTCCAGCAGCTGAGGAGACTGTCACCATTCAGATTTGAAGCACATTCATATACTACTTAGTTCCCCATCAAAATCTCTCTGTTTCCCCCCAACTTCCTCCATGCGAATGCCTCAAACTCACTGGACCGACCACTTGACATTTTTCAGACAACCATAAATCGTTTTGATCTCAATGTCAACACACACATGGCCTCGTCCTTTATCAATTTCTTCAAGACGCTAATGATTGATCCCAGTTTGGTAACAACATGTGCCAATCGAAACACAACGTAGTTTTATCTTACTGCTGACGTTTGGTTTGTTTTTACCATTTACGAGGAGAGGTTAAATCGTTCAAATGTGAGATAAAGTTGAAATTTACCCTAGGTTATACTTTTAAGTTTAAGGCTTTTGGAGGTGTCATACAATAGGGTATTCGTTTCTTCTCGAGATCCATTCATGAGTTTGAGGTTTTAGAAATTTACCACAAAACAGCACATATAATGGGACATGGGCTATTTAAACCATCTGAATCAATAATTTGATCTATTATTTGAACGTCAATATTTACTTTAATAATCCGTCAAATGTCACCGTAACAATAGTTGTTTCATAGCAGTATCAGTACAATTAAGCGATTAATGTTTAATACTTAAAAGTATACGTCAGAATATATACTGTTGTAATCATTATAGTTAATTCAAAAGATATAAATATATTATCAGACAAATTAATCTCAAAACCATAACATATATTAACTATCAACAATTTTCGTGGACATATATAAGATATCAGACAATTAAAGTTCTTTTTAATTTTATTCTCTTTAACTTTCATCATCGTATTGTGTGTGATTTTTTATCCAAATTAAAATGGGTAAATTGTTTGAAACTTTATTCAATCGTCTTAATTATCTTTTCTAACTCCCTTGTCTGGTGTCTCATCATTTAGGCATTAATACATATCAATATCGAAAGAGTTGCATTATTTAGTTGTATACGTATAGTAGGAGAAATTATATCATGGGTCAGTCTTACTATGTCATCCATGAGACCAACCAATAGAAACTGTCCACCTCATTAATTTTTAATTTTTCAAGTGAAGATTCACTGGGAAAAAATTATGACATGGAAAAATTGATGAAGTGGACAATTTTTATTGGTTGATCCCATGGACAGGTGGTGGGACTGACCCATGATATAATTTTTCGTATAGTAAGGGGTGTATATTAAATTATAATCATTAATTAATATAACCGTTATATTTTATATGTTAAAATGAGTACCCTCACTTTTATTAAATAATTTTAAGGTGATTATAAGATATTATATATTTATATATATATTTTTGTTAAAATTAATACCTAATATAATTTTTAATCAACATCACATGAAAATTTTTAGGAACTAAATAAAATATATATTTTAAATATTTATTTTGACCAAAACAATACTTCATATATCTAATTTAACCAAAAATATACTTTAGGTGTTTATTTGATCAAAATATTTTAAATATTTATTTTAATAAAAAATATTTTAAATATCTAAATAAAAAATATATATTTAAATATTTATCAGTAATATAAGCCTTTAAAAAGTCTGAGTGAAACAGACCTTTATCCGGTCCGGCCCATTACCCACATAATCTTCTGTGATATGCGCCACACTGAGGCGATTCTCACCCGCAAGGCAATTAGAAGAATTCACTTTAGTCTCAAACGGTTCTCAGTCTCCTCCGAACTCCATCCGCAACATTCAATCCCTTCTTTTTTCTCTTAGCACAGTCTCCCGCCGGCGAATTCCACCGGAAACCCTAGTCATTCGTTTCCCCTAACCATGCTCAACCTTTCCTCCACGCTCTCAAACCACGTTCGGTTTCTGCTCCAGTCGTTGACCGAAACCAACGCCGACTCTGTTTCTCGAGAGCTCTGCCAGGTTTTTTTACCCTTTTCTCTAGCATTTTTAGTCAGATGCATCGATTGACGTTTCTTTTTGTTGCAATTGTAATGATTTGTCTTGTCAATTCAAAAACCCTAAATTCTTCGCAGTTCGATTTAATTTATGCTTATGGAATTGTATTGAGTTTGGATCTCGTTGTAACGCATTGCGTGATCACTTTGTAGTTCGATTAGCTTGCTTGGTGTTGTCTTATCCTGTTATCCATAGGAATATATGTACAGGGATGTAAACGGAGACTAAGATCTATGATTCTTGAAGCTTGATAACAATCATACTTAAATACGAGAATTTCTGCTGTTTCTTTTAAAAGTTCTCTAGCATTCTAAACTAATTTTATAGCTTATAATTCTTATTATCAATGTCGGTATCTTTCCCCCCAAATAATTTTGTATTCAAACGTTTATGTGATAGAGAATAGACTATTAGTATTAATCTTTTGAAGCCGCAAGCCAATTTCCAGTTGTGTCAGTTTTTGCTGAGTGAACTTATTTAGATCTGTGTCCTATTGTCAGTGTCAAACGAGATATTTTGCTGGCTGGGATGTTTTTTTTTGATTATTTCTATTTTATGCAATTTTCTAGATATCACACTGACTGATATAACCTGTTTATTTCTTGACAGTTTATCGAATATGGTGTCGAGGGAAGCATTCTGGTGCTGCAGACTTGCTTTGATTGCTTGAACTCTCACAAGACAGATTCAACGAACTTGCAATTTGAGCAAGTTGTAGCATCAATTTTCAGACATGCAATGGGCAAGCCAAATTTTTGTACTATCTTCTGTCAGTCGCTAAGTATGGATATCAGTGAGGATTTCTTGGAGAATTTCTCAAAAGCCATGCGGTTTTCCATGTCTGAAAAAATTGGCATTGGTCTTGCTTTATCTGATTCTGAAAATCCTGATACAAGAATCTGTGGTAAGTTGCATTGTTTGAATGGGGCTTGGTTTGTTAAATGGATGTACTCTTGATTAGTTTAAGTTAGTCTCTTACACACAGCTGACCGGATTGATGAAAGTGAAGCTTTTACATTTTTCTAGGGAAGAACTTCTGTATGGCTCACGTTGAGGAATTGCACTCCAATCCAGCCTCTTTTGATTCTACTGAGCAAATTCAGAATATAATTATGTTCCTCCAATGCTCTGGCTCCCTTTCCAAGCACATAGACTCCTTTATGCAGATGTTATCTTTAGTTCAAGCGAATGACAATGCACAGTTTGTTTTAACTCCAATACTTTCAGATGAATTACGCGAGGATAATTTCTTAAGGTGTTGATTTTTGCATAAGGATCCTTCCTCTTTTCCTCTAAACCTGCGGTTACTCATTCAAGTTTCAGTATCATATTATTTGTTACTTTTTTTAATTATGCTGCGATAATGTGTTTTTTTCTCTTTACTCTGCAGGAATATGGAATTCTTCAATGAATCTGGAGAAAATGATTTTGATGCTCTTTTAGAAGAAATGGAGAAGGAAATGAGTATGGCAGATATCATTAAGGAACTAGGTTATGGATGCACTGTTGATGCTGCACACTGCAAAGAGATCTTATCTCTTTGTTTACCTCTGAAAGAGATGACTATATCTAGAATACTTGGCACAATTGTCCTCACCTATGCTGGGCTTGAGGACAACCAAACCACATTTTCAACATTTAGCCTGGCCCTTGGTTGCAACACATCATATGATTTATCTTCATTGAGCTCTTGGAATATCGATGTTCTTATAAAAACTATAAAACAACTTGTGAGTAATACATTTTTTGCTTTATGTGGGTCTTGTTGTCTTTCGATTTACTAATATCCCTTTCCTTAAGAAACACATTTTCTTTATTTTTGTAATGCATGCTGAATGCAGGCTCCTGATACCAACTGGATACAAGTTATTGAAAACCTGGATCACGAGGGGTTCTACATTCCTAGTGAGGCAGCATTCACTTTTTTCATGTCTGTATATCAACATGCATGCCAGGTATGTTGATTTTGTTTTAGTATGTGTGAAGTTGCATTTTCTTGTGTTGGTTTAGTTCTTTGATTGTTCTTTGTGCAGGATCCCTTTCCTCTCCATGCTATTTGCGGATCTGTGTGGAAGAATATTGAAGGTCAGCTATCTTTGCTAAAATATGCTGTATCAGCAACGCCAGACGTATTTACCTTTTCCCATTCTTTGAGGAAACTGGTAAGAGCTATGCAAGTGTAGTCTTTTCTCCTTCGTGTCACTATATTTCTAGCAGGAATAATGTTCAGTCTTGCAGGCCTATATGGATGCTGTGCATGGCCATATGCTTCCCCTTGGAAATGGAAATCATGCCTGGCTGTGTCTTGACCTTTTAGATGTGCTATGTCAACTAGCTGAAAGGGGTCACATCAGCTTTGTTCGATCAATGCTTGACTATCCCTTAAAACATTGCCCTGAAGTTCTGCTTCTTGGGATGGCACATGTTAATGTAATGTCCATAATATCAATATGTGATAATGCTGTCCTATGTTTCTTTTTTCATCTCTAACTTCTGGCTAATAAATTTTGCTTCTCTGCTTGCAGACTGCTTATAATCTCCTCCAGCATGATATCACTTCTACAGTTTTTCCAATGATAATTAAAAATTCCCTGGGTGCTGGTATGGTACTTCAACTTTGGAATGTGAATGCTAATCTTGTCTTGCGTGGATTTGTAGAAGTACACAACACTGAGCCAGACATCATGATTAGAATTTTGGAAGTTTGTCAAGAGTCAAAGGTAGTTTTGATTTTCACTGATGTTTCTTCCCTTTTGCGTCACATTGTGAGATAAACGTTTTTCTGCACCAGACTGCAGATAGTGTCTCACCGTTTCTCCTTTCTCTCTCTCTCTTCCCCTCTCTGTTTTTGAGTTCTTCAATAGTGTTTGATATTCTATTGTTTAGAAAATTACTTCAGGATTTCTATTTGTATGTTATATATATTTTTTGTAATTTCTCTTGTTCCTTATTTATTTTTTCAGATTTTATTATCTGTGCTGGAGATGTTACCTTTTCCTTCTGGCATTGGATTAGCTGTCCTTGCTTCCAGGAAAGAGGTCATAGATTTTGAGAAGTGGTTGGGTAGTAACCTGAATACGTATAAAGATGCTTTTTTTGAGGTAATATTGAGTCCTTTTGCAGCCTATCTAATTACTAAAGCTAATATGGTCCTAAGAATGTTTTGGCTGACATGCTTCCTGCAATTTTCAGGATTGTTTAAAGTTCTTAAAGGAGATACAATTTGGTGCATCACAAGAGTTCTCCGCCAAACCTTTCCATCATTCTACTGCTGTTTCAAATCTTTACTTGGAAGCTAGTTCTACCATTATCAAGGTTATGCATTTATTAGTTGGTTATTATTGTGATTTATGTTTGATATGTTTTTATTTGGACACTAATTGCTTTTCATTTGTTTTTACTCTGTTCAGGTCCTTAAAGCAAATACTGGTGTGATAGCCTCGACTCATCTTCTTGAGGAAATGGGAAGGTTACATGCGACAATTATGGATTCTTCTCCAAAGTTGCAAAATGGTGGGACCACAGAGTCTTCAACCTCTGACGGATATGGAGATGATATTGAGGCAGAAGCAAACTCTTACTTTCATCAAATGTTCTCTGAACAGTTGACAACTGATGCTATGGTTCAAATGCTCGCAAGATTCAAGGAATCTTCCGTGAGAAGGTATGGTGTTGTTTCTGTACCTTTCTTAGGCTTTGCTTTCATCGCTCGAAAGGTTTTCTCAGGTTTGATTGTATACATTCTTGCCCATGGGAATTCTTAATAGGTTACGTGATTGTCCCAGTTTCCACGCATCTAATTATTTCTTTTTTTTAATCCTTTGGGTCAATGGAGTGACTTATGTCTTTATTCATCATCCTATCTCTGCTTTAACATTTATCATTGTTTGAATGCTTTGATTTACAGAAAAATTTCATGCTTAATATATGGTGGTTTGATGGGTTGTTTATTACTAACAGGGAAAAAGTGATATTCGAGTGCATGATTGCAAATCTATTTGAAGAATACCGATTTTTCCCCAAGTATCCTGAAAGACAGCTCAAAATTGCCGCAGTTCTCTTTGGTGAGTTATACTTTACAAGATAATCCTAATATACCAATGTTTATCCCAGCTGTTAAGGCTGTGTTTTAGATATTTATTACATGTGTAAGAATTTTGTTACTATTTTGAGTTACGTTACTGTTTTAGTGTTCAAATTATGCCATCACTTCTGTTTACTTTGGCTATCATAGTGAAGTCTACGTACGTAATCATGATCAATCTGGATAAATGTGTTCAAGTGTATGTGCAACATACCAATGCTAATAATTTGATTGTTATGTTTGCTTTTCATGCAGAGCACTGGTTATTTAGTCCATGTCATTTTTTACTGAACTTGCTTTATAGTTCTCTGGCCTTCATATATGTATTTTGTTAAGCTATGGCTGCGGATAAATTTTAGGCTCTTTCATCAAGTACCCCCTTTTTATTAAACTCATTTCGTGCTTTTGAAATTTTCAGGCTCTGTCATCAAGCAGCAACTTGTAACTCACCTAACCCTTGGAATTGCCTTGCGTGGTGTTCTAGATGCATTGCGTAAACCTGCAGATTCAAAAGTTAGTTATTGCTTAGCATTAGTCTTTTCTTCTTTCTCATCTTCGGTTTATTTCCTTTGAAAGTGTTAAGGAATTATTTAATTGGTGGTACTAATGATTTGTTGATGGTATATCTGCATATACAGATGTTTTTGTTTGGAACAAAGGCCTTGGAGCAGTTTGTGGATCGTCTGATTGAGTGGCCACAATATTGCAACCATATCTTACAGATATCTCACCTGCGCGCCACTCATTCGGAAATTGTTGCTTCAATTGAGCGAGTCCTTGTCAGGATTTCATCGGGTCACGTGGAGTCAGATGGGAGCAACAATCCTGCAGTTCCTCACCAGGTTTCCTCTCAGGTGACCCCAGGGAATGGGGAGGTAATCGCAGTGTTTGTTTTTATTGCACTTAGTGGAATTTAAATTTACAAAAAATAGTGTTGATAAATATTAACTTGGCCATAATAAATAAGTCAGTATTACAATGTTTTTCTGCCTTTGGCTGATACCCTTTTTTGTTTTTCATCTAATAGTTCGGCAGGATATTGTGCAATGATATGTTGAGATTCTATCACTCGAAAATTTAGCTGTTCAAATAGTTGAATCTTTTCTCGTTGTAGCATGCATTGGAGATCATTCTTTTAGATCCATGCATATAAATGTCAAAATTAAAAAAAGAAAAGAATTAAAACATATTTGGCTGGTGAAGATCAAAATGGTAAATAATCTAACTTGAGTACCTGTTCACCATTGTGTTAGAATTTTCTAGTTACAGAGTTATCCTTGATTTCTGTTATCTGAGTTATTGCTGTGTTGTTTTCTTACATTTGGAGTTACCATTTCAGTTAAATAGCTCTAACATCGCTCAGCCTGGGTCACAACTTTCTTCTCCACTTCAGCTGGCGAGACATGACAGTTCTCATGATGACCGTCATAAAGCCCCTGCTGCATCATCCAATGATGTGAAGTCACTGCTACCTTCCTCAGGGCAGCCTCCTGTTGCTTCCTTCAGTGATGCTTCTAGCATTCAGAAAGTATGCCTTTTGACAGTGTTTTGTGATGTATGTGGGATTTTCTTTCCTAGAACTAACGCTATTCTTAAAATTCAGCTGCAAAGTGCCATCAGTGGTTCATCTATGCTGTCTGCTTCTCCTGGTTTTGTTCGTTCTTCTCGTGGCGTTACTTCTACTAGTAAGAATTTTCCATAGGTTCACTGGGATGTTTTATTTACAGTCTAACATAAATCATTGGCATTTTTACATGCTTATGCAACAAATCTTTCACTTTTACTACAGGGTTTGGCTCTGCTTTGAACATTGAAACACTAGTTGCTGCTGCTGAGAGGAGAGAGACGCCCATAGAGGTATTTAATGACTTGTTGTCTCCCATTTAATTTAATTCTGGAAAACTGTTTTTACATATTTTTAATCTGCTCGCATGTCATGGTCTTATGTTTCTTGTTCTACAATGAATGACACTGAAATAATTAAAATTCTTATTTCATGGATGGTGTTATCTATCTAAACCATATGTTATGTTGGCCTGTGGGGGTTTGATATGAAAGAAAAGGTTTTAGAATATGCTATGATGAAATTGGAAGAGATATCCAAGTTGATAATTCGTTCCAATCTGGAGTGTTTATAAGAATTTTTGGATTTTTGACCAGTGATATACTACTCTACCTGGCGTAGTCTTACATGGTCTTATGGTAAAGATGGAGTGGGAAAATGGGTGGAAAGTTGGGAGACTATGCCATCCCATTTCCTTGTTTTGGAGTAGACAGAGTAGAGCAATTTGTGAGTTAATGTGCTGTTATCATTTTATCTTGGGTTAAATCGTTCAGATAAATTTTGAGGAGATAAGGGCACCAATGTAAAGATTTTAAGAGGAATATTTTGACTATCAAAGGTAGGAGACTATGCCATCCCACTTCCTTGACTGGCTGAATGGATTTAGTTCACATTCATGCCCTTTCCCTCCATTCAAAATCTCCCAAACAAGCTCAATCCTTTACTCTAGTCTCTTCTAGTTTCCTTCCTTTAAACAGACTATTATTAATCCACACGATGGTGATGATCATGGAATGTTGAATTTTGCTTCATTAAAATGTTCATAATCCTTCTATTGCTTTCTGCTATATTTGCAGGCCCCTCCATCTGAGATTCAGGACAAGATATCATTTATAATCAATAATATTTCGGTTGCAAATCTTGAAGCTAAAGGGAAAGAGTTCACTGAAATATTGAAAGAACAGTACTATCCTTGGTTTGCCCAGTACATGGTTATGAAAAGGTCAAACATTGATACTTAACATAAATGTTCATGCCTCTTCTTGTGTGGCCTGCAATTGATTATTCACCTGGCTGGTGTTTTCATTATATTTCTTGCTTATCTTTTTTTTGTACTATTGAATTACCTTGCTCCTTTCTTTTATTTCAGAGCAAGCATTGAGCCAAATTTTCATGATTTGTATTTGAAGTTCCTTGACAAAGTTAATTCAAAGGCTTTGACCAAAGATATCATTCAAGCTACATATGAGAATTGCAAGGTTTTTATTGTTAATTTCATTTGACCATGTGGGATAGGTTGACCAAATAACAACAAAAAAAGAGGTTTATTATTTATATGTTTTCTAGGTTTTGTTGGGATCAGATCTTATTAAATCAAGCTCAGAAGAGCGGTCATTGCTAAAAAATTTGGGTAGTTGGCTTGGGAAGTTAACAATTGGCCGGAATCAAGTTCTGAGAGCTCGTGAAATAGATCCCAAATCTCTGATTATAGAGGTATTTGTTCCTTTAGTGTAAACTATTAGTTGAGTATATACCCTATGGTTTCAGTTATTTATATGTCCATCAAGGACTATTTGGTCTAGTAATGATCCATGAGTATTTTGAACTTATCCTTTTATATTTGCTTTTTTCCAGGCGTATGAAAAGGGGTTAATGATTGCAGTTATCCCATTTACTTCAAAGGTATGGTTATTTATGAAATTAACTTGATTTCTTGAGCTGAACTTAAGACTATTTTCATAAATTTGTTACATTTTGCAGATTCTTGAGCCATGCCAAAGCAGTCTGGCATACCAACCCCCAAATCCCTGGACCATGGGTATTCTGGCATTGCTAGCTGAGATTTACTCAATGCCAAACTTAAAAATGAATCTCAAGTTTGACATAGAGGTATTGTCATATATTTTACGCATGCATATGAATACACTGTTTTCCCCCTTCAATATTGAAACTTATCTGCCTATTGTGTTTTTTCTCTTTGGTATTATAGGTTTTATTCAAGAACCTTAGTGTGGATATGAAGGACATTACACCGACTTGTCTTCTCAAGGATCGTAAAAGAGAAATTGAGGGTAACCCAGATTTCTCTAATAAAGATGTTGGGGCATCCCAAGCCCCAATGGTTGCAGAAAAATCTGGAATAATTCCTCCTCTTAATCATGTTGATTTATCTCTTGAGGGTGCTAGTCCACCTAATTCTGGTGGGCCGACGCAATTGCCATCTCAGGTTTGGTTTTGTTGTTGGTATTTTTTTGTGTGGTTATTGCAATTAGCAGTTAATTACTTGTGTGCTAATGTTTTAATTCTTGGAGTTGTTTTAGTATTCTGGGTCTGTGCGTCTTTCTTCTGGTGCATTAATGGAGGATGAAAAACTGGCTGCTTTAGGCTTGTCTGATCAGCTTCCTTCTGCACAAGGGCTATTTCAAGCCACTGCATCACAGTCACCTTTTTCTACTAGCCAGGTATGGTCATTATTTGGTTTAATTCTTTGATGTTAAGAATTGTAGCTTTTCCATTATTTTGATTGTTAATCTTGTCTTCTGTGCAGATGTCCACGTCAATTCCTAACATTGGTACTCACATTATAATCAATCAGAAGCTCACTTCTCTAGGCTTGCACATGCATTTCCAGAGGTTTTACGCTGTTGCCATGTTCCTTCCTGTTTGTTTTATACATTATTTGCTGAACTCTACATATAATGTGCTGCAGGATAGTTCCACTCGCAATGGACCGAGCTATCAAAGAGATCGTAGCTGGTATTGTTCAGCGCAGTGTTTCTATAGCAACTCAAACAACAAAGGAGCTTGTTTTAAAGGTTTGAAAGATCAAGTCAATAAAGCTTCAAGCTCGAGACATTTAACTTGATTCAATTCATTTCGTCAAGGGAATTAGCTTAAATTTTTGGACTCCATAATAGCTCCACTGCTTTTAGCTAGTTTCCACGATATGTGTCGTATTGCAATCTGTTCTTATTATAGTTCAGTTTTATTCCTCTTCTTTATCCATATATTAAGCTTTTGTTTCTTCTCACAACCTTTTTCAACATGACATTCAATCACTATTATTAGTCTTAAATCATTTTAATCAAATGCAATTAGGATTATGCTATGGAATTGGATGAGACACGGATCTATAATGCAGCACACTTGATGGTTGCAAGTTTGGCTGGAAGTCTAGCACATGTAACATGCAAGGTTCTAGCTCGCATCTTGTATTTCTTTGATTCCATACCTTGTCAACTTTATCATATGGTTTTGATCTCTTGTTTTGGTGTTGTAGGAACCGTTACGTGGCTCTATATCAAGTCAGTTGAGGACTTCACTTCAGGGATTGAATATTGGCAGTGATCTTCTAGAACAAGCTGTTCAGCTTGTTACCAATGATAACCTTGATCTTGGCTGTGCGGTGATTGAACAGGCTGCTACTGACAAGGTCAGATTGTTGCCTTTGGTCAATAGTACTCTGTGCACACATGTTTCATTGAGTTAGCTGCCAATTGTCATGGATAGGCCTGGTCTGATTTTCATGGATTGGATCCTAACTGGGTTCTTAAGTGAATTTTTTACCATTCAGTGTTTAATCTTTATAAACCTCTTCGATTTGGTTCCTAAGTAGGGTGCATTAGTGTCTAAATTCTCCTTTGAAAATAAGGTTTTTCATGCTAGACATAAAGTTTCTATGGACCTTTTGTGATGCACTGTTTTATTCATATTTCATTTTCAAGGATTCCTTCTTGACTTCTTCATAGCATGGTTTGTAGTTTTATCTGCATGGATGGAGTTTTGTTCTGCATAAAAGCGGGCTTTTAGAAAATTGGCATATATGGAATGCATTTTGACTATCTTTTATTCTTCTTGGTTGTAACTTTATCCTTTACCCCCCTTGACTTCAATTTATAGGCAATACAAACAATTGATGGAGAGATAGCTACCCAACTTGCTTTAAGACGAAAGCATAGAGATCCCACATATTTTGATCCAAGCATGTATGGACAAGGTTCTGTGGGTGTTGTGCCTGAGGCTCTTCGACCTAAACCAGGTCACTTGTCTCTCTCTCAGCAGAGAGTCTATGAGGTAGTCACAATTAACCATTTGAACAAAGATTGTTTTGATTTTGAGAAGGAATGCGCTGAGAGTTGCTCCTTCATGCTTGTTTTTCCACTTAATCTTCTAGGACTTTGTTCGGCTTCCTTGGCAAAATCAATCTGGCCAGAGCTCGCATGCTATATCTGCTGGTCCTTCAAGCTTATCTAGTGAAGCTGGTCTTGCTGCCACATTTGGTACTACAGCAGGGCAAGGTATCACTGGTTACACATCCAGCCAAGGGAACTTGGGACAATTGGATGTTACTTCTGAGGCAATTGAAACCACATCGGCTGCGCTTTTGAGGTGCTTCTTTTTAAACGAAACTTCTCTCTTTGATTATTTTTTTATCTTTTCTTTTCTTTCTGGTTCCATTGCTAATAAAATCTTTTTATTTTAGTGCTTCTTCAATCCATATTGGCACAGGAGCTGCTGTTACCCAGCAGACTACTGAAAATGATCCCCTCAATGCTACGTTTCCGTCAACAACTATGGCCCCTGAATTACATTCAGTGGATACCTCCGATGCTTTAAAAGTGAGACTTTATATGGATGGATTTTTGTACTGCTAGAGTCATGCTTGTTTATTGACACATGCTCCCAACTTGTTTCTAGGAATTGGGACCTACACCACAGCAGTTACCTTCATCTGCTGTCACTGATCGTCTTGGAAGTAGCATTTCGGAGGCCTCACTGAGCACAAGGGATGCATTGGATAAATATCAGATTGTTGCTCTTAAGGTTGAATTTAACTCTTATTATTTTTCTTTCTCGTGCTATTTGTTCTGTGTTGGGTTTTTCTAACGTGGGACAAATTAAAATGAGGCTAAAATAGTCGGAACCGAAATTGTTAAAAAAATTGTAAGAAATTTGGTATCAACTTTTCGGTATGCATCAAAATTCTTACACTTTTTGTAAGAAATTCAGTATATAACGAAATCCTTAAACTTCTTTTTGTAAGAAATTCGGTATATACGGAAAAATTGATACAAAAATTCTTACAATTTTTGTAACAATTTTGTTTCCGCCTCATTCTAGTCTCATTTTAACCCGCCCCACCCTAGAACTCCCCTCTGTGTTATCTTTTGTGGCTTTGGAAATTTTGGTCAGGTAAATGAATGACTGATGTCTGACTCTATAAGCAAGTAATATATGTCTTGGTTGAAGAACTGTCACTTCATAATCCTCTTTTGCCTGTATTTTCCTTATCCATCTATTGTGGTTGATGTACACTATTATCTACATTCAACAAATATCTTAATTGTTGTATTTTACAACTATTGGATCTCTTCTCAAGGAAAACTAGAGTGAAACAGGGAACATGGTTTCTCACAAGAGAGAAGAGAGGAGATCTCTTAGACTATTGTTTCAATTCTTCTTCTTCTTCTTCTTCTTCTTCTCTTACTTCTTGAAAGTTTTATTTATTAAAAATAACATCTTGTCTATATGTTTGGCTCTCTTTGTCAAATAATTTCAGTTGGAAAATTTGGTGGCAACTGATGGTAGAGAAGCTGACATCCAGGTATTAGACTTTATTCTACTTCTATTTTAGTTTTATATCAATAATGAAATTTCTTGTTGTTTGGTTATATTATTTGCGCAATGGTTTAGTGATTGGCATTTGTGTTTTAGGGATTGATCGCTGAGGTACCTGAAATCATACTCAGATGTGTGAGTAGGGATGAGGCTGCACTTGCTGTGGCTCAAAAGGTATTCTACCCATTGGTGGGGTAAATTTTATCTCTTGCTTGTCTCTATATTGTAAAATAGCATGATTCTGTTTCTTGATGCATATGCAGGTTTTCAAAGGCTTATATGAGAATGCATCCAATAGTCTTCACGTCAATGCCCATCTTGCTATTCTGGCTGCTGTCCGTGATGTTTGCAAGCTTGCTGTTAAAGAGCTCACTAGTTGGGTATGATCTGTTCCACATTTGGAAGGAGTCTTTTTTTTCCCCAATACAGCCAAGTCACATTTGTTGCCCGTTAATATTAGTTATGAGATCTCATTAGCTCCTTTGGTTTGGATTCTAAACTTTTTCTTGTTTTATTAGGACTTCATTTTCATGGATAAAATAATGAATTATGTCTAATTTTTACTTTGGTATTCTGCATTTGTCCCTTGTTGGCTATTTATGTTTGGAATCATCTCTCAGTCTGTGTTGGTTCAATTCTTCTATTACAGGTGATATATTCAGACGAGGAGCGAAAGTTCAACAAAGATATCACTGTTGGTCTTATTCGAAGTGAATTGCTGAACCTTGCGGAGTACAACGTTCATATGGCGAAACTTATCGATGGGGGAAGGAATAGTATGTATACAAGTAATTTTTATCTTCACTGAATTTAGTTCTGCAAGATAACTCATCCAATCAAGTTAAATATGCAGAAGCTGCTATGGAATTTGCAATATCGCTTCTTCAAACTTTGGTTACTGATGAATCTAGAGTCATCTCAGAACTCCACAATCTTGTCGATGCGCTGGCAAAGGTTGGTCTCATATCTTTCTACCCCTCTTTTTATATTGTTTTGGTATGAACTTGTTACGTGCATGCAGGTTGCTTCAAAACCCGGATCTCCTGAATCATTGCAACATTTGATTGAGATTGTCAGAAATCCTTCTGCAAGTATGGCTGTTTCATCCGGTGCCTCTGTTGGTAAGGAGGATAAGGCTAGGCAATCTAGAGACAAAAAGGTACCAACTCATCTTTTCCACTATTTAATTCTCAAGTATATTAATAATATGTCTGATTTCAATTCTTTCTCTTCAAGCAGGCACCCGGTCCTTCCCTAGCTAACAAGGAAGATAATAGCAATATAGAGGCTCTAGAACCAGACCCTGCTGGCTTCAAGGAGCAGGTGACTATTGATTTCAAGATCTAAGAAGGCATTGCTAAAATGCTTTGTGCATATTAATGAACAAAAATGGCCTTTAAAAGCTGATATAATTCTATCTCACCAATGTATGGAAGTGCTCATGCATGTAAACCTTCCCTGCAAGCCTGTACTATCCATATTGGATTACTTTAATCATCTCTCTCTCATGGCAGCCCTGTCCAACCCATCCTATCTTTGTTTCTCCTGCATGGCTGAAAAAGAAGGATATTCTTCAATTCTTTGGTGTTAACTTTCTAAATATTTTGTAGGTTTCCATGTTGTTTACAGAATGGTACCAGGTATGTGAGCTTCCTGGTGCAAATGATGGGGCTTGCAATCATTACATTGTACAATTGCATCAAAATGGACTGCTTAAAGGGGATGATATGACAGAACGCTTTTTCCGTAATATCACGGTGAATTTCCCTTTGCCTATCCTCTTCCTTCTTGTTACCTCTAAATTCACCAGAGAACACTGGAGACTGAACTCAAATCTTCTGTCTTTCCTTCATGCTAGGAACTCACTGTTGCACATTGTCTATCTTCTGAAGGCATGAGTTCTGGCACACTGCAGTTACCTCAGCAAGTTCAACCTCTCTCTTTCCTGGCCATTGATATTTATGCAAAACTTGTGCTTTCAATCCTTAAGGTCTTACTGTATCTGTTTTTTTTTTTCATTATATCTATATGTTATCTTTTCATTATGAACCTAACCTTGCAAGTTTTTTAACTTGGATTTTTTTGGCGATTTTTTAGTATTGCCCAGTGGAACAGGGTTTAAGTAAAATTTTTGTTTTGTCCAAGGTAAATATTATTTACCTTTCATTTATATCTCTCTATTTTGTTTTACAAGGATATTTAATGATATTGGTGGTGCTGAACAGATTTTGACTGTGACTGTGAAATTTATTCAAAAAGAGGCAGAGGATAGGAAAGCATCTTTTAATCCAAGACCATATTTCAGATTATTTATTAACTGGCTGTTAGATCTTGGTTCCTTGGATCCTGTCCCTGATGGTGCAAATTTTCAGGTACAATTCATTTGCACATGCTTAGCGAAGAATGTTTTCCACTGAATAGCCTAATTATCGTGTTTGTTGCAGATTTTGACAGCCTTTGCCAATGCTTTTCATGCTTTGCACCCCCTTAAAGTTCCTGCCTTCAGGTAAGAGTTGAATTCATTTAGTTTTTAATTTATGCAGGATTGTTTGTTTTTAGAGTATGCTACCTCCTCTTGAAAGCATCATTTATGATGCAATTATGAGTCTTGAGTAAATGATTTTCCTTGGTGGGTTTAGTTTTGGTCATATTCTTAATCTCTGACAAGTCTTGAGGGAGTGCTTAGAGTGAGTTGGCTTAGCGTAAGGGGTTTATGTTAAATACGTGTTTTGGGTTAATTTAATTGGTATCTACAAATTTGCAGGTATAAAAATAACTGCTTGAGCAAGTTAAATTCTTTTGTTACTGTTTTATTTATCACCTATCATGCAGTGTATCAAAACTATCCAAAGTATAGTTACCTGGATGTGTCCATGGAATTTCATTTCTCCATAAACCTTGCTTTTTATTAATGATTTAAGGTTCATTTGAATGAAGATTATCCTGAGAATTTTAGCCAGAGAATGAAGTTGGTAAAGCAGTAACTTATTGATCATCAATATTTGGCATGCAAATTTGCACTAGAATATGTTGTTTGTAAGTTCTGTTCCTTATGTTCTTTGCACACTTTTCTGTTATAGCTTTGCTTGGTTGGAGCTTGTCAGTCACAGGAGTTTCATGCCAAAACTGCTTACTGGGAATGCTCAAAAGGGTTGGCCCTATATCCAACGGTTGCTGGTAGACTTGCTTCAATTCCTGGAGCCTTTTTTGAGGAATGCTGAGCTTGGGGGGCCGGTTTGCCTCTTTCTAAAGACTGGTTTCATATTTGCGTCCATTGTAAATTAATTATGCTGGCTCTACTCATTCACTGTTGCATTATTTCTACTTAGGTTCATTTTCTGTATAAAGGCACACTAAGGGTCCTGCTGGTTCTGCTTCACGACTTTCCTGAGTTCTTGTGTGATTGTCATTTTACCTTTTGTGATGTGATTCCTCCAAGCTGCATACAAATGCGAAATATTATCCTTAGTGCTTTTCCACGCACTATGAGGTTACCGGATCCATCTACTCCCAACTTAAAGGTAGCAGTTCTTCATGTATGATCTTTCCCCCTCCGGATTGTTTAATCAACGAAATTAATTCTATAATCATTTTTGTGCAGATTGATTTGCTTCCTGAAATCAGAGAACCCCCTCGCATCCTCTCTGAGGTTGATGCTGCTCTTAAAGCAAAACAAATGAAGGCTGATGTAGATGAGTATCTCAAGGTACTTGATCGCATCTTAATTGTATTCTGGACTTTATTAGCTTGTCTCGTACCCGTCCCTAAGCGTATTGTTTTCGGCCTACTTTTCTTACCTAACATATTCAAATTCAGGAACCATTGTTCTCTCTTAGAAGTAACCCTTTTTAATTATTTGCTAAACATCTGAAAATTTCTCTGCAGATGAGGCCCCAAGGAGGATCTACATTTCTAACTGAGCTGAAACAAAGACTACTCCTTTCACCAAGCGAGGCAGCATCGTCTGGTACCCGTTATAATGTACCATTGATTAACTCACTGGTGCTTTATGTCGGTATGCAGGTATTCAACAATTTCTTCCGCTTCTCTAGATGTTATTTTCTCTCCGCAAATTTTGTTTTTAATCTCATACTGCCAATTTAAATGAGTTTTTTTATGGAAGCCTTCTATAGATAGGTTTTCTCTAACTTGAGGCGGGATAAAATGAGGCTAAAATGACACACATGAAATTGTTACAAAAATTCTTACACTTAGAAAATTTTAACTTTTTGTTAGAAATTTGGTATATACTGAAAAATTGATACCGGAATTCTTACAATTTTGTAACAATTTCTGTTGTGCCTCATTTTTACCCGCCTCACTCTAGAACTTCCTTTTATAGATGTTCCTACTGAACATATATTAATCTAGCATTTTATGACTGGAAAACTGGTTTTAGGCCATCCAGCAACTACAGTCTAGAGTACCTCATGCACAATCTACAGCAAGCACTGCTCCAATGAGTGTGTTCTTGGTTAGTGCTGCCTTGGATATATTCCAGACTCTAATAGCGGACCTCGATACTGAAGGGCGATATCTGTTTCTCAATGCAATCGCTAATCAATTGCGATATCCAAACAACCATACACATTACTTCTCCTTCATCTTACTATACTTATTTGCGGAAGCGAATCAGGTAAGAATTTCTGTTTCATGTTATTTACCTTATCATTTCATTTCCAATGCACAGATTATAAACTCTTGGCTTGAACAGGAAATTATCCAAGAGCAAATCACCCGAGTTTTGTTGGAACGGCTCATTGTTAATAAACCTCATCCATGGGGTCTTCTCATTACCTTCATTGAGCTCATAAAGGTAAATAAATGATCCTGAATGTGACCTTAGTTATTAGTTTCCTGGTCCGTAATACGAGTTGGAACTGTTGCTGTTTATATTTCAGAATCCGAGATACAACTTCTGGAATCGATCGTTCATTAGGTGTGCGCCTGAGATTGAAAAGCTGTTTGAATCTGTTGCGAGATCATGTGGGGGAATGAAACCTGTTGATGAAGGTATGGTTTCTGGTTGGGTTTCTGATGGCGCCCACTGAGGTTTTCCCATCTTATAGTGAAACCTGTGTTGTAGATGGCTTCTTGGTATTACATTTTTGTGTAGAAAATTTGTGAATTTAAGTATCAAGCTCAGACCATTGAGTTCAAAAATCGTAATTTTTTATTTATCAATTACTTTAGTTTTTTTTAACTATCCTTGATTTCAAAAAGGAAAAAGTTTTTTTTTTCCTGGAAAATCACACAAAGCTACCCCCAAGCTGCCCTCACAGACCCCTGCATAACAAAGTCATCTCCATATATGTTCTCTCATTAAACGAAACCGCAAAACAAGTACAGAGGCAACATTCACAACTCATCTGAGAGAAAAATTATTAAGAGAAATTATTAGTGGAATTTTGTTCACTATATCATCTATGGTCTTAAGTAGTCAGGATCGTTGATCTTAATTTTTTTTCTCAAGTGAATCATCTCTTTTTTATATGTACTTAGTGGATGAGTAGTTATTAGGTGATTATTTAAAGATTAACGGTCCTGATTGTTTGGACCATGGATGTAGAGCCGGCTCTGGGGGTGGACAATAAGGGCGATGGCCTAGGGTCCACCCTTATTCAGGGCCCTAAATTTTAATTTTTTATTAAATATATTTAATTTTAATTTTTAATATTTATTATTATAGATTAATTATTTTTTGATACTTATTATTATACGAGTTTATATTTTAATATTTATTATTTTAATTTTATTTTTTCAATATTTGTATTAGGTCTACTCTTAAAATTTATTTTTCATTATTTTTTATTATGATTCTTAAATCCCAACTTTTTGCAATGCTTATTATGGGTCTATCTTTTACTAAACTTATTATTAGGGGTACTCTAAAAAAGTATTTTTTAATATTTATTAGTATATACTATTGAAATTTATTTATTTTCTTTATTTGCTATTAGAGTCACGATTTTTTCTAACACTTGTTATTAAGAGTCTAATTTTAAAATTTATTTTTTTATATTTATTGTAAGAAAACTATTTTTTTCAATATATTTGTTATTAGGGTCTAATTTTTTAATACTTATATAAGAGGTCTATTTTTTAATAATTATTAATAGGATCATAGTTTTTCAATACTTGTTATTAGATGTTACATTTTTCACAATATTTCTTATTAGATGTTTCTCTTAATTTTTTTTTCGTATTTATTATTAATAATTATTTTTATCATTATTTGTTATTAGGGATCTAATTTTTTTCTAATATTTGTTAGTGGACATATACTTAATTTAATTTTATTATACTTTTTATTGAAAAAATATTTTTTTAATATTTATCATTAAAGACCTATTTTTTAGGTTTGCCCTAGGACCACTAAAATCTCAGGAACGGCTCTGCATGGATGATGTGGTGAATAAACCTAGTAATCTCTTCATAAGGGGTGTGTTTGTTTTCTCTCCTCTCCCTTTTCTCTCTCGTCCTCTCTCCTCCTTTATGACCCTTCCTTCCTCAGCCGCTCATCTCTTCCGATGTCGTTCTTACGCCGTTGCTGATGGAGAACCTTTATTTGGACGATCTTTACTAATATGCATCACATCTTCATCGTTGGGAGAGGAAAGAACAATCACAACACCCGTTAAACCACAAAAATATGTTTTGAAAATTTATTTTCTATTTTTCTTCAATCTAACTATCCGGATCTTTCATGGTTCTTGCTTGAAGATCCATGTTTTTGTTTGTTTTACTTTGTTTGAGTTATTGTTTTCATCAAATCGTTCAAAATATCCAACCATGGATCATGTGAATCATCTTCACGTCGATATATTTGGTGGTATCCTCGTTTGTTTTGTTCTTCTTTATCTTCTCTTCTAATATCTCGGTGTGTTTCTTACTTTTATCACAAGTTCTTGGTTCGAATCTTGTTTTCTTTTGTTATATCTAATCTTTCTTTCTTTACATTCTTTTTCAATGAAAACTCTAAGTTTAAAGACTTTTATGATGTTATCTTTGGAGAATGATTAATCAGTCTTCAATGGGATGGTTTGCACTTCCTTGATCTCCGGTTTTATGGCGTTGATAAGCATCATCTTGAACGGATCTATTCTTTTTTATAAAGATCTATCCGTATTGAATATTATTTTTTCACTTCTTACAAGATCCTTATGGAAGAGAATTACTTTGGCTATCAAAGGTATTACATTGTCTTTTATCTAGGAGAATTCTTTTTTCAAGTTTTGACCAAGAAAGAAACTTGGTTCTTATCTTTATCTTCTTTTCAAAGTTTTATTTTATTTACTATATATATCCTTTAATTTCAATATTTTATCTAATCTACTAATGCATGTTTTGTTATTTGATATTCTTGGAGTTTTAATCTACTTCTCTATCACGAAGCTTTCAACTTTTCACCAAACTTTTGTGCAACTCTTTTATTCTCGACAATTATTTACTTTTTCAAGCATGAATTTTTTAAGTACACTTTTCTCTTTTACTCTTTTATCAATCTCGAATATTATATTTAAACATTTGTCAATTTACTTCTATCTTACAATAATCTTAAAATTACACAAACATATTTTACTTGTACCTTTTTTTGGTTTTCGAACAATCTGTGTTTTTGTCATACCAATCCATTATCGGGTACACACAAAAATCCAACCATTTATTAGTATCCTATATAATCTTATTTTATTCAGACCAACCCGTTCTTGGGTCCTAGCAACTAATCTCATACAACCAATTGTATGGAAGACCACACAATTAGAACACAAAAATATCACTATTAATTTCTACTTACATAAACGACCATGCTCAACTTCTTTAACTGGGAATGATAAGGTTATTGATAGTATGTTTACACCTTTCATCTCATTACCAATCTCGATGAATACATGTACTTTTCATGCCTTTAACCATATCAACCTTACTTTATCATTTCTTACCATTACCATGTCTCTTATTATCATTTTGTTATTATCACGACCGTTCGAACCAGAATCTTATCTTCTTTTGTATCTATTTATTTTTGATGTTTTTTTCAAAATAATCACACCAATCATGATCATGTTCTTATTTGTAAGATAAATCATAACGCAGAAACACATGATATACAATATCTATATCAATTTAAACAAAGACCTTTTAATCTCAAACAAAAATTCCATACCATATTTTTCAATTCCTAAAATATTTTTAAACCATCCACCAATAAATTACAATCTATTTACATTTCAAAAGTCAATTTTTTCTATAAATAATCTCATAATTTTACCAAATCTTCTAAAATTTCCAATATCTCACCCTTACCTTATTACAAATATCTTGCTTTTAACCCAAATAGATTCGTAAACACTCAAAATCTTTCCAAATATACTTAAAAAACATTATCTAAACTTTTCCTTCCATATATCTCCAAAACTATTTTATTGTTACCACTCCCCCCTAAAATTAAAAATCATACCATTTCTTACCATATACCTTTAATCCTTATGACACTTAATATCTCCAGCAATAATTCAATAAAATTTACATGTATAATACTATTAACTTATAAAAAATTATATTCTCAAACTTTAAACATAATTTCAACATTACCAAAAAAAATATTACTTACCAATTTCCTTTAATTTCTTCACCTATCTATTTTATAATTTACCTCTTCATTATCTACTAATTCTAAGGGTGAGTAAAACTCGACTCGACTCGAAAAAATCGATTTTTTTTCAATTTCGAGTTATTCGAGTTGAGTTATTCGAGTTATTCGAGTAGAATCGAATAACTCGAAAAAATTTCAATTTCGAGTCGAGTTGAATTTCTAAAATTCGAGTTACTCGAAAAATCGAATAACTCGAAAATTTCTAAGGTTTAATTAAACACTTAGCCCCTATAGTTTTATTTTTAATTTTATTTCAGTCATATCTTCTCCTTTTTATTATTTTTACATTTTAGTTTTCTTTTTCTTATAATATGGTCACTTTTCATATACTTTTTGTAAATATAATTTTTATTTTTATTTTTTATATTGTTTAAATTATATTAATTATTTTATATTTTTAATTTATATATTTATATTATTGTATTTAATTTATTATTATTATTATTATTATCTCGTTTTGGTCTTTTTAGATAAAAAATATATTTTTTAATGAAGCTCGTAATTTAATAAAATAAAATATTTATACCTAAGATGTTTGATAATAATAATAATAATTCAAAATCTTATTTATATATGTAAAAATAATATGAAAAAATAAGTATGTAGATATAAAGAGAGTTTTAAATTAGAATCAAAATGTATTTTAGTATTCTAAATAGTATAATTAAATTTATACATAAACTCAAAAAATCGACTCGACTCGAACTCGCTAAAACCGACTCGAATCAAAAAAATTTCAAAAAAAGTTCAAGTTGAAAAATATGTTGACTCAACTCGAATAACTCGAAATTTGTTGACTCGACTCGTTCGAACGCTCACCCCTACCTAATTCAAACACGTATCTTTTATTACCATATATTTGTAATCTTTATACTAATTAAATTCTATATATTCCCTTCTATGACAATTTTGATTTCAAAAAAAGGAAACTACCAAGTACTCAAACTTTTTCTAAATATACATAAAAAATATTACTCAATAATTTTTTCTCATTTCTCATCTTCTCCACTTACCATAATTTTACAATTGACAATATCAAA
This sequence comes from Abelmoschus esculentus, assembly GCA_035048815.1. Classification (NCBI taxonomy): domain Eukaryota; kingdom Viridiplantae; phylum Streptophyta; class Magnoliopsida; order Malvales; family Malvaceae; genus Abelmoschus; species Abelmoschus esculentus. Next base: position 15,196,177 of record JAUCBN010000032.1, on the reverse strand, counting down.
AATATATATCACCTACTTAATTTTATACTATTTTGAAAAGTAATAATACCAATTAAAAAATTTATAAACTTTTCAACTACATTCTACATACCTTTTTCATATATCTATTTTAAACCCCTTCCTATAATTAATTTTGTCTACTCTAAATATATTAATATAAAATTACCAACATCTCTTCAAATGTTAATACGTCAAATTTACCCTTTTACAAATTTATTAATCTATATAATTTTATACTCCCAATTTCTCAAAATGTTTCCTAAACCTTCTAAAAAATATAACCTTTTTAACATTTTCCATATCTATTCTTACCTTTTCTACCATTCACTTTGCCCTTATTTCCAAATTGCAATCCATATCTTTGTTGAAAAGAAACGTTCCCCTCCAACGCATGAAAGCCAAAACCAAAAGAAACCAAAGCACACACCTATGGAAAAAGCTGGGATGAACAGCAAAAAAAACTCTACGGCGGAGGTTGACAAGGCTCAACCCCGCCGATCAAAATAAAAATCATGTGTTGGAACTGCCAAGACCTTGGTAAAGCTCAGGCAGTTCTAAATCTCAAAAAATAATTACCAATTATGATCCTGATGTTTTATTTCTATGCGAAACTAGATGAAATAAATCTAGATGTAATTCTCTTGCTGCATCACTTGATATGCAAGGATGTTTATTGGTAGAAAAAAGTTCAACTTGTATTGGTCTTTCCTTACTTTGGAATAATAAAATTCAAACTGATTTACTTTCTTACTCTAATCGTCATATTGATTTGCATAATTAACCTTGACAACTCTAAATTCTACTTTATCGGTTTACATGGTTATGCTAATACAAACCATAAATTCAAAATATGGCACTTAATAGATTCTTTAAAATCATCCTCCAACCTCTCATGGCTTCTAGGTGACGACTTTAATGAAATACTACATGACAATGAAAAACAAGGAGGATATCGTCGTGTACGATCCCAAATCATCAATTTTCAAGAATGTTTAACTAGAAATGAACTCTTTGACTGTAAACCTAACTTCGGATGGTTCACATGGTTCAAACAAGGACCCAACTCACAACCTCTCTTTGAACGTTTGGATCGATTCATTGGGTCAATCAACTGGATAAATATGTATCCTAATTATACTATAACTTCTCATTTCCAATCCAAATCTGACCATTGTTCTATTATTCTTGACACCTCTCCCACTAATTTTACAAGAAAACGGAATTTTAAGAAAACATTTTGCTTTGAGGAATGTTGGGCCAACAATGATAAAAGCAAAAACCTAATCAAGAATATTTGGACCAATACAAATGAGAACACCCTAAACAAAAAACAAAAGATTGGAAAACGTCTAAATTCATGGCAGAATTCTCAAAGGAAAAAAAATAAATGAACGCCTTCAATTTCTAACAACATACATTAATAATAGTCTAAAAAATCTAGTATCTTCTTCTGAGGAACACCGCCTTATTGAAGCAAAGAAAGAATTACAAGCACTTCAACACAACAATAAAATATATTGGGCCCAACGCTCTAGAACCAACTGGCTACAACTTGGTGGCAAAAATACTTCTTTCTTCCACGTACGTGCCAATGGACGTCGTAAGAAAAACACTATCCAAGGTCTTTTTGATAATTCTAACACCTGGCATACAAAAGCATCCAACATTCTACCAATTGCTACAGACTATTTCAAAAATCTTTTCTCCACATCAAATCCAACTCCTTCGGCTGATATCCTAGATAACATTCCAGCCACAATTACCTCAGAAATGAATGAAAATTTAAATCAACTATACACAGAAGACGAAGTTATAAATGCTTTTCGGGATATTGATCCTAGGAAAGCTCCGGAGATAGATGGTTTTCCAAGTGGTTTTTACCGCCAACACTGGGATACACTAGGTAAGGACATTATACGACTATGTCTCGATCTTCTCTCGGGTACTATTAACATGGATGAGGTCAACTAAACTATTCTTGTCCTAATACCAAAAAAACAAAACTCAACAACAACGAGGCAACTTCGTCCAATAAGCCTCTACACTGTTATATACAAAACTATATCTAAAGTCTTAGTAAATCGTCTCAAAACATTCATACCTCTATGTATCAGTAACAACCAAGCGGCGTTTATACAAGGTAGAAACATCACGGACAATATACTAATTGCGCATGAACTACTCCATACTCTTAATACGGGAGACTCTCATCTATCTAAAGGTGCAAGTTTGAAACTAGATATGGAAAAAGCCTTTGATCGAGTTGAATGACCATTCCTACATCAAATTATGCAACGTATGGGTTTCAACGACACATGGATTTCTACTATTATGAAATGCGTCACTACCGTTTCATACCAAGTCCGTGTAAATAACTCTTTATCTCATTCTTCTATACCATAACGAGGTCTCCAACAAGGAGACCCATTTTCTCTATTTCTCTTCCTTTTCTGCACACAAGATTTAACAGCTATACTAAATACTGAGCATGCTAATGGCAACCTCCCTGGACTTAGTGTTAGTCGGCACAGCCCAAAAATAAACCACCTCTTCTTCGCTGACGATTGTCTGGTCTTCATAAAAGACAACACCATTGAAGCTAATCACCTCAAAAGTGTACTACAAAAATATACTACCTCTTCAAGTCAAGCAATTAATTTTGAAAAATCGATAATCTACTTTTTCCCGAACCCTTCTCTATCCTAGAGATCAGCTATTAACGATATTATCCATGTCCAAGAGGTTAATGACCCAAGTATTTACCTAGGTGTCCCTCTCTTGATTGGAAAAAACAAAACAACTTCGTTAGGATTTACTAGAGACAAAGTTAATGCGAGTCTCTCCAAATGGGATAAACATCTATTATCTTTTAGTGGTAGAGAAATTTTCATAAAATCTATTATTTAATCTCTTCTCAATATGTCATATCCTGCTATCTTCTTCCATATAACATTATCGATGATATGACCACTTTTACTCGCTAATATTGGTGGTCTAGGAAAGAAAACAAAAAATGTTGGCACATGCTTCCTTGGGAAGTTATGTGCCAACCAAAATTAGTAGGGGGCATGGGCTTTCGTGATCTCCACAACTTTAATATTGCTCTATTAGGAAAACAAATTTGGAGAATACCATGTGAACCATCTAACCTCCTTGGTCAGGTATATAAGGCTAAATACTACCCATCTGACAACATCCTCGATGCAGCTTCCACTACAAAATTCTCTTTTGCTTGGAAAGGTCTATGCACGGCCCTGAAAAAACTCCTTCTTGGTTTTGTTACAAGACCAGGAATTAATAGCAAGATTAACATTTTCCATGATCTATGGGGAGGTTCCTCTCCGATTCAACTTTTTGGAGAATATGAAATTTCTAGTGAACTTCCCAAACGAGTCCGGGATTTTATGATTCCTGGACAACCACAATGGGACGAGCCTAAAATACGTTCTTTTTTTGTTAGAGAGGATGTTAACGCTATTTTAAACATCCCTATAATTAATGACCATAGAGATACGACCATATGGATGCATAATGATTGTGGACTTTATTCAGTCAGGTCGGGCTATTTATTCCTACAAAAACCACGTGGCATTCTAAATAGACCAACACGTATTTGAAAAACTATATCTAAGCTATCAGCCTTACCCAAGGTCAGAACCTTTGGTTGGCGACTAGGACATGACGCCCTTCCTACGAGATCCAAATTATTAAATGCTAACCAATTGTCTATGCCCAATTTGCGCAGCCACGATTGAAACCTCAATACACGCTTTGCGTGACTATCCTGGTGCCCATGAAACTATTCGACTAGTGGCTTTCCTGCTTTAATCCAATCAGGTAATTTTACATCGACACTCCATTGGCTGGAGACCGCAGCGGCTAAACTTAATAAACAGAACTTTACTCTTTTCTAACAATCCTCTGGAATATTTGGAACATAAGAAATGATTGGATCCACAAATGTCATCTTCAGCCACCATGATTAATATTTGCAAACGCAAATTCATTATTGAATGATTATCAAAATACAAATCTTACCTCTACCACTAACAATCCACAAAATCCCATTATTCAAAACCAAACTTGGCAAAAATCAGGCTCTAGTTCAATTAAAAATAAACACGAATGGGGCTTTTGATTCCATTTCTAGAAGTGCTGCAGTTGGTGTAGTAGCACGTAATTCGGATGGTGTTTTTTTGGGAGGGACTTCTCTTCCCCTTGTAGGATGTCCGAATGCTGCTTCGACTGAAGCACAAACAATCCTAGCTAGAATTCACCTTGCATCCTAGAAAAGCTGGACGAATATTACTTTCGAGACAGATTCAGCCTCTATTGCAAATAAAGTCAACGAGGGCGGACCAGATCTCTCAACACTACAGCCTTTGGTGTCCACGATTCGCACCACCTTGGGGAGTTTAGTTAATTGTCGGATCACTTATATACCTAGAAGGACCAATAATGTAGCTCATACTCTTGCTTCTAGGGTCATGCGCACCCTATGTACTCTTCACATTGATTCAGACATGCCCGATTTTATAAGGACTTTTGTAAACTCTAAGAGATTTAACTCTCCTTTTCAATAAAATTTTAGGGGTACTCTTTTTCCTATAGGGGCTTCTAACCCTCCTTTGGGGTTGAAAGTGTTAGGGGTTTTTAACGAAACCCATTTCCGTAAAAAAAATAATCTCTCCATATGAGAGACAACTGTGCTCACAACCTACTCAAGTTCGTCTTTTTAGTATCAAATTCGGTTTTATTTTTTTATTTAATAGGAGATGTATTAGACTCTAATATCGGGATTCAATCTCATAAATGATGATATAATATGAATAATTTTATCTCTACCAATACCCAGCTAAAGGCATAGATAACCGACAACCTTCATGGGTTGTAGCCGAGGCTTGTGCATTCACGATAGGCCTTCAAATAGTCCGTGGAAAACAATTGGCTAGGCTAAATGCTATCATCGAAGGACTCAATGACGGTTGTCAAAAAGTTGAACACCGAGAAGCTTTACAGGCCAGTCACTGCTGCACACCTGACCGAAGCGAATGCTATCCTTGCCAATAGCACCGGTCTTAAGGTCTCACGTATAGCCCAAGAGGCTAATAGGGCTGTGCATTCCCTGGCTCATTGGATTATGAATGGTAACGAGCTTTTTATTTTCAGTTATAATGTAACAGAATGTATTTTAGGGCTGCCAGTGGTTCCCGTAATTAGCACAAGTGAGGACTAATCAAATTTAACCAAATCCAGGAATGATGACAACTCAGAACCACAACACTGAAAATTGTTTTGCTACTGTTCTTACAAACTTAGAAGGCTTCCTAATCCTTGCGAACAAAATATAACTTGCCCATGACATGGAGAACGGCAACAAAAGCGATGAAACCGATGCTCATGACAAGCACAGCATTTGGAGAGATCTTTAGCCCTGGTGCATCATCCGTGTAAAACTGAAGCATTGTCCCTGCAGCACCACCAGAGGCACCCCCACCACTGGTTGTTCTCCTCCTGCGCAAGCTCGCAGCAGCAGCAGCACTTCCTCTTGGTGGAGCTGTTCCGGTTGCCATATCTGTCAACAACCAACAAACATTACAACTTCGGATTTTAAAAAGACTATACACACATTTAACAATTAGTATTATACGCTTCTTGATCAGAGCATTGGTAAACGGATGTCAATCCCTGAAATATGAGCCCACACGATTTACATGGTAAAAACAATATGGATTTCTGATCAGAATCACAGAGATGTCTAAAATACACAAAGTTCACGAAGCTTCTATAAATTATTCTAAACCCCCTTCTCTCTATATATATGAATTTGGATTCAATTACCCAGCATAGAATCAATTAGTTTACGCTAAATCATGGTCATTGGATTGGTAAACGGATATATGAGATTAAATCCTCCTCTTTTATTCCCCCCAAAATTCTTTATTTTCAATCTTTTAATCTCATTCATCTATTACACCTATCCAATGACTATAAAATAATGTAAAACCATTTCTAAAGATTATTATCCATACACAGGGGTAGAAACTTTTTGTTTCCACAAACATCTTAATTTAGAGTTTAAAGTTAGAGTTTTAGTCTAATAGTTTAGAAATTAAGTTTCTTGGTTGGAATTTACGGTTAGAATCTAAGGTTAGTGCTTAGTTTTTAGGGTAATATGGTTAGAAACTTAGATTTTAGCCTATTAAACTTAAATTTTAATTCTAAAATCAAAATTCTATCGACAACCACTAAATTCAAAATCAATACACTTAAACCCTAAATGAAATCCATAAACCCTAAACTTAAGGCAGTGAAAACTGCTTGTGCACAGAAAAATTACTCTTATTTCTAATAGAACAAGAACCTTCCCAGTGACCAAATGATAAGAATTGGTCAAATTACAATCTAATTCAATTCAAAGTCTCCATGCATATCAATCTCAAAGAATTTCAAGAAGCGCTAGATCAAATGAAATCAAAAGAATCAGATCTAAAAAAGCAGATCTAACTTCAAGTAATCCAGAGGATGAATCTACCTAATTCTGACGCAAATATGAAACAAAACAATAGATCGAGACATCGCTTAAGCAAACGGATCCACTAAAAGAAGTAATGGAAGTTACAAAGGAGAAAGGAAGGAGAAGCAGAACTCACCAATGTCGATTCAGAATACAGATCGTGATTTGGAAGCAAGGTGTAGAAGACGCCTGCGTCTGCTCTGTTTCCTATCCTTTCAAATGCAAACCCTGAGATATTTCAAATGGGAACCGATGGGCCTTCCACGCAGCACCTACCAATCAAAACTAGCGACGTCATCATTTTCTAGTCCCAAACATAGAACCGTCAAACTTGCCTGCCTGTCGTTTTTACTCGTTAAGCTATTTGGGCTTATGTTGGCCCAATTTAATATTTATGTAATTCAATATGTAATTACGATTAAAAATTATAGTCCGTCGAATATTGTTAAATACCACTAATATTAAATATTATTAATTAATTAATTAAAATTAAAATTTTAAATAATTTAATTTATAATTATTAATTATATGTTAAATTTATTATTTTTTTTACTAATTATATATATTAAAAAATGTTTAACATTTTCGACGTTTAATAATATTCGACGTCTATTGTATAATTTTCCTAAACAAATAGTGTTATATTAGCCTTAACTCGATTGTATGTGTTCTAACAAATTATAAAAAAATAGTTTTAATATAAATATAAAATTTCCATTAAAAAAAATAAATTTGTATGGATTATATATGTTCTAACAAATTATAGAATTTTAATTTTTTTTTTATCTAAAAATATTATTATGGTGAGATATATAAATTTTAAATCTATAAATAATTTATAAACCATATAATTATATTTGCTGAAAAATTATGAGATTTTAAATTATAAAATTCTAATAAGAAATAGATGATATTTTTATTAAAAGATTCGATTTTAATTATTTATATTTATAAAATAAAATATTATTAAATAATTAAGATATAAATAAATAAATGATACACGTGTATAAGTAATCTACAGTCAATCCCATCCTTTGCAGCTGCAATATATACACGTGTACCATTGCTGATTGGTTTGGAAATACGTTTTTCAATTCCCACACAACTTCTTTGGTCAACGAGACTCGAATCGAGACAAAAATATTTAGATCGTTTTGATTCAGAAAAATATCAAATAAAGTTAGAGTTATAAAATTTGAATAACTCGAATAATTCAATATTTTTAATAATTAAAGAATTTATTTTTTAAGTTTGAGATGAATCTCTATTTTTTTATGATATATGTACATTAATATATAAAAATGTAAATAAATGTTGCTACATATGAAAAAAAATATGAAGATATATATATATCTTATATGATTAGATTAAGTTAGAATGGCATAAAGATAATTTTAACCCTTAACGTTTATAATTTTTATCGTTTTGACCCTTGTTCTTTTTTTGAGATAAATTTAGCCCTTAACCTATATCTTTTTAATAAATATCTTATTTTTTAACATCATGGTAACTAGACCGTTAAAAATCTAACAATGATGACATGTTATATGCATATGATAATATATTTTAAATAACATGACATCTAACCTATCAAATACATATATATATATATAAAATAATTTTATTCTAATACAAAATATAAAATAATTAAAATTCAAATAAAATATTAAAAAATTAATTAATTCTAAAATAAAATACTATTAAACATTCTTAACCCTAACTACGATAGAATTAAAATCCTACCTAAAAAATTAGTTAATTTAGAACTGTGTTCATATTTTTTTAAGATATGACTTTGATTCTATCATAGTTAGGGTTGAGAATGTTTAATAGCCTTTTATTTTAGAATTAATTAATTTTTAAAATTTTATTTGAATTTTAATTATTTTATATTTTATATTGGAAAAAAATTATATTTTACATATATATATATATTTGATAGTGTAGATGTCATGTCATTTAAAATATATTATCATATATGACATGTCATCATTGTTAGATTTTCAACGATCCAATTATTATAATAGTTAAAAAATAAGCTATTTGTCAAAAAGATATAGGTTAAGGGCTAAATTTATCCCAAAAGAAGAATAAGGACCAAAACAACAAAAATTATAAACGTTAAGGGTTAAAATTATCTTTATGCCAATTAGAATTAAATCGTAGTATAATACGATAAATAATAACAATTAAATATTTGTATAAACTCAAAAACTCGACTCGGCTCAAATTTCTTAAACTCGAATCGAATCAAAAAATTTCAAATAAAGTTTAAGTTATAAAATATGACTCATTAACTCGAATAACTTGAAATTTTTAACTCGACTCAACTTGATTGAATATTCACCCCTACTTCTATCCACAACCTTGGAACTGAAAAAAAAAATGTTAGGTGAATCATGTTCACTACGTCATCCGTGATCTTAGAATTCAAGACCGTTCATCTCAAATTTTTTTAAGGTAAATCATCACTTTTTTCCTACATATAATTAATAGGTAAATAATTATTAAATAATTATTTAATTTTAATTATTTAGACCATAAATAAGGTGTTGAACATGATTAACCTAATAATCTTTTAGGATTGGGTCCCGCATATTAACTGCAGTCTTTAATGTTGCTGCCTCTCGTTGGTGGATTTATCCCGAACCACAAATAACGCGATATTTTTATTTATTTATTCTTATTTGGTTTAATAGTAAGAATGATGTTTAATCTATACTTGTTTTCTAATTTGGTGTTTAACGGTTTTTAATTTTTTTTGAGGTCTAACGTTCTTAATATTATTTAACTAATGTTTTGTTATGGTAATTAATAAAATTAACGGACATATTTGAGTAACATTAGAAAAATGAAGGATTAAAGTAGATAAAAAATGTTAGACATCAAATTAAAAAATGGATACATATTGAACACCTTTCTGACTATTAAACCAGGGACGAAACTATATGCCCCTATTTCCGATTTTTTATTTATTTTTGTCTTTATATTATTTTTTAAAAATATTTTTTTTATGAATTTACTCCTTACTTCTAAATATTTATGTTTTGTCACCCTCAATTCTAAATTCTGGTTTCGTCTCTATATTAAACCTTATTTTTTTATACTCTCTCTTAGAAGTGGTAAATGAGTTGTTCGGTGGAATTTGATCTGAGTTGTAATCACCGGAATTCGTCCGGGAAGTTGCCACCAATCGATTTTTCACGATGCGATTGGAACACCAAATAGGGTCTGTGAAACCAGAGCTGGATCCGGGAGTCTGTTACGCTTAGGGAAGGGTGGGCACCCCTACAATGCCCGAAATCGACACCGATCGGTTATAAAATATTTTATACAATTAAAATTATAAGCTCGACGTTGGAATCTGTAATAAAACGGTTAGTAAATAATCATAAGATATTTAATAAGCATATAAATAATAATTTTTGAAATTGCAGAGATCAAATCTGCAAAATAGTAAACATTTTGGGGTTAAATAATATATAATAAGGATAAAATTGAAAGAAAATAGAAATATAATGCTTGATTATGAAGAAACAGTGACCAAATCGAGACCCAAAGCAAACTGGGAAGCTGTGGGGCGAAGGCTCTAAGAGTACAGGGACCTGGGCTGTAATTAACTCTTAATTCCGGGTAAACACGCGGGTCGGACCCGGTAAACGGGTTCGGTGCGGGGCTCCTATGTGCAAAACGATACTGTTTTTGGCCATGAATACTTGTACCAAAATAGTGCCGTTTTGGTCTCGGTATAAAGGCTCTCCCTTATAATTTTTTTTTTGCTTAAATTTCATTTATTTCTTCTCTCTAGAAGAGAAATAATCAGAGCTCTCAAGCTCTCGGGTGACCATGGCGCCGGACCACCAGAGACCACCGCTTGCCGCCGTCGCTCACGACCGCCGGCCACCGCGTCGGCGGTGTAAATCAACAAAGGAGACCACTTACCGACTCCTCTCGACGTGGGGATCTCGATTCTGGCCTTGGATTTTCGGAAGGAAACGCAAATCGTCCTAGATCTAGAAGATAAATTTTGAATCTCTATTAATTTTTTACCTCTTTTTGCTTTTGATTTGCTATCCGATTTAGTGCTCTCTGATTTTTTTTTTTGTTTCGAATGTTGCAATGTTGCTTTGGATTTTAGTGGTCCGAATGCTTTTTTCTCTGATTCGATTTCTTTTTTTGAACTCCGATCAGTGTAACCGGTGACAAGATTTCGAATGGGTTTTTATACCCATTTTTACATGTATGTTATATTCGAAAATCCCCTAGATCTGAGTTTTACAGGTCTAAAAACATTATTATCTGATCCTTTTTTTCTTCTTTTTGCAGATCGATCTGACCGGGGTGAAGAGACTCTAAGCGGTGGGGCGGTGGCCGGCCAAACGGGCAAATAAAAGGGCGTATGATCACCACGCGTGATTCGAATCGCTGCGTGTGACGACCACGCGCAAACGGCTGACTGACGTGTAAAGCAAGGGCGGCAACCGACTTAGTTTGGTTAGGGGGTTATTGTTTAGTTAGGGTTTGGTTAGGGATATTAAGGTTTATTTTTGTTGGGTCTGGGTTGTTTATCTTGGGCCGCTGGGTTAATTTAGTGGGCTTGTAATGGGTATGTATGTTGGATCTGGATTTTATAATAAAATGGGTTTTGAGTTAATACACTGGATTTAGTTTTGGGTAATGAATGTGTTATTATAGTTGTCCCTCTTTGCTCACTGTTGTGTAACGACAATAGAGCAAAGATAAAGAATAACCCATTTCATCTGGTTTAGTTTGAGGGCTCTTTTTGGTAAGGTAAGGATTCTTTTCGTGAGGTTGGGGTTTCTTTTGGCAATCGCTTTTCTTCTAGGGCTCTAATTTGATATATTTCACCCCCTTGTCCATAAAATCTTTAAAACTGACGATCCGTTGGAGAAAATGACACAAAACTTGAGTTGAAACAGCGATGTTACTACTTCTGGTGAAGACTTGACCTAGCTGCAACATTGTCGAAGAAGCAAGGTCTAACAACTTGACCCATCTACACACCGACGACAAGATAGAGAACTACATTTGATCCACTTACAACACTATCGGAGAAGCGAGATCTGGCGATGAGTTCTATAACTTAATTTAGCCATAACACTGACGAAGAAGCATGATTTATCTGATCCATCTATAACACTACCGCGAGATAGGGGAGCGCCATTTGATCTACTTACAATACTGCCGGAGAAGCGAGATCTGACGATGAGTTCTATCACTCTGAAACTACAACATTGACAAAGAGGTATGATTTAAATGATCCATCTACAACATTGTCGCGAGATGGGAAACATTATTTGATCCACTTACAACACTACCAGAGAAGCGAGATCTGACGACGAACACTGAAGAAGCATGATTTAACTGATCCATCTACAACACTACCACGAGATGGGAAACATCATTTGATCCATTTACAACACTACCAGAGAAGCGAGATCTGACGACGAGTTCTGTCACTCTGAAGAAAAATGCCGAAGAAGTGAGATCTGACGACGAGTTTTGTCACTCTAAAGAACAATGCCGAAGAAGCGAGATCCGACGATGAGTTTTGTCACTCTTAAGCTGCAACACTAACGAAGAAGCATGATTTGATGAGGTTTTGATGCTGTTGTATTAACACAGAAGCACTATTTGATGGGGTTCAGATACTGCTTCACTGACGAAAGAGCATAATCTGACGATAAGATTGGATGAATGATTTAGCTGTTACACTGACGGAGAAACGTGATCCTACTGGTAGTTGTTTGCTCTAGGTTGATTGTTTCATTTCATTTGGTACCATCAGTTGATACCTATTATGAGATTGACTTTCTTCAAAGGATTTATTTTCCTTTGACCATTCGTGAAAATAGATTTTGAAGGGCATTTGAATAGTCCTTTTTAATGCATTTTCCCCAAATGTACAGGGCTCAACGGATTTGACTCGCCTTTACCGATGGTCGTTTGCCCCAGGCTTGTTGTACATTTCCCCTAGGTACACTCAGTTGATATCGATACTGAGATTGAATTTCTCCAAAGGAATCAATTTTCTTCGACCATTCGTGAAAATGGATTTTAAAGGACATTCGAATAGTCCTTTCTCATGCATTTTTCCAAATGCATAGAGATCAACAGACTTGACTCGCCTTTATCGGTGGTCGTTTACCCCGGGTTAGTTGTACCATTACCTTGGGTACACTCAGTTGATACCGATCATGAGATTGGATTTATTCAAAGGAATTGATTTCCTTTGACCATTCATGAAAATGAATTTTAATGGACATTCGAATAGTCCTTTTCGATCATTGGTCTTACCTTTTCACCAAATAACTTATCTTTTGAGTAGAAAGAGTAAACGCAAAGTATGAGGATTCTTACCTGTACTTTCTGATGAAAGGTCGCAATTTGAGGTAAAGTTGCACTACTCTATCGAAGTGCCTTGATTCGTCTATTTTGTTGTTGCCGAAAAGACAAAATCTGTAATATTTTCACAAGTAAACTCAGGATGTTAGGGTTAGTATGCACCGTATGATTCTAGTCCTAACATGTGTGATGCATACATGTATGCTCCTAACATGGAATGCAAAATGCATATGACCATGATTTTCCATAAGATTTGCTTAATCAACTGGCTTGATTGATTGTTGACACTTTGGTAGTTGTGTCTCTTCCATCAGAAGAGAATATCTAATTCCAACCTATCTGAAGAATGTTTGTTCTTTTTCAAGGTGTTTTCTGACAACATATCTTTCATTGAGTGAGACTGCTTCTAGTCCATGTACTTTTTAGGAAATTTCAGAAGCAATGTAGGAAATTTGTTAACTTTTTTATTAACAAAAAGATTTTATTGACAATAAAACTCAAGGTAAATATTGACAACAAAAAGATACAAAAGTGACAAGATTTGATGCCCCAAATATCTTACTATCAAGCTATACAATGTTGGTATGGTAGGGTATCTTCGTGTGTCTAGGTGTCTTCAAGCGAAATACTTCTTGACTGTATCTGAGTTCACTAGATTAGGCAGATCTTTGCCATCCATTTTAGACAGAATTAATATTCCTCCTGAGAAGGCTTTTTTCACAATATATGGCTCTTCCCAATTTGGCATCCATTTGTCTTGGAAGTCTTTTTGTATAGGAAGAATCTTTTTCAGAGCCAAATCTCCTTCACAAAATTCTCTTGGGTGAACCTTTTTATTAAAAGCTCGCATTATTCGCTTCTGGTACATTGGACCATGTCGAATAACCTTTAGCCTTTTCTCTTCGATCAAGGCAAGCTGGTCATGTCTTGCTTGAGCCCACTCTGCTTCATCCAGTTTCAGCTCCGACAGAACTCTCAAGGAAGGGATTTCAACTTCTATGGGTAACACTACCTCCATCCCATAGACTAGGGAAAAAAGAATTGCCCCAGTAGAAGTTCTAGCTGATGTTCTGTATGCAAATAAGCCAAATGGTAGCTTTTTATGCCAGTCTCGGTAAGTTTCTACCATTTTTCCAACAATTCTCTTAATATTTTTATTAGATGCCTCGACTGCCCCGTTCATCTGCGGATGATATGGTGAGGAATTGTAATGTCGTATATTGTATTGCTTGCAGACCTCTGCTATGGTCTTGTTCAAGTTCAATGCATTTTCAGATATGATACTCTTTGGTATTCCATATCTATATATGATTTCCTTCTTAAGGAATCGGCTTATTGCTACTTTGGTAACGTTAGCATAAGTGGTTTTTTTACCCACTTAGTGAAGTAGTCGATGACGACGAAGATGAAACGATGACCATTGGAAGCCTTTGGTGAGATAGGCCCAATAACATCCATGCTCCACATGGAAAAAGACCATGAGGATGTCATCATGTGCAGATGTGATGGAGGGACATGAATCTCGTCAGCATATATTTGACACTTGTGGCATTTTTTTAGCATATTCAATGTTATCACTTTCCATTGTAGGCCAATAGTATCCAAATCTCATGATTTGTCTTGCCATGGTGAATCCATTGACATGGGTTTCCGCAGACACCCTCATGTACTTCTTCAAGGATCATTTTGGCTTCGGCGATATTTATGATTGCCATCGTAGCAATATTTGGTCTTTTCTTTTTTTGTATAGGATCTCGCCATCTAGGACATAATCGATTGCCAGTCTTTGTAGAATTCTTTTCTCATTCTCTAAAGCTCCTTTTGGATTCACGACTCTTTATGTACTATAAGAAATCATGGTACCAAGGATATTCATTGCTTTCGTCCTCCTCAACATTGTAACAGTAAGCCAGAAAGTCGTATATGCTTATTTGTATCGGCCTTAGATCTGACGATTTATTCACTTAGATCAGTGACGACAAAGTTGCCAAAGCGTATGCCATTTGGTTGTCTTCTCGTGACAGATAATGAAAGGATATTTCATAGAATGGTTTGACCAAGTCCAGGACCAGGTTCCGGTATTCCATCAATTTGGAATCCCGAGTACCCCATTCTCAGCGGAACTGATAAATCACGAGCATTGAGTCTTCGTATACCTTCAACTGTTTAATCCTTCGGTCGATAGCCTCTCGGATTCCCATGATACATGCTTCATACTCTGCTACATTGTTGGTGAAGTCAAAGTCAAGCTTGCTGGCGAAGGGGTAACAGTCACATTCTGGGGATACTAACACTGCCCTAATTCCCTTACTAGTGGCATTGGAAGTATCACCGAAATTCAATTTCTAGTGGTCATTACTTGCGACATTTTCCTCAGCACACATCAAGTCTTCGTTGGGAAAGTCAAAATTTAGAGGTTCGTAGTCCTATAAAGCTCTGTTGGCCAAAAAGTCGGCTATAACACTACCTTTAATGGCCTTCTGATTGACATATACGATATCAAATTCAGATAAAAGAATCTGCCATCTGGCCATTCTACCAGTCAATGCGGTTGATTCTATCAGGTATTTGAGAGGATCGAGTTTTGAGATCAGCCACGTTGTGTGATATAACATATACTGTCTCAGTCTTTTAGTAGTCTAGACTAAAGCGCAACAGGCTTTTTCAACTGGTGAATATCTTATTTCGCAATCTTTGAACTTCTTACTGAGGTAGTAGATCGCTTTTTCTTTTCTTCCCGAGTCATCATGTTGACCCAATACATATCCCATAGATTTCTCGAAGACCGTTAAATATAGGATTAACGGTCTATTTAGAACTGGTGGCACCAGAACCCGAGGTCTTGTTAGATAGTACTTAATCTTGTCAAAAGCTTCTTGACATTCTTCGTCCCATTCTCCAGGGTCATGTTTCTTTAAGAGTCGAAAGATAGGATCACATTTTTCGGTTAGTTGTGAAATGAACTGAGCAATATAATTCAGTCTTCCAAGAAAACCTCTCACTTGTTTTTGAGTGCGTGAAGGTGACAGCTCTTGAATAACTTTAACTTTGTTGGGGTTAACTTCGATGCCCCTTTCACTGACTATGAAACCCAACAATTTCCCGGATGCGACTCCAAACATGCATTTGGCAGGATTTAGCTTCAGTTGAAACTTCCTTAGCCTCAAGAAGAGTTTTGTTAAGACTCTTATGTGATCATCTTCGGTCTGTGACTTAGCAATCATGTCATCGACATAGACTTCAATCTTATTATGCATCATATCATGGAATAGGGCCACCATAGCTCGCTGGTACGTTACCCCAACATTCTTGAGTCCAAAGGGCATCACCTTGTAACAGAAGGTTCCCCATTGTGTCACAAATATTGTTTTGTGCATATCATCAGGATACATTTTTATTTGATTGTACCCTGAAAATCCATCCATGAAGGAGAACAAAGAATGTTTTGTTGTATTATCGACTAGAGTGTCGATGTGAGGCAATGAAAAATTGTCTTTTGGATTGGCTTTATTTAAATCCCGATAGTCGACGCATATGCGCACTTTACCATCCTTCTTGGGCACAGGGACTATATTGGCTACCCATTTCGAGTATTTGACTTCATGGAGAAAGCCAGTGTTATACTGTTTTTTCACTTCTTCTTTTATTTTCAGTAAGACATCGAGTCTCATTCTTCGCAACTTCTGTTGAACTGGTTTCCAGTCCTCCTTTATGGGAAATTTATGCACCACAATATCTGTGTTTAATCCGGGCATGTCTTGGTAAGACCAAGCAAAGACATCTTTAAACTCTCTGAGCAGATTAATTAGATCAAGTCTAGTTTCGTCCGTAATGCATGTGCCGATTTCACTTCTTTGTTCTCCACTTTATTCCATAGACTCGCGGTCTCAACGGGTTCCTTTTGGGGTTGGATTTGTTTCTCTTCTTGCTCTATCATTCTTAGCAAGTCGGGAGGCAACTCATAGTCTTAGTCATCCTCGGATTCTGAAAGCTCTCCTAGACACACTTCTCTCTCGAAGATGAGTTCTAGATTAGCTTTAATGTTGCTTGATAATTCGATATCTGGGGACCTGAAATAAAATCTTATTTGAACAAAATAATTAAGAATTCGAATTATAGTTGGGAATCAACTATTTGAAAACAAAAACATTTGCTAAAAATTTTTACAACAAAAGATTTCATTTTATTATCACATATATTTAGACCGTTTTTACAAAAAAAGATTCTTATTACCCTCGGGCTAAGAGTAACAAGTATGATTTGAACATTACTCTGAAATTTTCCTAAAAACTGTAGGGAGTTCTTCCGTAGTCCAGTTGTTCAGAGTAGTTCCTAGTGAGTATGGTACGATTCCTTTGGGAGATGTTCCAGCATTTCCTTCTTCAGAGATGACGTTGATGTCCAACTTGCCCATCAATTTCCTTAACTCAGCTTCTTTTGCTTCTGGATATATAATTCCTCCAAAGACGAAGCTCTGGGACAACGGAGGAAATGTCATAGGTTCTCAGTGAACCTCATTTCCTTGCAAACGAGCTTTTTTCCTTTCTTGTTTTTTCAGAATTTCTTTTCTCATTTCATCCGTAGTTGGCTTGTATCCCAAGCCAAAGCGGTCTTGCTTGTTGATGATGGTTGGTGTCTTGGCACGACCTAGTAGACGTCTTCCTAGTCCTTTGCCAACTCGGGCTCCTCGCCCTACGATCAGTTTAATATCCTCGTGATAGAGTGCTTCCTCATTTCCTTGCAAACGCGCGATTCGAACCGTCATGCGTGATGGCCACGCGCGGATAGTTGGCTGGCGTGTGGAGCAAGGGTGGCGGCCGGCTTAATTTGGTTAGGGGGTTATTGTTTAGTTAGGGTTTGGTTAGGGACATTAGGGTTTATTTTTGTTGGGTCTGGGTTGTTTATCTTGGGCCACTGGGTTAATTTAGTGGGCTTGTAATGGATATGTATGTTGGATCTGGATTTTGTAATAAAATGGGTTTTGAGTTAATACACTGGATTTAGTTTTGGGTAATGAATGGGTTATTACATGAGTTATTGTAGGTTTAATTATATTCGTTTTTGTTGCGAGTCTATATTGATTTCGATCGTATCATATCAGCTAATATCAATTCGGTTATTTTTGAGTCGGTTGATTTCAAGTCAATATGTCAGCTTTTGATTCAAGCTAACTTTTGGATAAATGAGTTTCATTCAAAACTTTAGACTAAATAATGTTTTTACATCTGTATATAAGACATTACCTCACATCTCATTTTCATTTTCATTTTATTTTTTGAGTTATCTTCGGTTTAAGTGAAATTGATTCTGATTTAGTCAATTCAATTAAAAATCAATTTAGGTCTATTTTAATTCAATTAAAATTCATATCGATTTTGATTTAATTTTAAATCAAATCTAAATTATTTTATTTAAATTTATATTAAATTTTTAATTAAATAAACTAATTTAAATCTCGAATCAAATTTACCAAAGTCTACTCACACTCTCGGAGCCTTTCCTGTGGCTCTCTCCGCCAGCAGAATATATTAAGCGAGCCAGCCAGCCAGCCAGCTAGCCAGACTCAATCCAGTTAGCCATCATCATCTCATATTTAATTTTGTTATTTATTTCAGGAACCACTTCCCTTTTCCACGACAAATATATATGGACCAGAATCCTTCTCACTTTTCAATCGATGGTGATGATTCTTATCTCCGTCATAATAAAACCTAGGGAACCTTCCTTACCACAATGTCTATATGAGAACATGCTTGTCCCGAAACATGGAAGTTGTCAAATAAAAGCTTGTTCCATGCCAAAACCAAACACAAACTAGTTTGTTTACAATGAGTCAGTGTGTTCCCGGTTGGGATCTGGACGATAATCATGCCGCCGCACGCCACCTGCTGCGTTCTAACTCTAACTCCACTGCCCCAGACGCTCACATGTCGGCGGAGTATGAAGTAGCAGAACTGACGTGGGAAAATGGAAAACTAGCCATGCACAGTTTAGGTCCGACTCGTGTTCCGGCTAAGCCCTTGATTTCAAACTCTCCTTCGAAGTACAGTACTTGGGATAAGCCACGGGCTAATGGCACTTTGGAGTCTATAGTGAACCAGGCCACTCGGCTGCCGTATCTTAAGGTTTCGCTTCACGGCGGTGGGGATGAAACTGTGCCTTGTTTAGACCATCACCGTGTTGCGGCGGATGCTTTGGTTCCTTGCTCGAATAGGTCGATGGAGCACCGGACTACACACATGGTGGAATCCATACCAGGTCTCGGAGGATCTCGCTTGGTGGGATGCTCCACTAGGGTGGGATCCTGTAGTGTACCGGACGAAATACTCGTTGCCGGAAAACGCACTCGGGAAGGGACGGCGCGTGTTCCGGCAACACCCGAGTGGAGCGGCAAGGAACAAACTGCAAGCGCCAGTGCCACGTTCGGGCGAGATAGCCAATACGTTACTTTTGATACATATGAGAAAGATTTAGTCGCCTCCCTTGGTTCCCCGGAAAACACAAGCTCGACAAAGCCGTTTACCAAGGCCACCACCACCGCCGATGATCATGATTCCGTTTGTCACAGCAGACCCCAAGTAAAGTTCTTCCCTTTAATTATCCTTCCATGCTGAAATTACAAATTTACATAGATTTGTTTGTAATTTTTCCTTTATCCATTAATGTTAAAGAGGAAGGAAGGTGAAGAAGACAAGAAGGAAACTGGGAAATCTTCAGTTTCAAATAAAAGGAGCAGAGCTGCTGCTATCCATAACCAGTCCGAACGTGTATGCTCTCTCCACCATGAATTAAATTCCATTTTTTTAGAATTTAGCCAAAAATTAATACATAAATGAAGTTCATAAGTACAATTTATTTACTTATTTGGATGATTTTCCAGAAAAGAAGAGATAAGATCAATCAAAGGATGAAGACGTTACAGAAGCTGGTTCCCAATTCTAGCAAGGTACGAATTTTATATATCTCAGTTCTGTCAGTTGTTGTAACGTACAGAGGCAGTATTCATGGCTAAAAATCATTGCAAATGGTCAAAAGAAGAAACAGTAAACAGTAGTTGAATCAATAATTCTAGTTTGTATACTTCTATATCTAGAAAATAAGATTCATGTAGAAAATATCGAAATTTTTATCTTTAGATAAACCTCGAAACGAGAATATAGTACAGTTAAAACATATCGAATTTAAACAAACTGATCTCACTGAGAATCGAATAACACAACCACAACGATAACATAAACAAGTTATTATTAGTTTAGATAATAAGTGTTCTGAATTTGAAAAGTGTGGGAGAATATAAAATGACTGAAAAAGGAAACCCAATAACCATAACTTTGTAGAAAGTTGCAGGGAAAAAAGATAGAGGCTTATCTTTATGGATTGCTAACAAACTATAAAGGCGTAGAGGACCTACATAAGAGGTATACTACAGTGACAGAAAAACAAGAACAAAAAAAGCTGGAGAATAAATTGTAGCTGTAGCAGTAGCAGTCTAGTGTTCTGCAAACTTTTCTAATAGAAATTCTCTAACCCTTTTCGAAGCTCTTATTTAAGGTTTAAGGTTATACTCTAAATTTAAATTTTAATGTTGAACATAAAAAGAACACCGAGAAGGGTAGAAGATTTTTTTTCCGTACCTTTCACTGTCAATTTAATGATTTTGTATGTAGGTGAAGGTTTCTTCCATTTTTGGGTCTTCAATATCCTCCCTACTACTTACTTTTTGGTGGATTTTTCAAATAAAAGATGCTTTCTTCTTCTTCTTCTTCTTCTTCTTCTTCTTCTTCTTCTTCTTCTTCTTCCTTTTATCTGTTGCCATTTGAGGGTTACTTTTACTAAATACTTTAAACTTCTTCATATATCCACTCACTAGGGACAAACTTTTTGTTTCGTCTATAAGATTTTCTTAGACCTATGTTTAATATAATCCTATAAGACTGTCTATGCATGTATGCATGTATGCATGCATGTATGTGTACTTATGTATGTACTGATAAACAGACCCATATTAATCTTCACTAGACGGCTGCCGTCTGCAGACATAGCTAGGAAGCTAGTCATAAATGTGGTCCAAAACAAGTTTTTGGTTCAAATGGTTGTGGGAATTTGGGGCCTGTTTCAATGATCCTAGGCCACATAGCAGTTTTCCATGGGGACAACTTGACACAAGGTTGTCGGTGTGGAGATAACAACCACCTTTTACAACTTTGCATACGCTTTCATGGTAGGCCAGTATTGTTCCTATTCATGTTCCAAATCTGTCTATGCCATATGAATCTAGTCTGTGCATATCAACTGCAGGTTAATAGTACAGAGAAGTGATAACTTGGTATAGGAGCCTTGGCGAGTTGGTCATGCATGCAATTCTAGTACAGTGAGACATAAATTGAAAAGTCTAGTACTTTGTCGTGCAGACAGTTAATTTGATTTCTTGTTCTATTACAGACTGATAAAGCTTCAATGCTAGACGAAGTGATTGACTACCTGAAACAACTGCAAGCACAAGTTCAAATGATGAATAGGATGAACATACCGCCAATGATGTTGCCTATGGCAATGCAACAGCAGCTCCAAATGTCAATGATGGCACCAGCAATGGGGATGGGAATGGGGATGGGCATGGGAGTCATGGATATGAACACTATCGGCCGTCCCAACATCGCCGGCATCCCATCCATCATGCCTAATCCTTTCATGAACATGACTTCCTGGGATGGCACTAGTGAACGTTTACAACAAGTTGCCTCTGCAATGCCGGACCCTCTTTCTGCATTCATGGCGTGCCAATCACAGGTAAAAAAACACCATACACCATTGATATAGTGTATGACTGTATGTATAAATAATGAATATATTGCCTGTTTGGTGCAGCCAATGACCATGGATGCTTACACCCGGCTAGCTGCAATGTATCAGCAAATGCAGCAACAGCCAGCTTCTGGTTCTAAGAGCTAAGCTTCAAGCCGTTACACTTAGCTACGTTTATACCAACTGTTGATGTAGTTATTTATTTCTTAAAACAAGCTTGTGAGTGGTAATTAGTACTTTAATTATTTATGTCTTTTCCTGGTAAAAAAAGAACCCTAAATTTGATCTTGTACTGAATGGTGGTTGATCAATCAACATCTGCATTTTCTGTCAAGTTTTCTATGCCTTGAAGAAGGCATCTTAACGTGTAGTGTTGAGGAAAAGATGAACATTTAAATGATTGGATACTTATTTGTCAAGTTGTAGTTTGGAATCACCACTCGTTTTGTTCCAATGGGGTCCTTCACAAATTTCTCCATTAACTTGGGCCTGTTGGATAGTCAGAATCTTATCTAGAGATTACATTTGTTTGGATTGTTTGGATTATTCGATGAAAATAGATGGACGATTGAGATTATTATTTTTATATATTTTTATTTTTTATGATTAATTTTAACAATTTATTTAC
This sequence comes from Abelmoschus esculentus, assembly GCA_035048815.1. NCBI lineage: Eukaryota > Viridiplantae > Streptophyta > Magnoliopsida > Malvales > Malvaceae > Abelmoschus > Abelmoschus esculentus. The sequence goes on along the minus strand of JAUCBN010000032.1, from coordinate 15,173,861 downwards.
CTTAATTTATCGGTGTAAAAAAGGTAAAAATTTTTACGTAGTATAAGAGGATTATGGGTAAAAATCATCTACCTCTTTCTCATACCTCTTTCTATGCTTCCATTTCAAATTTGAGGTTTAATGTGTAGGGTTTAGGGTTTAGGGTTTAAGGTTGGGAATGGGGTTAGGGTTTAAGGAATTAGGGGTAGGGTACTTTAGGGTTTTGAATATAAAAAATAATGGTTAGAGTTGAAAATTCATTATTTTAAAAAATTTTTAAAGGAAGCATGGGAAAGAGGCTCATGATTTTACCCAGGGATTATACCTTTGGGTGCAAATTTGTACCTCCAAAATTGTCTCTATTGGTGCCTCACTTTAAATAAGTGGATTTAGGTTTAGGGTTTAAAGTTAAGGGTCGTGGTTAAGGTTTAAGAAATTAGGGGTATGATGTATTTTTAGGGTACAGGAGTTAGAGTTTAGAATTCATTTTTTATTTTTTTTTCAATAGGAGGGCATGAAAGGAGGCAAAAGATTTCTACTCTATACCTTTATCCATGTGTAAGAATAGTGTGTAAATGAATCAAGTTTAAACAAATAAGACTTTGTTCGTGCTCATTTATTCATTTTCGAAGGTGTTCATTTTCGCTTATTTAGCATGCACGAACGTGTTCGTTTATAGTCAAATGGTAAAATTACATTACTAGTCTTTAAACTCCTTAAGCTTCATAGTTTGAACTTCAAAGTTCACCTTGTATTAAATTTAGTCCCTATCTTCATTAATATTTAAATTGTAAAAAAAGGAAAATAAAAATCAGGTAAACAAGCTTATATACGAGTCAATAAACAAGTTTGTTTGTAAACATATACGCACCAAACACATTTCTGTTTGTACTCATTCATTTATTAAACATACATAAAAGTTTTCTTCATATTTGTATATTTAACTTAATCAAGAATATAAATAAATATTATATAAACAATGACAAACAATACGTTAAACGCTCTGTTCATTCACGCCCTTATGTGTGTGAGATCTTAAGATTAGTTTAACCTTCTCAACTTCAAAAATAAATAATGAGATATTACGAGCCTTATAGATTTCCTTTTTAATTTTTCGATATACAAGTAAAATGACTTATTATTCACGTTTTGTCGATTTATATAAGAATAGACGTATTTTGTACGAGCGAAATAGACTTTTTTTTTACAATAATCAAAAATACTTAATAATGGGACCAATTTGCAATTAGTTGCTTTTGTTGATTATGTAACACAAATGTGAAAAACTTTTCAACTCAGGGACCCCAAAAGAATTTTCTTTTTTTTGTGTTTTGAACACCATTGACGTGAATGTGATAGGCAGCCCTATCTTGTTTAAAGCAGATACCAGAGTGTCTGATTGGACAGGGGAACGCTTGGACGAGGAGATCACCACAGGCTTCTTTTTTCCCCTAAAAAATCTAAGCCCTATTTGCCATCACGAGAAAATTTCGATTAATTCGATTAATAGATCATTATTTATAATTATGTTAATCTTTTTTGTTTGAGCTCTCAGATTGAATTTAGATTCACAGTGTGCACTTTATTTTTATTACGATTTCTCAATGATCTATTAATAGGAAAATTATATCATGGGTCAGTCCCACCACGTGTCCATGGGACCGACCAATGATAACTACTCATTTCATCACTGGTTTCGCCCTCCCATGGACTCATCAGGGAAGCGGGGATAGCTCCCGACCAGTGTGGTGCGCGATCAGCACGCCCATCCCAAGAGAGGAGGGTGTTCGCGAGTGGGTCCTCTAGAAAGAGATTGAGACGAGGACGGGTAGGCAGGAAGCCGCAGCGAAAGTTCTCCGGTTAGGCGAACTGCAACGGGATGCCTCGGTAAAGTGGCAGGTGGCCACGAGGTGATTGCAGGGAGTCCTGTGCCCGACATAGGAGGGCGGCCCCAGGTTAGTGGGCCAATTTGGGAGAATTGCACACTAGTTCCTGGCACGTTTCAAGAGAAGGGAAAGAGTTTCCTCCCATGCACGAGGGCGTGCATGAATTGGGTGGAGGAGAATGTCACGGACCGTGAGTCGTGATTACGCGGGACCGAGCGAGATGCTTTCTGGTGGTGCGTAAAGCTTGGGAGCGGGATAGCATTAAGGGTGTAGTACGTGCCGAGCAGCCGTCTCATCTAGGATGGGCGCGCTGATCGTGCACCACACTGGTCGGGAGCTGTCCCCGCTTCCCTGATGAGCCCATGGGAGGGCGAAACCAGTAAACATCGGAGATCGTTCAGGCTGATCCTCGGGCATGCGAGTGTCCCGAGGTGCCGCATGGGTAGAAGTCCCTGCGCGAGAACTCTGACCCCGTGACAAGTGGTATCAGAGCGAGGCTGTGTGCTAGCTGTGTGTTTACCAAGCGCCCCGTTGCTGCGGAGCGAGTCATGTTGACGAGCGTGTTAGCTCGCACCCCAAGGAGAGGGTGTTCGCAAGTGGGTCCTTAAGAGACGAGGACGGGTAGGTAGGAAGCTGTAGCGAAAGTTCTCCGGAAGTGCGACCCTAATCAGTGGTCAAGTTTGGGGGAATTGCACACTAGTTCCTGGCGAATCTAAAGAGAAGGTTAAGAGTTCCTCACCATGCACGAGGGCGTGCATGAATCAAGTGGGGGAGTTTGTCACGACCCTATCTTTTCGACACGGTCGTGACATCGCAAACTTTTCCATGTCATATTTTTTTTTCCAGGTGAATCTTCACTTTAAAAATTAAAAAATAATGAGGTGGATGATTATCATTGGTCGGTCCCATGGATGATGTGGTGGGACTGACCCATGATATAATTTCTCCTATTAATAGATTAATCTTTTTTTATGATTTATTTGTTGATACAGTCAATTTTATTCGTATTTATTTTCTGATTAAATGTTTTAGATAAATTTTAACTTTTTATGAATGATCATTTAAAGTGACTAATTTAATAAAATATTTAAATTATATATCTAGTTTATAACGATAATATAAACCTATATTATAATTTAAGATATTTTTTTCATTTAATAAAATTAATGATAAGATAAATCAATCATAATTCAACTTTAAATTTTTAAAAATTTAAAACTAAAGATTTTTTTTTGTTAAGTTTCCATCATCAACCAGCCATGAGTCATTGCATCTATGGCCTATGGTGGACTTTACTGGTTCTAGCTCTCAATTTCTTTGTCTAAATTTGATACCCATTGAGCTAGGGTTGGGTCAAATCATTTTGGACATTCGATGATTATTTCGGATCGAAAATTATAGAGATCTTTTTAATTTATTTTTTTTGTTTATAATATAAGAATTCAAACAGTTTTTTATAACAATATACGATACACATTTATATCAGAAAGAAGTGAATGATTCAACTCGAATTTAAAATGATCTACTAACTTCTAATTATTTTATGATACAAACTTTATTTGAGGATTTTTAAGTTGAGTTTATAAAATTAAAAGACGAGTCAAGATGAGTCAATTTTTTCTGTGTTGAATCAATTCAAAAAATTACGAGTTTTGCTCGCCCATAATTATTTTTGATTAAAAATATTGAGTTAACAAGGTTAACATGACGAGGCGTGATAAGTTCTGACTCGACCCAATCAGGAAGGGTTAGACTTTTTTTTGTTTATTTTTTAATTTTTGGGTAAGATTTGTAAAAATTTCTTAACCCAACCTGATCTTGTTTATTTATAATTATATAATATTATACTTTAATATTTTTATTATTTTTTCTAAGGTGAGTTAGATTTAATCGAATTTTTTATTAATATTTCATGATCAAAATTGAGTTATATTTTTTTATTATATTAGACCAAAAATCAAAGTATATTAAACTCGAGTTAAATTAGATTGAATATATATTTTTTAATTTCGAGGGAAGATAACCAAAAACCCTTCTAATTTCCATCCCTACATAATCATAATTGGAACCATAAAATTATTATGAGTACTGCTGACATAAAAAAATAAATCTCAAACCTTGTTAATTTTATGACTATGATAAAAATAAATATAATCAATAATAAAATTAGAGGCAAGTAAAACTAGATTTTAGTTAAGTAAATTAATTTTTTAATCGATTTAATTTAAATTATAATTTTAAAATTTTAATTTAAAAAATTTTAAATAAATTTTGAATTATAAAATAAGAATCGATTAATAATTTTTTTAATAAATTAATAAATTTATTTTTAAGTCGAACCCTCAACTATGTTTGGTATGTATATATTACACATCAATATACATTGTATATATTTTTTTTGACATAAAAAATATTCAAAATGTAAATCACCATATCAAAAATCTTCTCGTACCGATGTATCTTATAATGCTCATAATATGATGTCTTTTTCATATAAAATGAAAATTGATCAAAATCAAGATAACGACGGAACTGAAGATGCTTTAGATTCTTTATGTCATTTATTTTGATGGTGAATTATCAGAAGTCAAATTTTTGTATTTGTATGCATGTATTTTTAAAAGTTAACATAAACTAGAAAAATTATTATTTTAAAAAAATAAATCACAACTATATCAACCATTACGTATTATATAATATTTATAGTGCCCACAAACGCAATATTACAACCATAATATGATACTATATTCTGTAAACTTTTAACGGTTAATGATTAAAATAAAAGAATATATAATATTAATAATTATTTTAATAAAGACAAGAGTTTAATGATTAAAATAAAAAATAAAAAATAATAATCAATGATGATGTAAATACTGAAATAAAATATATTTATGTAGTTTAATAATATGATGTATGACTGAAAATATTGATTAGTCTATCAACCATTTGAACTTTATTATATTATTCTAATTCGTCTCAAATAGTATGATTTAGTTTATTTATTTTATTTGAATTTAAATAATTGAAGATAAATTATATTAAAATATCACCTATAAATCTTTTTTTAGAAAATAACAATTTTATTAGTTATAATTTTATGTGCAAAAAAAAAATACTCAATTAAAATTTTGTGAGAAACATGTCATTATATCGTTAAAGTTAAAATAATGACTTAATATAATTAATTTGGTCATAATTAGAAATAATTTAATAAATTTAATACTTCACATTTAAAAATTTGATATTGTACCATCCTAACACATTTTTCAACTATTTACCACACTGTACACTGTTGTCTTTCAGCGTAATAATTAACAAATATGATGACTCGACAGATACAATCACTTCTCTACTAAACAACTAATAAACTAATAGAATATACTCATTATAACCTCATGATCATCTTCTATTAGTGGATATAATAATTTAACTAATAAAATTTTTAAATATAAGGGTTAAGTTTATTAAATTATTTTAAATTAGAATGAAATTAATAAAAATATATAAAGTTTACGAACTAAAATTATTTAAATTTAAACGATATAATATATTATTTATCACAAAATTTTAATTGATTAATATATTTTTTAAACCTATAACTAAATGATACATTACCAATACTTTACTAATACTAATGTGTCCTTCTCACCTTAATTCAATCCTTAACCTATAACTCGGTGACAGACGAAACTACATAGAGGTAGGGAAGGACAATCATCCATCTTAAAGAAATTTATTTTTTCACTTTTATTTTTTTATTTAAATTCTTTAAAATTCTTTTTTATAAATTTATCTTATACTTTTAAATATTTACGTTTTACCCGTCTTGAACTCAAATCGTTGCAGTCGAATCCTTGAGAAATGAAACTGGTTTTATATTTAGCCTTCCACCCACCTTCCAAAATGGTAAAAAAAAATTCAAATAAGATTTGAGTTATAAAATAAAATTCAGATAATTCAAATTTTTTTAGTAATTGAAAGATTTATTTTTAAGTTCGAGACGAGTTTCTCAAAATTTTATAATATATATATTGATATATAAAAATATAAAGAAATATTAGTACACATGAAGAAATATATATACATACATAGCTTATATGATTAGTGAAAGTTATTTAAATTATAATCAAATCGTGCTATAACATAATAAATAATTACAATTAAATTTTTATAAGAACTCGAAACTCGACTCGAATTGAATTTTTTCAACTAGATTCGAAATTTTTTGAATAAAAATTCAAATGATAAAATTAGACTCGTTAACTCAAATAACTCAAAATTTTTTGACTCAACTCGACTTAATCGTACGCTCACCCCTATACACAGTATTGATTCATTCGAAGTTTACTTAAAGCGTATTTGAGGGTTAATAGATAAAACATTAGTTTTCATAGCCATAAAAAACACTTATCCCTAGGGATGGGCACGGAACCCGAATCCGATGGGTTCCGATCCGACCAAGTCTGATCGGGTCGAATTTTTTGGTAAAAAATTCGGGGTTGGATTGGGTCGAGTGGGGGTTTTTCAAGGGTGATCTCGGGTCGGGTTCGGATTTAGAGTGGAAAAAATCCGACCCGATCCGGGATTAATAGTGTAATTTTCCCATATATATTTTAGGGATATTTGCAATAATGACCCCTCTTTATATATTTTATACAATTACATCACTAAAATTATTTTTTTACAATTAGGTCATTAAAATTAAATATTTTTATAATTATATCTCTAAATTTTATTTTTTTATAGTTTAGTCCCTAACATTTTAATTTTTTTAATGATTCGGGTCGGGTCAAATTTTAGAGCTTAAAAATCGGGTCGGATTTTTTTCACCCTAAAACCGGGTTGGGTCGGGTGGTTGGTGGAGGGCATGATTTTTCGGGTCGGGTGCGGGTGGGCCGAAAATCCGACCCGACCCGACCCATGCCCATCCCTACTTATCCCAAGTATTTTTTTTCTAATTTATATAAGTGTTTTAGTTTTACGGTTTAAGTATTTAGTTTAATGTGCAGGGGTTTGGGGTTTAGGCATAAGGATTTAGAAGTTAGAGTTTAAAGTTATAATTTAGGGTTTAAAGGGTAGGATTTAGTTTTTAGGATAATGTGGTGAAGATTTATGTTTTAATTTATAAACCCTAAATTATAACCCTAAACTATAAATTTTAGTCAATATCCCTAAATTTAAAATTTGTACAACTAAACTTTAAACTCTAAGATTGAGGCATTTGTAGTTTTCACCGCCAATATATCAAATAATTTCCCTTTTTCAATATAGTGATCTCATTACGTATAGTGTCTATTCACATTTTTTAACCTTTAGAGAAGTTACACACTTTGCACATATATGTGCTTAAATCTGGAGTATCTTCGGATAAACATCATCCTCGTTCTAATTCTTTATACACACATTTTAAATTTTTTAAAAATTAAAATAGATCATACGTCACTTAAATTATAATTTTGATAATATAAATTAATCATTTAATTAAATTTTTAATATTTAATATATTTTTATTAATTTGATCATAATTTAAATTTTTTAAATAAATTATTTACATTAAAAAAATTAATATTAAAATGATTTTGTGTACTAGCTAACAATATTAAAATCATAAGAGACTTCCTCCATTAGTATGCATCAGTGTGTTAATATTGTACTACCAACGGAAGACAACTTTTGGCACAGGGAAGAAGAAAGAGCAGCAGAGGCATTTTTTATTTCTACTTTATATTTTAAAATTGAGAAAAAAAAAAGAAAACAGTGAAATTTGGTATATAATTAATTGGTTTAATTTATATTACTTTGATAATCAATTTTACTATATCCTAAGTGGTCAAAGAAATTTCTAATAATCAATTTTACTTATTTTTATATAAATTTGATCATTAATTTTAAACATTAATCAATAAAATTATTTACGTTTCTTATTTATAAATTTTTGGTTATTGATACATTTATTAATGTTAAATTTTAATAAAAAATTGAACTGATATAATTAAAAAGATAAATATCTAAATAGTTTATAAATTATTATTTTATTTTATTTTTAATTTAACTCTTAAATTTTAAAGAATAAGATGTGCATGTTGCTCATGTTAGGAGAGAATATTAACATTTCGTATGTATGAAAAATTTATCCTAGTATATATTTCTCTAATTTATATAAAGAAATAACACCAAAAATATTATTTATTGTTAATTTTTACAGTGTGCAAAATAAAGGCATGTCCAATCGAATAAGAAATTATTAGATGGGTCATATCATTACATTATCTATAGTTTATTCAATAAAATTCATTTATTTCAATATGACTTTCAAATAACTACTCACCGTATAAAGAAAAGATGAAAATTATCTTTTAAAAATAAAATAATTTTTTATTTGATAAAATCATATATGATATGATAAACATAATTTATCTAATAATTTTTAATAATAATAAGATAATATTTTTAAAAACAAAAATTAATTTTACAATTCCTTCAACTGTATTTTAATTTATTATAAATATATTTGACTTAAGCCATGTGCTTTATTAGGGGGGATGAAGAGCCCAAAACAAAGAACAAAGAAAAAAATCCAATAACCATGTTCATAAAAAATTGATTTACCGTATTAAAAACATTAAATCTAAACTTTAACATTAAATCCTAAATATATTTTTTAGAATAAAAGTATTTTTTTAAAGAAATTTAGGCGTCATTAAACCCTTTCCACAATTATTATTAGAAAGTTTAATTTCAACTCCTAAAGAACAAAAGAATACCCATTAAAATTAACCATTAATAACATCATCAATTATAATTCGTTCAATACAATTAGGATATTAAAAAAAAAATACATACTTATCACTAAAAGCCCAATGAGTTAAAGTATGGGCTGCCCTATTTGTCGAACAATAAATATATTCAATCTCAATATGATGATGCCTTTATAGTAGGTCTCGGGCTTATGTCATACTTTGTGCAAATGTTGATCTTTCTTGTACATTTGAGCGAAGAAGGTTGACAACATTAACCGAATCTCCTTCAATAATTACCCTCGACCAACCGTTATCCAAAGTAAAAAGGATGGCGAAATAAAAGGCATGACATTTCACTATTTCTGCCAAAGCCACCTTTGGAAGGGTGCGTGCACAACCAGCAAAGAACTAAGCCATGGTGATCTCGTGCTAAAATACCCAATGCACATGTTCCTGTATGTGTTTGAAACATGCCATCAACCGTTACTTTAATCATACCTGATGGTGGTTTAGTCAATATATGTATTACTCTTTTTTGTGGTAAACCCGTAGTTAAAAGTGTAATAATAACATCGTGGTATTTTTTATGTAGGTGTATCACATTTTCTACTATGATGAAGGTCGACTCCATACATTCCATAAAAGTACCACAAAATCAGGAAACATATCTTCATTGAGAACAATCGTACGATGTTCTAACCATTCAAGACACGATGTCGATAGATCATAAAGAACATCCTCCAGAAGCTTGAATAACCGATGGAATTCTTAAGTGCTCGAACAATCTCGAATAGCATAAACAACTATTTCTAATCCTGGTCCGCACATTAGTTAAAAACTATCAGATAAATTAATAGCACACAACTTAGCATCCACCGGTAGAGCCTCATGTGCAACCTGCCAAATGAAGATTCGGATGGACTTTGAGTTTTGATAAGGTGTACTAAATCTTTGAAGGTGAAACAAGATCATGAAATTGTCTCATAAGCTAAGCATATTCCGATCGTGTTGAGTAAGAAAAACGAAAGCTTGAGGGTCAATAATAATACAACGAAAAACGAAAGAATTTGTATTCAACAATTACATCTTTCAATAATTTTTGAATAAATTTTTTGTGCCATGTGTCACGGGCCGTCAGTTCGAGCCCGTGCCACATGCGCATATTGCTGCCCAAGAGGTTCTTAGGGAGATTTTGGGCCTAAAGGTACCACCAGACTTAGCCCGTTCCATGGAGGATTCTAGAAGATAGCCATTTTGGCCTTGTAAACTTTCCTTGTATTCTTAGGATTTGTTTCCTTAGTTAACATGGAATATTCTTAGGATTGTGCCAATGTGGTTGGTAGGAAATGATCCTAGCCATCGATGTAAATCAGTGGGAACCGTCGGATGTAAGGGGAATCAACTATAAATAGAGACCTCCCCAGTCTCATTTGTATCATCTCATCTTTGAGTAATCAAGTGGCATTCACTCTAAAAAACTCTCTCAATTGTTCTTTGTGTTCTTCGCGTTCTTCTTTTCGTTCTTGAGTAGCCATACTCATAGTTTGCTTTCCGCCAGAACGATTCAGCGTTCTTAGTGCCTTGGGAAGTTTGATCTTCCGGAGCGAGTTTTCAGGCTGACTTAGTCGTTTGTCTAAGAACATCGACTAAGGCCGCGCGGTTCAGCTAGGTCAAGACTCTAGCCCCGTGACAAGTGGTATCAGAGCGTGGTTCGAGCAAGGCGCTAGTGATTATGGCACGTGGAGAAGAAGACGTTGCAGCAAAGGGTGTGAAGATCGTTGCTGGGCAAAGCCAAAGAGCAAGTTCGAGGGATGCTGTAGCTACGCTGGAGGAGCGAGTTGATAAACTCAGCCAGGTGGCCAACGGTGCGGAAGAGAGGTGCGAGGTGCTTGAGGCCGAATTGCAGGCTGTGAAGATTGAGATGGAGGAGATGAAGGCAGACTTGTATATTTACAAAGTTGCCTTGATGAATGGAAAGATGGCCACTGCATCCAAGTCGAAGAAGGACATTCCAAAGCCAAAGGTGTTCAAGGGGAACCGATCGGCCCAAGATGTTGAGAACTTCTTGTGGGGCATGGAGCAGTATTTTCGAGCCATGGGCATCAAGGATGATGCGGAGAAAGTAAACGTTGCTTCGATGTATTTAACTGATGTCGCTCTTTTGTGGTGGCGACGCAGATGCTCGGAGGAGCCGAGTGGAGACATTCCTTTTGAGACATGGAAGGAGTTCCAAGTTGAGTTTAAAGAGCAATTCTATCCGACGAATGCTCAACGGGAGGCTCGTAAGAAGTTGCGACAATTGAAACATGAGGGTTCCATCACTGACTATGTCAGGAAGTTCATTGAAATCAAGCTCCAAATCCAGGACTTGAGTGAAGCGGAGGGATTTTCCTACTTCATGGATGGACTCCAAAGATGGGCTCAAATGGAGCTAGAGCGGAGGGGAGTCGAGGAGCTTTCCAAAGCCTTTACCGCAGCCGAGTCCATAGCTCAGTTCGAAGTTGACATGTCCAAGTCTTCCAAGCCCCGAGGTAAGAGCTTTGGTGGGGGAGACGAGGAGGATAATCATTCTTGCAATGATGATGAGAGGGTCAACAAGTTTGTCAAACCATCGGAGAAAAAGGATCGAGGGCCTTTGAAGTGCTACCATTGCCATGGTTCACACTTGGTGAAAGAGTGTCCCAAGAAGAAGCGCCCCGATACGATCAATGATGCGGATGACGAGCAAGAGGACGAGGAATGTATGCTTGGTACGATTGCTAGTGTTAGAGCAATCAAGCCAAGGGTGGGGAAGCAATGTTACGAGAGCAAGGGACCTCACGTAGTTCGTGAGCACCCGGATCGAGCCAAGCAGCCCAAAAGGGACAAGCCCGAGTCAAGTGAGGCTTGTAAGCTTGGGGCAATGATACTAAATTCTGCAAAGGCGAAGAAGGGCCCAAAGCAGAATGGGTTGATGTTTGTCAACATCAACGTGGCGGGACGATCGAGGAGTGCTCTAGTGGATACCGGAGCATCCGATCTCTTCATGTCAAAGATGGCTGCTGAGAAGCTTGGTCTCGAAGTTGAAGGTTCAACCAAAAAGATCAAGACCGTTAATGCCAAGGAGGTTCCAGTTGTTGGAACAGTGCGGAAGGTAGAGCTGCAGATTGGTGAATGGAAGGCCAAGGAAGATTTCAAGGTAATTCACTTAGATGACTTTGATTTCGTTTTGGGGCTTAACTTCCTTGACCGTGTTCAAGCTCTTATCATCCCTTGTGCCGATGTTATATGCATTTTGGATCCGAAACAACATTGTGTTGTGCCCGTGTATCGAGACAAGGGACGGAGGATCGAGAAGCTGACATCCATTCAGCTTACCAAGGATGCTCCAAGGGAAGGAGACATCGCTTTGGAGGCTATTGGAGTGGACACCTTGGTGGGGCAAGAGTTGCCTGAGCCACATGATAGTGAACCCGTGGGAGATCCATCCATTGAGGAGATGGACGAGGCATCGAGCTTCAATGAAGACGGAGCATCGATGGGAGCATCAAACTTCACGAGTGAAGAAAGATTGATGCGAGTTAGAGTGAATGCGGAAAAGTTGATTGAGGTACATCCCGAACACAATGATTGTGTTTTACAGTTTGATTTGCCTTGTTTGTCGGGTGTAGGCCAGCAAAAACCTAACCTTTCAAATGGAGTTGTCGATACTTGGCGAGAGCACAAGCCACCTTTCAGAATTCTTAGGCGCAAACGAGGGTTGCCGACGATCTTGAGAGACCGCTCAGTGTTCAATGTTGTGGCGTCCAAGTCATTGTGCAAGGACCATGTGTGTCCGAATGGGGGCAAATCACAACTGGTAGGAGCTAACTCCTACGATCGAGATGCGCTTGGAGGGACGGTGACTGATGTTAGATGGCGACGAGTACCAAAGCAAGCAGTCCATTTGGGTGGACAACTGAGCCAGAGTCGAGTGCTCTTTATGAGAAGAGCATCCAGCCCGATTCAGAGTTTGGGGCAAGCCGAGGTGACAAGGAATTCCCAGGATCGGTTCTATCTTCGTTCCGAGGCGGCGACAAGGGCGTCGCCATGTTTGGTGGGGGAGAATGTCACGGGCCGTCAGTTCGAGCCCGTGCCACATGCGCATATTGCTGCCCAAGAGGTTCTTAGGGAGATTTTGGGCCTAAAGGTACCACCAGACTTAGCCCGTTCCATGGAGGATTCTAGAAGATAGCCATTTTGGCCTTGTAAACTTTCCTTGTATTCTTAGGATTTGTTTCCTTAGTTAACATGGAATATTCTTAGGATTGTGCCAATGTGGTTGGTAGGAAATGATCCTAGCCATCGATGTAAATCAGTGGGAACCGTCGGATGTAAGGGGAATCAACTATAAATAGAGACCTCCCCAGTCTCATTTGTATCATCTCATCTTTGAGTAATCAAGTGGCATTCACTCTAAAAAACTCTCTCAATTGTTCTTTGTGTTCTTCGCGTTCTTCTTTTCGTTCTTGAGTAGCCATACTCATAGTTTGCTTTCCGCCAGAACGATTCAGCGTTCTTAGTGCCTTGGGAAGTTTGATCTTCCGGAGCGAGTTTTCAGGCTGACTTAGTCGTTTGTCTAAGAACATCGACTAAGGCCGCGCGGTTCAGCTAGGTCAAGACTCTAGCCCCGTGACACATGCTTTACATATATCCCAACATTAAAAGCAAAATTTTAACTCTAACCCAAAAAATTAATTAATACACATGATACCTTAAATCTTAAATTTTAATTCTAAAGTTTAATCCAATTTTTAAGCTTAGGGTATAGATACGACACAAAAAAGTTAAAGAATTTCTATTCTAATTTTTATCCGTCGTTATTTTACAAGATAATGTATGTTCATACATATTCTTAACTCTTTAACAAAACACGTAAATTTTATTAAAAAACAATTTGAACTCGAATCTAATAGGTTAACATTATATGTTTTTCTACTTGGATCACTTATTGGATTCTTTTCTCTCGTTTTTTTTTTTAAATTAAGATATATTTACTTAATAATCCATTAATATTTATTAATTTAGAAAATATTACACAAGATCCTTAAAACATTGAACCTGATTTTATCTAAACTCATTTTGCACGCCTACTGTTTTTATCCAAACTCTAACCCTCTCCTACCACTTGTCAACCCAACACTCCTCAAACCTCAACTCTCCAAACCATTTACCCATCTTCTCTTTATAATCCATTGAGTAAAATTTTAAACCACAAAATGAAACCAATCCATTACACTTACTAAAAACTAGGACTATTGTCTTCTCCTCTTAATTGCCACCATACAACTTGTCACTATACAAGAACAAACAGCTCAACATTCATTCAAATCATTTCCAAGATTTATTTTCTTCAATATGGCTTTTGTAGTGGATCGAAAATCCGAGTTCAAATACTTTTGTAAAATTTGCGACAAAGGGTTCAGGTGTGGGAGAGCGCTTGGCGGGCACATGAGGTCGCATGGATTACGCGACGAGAGTCGGTACATCAATGAAGATGATACCATTAGTGATTGGGAAGACAAATTAGGAGGGAACATCGAGCAACCGGGCAATAAACGCATGTATCGATTAAGGAGCTATAAGGTTTGGGGGAATTGTGGCAAGGAGTATGGTAAATCTGGTTCTAGGGATGCTGAATCGTTTGGTTCGTCGCAAGGGTCAGATGGTGACTACGATGGTGTGATGAGGAGAGGCGCGAGTTGTTTGTGTAAGAGGAAAAGATTGTCGGTCTCCGATGGTCTATCGAGCGAAGAGGAAGATGTTGCCAATTGCTTGATGATGTTGGCTAATGCAACCGCTGTTGTTCCGTTCGTTACCGAGCCGGAGGAATCGTGTACTTCGGCTAGCAAAGAAGAGAGAAGAAACACAATGAATTTTGTTACTCCCATGGCATGTAAGCCTATGGATAAGGCGAAAGGTGTAGCCAAAGGGTTGTTTGAGTGCAAAGCATGCAAGAAAGTGTTCAATTCCCATCAAGCATTGGGTGGACATAGAGCTAGTCACAAGAAAGTTAAGGGATGTTTCGCAGCTCGGTTCGACAATGATCCTGATCATAGAGACGATAGTTCAGCCAATGATGATCTCGATCACGATGGGTTTTTCCTCGCCAAATCTCTGCCAACATTTCGAGTTGATACATTGGCCTCTACATCCAAAAAGAAACCAAAAGTACACGAATGTTCGATATGCCACCGGGTATTTTCATCGGGACAAGCATTAGGAGGGCATAAAAGATGTCATTGGATCACATCGAATCCGCCTGCCGATCACACTTCCTCTTCAGTTAAGCTTCATCGGTATCAAGACAACAAAAACCAGATTCAGCAAACCAAAAGATCAAGGTTTTGCGGTGATTCCGAGGCGCTCGATCTTAAGCTTGATCTCAATCTTACTGCTCCCGGTATCGAACTCGTGCAACGGAACCGCATTATTCGATCGAGTTTTGATGTTTCAACAAAGATCTGTTTGCAACCTTGGATTGGCATTGATGCCAAAGAAAAGGACGATAACCTACCGCAACTGCAGGTTGACCATAATAACAGCAACGATACGATTACGAACAATATTTGTACTAGTTCTAAGCAAGATGAGGAAGACAGAACTGGCAGTACGATGATGTTAGCAAAACTAAGTGAACTAAAGGACATCAATACGAGTGGATGTTCATCTCCATGGCTGCAAGTTGGGATTGTTTCTACTACTAATATTTGTTCTGACCCTAGAACTTAGAGACTCAACCTCAAATTTTATTTTGAGACAAAGATGGCCTTGGTCCCCAGTACTAATTTTGAAGAGCCCTTGGTGTATAATGTTTACATGTATTCATATGTTAACTAAAATTAAATTGGATACTTACAAAAAAAATATTTACTTAGTTTATATTATTATCAAGCTTAACAGCAAAATAAGTGTTCAAATTATATTTTTCTGGTGTCTAAGGTTAACTTCGTGATCATTTTCAGATAATAGTCGTTAAAAAATAATAAAAAAATTGCTCAAATTAGATCTTTTTATTCTAGATATTTAAAAATGGTAACGAAGTAAACTTTAAGCACTTACTTTAATAAAAAAAACTTTACACGTCTAAAACAATATATATATATATAGTTAGTCAGTTAGTTTGTTAGTTAGTTAGTTAGGATTTATGTTATTTACGTAATTAATACTCACCTAAAATAGTTTATGATTTATAATTCAGAATTTAAAAATTAGGGTTTTTTATTAGTGTTTAGAGCTAAAGTTAGGATTTAGGGTATATGATTTAGTGTTTAAGATTTAGGTTTATGTTTAGGGATTAGGCTTATTTTTATTTTACGTTTGAGTCTCCTTTCAACTATTTTTACCGTGTAATCCTAGCTTTTACATTCTTATAAGATATATTTCAAATGGCATAACCAGAGCCGTTCCTGAGATTTTAGTGGCCCTAGGACAAACATAAAAAAGATCTTTAATAATAAATATTAGAAAAATAATTTTTAATAAAAATTATAATAAAACTGAATTAAATATGTCTACTAAAAAATATTAGAAAAAATTAGGCCCTAGTAACAAATATTGATAAAAAAAATTAATCATTAATAATAAATATGAGGAAAATAAAATTTAAGAGTAAACCTCTAATAACAAATAAAATATAATTAATTATTATAATCACTAATTTTATCTGGGGTGTTAAACCCGGTTTTAATTTTCAATTTAAATTCGAGAAATGAGCTTGTAATTATTGATTAAAAATGCAAAAAAATACTATACATATTATTTTCCTTAAATTATGTACATATTATTACTTTTTACATATTTTTGTCTTAGCTTTTATTATCATTTAAATTATTTTTATTACAAACTAAAAAATCCAAAAAATGTTACATAATGTTTCTTTTCTATTCGCGTTTCCATTTTGTTTTTAACATCCGTTTCCTTGACTTTGTGAATAAATATGTATATTTGTAGATATATTATTTAGTAAAAAAATCCAAAAAAGGTTTTAGTTGTAAATATTATCGTTTTTCTCTTTTATTATTATTATTATTTTATTCTTATTATTTACTATTATATTTGTTTTCGGTTTATTATTGTTATTTCCTTTTACTATATTATTATTACTCTCTTATTATTATTATTATTATTATTATTATTATTATTATTATTATTATATTATAAATAAATAAATCAGAATACTGAAAGCCCAGTTTTTATTTTATCCAACAATAATTAAATAAACCAAAATGTTTATTAACAGTTCATATATTACAAGTCCAGAATTATATTATTACAAGCCCTTATAATAATTACATGAGCCCATAATTATATTTACAAACCCAAGAGAAATATTAAAGATCCAATAACATTAATATAAGCCCGAAACTAATATTACAAGACTCGTTCTAATCAAACCCAAACCGGTTCTGGCCCAAACCGATAATCAGATAACCTAAACCATAACACCCTTTGTTTCTTGTGCGCAGCCGAATGAGGGCCGTTGGATCTGTCCCTTGATCCAACGGCCGAGATAAAATAGAGGAAAAGCATCCGGAAGCTTCATGCGCCACGCGCAGCTTATCGTCTCCCACCACAAGCGCGTGTGACGCACGCGCCAACTCTTCAGCGTCCAGGAGACTCTTCGTCTCTGTCGGTCGTCCGATGGTCGATCGTTGTTGGTCCCCCCTCTCCTCTGTTTGCCACATATGCAAAAAAGAACAAAGAAACACATCATTTTCGTACGATTAATAGAGAAAAACGCGGATTTCAGAGGCAAAGATCAGAAAATTCAGAGAGCCAACAATTTCAGAGTATCAGAGGCAGAAATTAAACTCCAAGAGCAATGATACAAACAAAAATCAGAATCGACCAATGAGCAAATTTCCAAGTTTTCATTTTTATATTTTCTCTTGTAATCATTCGGTTATAAAAATCGAAATAACATACCAATGTAAGGGGCTCTCCCCACTATCTTTGATCAATACAAAAAAGGTAAGGATTCTAGAGAATTTTTCGCAATAACCAGAAAAATAACAACTGGAGTTTAATTTCTTTTTACCTTCGAAGAGTCTCGGCTGAGTCTTTTTCCTGTTCTCTTCTTTCTCCTTCACCGGTAATAAGTCCAATAGCCCTGAGCCACGGCGGTGAGCCAACAGATGAGAAAGAAAGCTTCTTCGCTCTATTTCGACAAGAGGGAGCTTTCTGTTTTCATAAAAAAACCTATGAAAATTTTTGGCTTCGGGTTTTCGAAAGAAGAGAAATAAAGATGTTTCAGATTTTATTTTCGAAAACAAAAAAGAGAATTTTTTTACTTCAATCTGGAAATAAGCGGTGGTTTCTGGGTAAAGGGATGAACATTCATATGTTCATCCTTTACCAGATGAACAAAATGGAGAAAGTGGGGGCTTGGATCTCTCGGTTCAGAGATAAATGAACAAAGAGGGGTTTAACTTCAGTTTAAAGTATATTTTATACTCAGGGGCTTATGAAAATGGTTTTATTAACCTCATTAAGCCCTCCCGTTACTAAATTATCATGCCCGCAGTCCCTCCACCTTTTCAAAACCTTATATTTTGGTCATCAGTTTATTATAATCGCGTCTTAACATTGGTTTATTTATTTTTTATCCCTTCGCGTTTTTTCTTTATTTCTGAGTCTCTCCCCTTGGTTTATTTGCTTTCCAAGTCCTTATTTGCTTATTTCATTTTATAATTTGATCATTTACAGTGTTGATTTGGTTTTGTTTCATTTTGTATTATTTTATTTTAACTATTTTTCTTACATTTATATTTACATATATATCTTTAGTTCCATTCATTTATTTATTTGCATACACTTATTCTTTTTGCTTTTCACCTTATTTGTATTTTTTTTTTTTTGTATTTATCTATGCCATGTATTTATTTTTATATCTCACATACTTTTCTTCATTTTACGTGCTTTACCTTTTTGTTCATATCTTCTTGTTCATATACATTGATTTTGTGGACATTTTATTTTTCATTCATATTATCTCACATGTTTTGTTTATGTCTTTGTATATATTGTTTACATTATATTGTTTATTTCTTGCATTATATATATTGCTTTTTTTTATTTGTGTATTTTAATTTCATTTTTATAACATGTTTTGTAACATGCTTTTTTATTATTTTCATGCTTTTATTTACGCCTTTTATTCATGCATTTGTAATTTCATTTATTTATTCTCATGATCTGTACATATATACCCATTAAGTTTCATATAGCTTTTCACCATGCACTTTAGTTAAGTTATGTTTTATTTATCTATGTACGCTTATGCATTCTAATTATATTTTGTGCATTTCCTTATGTTTGCTCATGTTATATGCATATTTTAAACTTTTGGTGTATTTCTTTATTTATGCTTTGCTATGTTATTGTTTTATGCATTTTATTGATTATATTTGTGACATATTGTGTATATGTTTAATTCAAGTCATGCATGTCTCATTTGTGCATTTTAAATTTATTGCACTCCATTTACATTTCGTCATATTTGTATGTTACTTTCGTTGATTTTTAATTTATGTATTTATTTACTTAATTGTACTTGTTCTTACTTTGCAATCCACATCACATCCATTATTAATTAATGAACTTAATTTCGCTACATCTTTATTCGATCGTAATGGGCCCGTATTCCGACGTATCGGTCGCGGTGTGTACGTTGCCTCCGAGTAAAGACATGGTAAAAATAAAATTGATTCGAATCTTTAAACAAAAAATTAATTTAAATACCACTTTAATCAGAAAAATCTAAAATTAGTTAAGCGGATATTTTAAAGGTACCAATTTTTTGGGCGGTTTTTAAACACTAAACCCGTTTTTAAACCGTAACCGACTCTCGAATCCAAACATTTTGAATCTTTGGTTTTCCGATGTCCGGTCTACCAAAAGTGACTGGTGACGACTCCATTCCGTTTTTTAAAAAATTATTCGCTCCTAATTTCCATCTTTTTAAAACCCTTTTTTAATCAATTTTAAAATTTTTTTCACCCCATTTTTAAATCATTTTTAACTTCTTTTAAATTCCCAAATTCGTTTCAAATCCTTCTTAACCTTAATTTCAAAATTCTCTTTTAATTTTAACCCTAATTTTCAATTTTCCTCCCCTTAATTTAATCCCTAAATTTTCCAATTCTTTTCAATTAGGTGTTTTCAAACTCTAATTAAAATTCTCATTTTTTTTCCTAATTCTCAATCCCTAATTTTTATTCCAAATCCCTAATTTTTCAATCTAAACCTAATTTCATAATTTTGGGATAATTTCAAAATTCCCAATTTTTTATTCTTTCATAATAATGACCTTTTTTTCACATTTAGTTATTTTATTGATTTTCAAAAGGGTCGCTACAATTATGTTCCTACAACTTAGGGATGGGTTCGGAACCCGAACCCGATGGGTTTCAACCCGACCCAGTTCGAACGGATAGGATTTTTTTGAAGAAAATTCAAGGCCGGGTCGGGTTTTTTCAAGGATGATTTCGGGTCGGGTCGAGTTCGGGTTTAGGGTGGAAACAATCCGATCCGACACAACCCGTGACTAATAGTGTAATTTTTCTATTTATATTTTAGGGATATTATAATAATGATCCCTCTTTATATATATTTCATAAAATTAGGTCACTAAAATTAATTTTTTTATAATTAGGTCACTGGAATTTTATTTTATTTACAATTAGATTCCTAAATTTTATTTTTTATAATTAAATCCCTACAATTTAAATTTTTTTAATGATTCGGGTCGGGTCAGGTGAGATTTTTTCACTCTAACCTCGGGTCAGTTGGGTGGAGGGTATGTTTTTTCGGGTCAGATGCGGGTGGACCGAAAATCCGACTCATGCCCATCTCTACTACAACTTATGTTTAATTGATTTAGTTCATTTAACGTAATTAATATTCGTCTAAAATAGTTTATGTAGAACTAATGTTTTGATATAATAATTGAAAAATAGTTTTGGACTAATTTGAAAAGATTTCAAAAATTGTTCTTATGTCCAAACTACTTGAAAATATATTTAAGATGTTTTGAGAGATTTTAAATATATTTTAAATGATTTAAAAAACCCAAAGAAGTGTTTTTAACTCAGGTGTTTCGATACAACCATGTTTTCAAAGGCAAAATCACAGTGGTATCTATACATGTTTCGATACCCTTTCACCACTGTGAGGTTTGTTTTCGATACCTGTTTTGATACACCCCCAACGATCATAAACGATTTTATAAAACCCCCAATGGCTAGGAGCGGTATCGATATCGATACCTATTCATAATTGCAGGTTCAACGGCTATTTCTCAAAGCAACTATTTCGATACCAGTTTTAGGGGTATCGATAGCACCTGAACCAGAAGAGGAAATATGCCTTGAAATTAGCTCCAAACGGCTCCAAATTGATTCCAAACGGTCACCAACGGCTAGAATCTCACTTGGGATGATAAAAAGAAGCCTCAAGCATCAAGAGAAGACTAATACTTCATTGTAAACAACATTATGATTCAAGAATTGTCTTAGAGCTTAATTCTCACATTTTTGGGTAGACAAACACTTGTGAGCTAAATTGTCAATGTATGCTCAAGTTTATTAGGATTGAGTGAGAGCTTTATATTGCAAATATTAGCCTTGTTAGAAGGATTACAAGTTTGCCTAAGTTTTTCTCTTGTTTGAGAGGGTTCCCAAAGTTCAGGTTGTGAACTTTGGATGTTTGATTCGGTTTTGAATCAAGGTTTGTAAGGTTAGCTCTTTAGCCTCAAAAGGACGAAATTCTTAGTGAATTTGGGAAATCCTTAGTGGGAAGCTAAGGTAGTGGATGTAGGCGTGGTCGAACCACTATAAATCCTTATGTTCATTTTCTATCTTTTGCTTCCACCACAAATACCCAAATTACTAATTCTCCATCACTTGGCAAGCTTAAATCGGTTGTGAATCGAACCCCTTCAAGCCCAACAGTTTATGATTTAAAGTCTAAAAATTAAAATTTAGAGTTTAGGCTTAGTGTTTAGAGTTAGGTTTAGGATTTGGGATTTAGTGTTTAAAGTTTAAGGGTTAGGCTTAGAGTTAGGTTTCTTATTATTTTAGGTTCGAGCCTCATTTCAACTATTTTTTACTTTTTTATTCCTAGTATTTATTTTATTATAAGATATATTTTAAATTGCATAACACATCATTAAAATTGATTCGGTGTAGTGGTAACAACATTTGGTTTTACCCTTGAGGTTGTGGCTTCAAATTTTATATTAAGCCCTTCTTATTGGATGATAAATTTTATTTAATTAAATAAAATCATGGTTAAATTGTTAAAATAAATAAATAACATAAATTAGATATATAATTTTATAATTTTTCGTTAACCGTCACATCATCCTTTTGTCACCACTCCGTTAAGATTTTAACGGTGGTGGTTAAAATAAGTCAATTTAATAAGTTTAGTGGCTTGGTTGACGATTTTGCTATTTCGTTTGTTAAAATAAATATGCCTATATAATTCGGTGTCCCTTGAAGCCTAGAAGGGGTTTATCCTAAACTTTTTCTATAAAAATATTTTGATCTCCGTAAAAATAAGTATTTAAATTTAAAAATATAATGATTGGTTAAATATTTAATCAAGTATGGGTTGAAATAAAGAAGAATGAACTTGAGTTCTCAATTTTTTGATATAAAAATAATTTAGATCCTTATAAATTTAAATATTGAATAAAATAGGTTTCTCTAAAATTTTAAGCTTAAACGCTTAAAAATCATTGTTTTTTTTTTTTAATTTATATTTCAGTCTTTCTTGATGTTCAATTTTAATTTTGCCTTTGGGACAAGACACATTAAAATTCCAAGGAAGGAATTTACATACGAACCTTGAAGATAAAATTATTAAAAAAATAATCATAAATCTTGAATGCAAAACAAAAAATAACATA
The DNA here is from genome assembly GCA_035048815.1 of Abelmoschus esculentus. NCBI lineage: Eukaryota > Viridiplantae > Streptophyta > Magnoliopsida > Malvales > Malvaceae > Abelmoschus > Abelmoschus esculentus. The sequence continues at coordinate 15,151,320 of JAUCBN010000032.1, read as the reverse complement.
AATTATATAAAAATATAAAATATTTGTATTTAAAACTCATTAATCTTTTCTTAATCTACCCTGTAGTGATTTTGTTTATTTTATTTTACAGATCCTGTTTATAATTATACTTATTTATTTATAAAATAACTAAAAGCTAATAATTTGATTTAACACCAAACACATCTAAAAATGAACGTTTTAATTAAGAATTAAATACTTAAACTATATACTTTTTAAGATAAATTTTAATAATTTATTTGCTGACACTATTAAAAAATTCGTCATATAATAAAAAATAATATATATTTTTAATTTTTTATATAAAAAATCAAGAAAACTAATATTGATTTTATTATTGACATTAATCTCAAAAAAATCTAAAAATTCTTAAAACTCTAAATCTAAAAAATATTCAATTTTTATTAATAAATTTCTTTTTTTAATTTAAAAATTCTTAAAATCTCAAATCCCTAAAACTCTAAATCTTAAAACCCCAATTGATGCTATTATTGACATTAATAATCTTGTCGGACCACACTATCATTGTTGCTTGAGGCTACTGTTCACTTTTCACAATCACTAATATAGCACTCAACATTTGATTGACACTTATCTCCCCAGTTAGCAACAATGGGTGATTGAAAAAATGAGCGACGGTCTCTAGCGATAACGGTAATGAGATTTAGCAAGACTATCAATAATGATAGTGTCACGCTCGAATTCGGATTCGAGTATCGGATTAACCCGAAGTGTTGTGCTTCGATGTTTGGACCTCAGATTTGAGTTTTGGTCCTTGTTGGGCCTTGGTCATATTGGGTTTTGAGCGGTTTTGGTTTTAGGAGTTTTAAGATGAGAGCATTCAGGTAAATGCACAAATATGATGAATTGAGGGGGAAAGGTTTTATGTTGTTGTAGAGCATGATCTCATTTTTTTCTTTTTTTTCCTCAACTTTGTTGCAAGAAGTGATAAAAAGGTTGAATCTTTGAGAGTTTGAGTTAGAATCTCGTGATGGTGATAGAGGGAAAGTTTTAAAGTTCAAGGAGATCTATAAAACAGGGTAAAAGTTGCAAGGTTTGGAGAAGAAAAAGTTTTAATAAGGGGTTAAAGGTATAGTTCGGGAATAGATTTTTGAGGGTTTAAATCTCAGTTCTTCAGTGTTATAAGCTCAGAAAATCCTCCCAAGGTGCGTCTAATTAGTTGTTCATCTTCCCTTTGTAGAGAAAGAGGTTGGAGAGCCTTCAAAAAACTTGGGAAAAGAAAAAGCTTGAAGGAGAGGGAAAAATGTGTTTGTTATGCTTTTGCTAAGGTTGCTATTCCTCCAACTCTCTAGCATCCTGCATTTCATAAGTTGCCTTGTGTTGCATGCGTGATGATTGTTTGAGCGTTTGAATGCTTAAGAAATCCCCTCCAATGGTAGAATTATGAATTGTTGATGAACCTCCGTATTTTAGGTGTAAACATGCTTAGAGTAATCCCCTTAGAGTGTAAGAATGATTTAAGGATTAATAACATCGGTTTGGGTAGATTTCTAGACGATTTAAGGGTCCAAACCTACATTTTCGTGAAGTTGTTTCGATACCCTTGGTAGGTGTATCAAAACCTTAGAGAGAAAAATAAGGGTGAGTATAGTAGGCATTTCGGAACGCCCTGCCCGAGTTTCGGAACCCATAACTCCAATAGAAAATTGTTTCGGTACGCCGCATAGGCATACCGATACATGTAGGTTTTCCTTAATCGTAAGCCATTGTCTTAGCATATCGATATGCAAGGCAAAGGAAGCGTTTTGATACCCCTGGACAATCTGCCCAAGTTTTTAAGGGATGAGTTTAGGGGTTTCATAATTTATGTTATGGGTTTCTACAGGTAATTCAGCTATAAGATGAATATTAAAATCGAGAAATTGGCTTTTAACCCCCTTTATGAGATAATCGAATAATGACTTAGGTTTGTTTGATTTATACTATTATGTGGTTTACGAGAAACCTTGCTTCATGTTGATGGGTTTCCTAGAGTTATACTATTATGAGATATGATAAACTAGTAACCTTGCTTAGTGCTGATGGGTTAATAGAGTTAAATACTATAAGGAAGATAAACTAGTAACCTTGCTTAGCGTTGATGGGTTACCGGTGATATATATATTATACGAAAGACATGCTAGGACCTTGTTTAGTGCTGATGGTTTCCTTAGCATACATTATGTGGAGTGGCATGCTACAAAATTTGCTTAGTGTTGATGGGTCCCTTACTACTATATTATTACGAGGTGATACCAGACACCCTATATAAATATGATACTTGATTTATGAGATATTGTGTTGACTTCTATTGTTATGCATATGCTATATGCCGATAATATGCATACATGATATTCCGTGTTTAGGCGAATATGGTAGCGCCACCGTACTCATGCCATGTCATTATTCGTGTTTCATATGCTTATTTATGTTATGTATAATGTGAACCGGTTGGTAGAGTATCTACTGTAGCTCACCGTTTCTATAAAACTAAATTGATTTTGATATAACAATGATGTATAAGGACTATTTTATAATAAATTTTTAAGTCCCTAAATCAAACTTTTGATTTTAAGTCAAACCAAGAACTTTGAAAAATATTTTCTAAGTGTTTTTATACGAGATTCTTGATACCCCTATGACCGGTATCGATACTGTCCTGCTTTTTAAAGCCTTGTTCTTGAAACCAAGAACAAGTATCGAAACAGGGTTCGATACCAATAGCTCACTGCCAATGTCTGTTTCAAACCATGTATCGAGCCACTTCGAGTTTTTTAATTATTCTAAAATTCTTTAAAAATATGACTCCGGATATCGATACAAGTATCGATACCCCTTTAATCCCCAACGGCTCTTTTGACATTTAATGAGTCGACCATTGGTGGCAGTTAAGTTTTTAAATGATGGTTAGCATGTTCCTGTAATCACCCATTTTTTAACCGAAAAATTAAAATACTTAAATTTTTGCTTTTGTTTAAACAAGGGCCTATTTTGTTTGCATGTATATTATTATGTGTATGTCTTTTTTTAGGTATGTTATATGTGGTTTTATTATGTAGGTCATTGCATTTACATTTGTCGTATATATGTGTTTTAATGTGTCATGGGTGTATCATATTATTATGGTATTATCGTATGTGATGTGTATTACCGAATGTTATTTTGTTATATTAGATGTGCTTAATGTCATGTGTACTAATATTATTTGTGCATAGTATTTTGTTTGTGTTTATGTTCGTAATATGTACGTATTTGTTTTTGTACCGTTTGTGTGCATTTTTATCACCATATTATTGTTACTATTATAATTATTTGTAATTTGGCCCATAAATTAAAATATGAAAATCCATAAAAATAAATCACTAAATATTATCAGCCCATTAAGTAAAATTCACGGGTTCATTAATTATAAATCCAACTTTACTAATATCAATCTACTTGTTGGCCCAAATATTCTAAAAGAACCATAACTCCTTTTATATCTAATGCAGCTGTCGTCTTTCACCCTGGCCATTGGATCAAAATGGCTCATCAACGGTCTGGATTCAGTCGAACGTTTCATGTGGATCATCAATGGCGCGTACAATGCACACGCGACCTCTCCACTTCCGCTGACTTTTCACCTGCGACTTGTTATTTCTAGATCCGAATTTTTCGCTGCCGATGTTGCTGCCCCTTGTCTGACCACCATTCGGACCGTTGGACTTCCTGCAAAAAGGAGCAATCGTTACATCAGATTTCCATAAGAAGTATCTGAAAAAAGAGGCATGATGAACAAGGAAAGGATTATTCTTCCTTTTGGATTCAAAGGTTAAATCTGAAGAAGACGGATATAGAAAGGAGGATGCGATGTTTTCGGAAGGCAAGAAAGGACAAAAATCATGGAGAAATATAAAAGCATCAGGTAACGGAGAGAAAGGGGGAGATATTTTTTAGGAGCCAAGAAAATACCATCGATTGTACCATTATCATCAATCAAACAAAAGAGATTTCCAAAAAGCTTTCCTGGGTAAAGAATTCTTCTCTTCATTCATTTTCTTGTATCTGCATCTAGAAATACCAAAAGAATAGTGAAAAAGAAACAAAAAATAGGAGTTGAGACTTCCCTCCGGTTCCATAAGACTCGTCGTCGGCGATAAGCTTCTTAGCGAGTGAGCCTTGCGTAAACGAGCATAATCGGAGGCCTCTCTTCTGAGTTTTTTAAAACGTGAGTAAGCTCTTCTAGGCTTCAAAGCTGGAACCCTTTTATCTCCCAAATTTCTCTACTCGATCAGCCAATGATGGCAGAAGCGGCTTAAGGCCAAACCTTCGCCGAGGCTAAGCGTTTCGGGGTAGAGACAATAAAGGAGAAGGACCGATTCATGACCTTCAAAGATCGGTTAGTTTTTCTAAAAATAATATTTAATTTTCTGGGTTTTGTTTTTAAGAAACTGTTCATTGTTGGGTTTGAGATTTAGTGAAAGAGCGTTGTTTCGTGGAAAATATGAGAGCTTGGGAAAGGAATTTTTATATTGCAATTGTTTTAAATGCCAAAGGCAGATTTTCAATCAAATCATGTATTTTGTTTTAGGTTATTATTTTTTACCCTTCCGCTCCTTTAGTTCCTTATAGTGTTATATCGACTTTTTAAATCGAACCACCAAATCTTTTTTAGCCTTTTCCGTTATAATAATTTCTTGTTTTATTTTTATGACTATATTTTATTTTACACGTCCAGGTATACGAACTGTTTACCTACCGTATTTCGTCTGAAACTAATTCATGTACTGTTTTCGTTCATGTTTTAATTTAGGCAGAACATAATGATGAACCCATGCCATTTGTATGTTCATTAATGCTGCCACCTTGTTGGTATAAAATAATTAATTATAACGTGGCAAAAAGTCACGCATTTTGCTTATATTCTCTCCACTACAAACATGATGCAGTAGTCGGTCACTTTCTTTAATTCGGCCACATTACCTAGTTCATGATCCACGGTGCTTTTTAATTACAGAGTGACATGAGTGTCGTTCCATAACATCGGCTTTTGTATCATTATTTATTTTACTTCATTGTTAATTACCATGTTGTGTGAAGCTTATTTAACTCTGTTAAGGATTGCATAACAACACGCTTTAAATTTATTAATGCGGGCCCCTAAATTCGGTCGTAAGCGAGGCCAACTCCAGTGTAGTGGTGGTGGTTCGGACGCTTACCTTCGGGTTTAGGTGCTTTAAAATAAATGCGCACGTTTAATTAAAAATTGATTCGATCGTCAAATTCGCCCGGAAAATTTAATATTAGTAAAGCGGTAATCAAACAAAGTACCAATTTTTGGGCGGTGTGGGGGTGCTAATCCTTCCCCATCCGTAACCGACTCCCGAAACCCAACTTTTAAAGTCTCTGGTTTTATGGTGTCCGGTCTACCTAAACGGCCGGTGGCGACTCCAATTTTTCTAAAATCATATTTTAGCCGAAAACCCCACGTGGAAGACATTAATTTCAAAATGACACATCGAAATATGTTTTTCACAATCAAAAAAAGAATTTTTTAGCGAGTTTAATTAATCGTGGATTTTTTAGATCGCTACAGTTCCGAAATAGGGTTCGATACCAAACATTACAGTTTCATAATGATATCGACCCATGTATCGATACCCCTTATAATAAATGCACAACGGCTCTTTCTACTTTAGTCTGTTTCGAAACAGGTACCTTGTGTTTCGATCCGCTTGCTGCAGAGTGCATTTATGGTGGGAAGATGAAGTTCCAACGGCCTTATTTACATTTCCAACAACCACAACGGTTAGAAATCAATGAGGTGGTATAAAATGAAGCATTTTCAACAGCATTAAGGACTATTAAACCTCAAGCAACATCCAAGCAATCAAATCCAACTCCTAAAGTACTTATTGCACATCTTGGCTCCCAACTCTTGTAATTTCAATTTGATTCTTTGTAATTTGAGTTTAGGGAGAGTTTGTTTGTAATTGTACAATCTTTTATCTTGTGGAGATTGTTATTTGCCTTTCTTTTATCTTTTTAACTTGTGAGGTTGAATTAATTTTTGGGTAGAAGAATTGATTCGAATTATAACGGTTATCCCTTAAATCGAGAAAAAAGTCGAATTCTATTAGTGAATTGGTTTCAAAATCCTTAGTGGGAGCTAAGGTAGTGGATGTAGAGCTTGTTCCGAAGCTTAAACCACTATAATTCTTTGTCCTTCAATTTTATATTTTTACCAAAATTCCTCCACCAAAAAATTTTAATTGCCAATTTACCCCCTTTTGGCCATCTATCAAGATCAATCAACTCAACAATTGGTATCAGAGCTAGATCTTTGAAGGGATTCACATCCACCAAAGAAGATCCAAGGATTATTGATCACATCTACAAGTCAAATACAATGGCCTCCACCTCCGGAACATGGAATGAGTCTCACTCCATCACTAAACCTTCATTCTTCAACAGTGACAACTACCCGTATTGGAAGAATATAATGTGTCTCTTCATCAACTCTAATGATTATATCCTTTGGGATATAATTGAAGATGACCCATCAATTCCAATGAAGATGGAAGGAGATCGACAAGTGCCGAAGAAAAGGAACGAGATGACTGACATGGAGAGAAGAAGAATGTCTACCAATGATAAAGCCTTGCACATCCTCTTTTGTGATATAGGACTCTTTGGAGACTACATATGAGGGCACCAATGATGTCAATGAGACAAAGATAGGTCTTCTCAATCTCAACTACGAGAATTTCAAGATGGAGCCGGATGAAGACATCACCAAGATGTTCGATAGATTCTTGGTGATTGTTAATGGTCTCCAGGGTTTCGGTGAGATCATACCGGAAGAGAAACTTGTAAGAAAGCTCATCTATTCTCTTCTCGAGTCTTGGGATAGCAAAAGGACCGCTATCATTGAAGCTAAAGACTTGAAGACTCTAAAGCTTAACGCTCTTGTGGGTTCTCTTCTCACCCATGAGATTATGAAGAAAGGAAGAGAATAAGAGAAAAAGAAGGAAGAAGCGAAGCTTGAAAAGAGAGAAGTTGAAAAGAAGAAGTAAGGGATTGCTCTTAAAGCCTCAATGTCTCAAGAAGAAGTAGACACAAGTGAAGAAGAAGAGCTAGAAGAATTGGCTATAGTAGCCAAAAGATTCACTAGGCTCATGAGAGCTAACCAGAATAGGAGATTCCAAAGGAAGAAAGAATTCAAATAAAATGACAAAGAAGATGAGAAAGATCAAATCATTTGCTATGAGTGCAAGAAGCCCAGTCATATTAGGACCGATTGCCCACTATATAAAAAGAAGGGTTTTGAGAAGAAGAAGAAGCAAAAGGTCCATTTTGCCACATGGAGTGATGAGGAGTCATCATCCGATGAGTACAATGAAGTGTCCAACTTGTGTCTCATGGCTCTTGATAAGACCAAGGTAACCCTTGAACCATCTTGTAATGATTTATCTTATGATGAACTATATGATGCATATGATGAGTTACAAGATGTTTATGATGAGTTGGTTTTAAAGTTCAAAGAATCGGTTTGAAAAAAAAGAAAATTATTTCTGATTTAAAAGAGAAAAATGATTTTTTTTGATAAAAATGATTTTAGATTTTGAAGAAAAGGTTGTTATTTTAAATGATGATTTAAAATTTTTTCAAAAAGAAAATGTGGATTTGAACAACCTTATTTCAAGCTTGAGTGAGAATCACCACAAAGTGGTGAATGAGCTCAAAAATCAAATCAAAGTGGTTGGTAGCCAAAATTTTGAAAAAGATGGTTCTTCAAAAACCAATCATGTGAAAAAGAATTTTCAAAACCACAAACAAAGAAATTTTCAAAGGCATGCTAGATATAGAAAAATTAGGAGTGTATAGGTTCCTAAGGAACTCATTGTTTCTAATAATATGAATGTCATTGTTTATTGGATTCCCAAGGGAACCAAGCTTTTAGGGACTAACTCTCATGCACCTAAAATGGTTTGGATAACAAAAGTCAAAAACTAAATCTTTGTTTGTAGGTTGAGCACTGCTTCAAGCCAAAACATGTGGTACCTTGATAGTGGATGCTCAAGGCATATGACCAGAGACAAGGGGCGATTTAAGGAGTTAGAGCTCAAACGTGGTGAAGTAGTAACTTTTAAACAAGGGACGATTTAAGGAGTTAGAGCTCAAACGTGGTGGAGTAGTAACTTTTGGTGACAACTCCAAAGGCCAAATTGAGGGTATTGGCAATCACTTCTCTATCCTTATTGAAAATGTCTTGCTTGTTAATGGTCTTAAGCATAATTCGTTGAGCATTAATCCATTATGTGATAAAGGATTCTATGTGTCTTTTGATAAAAGTGGTTGCAAAATAATAGACATAGAATCTAATAAAACAATGTTCATAGGTCATCGTGATGAAAATGATGCATGGTTATGGCATAGGAAACTAGGACATGCTAGCATAAGTGTTTTAGAGAACTAACCTCCTAAAATCTAGTTAGAGGTTTACCTAAGCTCAAGTTCTCTTTAGATAAGATTTGTGGTGCATATGCTAAGGGTAAACAAAAGAGAGTTTCTTTTAAGTCCATTAATGATATTTCAACTAGTAGAGTATTACAATTGATCCATATGAATCTTTTTGGACCTATTAGGACAACTAGCTTGGGTGGAAAATCATATACATTTGTTATTGTTGATGATTACTATAGATACACTTGGGTTCTATTTTTAAGTATAAAATATGAAGTCTTAAAAAAATTCATCACATTTTCAAACATTTCTCAAAATGATCTTGATCAAAGAATTTCTCATATTAGAAGTGATCATGGAACCGAATTTCAAAATTTAGGTTTTGAGAATTTTTTTAATAAAAATGGGATTAGCCATAATTTTTCGGCTCCTCGCACTCCTCAACAAATGGGCTAGTTGAGAGGAAAAATAGAACTTTAGAAGAAATGGCTAGGAATATGCTTTGTGAAAACAATTTACCTAAATTTTTTTGTGCGGAAGCCACAAACACTTCTTGTTATATTATTAATCGATTAATGATTAGGCCAATTTTAAAAAAAACTACTTATGAGATTTTAAAACCCAAAAAGCCTAACATTAGCTATTTTCACCCTTTTGGGTGCAAGTGTTTTGTTTTAAATAATGGGAAAGACAATTTAGGTAAATTTGATGCAAAAAGTGATGAAGCCATTTTTCTTGGATACTCTTTAAATTCAAAGGCTTATAGAGTTTTCAACAAAAGAATCTTAGTTGTAGAAAAGTCAATACATGTGGTTTTCGATGATAACCTACTTCCTAGGAAGGATTCTTTTGATGATGATGATATAGGAATCATTAAAACCATTGATGATGGACAAGCATCAAAGGTGGATGAGGTTCCAACCAATGAAGAAACATAAGATCCTCCAATAGAAGCTTTAGGAGATATAAAGCTTGAAGAAAGGGAAGTGAGCTACCCAAGGGAGTTCAACTATGTCAACAGTGGTGAAATCTTGGGTGATCCATCCAAGGGGATAACTAATCGTTCTTCTCTTAGATTAATGAACCATATTGCATTTATCTCATGCATAGAGCCTAAAAATATCAATGAAGCTTTAGATAATGATTTTTGGATATTGACTATGCAAGAGGAGTTAAATCAATTTGAGAGAAGTAATGTATGGACATTAGTTGATAGGCCTAGTAATAAGTCTACTATAGGAACTAAATGGGTTTTTAGAAACAAACTAGATGAGAGTGGTAACATTGTGAGAAACAAAGCTAGATTAGTTGCTCAAGGTTACACTCAAGAAGAGGGAATAGATTTCGATGAAACTTATTCACCCGTAGCTAGAATGGAAGCTATTAGGATGTTACTTGCATTTGCATGCTATCATGACTTTAAGTTTTTTCAAATGAATGCCAAAAGTGCTTTCTTAAATGGCTTTATAAATGAAGAAGTGTATGTTGAACAACCACTAGGTTTTGAAGATCCAAAATTTCCAAACTATGTTTTAAAATTAACTAAAGCTTTATATGGTTTGAAACAAGCTCCTAGAGCTTGATATGAAAGACTTTCAAATTTTTTAATTGAAAAAGGCTTTGAAAAAGAAAAGGTGGATACTAAACGTTTTATAAAAAGGTTTAAAAATGATATTTTAGTAGTTCAAATTTATGTTGATGATATTATCTTTGGATCTACTAATGAATGTTATTTTCAAGAGTTTTCTAAGCTAATGCAAGGTGAATTCGAGATGAGCATGATGGGGGAGCTCTCATTCTTTTTGGGACTCCAAATCAAGCAGAGGAAGGATGACACTTTCATCAATCATGCTAAGTACATCAAGGACATGCTCAAAAAGTTTGGCTTGGAGAATGTAAAGCCTCAAGCCACTCCAATGAGTTCATCAACAAAACTTGACAAAGATGAAGGAGGTAAATGTATTGATTCTAAATTATATAGGTCGATTATAGGATCTTTGCTTTACCATACCACAAATAGACTGAATATCATGTTTAGTGTATGCTTGTGTGCTAGGTTTAAAGCTAGTCCTAGAGAATCACACTTAGTAGCCATTAAGAGAATTTTTAGGTACCTTAGAGACACACCTTGTTTAGGGTTTTGGTATCATAAAGACTCTTCCTTTAGATTACATGCTTTTTCGGATGCAGATTATGGAGGTTGTAAGATTGATAGGAAAAGTACTTTCGGAACTTGTCAATTCCTAGGTAGTATGCTCATATCTTGGTTCTCAAAGAAATAAAATAGTGTAGCTTTATCTACCACTGAAACGGAGTACATATCCTTAGGGAGCTGTTGTGCTCAAGTGTTATGGATGAAACAACAACTCTTAGATTATGGCAATAAGGTTGAAACCATACCTCTAAAATGTGATAATACTAGTGTCATATGTCTTATTAAGAACCCCATTCAATAATCTAGAACTAAACACATAGAAATAAGATACCACTTTATTAGAGATCATATGTCTAAAAATGATGTTGTTTTAGAGTTTGTTGACACCTTAAACCAATTAGCGGACATCTTTACCAAACCTTTAGACAAAGAGCGTTTTTGGACCTTTAGGAGAGAGTTAGGTCTAACTAGCCTTTTTTGACCTCTTAAGTATTATTTTTTTGTGCAAAATATGTTTGAATCTTGATTGAATCATACCTATGTTGGTTTTGCATCTTGTTGCTTCTATGCATGTTGATAGGGGGAGTATAAACTTGTTCATGCATCTTAATCATGTCATAACATCATTTGCATGCTTCTAGGGACTTTAGAGACTCATTTCTAGTACTTTAGAAGCCTAAAATACAAAACTGAGCTAGATGGTATCGAAACAGGTTGGACATGTTTCGATACTTGTTCTTCGTGTTTCATCTAGGAAGTTCTGGGAATAACTGGTATCGAACGGTGTTTCGATACCAGGTTATCGGTACCATCATTGAAACAGGCTTTTTCGATACATGGTCCAATACACGAGACGGCAAAATCCTTTGAAAGACACAAAACCTAATTCTTCCTTAATTAAAACACTTTCCAAACTTAATCTCTGAAACCCTAGCCGACTCACTCTTTAAAACCCCCTCAAATCCGTCCCTTTTTAACACAAATTCAACGATTTCTTTGAGGGATTTTCATCTACACATCAAAGCCTAATTTATATCATCAATTGGTGCTACAAAAACCAAAAATTCAACCTAATCTCAACTCAAGGTAATTTTTCGAAAAAACTTATTTTCATTGATTCTTTGGATATTAAAATTTAGATTTTGATTGTTTTATTAATGCTTATGGTATGGGTTTTCATAATCCTACAAAAAATTTTCAAAATCATTTTTTTTCTTTTCGTTCTAATATAAATTAATTTTATCATATCAGTTTTTAATGGTTTTTCAAGGATTTTTCAAAATTCTAAATACCTTAAATCATAGATTAATAGGACTGAATTAGGTTGAAAGAGCATACATGGTTTCATATATCTAATCCTAAATTGTTTTAATCTCTAGATCAATGGCACCAAAGAAGTGATCTCGAACCGAAGCCGATAGCTCTTAATCCTCTCGTACTTCTCGAATCGATATTCAAGAGGTTTTTGTAAAAAGCTTGAATAGTGATAGTAAGATTGACAATTTCAATCTCTACCGCAACTATCCTCTCAAGAAGGAGCGATGTGTGGATATCCAATTCATGTATTCTCTCAAGTTCCAATTCAAGTACTATAACCGCATTGTGGATTGGAAATTCTTGAGCTTTCTTACTCACACCGGTAAGTTCTTTCCGACCTTAGTCCTTATTTTTTATATTAATGCCTCGTGCATTCTCTCTAAGGACAAAACCAAAGTGGTCGCTATCGAATCATATCTCATGGGTCAATCCTTCAAAATTGATTTTGCCACCTTTATTGACGTTTTTGGTCTCAAGGATGAGGGTGTTGATGATGAGGACTCGCTTGGTGCTTATAACGGACCCGTTACCTCTCTTGACGTACATGATCGGTTTCTACACCTTATCATCTCTTGGTAGATTCGTCCATCAAATGGTAAGTACTCTCATATCCGTCAAGTTGATAGTTTTTGGCTTCAATGCTTTCGTGAGGGTATTCGCCCCAATCTTGCCTAAATTGTGTTTTCCGATATTGTTTGGCACATTCAAAACCGTGCAACTTCTCTTGTCAAATCTTTTCCCTATGCTTGCATTCTAAGTTCTATATTCTTGTATATGATAATTGATTGCTCTTTTGAAAAAGTAGAGTCCGTCAAAGAACCAATTGGTGAGACTTCCCTTAACCGTGCCCACTTTCAATATGCCTCTAACGATGAATGGGTTCGCGGTGCTCCTCCTCCTCCCCTATTGATCCGAAACTACTTCGTTAAGTTCCTTCAAACGTTGACATGATGGTCTTTCTCACTACAAGGTTTGATAGTTTGGATGCTCAGATTGGTTCTTTGAACACTCGGTTGGATTTCATGGATGGAAGAATTGACACTATGTCAACTCAATTTCATACTCGCTTTGATGCCATTGATACGAGGTTGACGAGTCTAGAGAACCAAGACCTTTCTATGCGGGTCTCTATTGAAGTTCTTCGACATAGCCAAAAGCTTTCTAATGAAGATTGAGATGCCAATGAAGAAGAAGATGAGGATAGCAATGAGGAAGAGGTTGATGGTGATGGAGGCGAAGAGTGATCCTTAGCTTTCTTCTATGCTTTGCTATTGGCTTTAGGATTAGTTATGTTTTTCTTTAGTCTTATGTTGCATTTACATTCATATTATAACATATGCACCTTTAGTATTTTATTTGCTATGCTTTGAACTTTTTATGTTGGATTTAGATATTTGCTTTAATGTTATGGATTATATTTGCTTTAATGCTTGCTATGATTTATTGTATCCCTTATATTGGTTTTGATCTAACAAAAAGGGGAGAAATTATATTGTTTTTTAAGTTGTATTTTAAGGAACCATCATATTAAGGGGGAGTCTTTATTTTCAAAGTTTAGAACCTAAAATTTTTATTTCAAACTTAAAAATTTACAATTGTTTTGTTATATCAAAAAGGTGGAGATTGTAAAACTAAAATTGATTTTGATATAACAATGATGTATAAGGACTATTTTGTAATAAATTTTTAAGTCCCCAAATCAAACTTTTGATTTTAAGTCAAACCAAGAACTTTGAAGATATTTTCTAAGTGTTTTTATACGAGAGTATCGATACCCCTATGACCGATATCGATATTGCCTTGCTTTTTAAAGCCTTGTTCTTGAAACCAAGAACAAGTATCGAAACAGGGTTCGATACCAATAGCTCACTGCCAATGTCTATTTTGAACCATGTATCGAACCACTTCGAGTTTTTTAATTATTCTAAAATTCTTTGAAAATATGACTCCTAGTATCGATACCAGTATCGATACCCCCTTTAATCCCCAACGGTTCTTTTGGCATTTAATGAGTCGACTGTTGGTGGCAGTTAAGTTTTTAAATGATGGTTAGCTTGTTCCAAAATAGGGTTTGATACCAAACATTACAGTTTCATAATGGTATCGAACCATGTATCGATACCCTTATATAATAAATGCACAACGGCTCTTTCTACTTTGGTCTGTTCCGAAATAGGTACCCCGTATTTCGATACCGCCTGCTGTAGAGTGCATTTATGGTGGGAAGATAAAGTTTCAACGGCCTTATTTACATTCTCAACAACCACAACGGTTAGAAATCGATGAGGAGGTATAAAATGAAGCATTTTCAACAGCATTAAGGACTATTGAACCTCAAGCAACATTCAAGCAATCAAATCCAACTCCCAAAGTACTTATTGCACATCTTGACTCCTAACTCTTGTAATTTTAATTTGATTCTTTGTAATTTGAGTTTGCGGAGAGTTTGTTTGTAATTGTGCAATCTTTTATCTTGTGAGAGATTATTATTTGCCTTTCTTTAATCTTTTTAACTTGTGAGGTTGAATCAATTCTTGGGTACAAGAATTGATTCGAATTGTAATAGTTATCCTTTGAACTGAGAAAAAGGTCGAATTCTATTAGTGAATTGGTTTTAAAATCCTTAGTGGGAGCTAAGGTAGTGGATGTAGAGCTTGTTCCGAAGCTTGAACCACTATAATTCTTTGTGTCCTTCAATTTCATATTTTTACCAAAATTCTTCCACCGAAAAATTTTAATTGTCAATTCACCCCCCTCTTGGCCATCTATCAAGATCGATCAACTCAACAGTTTCGTTAAGAAGAGTTTGGACCGGAGGAGCACCATTGTGGTTGGTTTCAACATCGACTAATAGTCCGAGTACTTTTACTAGATGTAATAGGCCATGTACTTGTAGGACCCTATATGTGTAATTGTAACTCTTATTTTATTTTAATTTGAGTCGAATGCTTTTAAAGATTATAATTTTGTAGCTCCTTACTTTTGAATTTATCAACTTATTATGGTTTGAAATATGATGGATTTGGACTTTTGATTTGAATTTTTTTAAATACAGGTTTTGGGCCTCCAACCCAATATGACACCAGTTCGAGAGTATCACAGACAGTGACATTAATTTTAGGTTTTAAAGATTTTAGAATTATTTTATAATTTTAAAAAAAATAAATTTTATATAATTTATTTTATTTTCAGTTTAATTTAAAATAAATAAAAAATCACTTATTAATTTACTATTTGGTAATAATTTGTTTAATAATATTATCTTAAAATATTAATAAAAAATTAAACACCTATTAAAACTAAATAAAACATTAATTTTTTATCTTAAAATATATATAATTTAATCATCTATTTCGAAGTTAAACTAAAATGAAATAATACTAAAGTGAAAATAGAACGAATCTTCACCGTCCATTCAGAACGCAAAAATCCTTTACCACTTTCCAGTCCGAGACAATACACATTCCCACATTTCCTTTTTTTTTAATCTTAAATTTTCTTTCGTTGAAGGAAAAGTTGCAGAAAAGCAATGGAATTCCCGGCGGAGCAGCAGCAGTACCAATATCATCATCATCATCAGCAGCAGCAGCAGCAGCAGCCATATCAATATGATTCTTCGCAGTACGAGAATCAATCAGCCGCCTCATACTACGACTACGCCAATCAACAGCATCACCTGCAATACCAGTATTACCCTCCTCAAGATCCTTATTCCCAGCAATACCCTCAGTTTTATCAAGAATCCGCTCCGATGCACCCTCCCGGTGTCCCCTTGGACCAATCTGTCCACTACAATCAACCTGCCGTTTATTATCAAGCGCAGCATCAGGTAATTCCGGTGCCAGGTTCGGATTCCGCCGCTGCAACGGAGAGATTTGTGGGGAATAATCCGCCTCCTCAGGTTAGGGTTCTTTTGTATAAGTATATCCGTATTCAATCTATCTTACTTGCTATAAGGTTGAATCTTGTTTTCTAATCATGCGATTTTATTTTTCTTAAAGAATCGGTAACCGTTTTAGATGGACATATTTAGAAATTGTGCATTTGTTTGTTTTGGAAATCGTATTTTAATTGGATTTCCACAGACATGGTTAGAATCACGGTTTCAAACATGCTTTCCTTCTGAAATTTGTTGTCAGATGAATTCCCAAATCCCAATGTTCGTTGGTTGATGCAATGTGTTTGAAATGGTGTTAAGATTTGGACTGTTTTACAATCAGTTGCCTAGAAATGGCTCAGTTTAGCACATGCCCAGTTTCTAAGTTAAAATGAGCCTGCCTTAAGCAACTACATGTGATCTTCCTAAATCTTTGCTGTATCGAATTCATATTTATCTGTCTGTACAGTACCAATGCTACATTTGGCTGGCCTAGAATGCTTATTGTTTAAAAGCCTTGGTATTCTATAGCAAATTAATAGAACCGTACAGCAAAGATTTCTCATTAGAGGAGCCGGGCTAAGCCCAGTCGAGATTAGCTCAAAGAAGATTGTGTCGGGGCCAACCGCTTCTTATTGAGTTTCCGAGGAGCTCAAGGATATCACCACTTGGCTCAGCTTGGCTTGCCTCAAGATTTTACGTACTTATTGGAGATGTCTAATTTATTAACCGCGGTCTTTATGCTAGGTTGAAGCTTATGTAATTGCTTGGCTGCCATAATAGTGGTATCATTTATATTGGACATTGGGGTATCAGGTATGGAATGTCCATTGATCAACAGAGTGTATAGGTACTGAATTCTCGGCACTCATCCCCTTTCTTGCAAGATATTAGTAGGTAGAACAGTTTAATTGGTCACATATCTCTAGAGCAATTAGGTAAGGGCTGTAATCGAAGCGACAAGTTTCTAATAACTTGTGGCTGCAACTTTGGGTTCCATGTCATGGATGAATGATGATTATTCTTTACTGGTTGCTCCAGGGATCGTGGCCAGTGAGCACCCTTTTCTGCTGTGCTCCATTGAATCCTTCAATTTCTTTCTTATGCATTACTTTTTTGCATGCTAAAACCTGAAATAATTTACTGATTAGCGTTGTTGGGTTTGATTGCTGTTGTGTGGTTTAGTTTGTGGATTATAATTATAACCACACTGAGCCATCTCTGTGCATCATCTGCTCTTAACACCTGATATATTGTGAGGTAACCTGCTATTTTGCAATTTCTTTAGCATTTATGTTGTATTTAGGTGTGTTGAATCCACGGCTTTAAATTCTGAGTTCTCAAGTATTATTAGATCACCTTTTATATTGATACTGACCAAGCTTTAGAGGGGGAGCACTTTGAGAGCCCTTTAGGTGAACAATTTCCAGTTGATCTCCATTTATATCATTCCCTTCCTTCTCCCTAGTTTCCCTACTCATTGAAGAAATGACATTCCACCATAAGGACTTCTATTTCTTACCCATATGACTTTATCTCCATAGTAAGGTTCTATCAGCGCTAAGTAATTATAGCTTTTAATACCTAAGTAGTTTAATTTACAGGTTAAGCAATTTCAACCCTCTACAGAACGGAAGTTATCCATTTATATTAAAGAAAAAGCTTTTGCAGCCACTCCAGGCCCTGGGTGTTAGCTTTTAAATTTCTGATTCTAGTTATGTCTTGATAATGCAGCTGAATTTTTTCATTTTATGAATTATATTCCCATGATCTATGGAGGACTTAAAATAACTTAAATCCTTAAACCATCTAGATGTAATACTTTGTATAATTTTTTCCACCCTCCTCAGACAGAAGTGTCTTCTTCTATGTATTAAATATAATAAATTTCCTCTTGCTGATAATCTTAATATCACGTGTTTAATCAATCTTAGGTGCACTGTACCCTGGAAATGGATTCAAATAGCATTATATAGGTGTTAAGTATAGAAATTTCAAGTTTTTTGTTGTTAGATGATAGATCTCAAAAGAGTACATTCATTATCTGATTCTGATGTGCAGCGTGTCAAGTTTTCTTGTGGACATTTCAAGCTATGCTATGACTTTGAACAACATGCTCTTGTTTGTTGTGACCTTTAAATATTGCTTGTGTACACAAGAGCATTTTTGTTTATTTAAAGTCTGTATACCCTTCCTTGCATCTTTTTCAGAACTCTCTCTTGGAACAACATTCTTACGAGTATGGTTTTGGTCCTAGGATTCTTTGTTTGGATATTCTTATAGTAGCTTTAATTTTTAGTCTTATTCTGACTCATTCTATAAGCTTAATTACGATTAGATTTACTGTTGATTAACTATTAGATTTTTTTTCTTTTCTTGTACTATTTGCTTTTGATGGTGTTCAAAATCCATGTCATAGTTTGACCAGTTTTAATTTAATTCCTTTTCAGAGAATGTATTTAACCTCGTTATTTTGATTCAATTTGATATCATAGATTTTAGTAATCATGTCATTTCCTGTTGCACCTCAATTATGAATCTATTCTACAGATACAAACTGCCTATAGGGGTGGAAGGAGGGGTGGAAGAAGGGGAGGAAGGCCTTTTAGAGGTGGCGGCAGGGGTCATGTTCGTAACAGTGGCATCAGACATGGTGGCTCTGCACCTCATTGTAGTGATCGCCATAGTGGCAGCAGACACTTTACTTCCACTGGTTTGTCATCAGCAGTTCCAAATTCTGTACTGGATCCAAGCGCTGCTGCAATGCCACCTTCAGCATTAGTTCCTGGTCAAGCTACGTTGCCACCCCAAATGCCTGCTGCTCCAGTCAGGCCGCCTCCATTTATGGCTTGGTGTGAACTTTGCAGGGTTGATTGCAACAGACCAGAAATCCTGGAGCAGCATAAGAACGGAAAACGGCATAAGAAAAACTTGAGGTTACAGGAAGAGATGCAGAAGCTGAACGAAGTCAATGCTCCAGTTCAAAGTGTGCAAATGCCCAATTCAGGATCAGAAGTTGATGAATCCAAGAAAGTTGAGGGATCTGAAGAAAAGCAACATCAACAGGAAACTTCGTTGCCCCTGCCAGTGCCAACTACTAATGCCGAGAAAGAAACTGGGCAGCAGAAAGACATAATGAATAGGTCTGAAGCATCCACTCTTGCCCCTGCATCAACTAACAAGAAATTAAATGGTCCTTCTGAAGCTCGGGGGCGTGGGATTAAGCGTAAGATGAAGGGGGGACGAGGTGGTAAATATATGAAAAGCAATGAAGGGCCTCGAAGACCAGTTGAGCCTCCCAAGCCAGTTGGGGGTATTCACTTTTTCTGTGAGTTGTGTAATGTCAAGTGTGAATCTCAGGTGGTGGTTGACAGCCATTTGGCTGGGAAAAAGCACATTGCAAATATGAAGAAGTTTCAAGGGCCCCAGGCTGCATATGGAGAAAAAGGGCTTCAGGCACTTTATCCTCCAAATTTGAATGCTCCTTCATCTTCCATCATCCCCCAAATGCAACAAGATTTGACTGACCCACAAGTTGTTTTAGCTCAGCTGTTGACTTATGTTCTTGGTCAAGCTCAGGTCACTGGTTTAGCAGCACCCCCTCAGGTACCTCTACCAGCAGCAACATTAGTACCATCACAAATACCATTATCGAGTTCAGAAATGCAGCATCCGCATCAATTCACTCAAGGTCCATCGGTCACATCAGAAATGAGCATGGAGGTGTCCCTGAAGGCAGAACCCAAAGCACCACCATTTGTAGGAAATAACAAAGCAGAGTATCAAACATCAGAATCTGAAAAGAATGATATGAGTCAGCAACAAACTATCGCTGCTTCTGCAGGAACCGATGTTAAGGTGGAAGATGGAGCTCTAGTCTTGGAAAATAAGCCAGTCATTTCTCCCATCGATAACCCTATTGGTGCAACATCGTCAACATCAGAAAAAGATGCTAAAACAGAGCCAGGATCTAACAACAATTTTGAGGAACCAGGGGAAGGATTCAAAAGAGGATGATCCGGAGGAGCAAAAGAGATTTGTTAAAAAATCTCTCGTAATTTGGGAATGTAGTAGAACTGGGGTGAAGAGCATAGTAGAGCAAATATCGAGTATAATAAATTTGTTATACACTCAACCATGGCTGCCTTGTCATAGATCTGACAAATCATATATACAGAATGTTGTTAATTCGTGCTTCTTACAGTTTATTATTCAACTTGTTTGATTGCACTTTTTTACAGTTCCTCTTGTTGTTGTGGCTTTCGATGCCTGCAAAGGACATGACAAGAACTCAATCAACTTATCATGTGGAACCAACGGGATCCAAACAGCTTCAGCCTTGAGGCATCCTCGAAGCACATGTAGCACATCCTCATCCCCTTGGCCACATACCCCACACACAGCAGATGCAGCAAGGTGCCTGTGACAACGCTCCATGTTGGTTAGGAAACGGCCACACATGGCTAACCATAGAAACACTTGCACTCTCTGTGGAACATTGAGCGACCATATCCTGTTCCAAATCGAGCAAGGGGCAGCTCTAGCATTGGGTGCAAGGGCCATATAACAATCTTCTTACGGCAATCGTGAGGGTGTAAGGCCGATAAAGAAAGCCGAATTCGTTGGCCGGAGCCAGTGGCCATGTTCACAACATTTATTCCCATAGACAGGTTATCTATCAAGCATTTGTGCGCTAATGGACCCTCCTATCCAACCAATTATTAAGAAAGCTGGAAACTAAGAAGAATAAGAAGACTTTTATTGAACAACAACTTGAATTTACAAGGCTCCAAGCTTCCTTATTTATACACATAAGGAGAAGCTGTTAGTGAGGTTAGGAAAACTGTTAGCATTAATAACAGACTTGAACCAGTTAACCACCATGAACCGGTTAACAATCTTGAATTGTGAACCCAACTAACAGTCTTAAATGCTCTTAGTATCTAATATCCTCCCTACTTCTTCCATTTTCAACTTCAGTGAGTGAGAAAACACCCAACTTTTCTCGAAACAACTCAAAGTAGCTTCTTGACAGTGGCTTAGTTAGACCATCTGCAATCTGATCCTTGGCAGGCACATAGTTAACTTTGAGCTTATTTGCAGCTACCTTCTCTCGAACAAAATGAACGTCTAACTCTACATATTTTGACTTGGAGTGATACACAGGATTAGCACTCATGGCTATGGCACTCGAATTGTCACTCCAAACCGTTGGAGTATCCTTAAGTTTCACTTCCATCTCATCGAGAAGAATATTCAGCCAAGTTATTTCTGAGGTTACATCAGCTAATCCTCTATATTCGGCCTCAGTTGTAGACCGTGACACCACCTTTTGTTTCCTGGAGTTCCATACCACCAAGTTTCCTCCTAGGTATACACAGTTACCAGAAACTGACCTACGATCATCTAGACTGCCACCCCAATCCGCATCTGTGAAGGCAACCAGTTCCAGTTGTGCACCTGAAGGAGAGAATAGCAACCCATAGTCCATTGTACCACTTAGATATCTGAGTACTCGTTTAACAGCTTCCAAATGCAGCTCACATGGGTTATGCATAAACTGAGCAAGCTTGTTCACACTAAATACAATGTCTGGACGAGTGTGACATGCATAAAGCAGGCCACTAACAATGCTTTTGTATTCTGTGGCATCTGCCAGAGGACTTCCAGCTCCTTGTGTTAGCTTCAACGATGTAACCATTGGTGTAGGTACTGAGTTTGCCTTGTCCATCCTAGCCTTTTCCAGCAACTCCTTTATGTATTTCTTTTGACTCAGCACAATGGACTCACCAACCTTTACCACATTCATACCAAGAAAATAATTCAACTGACCAAGGTCTTTTAAGGAGAATTTGTCACCTAGAAGTTTTACAACTATCTCAACTTCTTCATTGGACTCTCCAGTTATGATTATATCATCTACATAGACAAGTATGTAAAGCATCATGTTCGACTCTCTCTTGACAAACAGTGAAATGTCTGCATGCGATCCCTTGAAACCAATGTCCAGCAAATAGGTTCTCAACTTGGAGTACCAGTTTCGTGGTGCTTGTCGTAGCCCATAGAGGGCTTTCTGCAGCTTGCATACCAATCGAGATCCTGTGGGACATGTTTGCTCGAACCCCTCAGGCTGCTCCATAAAAACATCCTCATGCAGTTCTCCATTGAAAAAAGCATTGTTCACATCGACCTGCCTTAGTGTCCAATTATTGTTCACTACTAAGGACAACATCACACTTATAGTTGAAGCTTTTACCACAGGGCTAAAAGTGTCTTGAAAATCCTGCCCAGACACTTGTGAATACCCCTTTACCACTAATCGTGCCTTATACCTCTGTATGGATCCATCTGCATTCTTTTTTATCCTGAATAGCCACTTGCAACCAACAATGCTTCTTCCTTCTGGAGCAGGAACCAGACTCCAGGTGCCATTCTTTATCAGTATTGTATATTCATCAATCACAGCATTCTTCCAGTGACTCGACTGAAATGCTTCTTGTACGGACTTGGGTTCCAGTGCCTCATTCGAAATGGAGGTGGTATAAACCTTAGGTTTATAGATACCACGTTTACTTCTGGTAACCATGTGATGCGTGTTGTTGGGAGCAACGACTTGCTGATTTGAACCATCAACAGTCGTGTGGTTAGTCGTCTCTTTCTGAAGAGATGCTGAATTATGTGTATCTGGAACATGAGGTGCTGGTGGATCAGTTGGCACATCTGAACGCACTGATTCAAGCTCATTATCCTTAGTGCATCCTAGATCAGTGGAAAGCTCACTGGGACGTGCAGCTCCTTGTGAAGTTTGGACATGTGAGGGTCCAGGCTCGAAGGAATTTGTACCAGAAGGAGTAGCAGAAGGGTTAGTGTTCTGGGAGAGTTTATCAGTATCATTAGGTTGCACTGCCTCAGCATGTAGTGGCCCTGAACCCATGCAAACCCTAACTACTCCTTCAACGACAGGGAAAACTCCTAGAGAAGCAGCATGATGTGTCACAGCTTTGGTGGAGAGACCTTCTGAGCCTTTCTTGTCTGCAAAAGGAAACACGGTCTCGTTAAACACCACATGTCTTGAAATATAGAGCTTACCTTCTGGTGCTAGACATTGGTAGCCTTTATGGTTGTTGCTGTAGCCCAAGAATGTACATGGTTGGGACCGAAAGCTCAACTTATGTGTTTGGTAAGCCCTTAGATGAGGAAAGCACTGACAACCAAACACCCGAAGTGTAGCATATTCAGGTGTCTTATGATATAGCTTTTCATATAGGATAGCTCCTTGTAAGACTGAGGAAGGTACCCTATTTATCAAATGAACAGCTGTGCTTACAGCAAACGCCCAAAACTGGAAAGGGAGTGATGCATGTGACAACAGTGTAAGAGACGTTTCAAGGATGTGTCTGTCTTTCCTTTCAACAATTCCATTTTGCTCCGAGGTGTGGGGGCAAACAATTCGATGCTTAATGCCTAACGTTTGAGACAACGTGGACAAGGCTCGATATTTCCCTCCCCAGTCAGACTGAACTTTCTTAACTGTAGTATCAAACTGAGTTTGAACCATCGTATGGAATAGTTGAAAGGCATGAAAGGCTTGATCCTTAGTCTTTAAGAGGTATACCCAACAATAACGTGTACACCCATCTACAAATGATATATAATAACGAAAGCCATTAGAATCAATGTTCGCAGGTCCCCAGAGATCAATAAACATAGTTTGGAAAGGCTTCTCATACACAGTAGTTGACTTCTTAAAGGGTAACCTGTGACTTTTACTTATTTTGCATGCAACACATAGATTGGGATCAAATGCAACTTTATTAGGTATATGTACATTCAACTGTTTACAACCTTGAACAGTGGACAAGTGAGCTAGGTGACCAAGCCTCTTGTGCCACAAGTCATACACCTCATCAGCACATTTAGCTGTATTGACTTCAAACTTATCAGCAGTGGGCATTGCAGCAGCACGATCCTTGAATTGGTAAAGTCCTTGCATTTCATTCCCTTGAAGAAGCACAGCATCAGTGGCCTCATCCTTAACCAAACACTTTGTTGCATGGAACTCAAAAAACACGTTGTTGTCCTTAGCACAATTAGACACAGAAAGCAAATTCTTAGTGATTGAAGGCACATGAAATAGGTCATTAATAACAAGATCACGAGACACAGTGTTAAGGAAAGTATTTCTAGACTTAGAGATCTGTAATCCTTGGCCATTACCAACTCTCAATTTACTTGTGCCAGTGTATTCCATCCCATTGGTAATCTTGCTTGCATCTGGTGTGACATGGTGGGTAGCACCTTAGTCAACCACCCATGAGTCGGATGTGTTTGTTTGTCGAGTTCCACAGCAAGTCAAGCATGTTTGGTCCTCACAGATGGAAGCCACATTTGCATTCATTGTGTCTTTTTTGGTAGTTGCGGGCACCCTAGAGAAGTCTTTATTAAATCTTTGCCAGTATCGATCAGCAGTATGCCCATTTTTGCTGCAGATTTGACATTAAAGTCGCGGTCGACCACGACCTCCTCCTCCTCGATAGCTGGATCTTCCTCCTGAATATTGATAAGGTCTCACTCCTTGAGAAACATTGGGAGTATGAACTTGAGCAACATTGGCCGCTATTGGTAGCATGTGCTGAGCAGTGAAGCTTGAATTCTGATTGCCATAGGAGCATCCACCTGATGCAGAAGTAGGAGATTGAATCTGTGCCACATTGGCAAGCATTGGGCAACATATTTTGAGACTTGAACCCTTCCAACTGGACTTCAACATCAACAAGAACAGTCTTTACTCCATCCAAAGAGTAAGACTCCTTACTAGACGTTATTATTGCTTTAAAAGGTTGGTATTCAGTAGTCAACCCATTCAAGATTGTGGCGATTTGTTCAAGATCGGTAACCTTGCTTCCAGAACTAGCTAAGGCATCACAGACTTCCTTTATTTGTGTCAGATAAGTACGCATACTCTCACCCCCTTTACGAATCGAATGCAATTTGCAATGTAAATTCATAGCACTGGTAGTGGACTTGTTGGCGAAGAACTGCAAAACAGTATGCCAAACAGCAGTTGCTGTTTTAGCACCTACAAACTGAGGAAGGAGACTGGCACTAATTGTGGACAACAACCAAGATGCCAAGGCACTGTCTTGAGCAATGTAGATCTCAAAATCTTCATTAGAAATAAGCTCACCATCTACATTCAACACCGTCTCAGAGGGAGGTTTAACTGCTCCAATCAACAATTTCTCCAACCTATGGCTACAAACCGTCAAAAGAATCTACTGTTTTCATAGCAGAAAGTTGGTTTCGTCGAGCACCACATTGACTCGTTTGTTCGTGAACGCCTTGGCACTCTTTGAGAGCTCAATAACCTCAAACGAACCATTGGGCATGCTGCCAAAAGTTGAACAACAAAACGGAAACGACGACGACAAACCTTGGAAAAGCGACAATCAGAACATATCTAGGCCTCAAGACCGCCGGCGAATGATTTCATATTAAGAAAGCTGAAAACTAAGAAGAATAAGAAGACTTTTATTGAACAACTTGAATTTACAAGGCTCCAAACTTCCTTATTTATACACACAAGGAGAAGCTGTTAGTGTGGATAGGAAAACTGTTAGCATTAGTAACAAACTTGAACCAGTTAACCACCATGAACCGGTTAACAATCTTGAATTGTGAACCCAACTAACAGTCTTAAATGCTCTTAGTATCTAATAAACATCATACCAAAAATTAATCGACTTTCCATCACTAACATTTCAAATGACACCAGAGACGAAAATAAATGGGGCGGGGTGCATTCGCCCTTAAATTTTTTGTTCTCGTATTTAAATATTTTAAAATTTTAATTATTTATGAATTTGTCTCTCAGTTATAAACATTTGTATTTTGCCTTTAGCTTTAAATTTTATCTTCGTTCTTGAACGATGTTGGTACGGATATCATTCCATAGGTGAACCAACCCTCTCCAAAGACGAGAGCAAATGCTAGTTCGCATGTTTAAGTAGGGGTGTTCAAAATATCCGATCTGATTATTCATTGATATGATCCAAAAATTTAGATATCTGATCTGATTTTTATTTTTAGATCATATATCTGATCTGATTTTAAGTTTTTTGGATCGGATACGGATCACAATATTTCAAGTTTCGAATTATCCAAAAATTCAAGAATTGAATTTTTATTAATATTAATCTTATTCTATTTAACAATTTAGTGCTTGTTATATTTAAAAAAATTAAAATTTAAACTTTTATAATTTTGAATCTTATTGTATTCAATAATTTTTGTTTATTATATTCGAAATTCTAAAATTTTTATAGATACAATCTTCAAATTTGAAAAATTAGTATAATTAAATTATATTTTTGGATAACAAGATATCCAATTATCTAATCCGAATATACAGATATCCATTTTTTTATTAGATACGGATCACTATATCATTGATCCAAAAACCCGAATATCAAAAAAATCAAATTTGATCCAATTTTTGACAATGAACACCCCTATATTTAAGGGTAGAGTCTCACACCGTACATACTTGACTTGAACCGTAATTTTATAAATTTAAATTTAAATAAAATTTAAGTTATAAAATAGGATTCGAATAACTTGAAAATTTTAATAATTAATAGATTTTTTCAAGATGAGTCGAGTCCCTTAACTTTGTCTTGATATATATATATATATATATAGTTATAGTTATAGTTATAGTTATAAAAATTTGTTTAAATTAAAATTGATTAATATCATAATATTATAAAATATTTATAATTAAATTTGAATAAAAACTCTAATAATTCGATACGACTTGATTCAAATCGAATTTCATAAAATGATCTTAAAAAGTTTCAAAATATATTAAATTATATAATATACTTGTTAACTTTAATAACTCATTTTTTTACTCGAATCGAATAAATACCCACTCCTATTAAAAAGCCCTAGACTCATTGACAGGCTGATTCTGAACTGAGCCCAGCCTATAATGGCCTTGAAGAATTGGAAAACGTTGTAGCCCGTGTTATTTACAGACCAACACCCGGCCTCATCCAATCTGTTCTGGTTCTGGTTTGGATTCCTTCCTATATATGATAGAAATAGGAAGACAAGAAGCGTTTGATTAGAGGCGACTTTACAAGAGTTTTCATTGTCGGATTCTTAGGACTGTAGCCCTCCATTCCAGCAAACAAACATCATCCTTCCCTGAAAATAAGGTAATTTATCTTGTAATATGTGTGCCTTTTTGGTTAATCTCTTGAAGATTTTGAAGAACTTTACATTGGTATTTATGAAATCAATGGAGGACCCGATTTTAAAATTGTTCATAAAAGAAGACTGCTATGCTGCTCTTAGTTTTTAAGTAAAGATTGCATTTTTTATGCTGCTAGGCTTGAGCTTTGAGTTTGCTGGGCAGATGTAGCTTTGAAATGCTTGTAAGTAGCTTTTAAATGCTGAAAAGAGAGCTTCTTTACTGTAGATTCCGACACTTAGGTCAGGGTTTGTGTCTAATTAGTGCGATTTCTATGATTACTCGAACAATTTAGACAAACTTTTGACATAAATCTTTTGAGGTAAATGTTTGTAATGGCATGGATATTACAAGTTTGGAATACTCTGAGGATGCTTTGGAACATCATAGGTATCATGCAGGAATTTGCCTAAAATCTCTGATTCTATGAGAATAATTTTAGTGGGAAACAATGATTCGATGATGTTAAGTTGTTCGGGATCATGTTTTGTTACTGACAATGGTTTTATATGTTTCATAGAAATGAAAACCATGTTATCTGGTCGAGGTTGATGAAAATGTCGGTAATGAGCCTAGAAATGGCTTCTCTGGCTCAAGCTTCTTCTACCAGCTCCATCACTAAAATTTCTCAGGTTCATTCTAAAAGCTTCAAAAGTGCCTTATGTGCTCCCCTTCCGCCATATCCACCTCAGACGCCCCCCTGTTTTCTGCACGAAGTTTCCACAGTGGGAACCTTCACCGGTCACCTACACTCTAACTGAGAAAGCTGGTGAAGATTTCTTGGAAAAATCATCTGAATTGTTTGAAACTCTGCGTTCTGAAAGCAAGGACGAGGCTTCGGTGAATAAAGCTAAAGATCTCACAGATACGACCAATCAGCCAGTTGCACAGTTGCAATTTCTTAAATGGCCGTTGTGGTTGCTAGGCCCTTCTCTTCTCCTTGGCACAGGCATGGTACCAACTCTGTGGTTGCCGATATCCACCATATTCATTGGCCCAAATTTGGTCAGCTTTCTTTCTTTGATCGGACTTGATTGCATCTTCAGTTTGGGTTGCACCCTTTTTCTCCTCATGGCAGATTATTGTGCCAAGTCAAAGAATGTGACACAAGCTTCCAAGAGCAAACCTCCTTTGAGTTACCAGTTCTGGAATTTGGTTGCGACTTTGACTGGACTCGCCATCCCCTTAATGATACTGTTTGGATCCCATAAGGGCTATCTCCAACCTCAGCTACCTTTCATCCCATTTGCAGTTCTATTGGGTCCCTACATTCTGCTTCTAGCAGTACAAATGTTAACTGAGATGTTGACATGGCATTGGGAGTCGCCGATCTGGTTGGTGACCCCAATTGTGTACGAGGCTTACCGTGTGTTGCAGTTAATGAGAGGGTTGAAACTTGGGGTTGAACTCAGTGCACCAGCATGGATGATGCACACTACCAGGGGCTTGGTCTGTTGGTGGGTACTGATTCTTGGTGTGCAACTCATGAGGGTTGCTTGGTTTGCTGGTTTTACAGCTCGAGCTAATCGACAGCAGTCTTATGCCGATGCCGATGCTTGATTCATTTTGTCGTACATTATTAAGCAGTCAACATGCATGTAAGAATTGTTGCTTTACAGTTACATGAATAGCTTTTATGGAAATGTTGCTTATTTTGAATGATAAAAGCAGGTGTGTTTGAATGTTTCAAATGATTCGAAAAGTTTTAGGACTAAAAATGTTATTATACTGGATAATGTTTTAATTTTAACGACGGAGTGATTTGTTCGATAGAATATGCTTTGTTTTCTCAAATAAATCTTATCCTTCTAATATGATAAAACTACTTAAAATGACTTCAATTATGTTATAATCGTTAACATTTCTTGTTCAAGAATAGTTGGATTGAGAAAGCATATACTCTGAACTTGTTCATGAATTAGTCAGGATTCTAATCCGTCCGGAACGGTACATCTTTTAACAGAATAAGCTTGAATCCGGTTTACGAACTTTCAGATGTTCGTAACATGTTGCATCTGCTGACAATCTTCCGGAAATCATCAAGATTTAGCTGCAGTGCAACCAGTGAGAAAGGTAAGTAAATTCTTTAAATAAACTTGGATACATTTCGAAGTAACAATAACATACAGAGATGATTAATGCTTCAGGCTTGGTAAGCAGAAGAATGAATTTGATCATCATAAAGAATATTGCCAACTAAAAGAATGTACTGACCTTCCCATCGTGGTCGCTATCAAAGCAATGGATCATGTCAGCCAACTCTTTATCCGTCCACATAAAATCGTGTGCGATAGCTACTCTTCGTAAATCTCTCATAGAAATGCTTCCTTTTCCAGCTTCTGATAGCCAACAGTGCTTTTAATCAATGACAAAAAATGACATTCAAGAATGGAGAGATAATCCGTATAACAAAATTAATATTATACAGATGAGTGTTCAGCATCAGGTTTCTCATTCTAATTTGATCGAACCAGATTACGCAGCCAGTGTAAGCAAATGCACCAAAATCCTACTCTTTATTTAGCTAGCTGCTGTTACCAGGGCCTTCAGCAATCAGCACCAATTTCTTCTGAGGTGTCATGGTAATGTTAAATAATAGATATTCTCGTGATAGATCATCGAACATGTCCTCGACGATTTGAGGAACTACTTTCAACATAAAAATAGATGAGAGAAACACAATGAACAACTTATAGCATCTCAAATGAGAAGTAACTCTCCACTACGAAATTCTTTTCGCGGATAAACTTATAGATCTGCAAGAGCAATGCAAATGCAAACTCCATATGGTTCCTAGTATCTAAGCTTTCTATAGTAATAAGCTTACATTGCTGACAGACAGTGTGCATCTTCATAAGAGAGAAAGAGAGATGAGAGTAGCATCAGAAATTACCATCAAACTGAAAGAAGTTCACGACCATTTCATCCTCGGTCATCTGGATACGACTAGTGAACTGTGATCCACGAATGAAAAGAAACCAAGTGAATACAAATTGAGAGGAAGGGGAAGCAAGTAGTGCAATCCTCGAAATCAACACACTAATACGAAACATAACAAACCGATTTTTTCCTCTTGTTTCGAGCATTATTCCCCTTTCTTTCAGTGAAACTAGCATCTTGATGCACATCTGCAGGCACATCACCTAAAACTTCTCCAGAATCTTTCAGGGAAAGAGCAATTGCCTGAAAATGACTCAAATAAAGTCTAACCTAACAGTGATACCTGATATTTATAATAATTGAAGATGCTCTACCAAACTCAAAAACCTAGAATTGGAAACACCATTTGCTCATTAGTCATCGAAACTGACCTTGATTAACTCATCATCATTATCAACATAATCTGAACTGTTCAATTGTTTTTGAACAGGAACTTTCTTCTTAGGTTTTGAGCCTTTATTTTTCACCTGGAAAAGAGAAAACCAAAGAAACATAAGCCAAACTACAAGGCAATAGCCAAGAAATATAGCCATAACACACTATAAAGTAATCAACTTTATCAGCTTATTTCAAAAAGCAAAACAATTGAACTCTAAACAAGTCTTGGAGAATTATCCTTTTAGGAACGAATTATTTTACCTTGTTTTTACGGGACTGAGGCGTTTTACTGCCCGGGAATTCCTCATTATCATCATCGTTATCGTCTTCGTCTTTATCATTTTCATCATCATTGGGTCTGTAATCTTCATCGTCGTCAACGACCTTGCGTTTCCCTTTAAGCTTACTCGAAATCCGATTTGAATTTGGCGACGAACCCATCACAGAAGAAGCAATTTTGGATAGACCCAAAGCCTCCATTCTGGCTCTGTTCTCTGCAATTCTCGATAATCTCTGCTTCTCGTATTCGGATATACCTTGCTGTTCTTGCTTGAGGATCACTTCATCATCTTCTTTTTCTTCACTTTCACTTCCATTTCCACTTTCACTTTCTTCTGATTCAGAATTAGAGATTTGGCGTTTGGGCATTGTGTCTCTTAATTTTCCAGTAGATTTCTGGCGCGACTTTGTTGAAGAATCAGAACAGGTTTCTCTTCGCGAATGTTTCCCTCCTTTCCTCTTCTAACACACTCAATTCATTTTAGGACGATCTTGCCCCTGTACTGGGTTCCGAATTTCCGAGCTGAGACAAGTTTAAGGCAAGTATTTATATTTTATTTATAGATAAATTATTCTTAATATTTTGAAAATGCATTTTATATAGATAAATTATTCGAATCTAACTTAGAGTTAACTACACTCTCAATAAAACTACTCAATAGTTATTATTGTTATTATTATTATTATTAAGATTTCGTCTTAATTAATTTATATCGACTTGCGTAGCAGATTTAGTTTTAGTGGATTAGACTCTAAATAAAAATTTTCTAGTACATAATATCTCGAATACAAAATTTATTTAAATAAAATCAAACTATTTATCACTTAAACTAATGTAGATTCTTTAACACATTATGTTCAAATTGTCCATGTGATTTAAAATTTAATATGCATAATTTAATTATGTTTCATGTCAAATATAAATTTAATATTCTAAAAAGGGATTCTATTTGAAATGCTCGGCTTAAGATTGTTTATAATTGGGCATGAAAAAATTTGCTTCGCCTCCGAGATGATTTGGTGGTTATTTGGAGTGAATTGCAAGGAGGGTATAACACTAAAAAGTTATAGAATATTCTAAGGCACAAGAAAAAAAAATTTCCTTGGTGTACAGTTGTGTGAAAAGGACCTTCGATCCCTAAACATTATTTTATTACTTGGCTTGTTTTAGATAGATTACCGACAAAGAGTCGAATGGTAAGCTAGGGTATCCAGATTGACCATGGTTGCTCGCTTTATGACGGTTTTAAACTTGAGACTCGAGATCACCTGTTTGAAGATTTCGTTTTCTTGACTCGAGTATGACATTTATTTGTCCCCGCCTGCAAATCAGGGGCGGATTTGGGCCTAGGCCTACCTAGGCCTTGGTCCAGTCCATGCCCCAAAAATATTATTTGTTTTATATTCTAATGTTAATGTAAATTGAGTTTTGAACATGTAAGAATAAAAAAAATATCTAATATAAAGTTTAATTTAATTTTTAATCTTTAAATTAATTAAAAAAATAAAATAAAATTAAAATAAAATAAAAGATAAAAATAGAAATAATAAGATTCTTTATATTTTCATTACATTTTATAAATATTATATAATTATTTTTTAAAAAAATAATTTAAATATATTTTAATTACTAATTGATTAAATAATTTTTTTAAATGATTTTTTCAAGTATTGTTGGGGTTTTATCCAAATATATAGTTAAAAAAATTAAAAATAACAAAACATAATTAAAATTAAGATTAAAATTAAATTTTAAAGATATGTATTTTTAACAAAAGCCTATAACTCATATATAATATTTAAAAAAAAACTTTTAAAAAATAAAAATATAATATATTTCTCTCTTACTTTTATTGAAACTAGCTAATTTTAAATAAATAAAGCTAAATTTATACTTTTATAATTTGTATGTTTGAAAAAATCAATTAAGTTATACATAAAAATATTTTTAAGAAAATATTTTAATTTTTTAAAAATAAATATATAGATAATAAAATAAATTTTAAAATTATCGAATAATAAAATTTTAAAATTTTAAAACCACATATGTTATATTAAATAATTTTTTACTATTATTTAAATCGGTCCAATAAATAATTGTTTTCTAGATTCGCCCCTGCTGCAAATCACAATGGACGCAATGAGATTGGTCTACTAGCTTTAACTGAATTTTACAATTTGAGAAGGAAAAATCCATGCGAGCTGCGATTGTGTGTTTAGCTGGTGTGAATTAAACTATCATGTTTGAAAAGAGAGGAACAACCGTTTACTTGGGAAGCAATCATGTTCAGCCGGTTCTGTTTTTAAACAAATTAAACTTGATATTGGTTTATATTTTAATTCTTGTCATCTTTCTTTTGATAGGGATATAACCATTAATTAGGGTATAATGTAAAATTAATTTATATTTTTCTTTAATTAATTTGTAAAGTTAATGAATATAAACAGTTATTTTGGATGAATAAAAATTTAATTTATAAAAAAATAAATATAAATTTAATATTTAACATTTAAATGGATGGTTAGACCAATGTAAGCAATCACCTGCTTGATACAAGACTCCTGCATTGAAAACTTGATTATAATCTTTTAACATTTACTAGTTACATGATAGTTAAGGGATGTTTAGTGTAATTAACCCTTTTATGTTCAAAGAACTTGGAAGATACGTTAGATTCTAAATTACTTAACAGGAATTGTGTTGAACGAGGAACGTGACAAAGGGGTTAGACATCACTATAAAAGATGGAACATAGAGCCCCTTGGGAACTGCATAATCACTACAGATTTCAGTTGCTCCGACAATTTTTCCGACTAGGCTTCAACTTGCTGGTTCAGAGAAAGTGGACAAAGGCGCCGATCATCCATATAAAATGAGTATGAAGAGAGGTGCGACGTTTCTGTTGGGTGCGATGTTCGGTGCCGTTGTAACCGGAGGATTCCAACGCTGCCAGCATCTTAAAGAAACCGGTGGAGGCAACTGGCGCTGTCATCGAAGCAAAGCAGCTGAAAAGAAACCCGGCGCCGACAACCCAGGACCGGAAGTGGAGGTGCAGGAAACTAAACCAACGCTGGTCACGTCGTGAATGAAGAAATGGGTGCTGACTTAGGAAAGAGTTTATGTTTGGTTGCCTGATGTCTGGTTTAGTCCTTTCAGTTTGCCATTTTCAGTTTACAGTTTCTTGTCTGGTTACTACCTTTATTCAGTTAGTAGCAAAATATGGGGATGGATTATAATAGTAAATTATTTTGGTTAATTAATAAATTTGAGTTATTTAATTTTTTACTTTTATAGATTTATTTTCACTATCCTACCTTCATTTTATATAGGATTGGCTTGACCAACATCATCGACCATTTACTTCCAAGTTCCAACTCGGAAAGTCAATTAGCCAGCTTATCCTCCATTGCACACTAGGCAAAGGACCCCTCATTTTTTGTCCTTACAGTGAGGTTGCTGACTTTTATTTAATTGAATCACCGATATTCGATTCATTTATAAAATTAATACAGATCGAATTTTATAAAAGTTTAATATGATAATGATCGTTTAAATTAAGTTTTCTTCTTTCATAACGTCGGTATTTAAATTCATGACTTTATTTAAAAATTTTAATGTTTCCTCCGGTTAGATCAGTTAATAGGTAATATTGATATTTTAAACATTGATCCAATAATAGTAAGAGATTATATTATAAGCCCGACTCATCACGTCAGTTGTGGTTCCTAACCAATAAAAATCGCTCATTCCACCAGTAATCATCCATGTCATTAATATAATATCCAAAAATTATATTTTTTAAATGACATAAAAAATGAGTGAAGATTCATTGATTAAAAAATGACTTGGAAGATAATAGTGAAATATGTGATTATAATTGGATGGGACCATGACTGATGTGATAAATCTGACACATGATATATTTTCTCCTATTAAGCTCAGTAGAAATACTCTATCTCTTAATTATGCCCCTTTTATGTTCTTTCTTAAAATTTTATTTTTAAACTCTAATCTTAATTTTTACATCCTAAACCTAATCCCTAAAAATATACCTTACCTCTAATTTCTTAAACCCTAATCCTAATCTTAAATCTACCTTAAATCCACTAATTTAAAATAAAAACATCAATAAAAACACGATTAAGGACAAACGATTTTTACAACACCCTGTTAAGTCTTAGATTTTTTGGGATCAGAATTAAATTGTAAATTGTGTTAATCAATAATTTCATACAATATTTAGAGGGATCAAACTGTAAATTGACCATCCCCTGCAAGAAATACATGCTTTTGCTTGAGATTCAAGAGATGAGGTTTGACCTATTGACCCTTGGGAGAAGGGTAATAAACTTGGGCCGTACGACTATTGAACGAGTTCAATGGTACATAAATTTACCCATCCTCCACCAATAACCACCCAATTCATCAGCCGCCGGTAGTTCTCAGTTTCTTGAAGCAAGCCCACCGCCACCGGCAAGACAAACGACGACGACAGTGGCTGCGTTCCCAAATTATTTATCAACTATATGTTCTTTATTTTTCTGATTTATCAAATGTAGTTATTATTTTTTTAACCAGCAGTGGATTTTTTTTTTTGATATAAACAGCAGTGGATTACTACAGTAAGAAAGTGGACCTTTTTCTTTTCCTGGATGTCAATTTCTGTTTCAACTTGGATATTACAAATTTCATATTGGCAGCTCAGCCACATGTTGAAGATTAAAATATTTGAAAAACAAAACACAATATGGTTCTGTAATTACATCAACACAAGCAAACTGTTATGTCTTTATACATTGTTGGTGTTCCTTGGATAAACAAAGACTTCAACTATTCCTTAAGAGAATTGAAATCTCGGTTTCGAAACGGTGAAACTCGGATTCTGAGTAGAAGAAGAGGTAATTCGTCGTTGGTTATAGTTAAAATGAGAGAAGCTTATAAAGTAGCGGTTGTCGGCGGTGGCTTTGCAGGGCTAGTCACGGCCAGGGAGCTTCAAAGAGAAGGTCATCAAGTCACTGTATTCGAAAAGGGTAACAATGTTGGTGGCATATGGCTCTTTGACTCACGGGTGGAGACTGATCTATTAGGCCTTGACCCGAATCGGGAAATAGTTCATAGTAGCCTCTACAAGTCCCTTCGAGTCAACCTTCCTAGGCAGATCATGGGATTCTCGGACTATCCATTTGTGGATCCTAGGCACTTTCCTGGTCATGAAGAGGTCCTCAGGTTTCTTGAGGATTTTGCAAGGGACTTTGGGTTGATGGAGTTGATTCGATTTGGACATGAAGTGGTTCGGGTGGAGCGAGTCGATGAGGTGAGTCACGAGTGGGTTGTAGAGTCTAGGATTAGAGAGAATGAGTCGAGATGGGGATCGAAAGAAGAGGTGTTTGAGGCTGTGGTTATTTGCAATGGTAAACACACAGAGCCAAACATTGCAGAATTTTCAGGTATTTTATTTATGTCCATTCGGATATTGCAGCATTAGATCAGAATGTTACTTCTCTTAGTTACAGTTTATTGTTACCCTGGCAAATATCACAATTTTCACTGTTATCTGGCAATGACTCCATGTTTCTTATGCATACATATCGATTTTGTAACGTATTAGGTCGGGATACTTGGCCGGGATTGCAAATGCATAGCCATAACTACCGGACTCCGGAACGATTTGAAAATAAGGTATTTAACCGTATAAAACTCAAAATGCAGTGTTATTGCTTATAATCACTCTGCAGTCCTAGTGTCCTACAGGAAGCTGCAAACTGAGTTGCATGTTTGGTCATTCCATGCATCTCACCCAAGTGAACACATAGATTGCTGAAACGATTCTCGGTTCTTGCTGACAGATAGTGGTACTTATCGGGAACGGATCGAGTGCCAATGATATTTTGAAAGATATTTCACCTCTTGCAAAACAAGTTCATCAGGCTATTAGAGGACCTGATTCCCAGTTGAAAAGGCTGGAAAAACATGACAACGCTTGGCAACATTCTATGGTATCTTGATCATTTTATCAATTTGGTTTGAAATTATACTGTAAGTAGGACATCTCTTGACCCTGATAGACTGCAACTTGTCTGCAGATCGAATGTGCATGTAACGACGGTAAGGTGGTATTCCAAGATGGATCCATTGTTGATGCAGATGTCATTATTCATTGCACCGGGTATTTCAAAAAATACTCGAATCATTTTACCTGGAACGAACCCGAAAAATGCTTCAATCTCTTAAATACATTGTCCTCAAATTCCCTTGTAGGTACAAATTCCATTTCCCATTTCTTAGATCAAATGGGATGATTACTGTGGACAACAACCGTGTTGGACCTCTGTATCAACATGTATTTCCACCAAGTTTATCCCCTTGGATTTCTTTTGTGGGACTACCTTACAAGGTAAACTTATTTCTTCCGTTTGATTTGAATATTCGAGTGGCAATTAAATGTTCCTGGCCAAGAATTTGCAGTTTAAATCATGATACTAGTAGTCATGTATCTAAGTTTCCCTCAAGTGTTTGGTTAATTGCCACAGATTTTCAACTTGTCCTGTTCCTTGAGTGCTTAGAACTGTGTTTCAAGTTTTAACATGGCCTATAGGTGTTTACATAATCAGGCAGTACCCTCTATAGTGATGGAGCTACAAGCAAAATGGGTGGCAAAAGTTCTGTCTGGAGAGGTAAAGCTTCCGACCCGAGAAGAAATGGCACATTCGGTCGAAGAGCTTTACCGTCAAATGGAGACGACCGGACGGCCTAAGCATCGTACGCATACACTTCAGCAGGACAAGGTTTCCACTTTCCACAACCAGATACCTGTCTGACTGTCTATTTGCTTACTGTCTTGCTGTTTGCTGGCAGTTTGAATATGAAAGTTGGCTAGCGGCTCAGTCGGGAGTAAGGCCCCCAGAAAGGTGGAAGGAAGTAATGTTCAACTTCATCTCGAAAATAAGATCCCATTACGGCGACGGGTATCGGGACACATGGGATGTAGACAAATGGATCCATGAAGTAGATTCTTCCAATTAAACTCCACAGACTATATAATTCAAATATATCAATCACATACACAATGCTTGCTTGCTTGGTTGCATATCAGACATAGATAAATGCAACGTTTTGATCTGTATAACCTTATACTGCATGGTTGCAATAGGATTTTGTACACTAGAAGGAAAGACTGTAGCATCCAATTATTCCAATTCTTGTTTAAAGATTCATTGTTTTCCTTTTCTGCATTGGATTATGGCAGTAAGATGTAGATCTTGTGTTCAGTATTTGAGGTTTAGTTATTGTATTTCATCTAAGATACCGGCGAACGTAGTGGCGGATCCAAAAATTTATTTGAGTGTGGGTGTATATAAAATTTCAAAATCCGGTAAATACAAATCTTAAATATTAAAAATCTTAAAATTAGATCATAAAAATTAAGAAAATTAATAATAAATATATAATTTTAAAAAATTAGAATGAGTCTGTGTCTACTTTACAACAAACGTGACTCCACTATTAAATGAAAGCATTATATTATATTGAGGACGAACTTATACAATTTTAATAGTGGCATTATTCGCTTTCAAAAAATAATAGTGGCATTATTTTCATGGATAAAAAAAAATAGTGGCTAAACAGTATGAATAGCATGAATTGAGTTGACTCGAATTAAATTGAGTTGAGTTAAAAAAAATTAAATTATTTGAGTTTATAAGTTTTATTTTATAATTTAAGCTTTACTTGAACTTTTTAATCGAATCGAATCGAAATTTTGAATTTTTGAATTTTTGTATAGAATTAATTGTAACTATTTATAATGTTATAATTCGTATTTATTTTAATTTTAGCTACTTTATATATGCATATACAATATACAAATATTTTTTATATTTTCACATACCTTATACATAATATATAATGTAGAATTGATAGACTTGACTTGAATATGAAAACTAATAAATTAGTTATTAAAAATTTTGAGTTATTATATTTGAAATTTTATTTGAAATTTTTTCAAGTTGAGTCCAGTCAAATTTATAAATTACCAGTCTAAGTTAAAATGGGTTAATTTTTTTTATCTCAAATCTGGTTGAATAATTCAGTTTTTCAAATCTAAGTTTTAACTCCCCTGCGTAAAAGAACCGAATATTTGCATTAAGATACTCTGCATAATCTAATCTTTGCATAGGCAGCTTTGTTCGTGTAGCAGATCGTTGACCGTGGAGATCTCGTGACCAAAACGGTCAACCATGTTTCTTAACGGAACGAGTAAACCTACGATCGGTGGAGTGGGGAAAATGGAAGACTCTTATAAGGTAGCGGTCATCGGTGGTGGCATTGCAGGTCTTGTTTCAGCCAGGGAGCTTGAAAGAGAAGGTCACCGTGTCACTGTCTTTGAAAAGGCCAACAGAGTTGGTGGGACTTGGCTCTATGATCCACGGGTGGAGACAGACCTATTAGGCCTTGACCCGGATCGGGAAATAGTTCATAGTAGCCTGTACAGATCCCTTAGAGTTAACCTCTTAGGCAGATCATGGGATTCTTGGACTATCCATTTGGGAAGAAAGAAGGTGGTGACCCAAGGCATTTCCCGGGTCATGAAGAGATGCTCAGGTTTGTTGAAGATTTTGCTCGTGACTTTGGTTTGTCGGAATTGATCCGATTCGGACACAAAGTGGTTCGAGTGGAGCAAGTCGATGATGTTCATCACGAGTGGATTGTCGAGTCTAGGACTCGAGTGACCGAGTCGAGTTGGGAACTGAAATCGGAGTTGTTTGAGGCTGTTGCTATCTGCAATGGTAATAACACAGAGCCAAAAATTGCAGAATTTCCAGGTATTCTTCCATTGTTGCCAGTTCAAAATTTGCATTCAATTTTCTTAGACCAAGAAACTGTTACAGAATTATGAAACCCTTTTGGTCATGTTTTAGGCCAAGAAACTTGGCCAGGACAGCAAATCCATAGCCACAACTACCGGACCCCTGAACCATTTAAAGACAAGGTATTGAACCACTTCCAATCAGACCCTGCAATTTTCTGCATGAATCTGCAAACATAGTGATCGTTTTTAACAGATCGTGGTGCTCATCGTGAATGGACCGAGTGCCATTGACATTCTGAAAGAGCTCGCCCCTGTGGCAAGACAAGTCCATCAGGCTATTAGAAGACCTGGTTTTCAGTTGAAAAAACTGGGAAACCATGCTAACGCCTGGCAACATTCAATGGTTTGTTATTCATTTTGTCAGATATTAACTAGATTTAAACTTGAACATGAAGGTTTCAGCTGGTCATATTTTTTATGTAGATTGCTTGTGCACACAAAGATTAACATAA
Organism: Abelmoschus esculentus; assembly: GCA_035048815.1. Lineage (NCBI taxonomy): Eukaryota > Viridiplantae > Streptophyta > Magnoliopsida > Malvales > Malvaceae > Abelmoschus > Abelmoschus esculentus. The sequence goes on along the minus strand of JAUCBN010000032.1, from coordinate 15,111,350 downwards.
AAACTCTTTTAGAAAAAAGAATCATGGGCTGAGGAGTAAATATTTATTAATGTAAAAAAATAACAAAAATATAAGAGAATGTCATTTACCACGTTTTTTAGACTTCTTCAGATCTATAATCATTTACTGCTTTTATTAAAAAAATATATATTATTTAAAGTTTATTTTGAAAATAAGCTAAAAATTACGGTACAATCGTAAAACGCCACCAATAAATGACGGTTTGGGATGCTACCTGGGGATTGGGGTGACATTTTTTTAATATATATTTTTTAGAATATGAAGGGACAATACTGTGTGCACGTGATGTTCTATCACGTGCACCGTAAAAATTGATCTAAAATTTAAAATTTAATTATAATTTTTTATAGTTCAAAATTAAATTTTAGATTTGATTATTTTTAAAATTTTCCTCGTTTTTTGGGTTATTCGATTGAAAAAATATTTCATGCATTGACGGTAAAAATAATTTTCTACAAACACCTTAATTTTAGAGTTTAGAATTGAAGTGTTATGGTTAAAAATTTAAAGTTTAGAGAATTGAAGTGTTATGGTTAAAAATTTAAAGTTTAGATAGATAAGATTCAAGTTTTAGTATGATATATTAGAGATTTATATTTTAACATATAAAACCTAAATTCTAACCAAGAATCCTAAATTGTAACCATAAATTCTAAATTCTAAACCTACACATAAACTCCTAAACTAAATCATTGACCTTAAACTTTAAAACTAATAGTTTTTACCACCCGTGCATAGTATAATTACTATATTCGATTATATTTTAACCTCTGTTTTGTTTTGTTTTATCGTATGGGCGAAAGATTGTTTTACAAAAATTTTATTTTATTATTAATTAAACTAAAAAGGATCTTAAAGATAATTAAACCAAAAAATTTTGGGAGGGACAAGAACCCTTCCCATCATCTACATGGCTCCGTCTGGGGGGTGATAATAAGCCGACTCGGGTTTGAATTCAGCTCGAGACCTTAACGAGCTGAGCTTATCCAAGCTCGGCTTGAAAAGCTCGTGAACAGACTCAAAATAATTATATTATATATATACTACATACACATTAAAAGTAATCTCTTTAGCAAAAGAAAAATAATAAAATAAAATAAGAGAAATTCATTAAAAATAAATTAACGAAAATAAATTGAGTATTTTTTTCTTTCTCAATATTGGATTTCGTTTCGTTGTTGGTTATGAAAAGAACTTTAACAAGATCCTATCTTTTTTATAGAAAAACATAACAAAATTATCTATTTTGAGTCGAGCCGAGCCTGACGAGCTTTGAGCCCGAGTTAAACCCTATAATATTATTTTCGAACCGAACCCAAGTAAAATATTTTTTGGGAAAGAAATTATATTTCTTCAAATTATGCCTTAAAATTTTTTAAGGCAACTGAACCTTTTAATTAAGGTTATATTTATAAGAAATATATTTTCTTACCAAAAGGATATCTTTATTGGAACGAAATTTATTTGATAATTTGGACTAAATTGAAATTAGTACCGTTTGAAATGCTAAAATGCCACAAGTGACGATTCCAAATTGTTTTCTAACTAAATGAAATGATAAAATTAGAATTTTCTCAAATAATTAACTCGGGTTTTAAATTAAATATTAATTTTTATAATTAATTAAAATGAGACTCGTTTTAATGCAAAAAAAAATAATTTTTAAGACTAACAATTAGAATCGATAAAAATCAAATTTTCTAAAATTTAATCACCAGATTATTTTTACTCTCGGTTTTAAAATGATCGCAACAACCCTTTAACCGAAAACCTTTTGGCTTTGGTTCTTGGGAGGGAAATAAGAATGGATGAAGAGAGAAACAAGAGACTAAGTTGATCTTATCATTCAATTTTTTTTTCAGAAAATTTAATAATCTTCCTTTCTCTCCTCTAAAAAGATAGTTACCTCGTTTACAGATTCAAGTTTTCTATTCTTGTGTATGATCTTTGAATGTAATTTTCAACCAACAGCGTGCATCAGATGGTTGATCTTGTATTCATGGTATTTGAGGTTTTATTAATGGATGTTAATTGTATTTCAATGGAGATTAATTTCCACATTCCATCCCCCACTCATATAGTTGTATTTACAATTGCCCCTTTTCTTTTTCTTTTTTTCATTCTTTACTAGTCGACGGCAGAGCGGTTCAAAAATTTTGGCAACCTTGTACAATTTATTAAAATATGATCCTTAGAAATAATTGTTCATAACCTTTACTGATTCTAAATATGTAGTTTTTAAAAATAATTGTCCATTTTAGGTAAGGGTGAGTATTCGATCGAGTCGAGTCGAGTCAAAAAATTTCAAGTTATTCGAGTTGACGAGTCATATTTTACGACTCAAACTTTATTTGAAATTTTTTCGGTTCGAGTCGAGTTTAAAAAATTCGAGTCGGAATCGAGTCGAGTTTTCAAGTTCCTAGAAATATTTAATTATAATTATTTATCATATTATAATATGATTTAATTCCAATTTAAACGACTTTCTCTAATCATATAAGATATGTATATATATTTTTATATGTAGCAATATTTCTTTATATTTTTTATATATCAATGTATATTATCATAAAAAAAATGATAGATTCATCTCAAACTTAAAATTAATCCTTTAATTACTAAAAATTTCGAGTTATTCGAATTATTCAAATTTCCATTTTATAACTCAAACTTTATTTGAAATTTTTTCGAGTCGAGTCGAGTCTGTAAAATTTTGAGTCAAGTCAAAACGAATCAAATATTTTCGCCTCGAGTCGAGTTATTCAATTTTTTTTAGTCGAGTTGAGTTTTGCTCACCCCTAATATTAGGGACCCATGTACAGTTGTTTGTATTGTATCTGTCTAGAACCTCTTGTATCTATAGAAGTAATAATAATAAAAATAATTAATAAGACTGTATAATCAATTGTTACATTTAAGACATAACTATAACGTTTTAACAATTATAATTTATCTTTTTCAAGAGTATTTTTAAAATTTTATAGAATTTCGAGATTAATATCAATTAATAAATATAATTTATCAAATTTTGGGGCGCTCTTTTTTAAGCGGCCTTGTGTGGTCGCTCCTATTACGCCTGTCCAAAACTCCCACTGGTCGATAGTAATTAATCTCTTTTGGTCTTACGATTCTTTAGAGTTTTATCCTAATTAATTTAGATTAATGCATGTCACACGCCTGATTGTGAACTTGTAGGGGTGAGTCTTCCTATAATTTTTTTTATATACATAAAGTCTCGAACTTAAAATCTATTTAAGCGTTACCAAATTAATTATTATTTGGATCAATGTTGGTGGCCATAACAAATTTATTTTTTTCATTTTATATTTTATTTTCTTCTAGCTTTATCGGCCTTTTATAACATATTTTTCTTTACCTTACGGTACGTTTTTGTCTTACTATACATTTTTGTTTATTTTTTTAGTAAAGTCAATTTTGTGGATGGTTTTTTACTTACTCAACTATAATTTGTGATTATTAATCATATTTTAATAATTTATTTTTTTATAATTAATTTATTGATGCAGTCAAAATTGAATCAATAATTATTGATTACGTTGCTTCCTTGTCTTTATTATTTTTCTATTAGAATTTTTGTTTATTTATTTTATTGTCTAATAAATTCCGCCGACCTATCTTTAAAAATACTCAATCAATTGCTCCTCATCAACTTCAACAATGAACATTTTATAATTATTAGGGGGGGGGGGCTTGCGATTAAGGGTGAGTATTAAATCAAATTAAATCGAATTAAAAAAGTTTTGAGTTATTTGAATTGACGAGCCATATTTTATAAGTTAAATTTTATTTTAAATTTTTTAGTCGAATCGAGTATAATTTTTGAGTTTTTATAAATATTTAATTGTAACTATTTATATTATAGTATAATTTGATTTCAATTTAAACGATTTTCTCTAATCATATAAGATATGTATATATATATATATATATATTCTCATATGTAACAATATTTCTTTATATTTTTATATATCAATGTATATATTATAAAAAATTGATAGACACATCTCAAACTTATAAATTAATCATTTAATTATTAAAAATTTTGAGTTATTCGAGTTATTCAAATTTCTATTTTACGACACAAATTTTATTTAAATTTTTTTTTGAGTTTAGTCTATAAAATTTCGAATTTAATCAAAACGAGTCAAATATTTTACCTCGAATCGAATCGAATTATTTGATTTTTTCGAGTTTTGTCAAATTTTGCTCACCCTTACTTGCAACACGTATTGTTGCAGTATGAAATTAGAAATCTCCGATGATTGCAGTATATATTAGAGGAAATCTCCTCGTTGATGGTCGACTCTGTATCAAAAATTATTCACTAATATTTAATGTCCATGACAAGGACATAATTAATAATCTTTGTCTGCAATGGGCAGCTTTGAGCAAGCCACATTGTGCATGTGGCAGAACATTGACAATTTAAATCACGCTACCAGAACTACAAAACATAGTTTCATAACAGAAGAGATTAAGCATTTGGTCGTTTAAGTGGTGAAAATGGGGAAATGTTATAAGGTAGCGGTGATCGGAGGCGGCACTGCCGGACTTGTTACGGCCAGGGAGCTTCAAAGAGAAGGTCACCATGTCACTGTCTTTGAAAAGGCCAACAGAGTTGGTGGCACTTGGCTCTATGATCCACGGGTGGAGTCCGACCTATTAGGTCTCGATCCGAATCGGGAAATAGTTCATAGTAGTATGTATAGATCTCTTAGAGTTAACCTCCCTAGGCAGGTCATGGGATTCTTGGACTATCCATTTGTGAAGAAAGAAGGTGGTGATCCTAGGCATTTTCCGGGTCATGAAGAGATGCTCAGGTTTCTTGAGGATTTTGCTCGGGACTTTGGGTTGATGGAGATGATTCGGTTCGGACATGAAGTGGTTCGGGTGGAGCGAGTCGATGAGGCGAGTCACGAGTGGATTGTTGAGTCTAGGACTAGAGAAACAGAATCAGAATGTGAATTGAAAGAGGTGTTTGAGGCTGTGGTTATCTGCAATGGTAAATGCACCCAACCAAAAAATGCAGAATTTCCAGGTACTTATAATTATTCTTTCCTGAAACATGACACAAATATGCTACTAATCTTGACACAAACATGACAGATCCCTTAGAGTTAACCTTTCTGTCGTGTTTTAGGCCGAGACACTTGGCCAGGCCTGCAACTGCATAGCCATAACTATCGAACTCCGGAACAGTTTGAAAATAAGGTATTGAAGTTGAACCATACTGGTCAGAAATTTCTCAACCCAAAGAGCACACAAATTGCTATAACAATTGTATGTTCTGGTTGACAGGTTGTGGTGCTTATCGGAAAAGGACCGAGCGCCACCGACATTCTAATCGAGATCGCCCCGTTTGCAAAACAAGTTCATCAGGCTGTTAGAGGACCTAGTGGCCATTTCAAAAGGCTTGAACAACATGATAACGCCTGGCAACATTCAATGGTTTATGAACAGTTTATCATTTCATTAAGCATGTTTAAACCTAACCCTTTTGGGCTAATAGATTATTACTTTATACAGATTGAATGTGCACATAAAGATGGTAAAGTTGTCTTCCAAGATGGATCAATTGTTGATGCAGATGTAATTCTTCATTGCACTGGGTATTCCCTGAAATATTCGAAATCTTTATTTATTCGAGAAATAATTCGATTTCTTAAAAATACACGACCCCTGTAAGTTCTCCCACTTTATGTACTGCAGGTACAAATACCATTTCCCATTCCTTAAGTCGAATGGGATAGTTACGGTAGACGATAATCGTGTCGGACCTCTATACGAACATGTATTTCCGCCGAGCTTAGCCCCTTGGTTTTCTTTCGTCGGATTAAACTACAAGGTAAACTATCTATTTGGCCTGCATATTCAGTGCTTTAAACTTCACTAATCTTCTGGTTTAAAACATCAGGCAGTGCCGGCGATCGTGATAGAACTACAAGCGAAATGGATCGCAAAAGTTCTATCAGGCAAGCTCGAGTTGCCGAAACAAGAAGCAATGACACATTCTGTGGAAGAATTTTACCGTGAGATGGAGGAAAAGGGATGGCCAAAGCATGATACTCATGATCTTCTGTATAAGGTCGGCACATAAACAACCGAACCTCTGTTTCTGTCTGTCTATCGGCATGTCTGCCCGCTTAAGTGCTTATTGTGTTGTTATCTGATGGCAGTTTGAATATATAGACTGGCTTGCTGCTCAGTTGAACATAAAGCCTCCGAATTGGTGGAAAAATGTAACACACCAATCGGTCGTGAAAACGGCATCGTATTACGGTAGTGCCGGGTTTCGGGATGCATGGGATATCGACGAATGGATGCGAGAAATGGATTCTCCGACTTGTAAATCAAATACATGAACCCCATCCATGCTGCTTGGGGACCCAATGCAGATACATGCAGGTTTGTACTCTATTCCTAATTGGAACAGAGTTGTTACCATCAGTACGTTCAATTACTGTCTATTGTATATCAACAAAGTAAACTGGATTTATTACAATAAGGCCCAGTCATCAGAAATGTTTATGGGTCGATATGAGAAATTATATCATAGGTCCGGCTCATCATGTTAATTATGGTTATGATTTGATGAATTCATGATTGATGTGATAAGTCAGACTCATGGTACAATTTCTCGGTCAAGTAAGAATTTATGTATCACAATATTATATTTAATGTTTGTTTAAGCTCGATTCATTTTAAAATATGGTTTTTAAGTTTTGTTTACCACGAAATTCGTTCAATGATCAAATTAAATAAAAAAATCATAATATGTTGGCTACGTCAACAATCATTGTTAACATCAAAAAATTATTATTTATTTAACGATCAGTGATATAATTAAAATTAAAATTTAATGTTACAGTTTAAATTAAAAGTTTTGTTCATGTGTTAGGCCTAAATAAGGTGCTGAAAATGGGAGGATCTTATAAGGTAGTGGTCATCAGCGGTGGCGTTGCCGGGCTCGTTATCACTAGGGTAGGGTGAATAAAACTCAACTTAATTTTGAGTTATTCGAACTAAGTTATTCGATTCGAATTGAATAACTCGAAAAATTTTGAATTCTAGTCGAATTTAAATTTTTAAAGTTCGAGTTACTCGAAAAATCAAAAAACTTGAAGATTTCTAAGTTTAATTACACATTTAATCGTATAGTTTTATTTTCAATTTTATTTTAATCACATATTTTTATATTTTAATTTTCTTTTCTTTATAATGTGGTCATTTTTCATATTTTTATTTTATTTAATATAATTTTTATATTTTTTATATTATACAAATTATGTTAATTATTTTATATTTTTTAATTCATGTATCTATATTATTATATTTAATTTATCATTATTTTTATCTCATTTTGATATTTTCTAGATAAAAAAATTATAATGAGGCTCATGATTTAATAAAATGACATATTCATAACAAAGGTATTCGATAACAATAATTTAAAATCTTATTTATACATGTAAAATATAATATAAAAAATATGTAAGTAGATATAAAGAGAGAGTCGTTTAAATTAGAGTCATAATGTAATAATATTATAAATAGTACAATTAAATTTATACATAAACTCGAAAAAATTGAATCGAACTCGACTCGAACTTGTTAAAACCGACTCGAATCAAAAAATTCAAGTTATAAAATTTATTGACTCAACTGAAATAACTTACAAAAATTTGACTTGACTCGCTCAAATGCTCATTCCTAATCCAAGGAGCTTCAGAGAGAAGGTCATCATGTCAATGTTTTTGAAAAGGCCAACAAATTTTTTTCGAAATTTCGGATATCCAAAATTTTCGGATAGACAATTTAACGATCTGTATCTGATATAAAAAAATATGATATTTGAATTTTGGATCGAATTTTTAAATATATGAATTTATTAGTTAATTTAAGTTTTTATTTTAATTTAGCGATCTTATTCATGAAAATTTTAATTTTTTGAATATAACAATCAACAAATTATTGAATATAATAATATTTTTATCCATGAAAATTTTAAATTTTTATATATAACAAGTAAAACTATCGGGTATAATAAAATTTATACCTATAAGAAAATTAAATTTTCAGACATCAGATAATTGGATATCCGATCCAAAATTTCGAATGTCTAATTCAAATTATCTAAAAATAAAAAATAAATTGAATATCTAAAATTTTAGATCGGATTTTTTTTCACACCCCTGAACCATATTGAAATATGTTTTGAAACATTCTTAGTAACATAAATATGACAACTGAATGCACGCATACAAATGGTGAAGTTTAATTCCAAGATGGATCCGTTGTTGATAGAGTTGTTAATATTCATTGCACCGGGACCGGGTAAATTATTTTGTATCCTTTCAATTTTTAGAGTTACGTCCCAATAAATCTAGATTAAATCGGATCGTATAAATATTTTTTTAATATATTGGAATTCATTTATTTTATTGAAGAAGCAATTTAATCTCGTTAAAATACTTAAAACATCTATTGTATTTGTAGGTACAAATATTATTTCTCTTTCCTCAAGTATAAACATGTATTTCGACCAATAGTCCGTGAATTATTCGTGTAATATTTGTTTATTAAATTAAATACATAAATATAAATAAAAAATTATATTCACTTAATAAACAAATAAATTTGAATAAAAGTGTATTTAGTTTATTATTATACACGAACAAATAAATTACAATTATAAACCCTCTTATAATCTTAGATATTATTAAATAAAAATAGTAAATTTTATATAAAAAATTAAATCTTATTATTAATTTAATCTTACATAAGAAGGAATGGGTGAAAGTCTCGTGTTCAGAATACGACAAAAAGAAGGAAACAAATTCATTTCCAATCACGTACAGTATGGGGTAGGTAACGTTCATCGTAAATTAAATAATATTTAATTAAATTTGAAAAATATTTATTTATATTCAATTTAATTTGATATTTATTAAATTTGGTAATTTTTATTATTTAATAAATTTTTTATATTTTTAATGTATAAAACCTAATAACATTATATAAAGATTAATATAAATATAAATTAATAAATTTAATAAAAAATTTAAATTTGGACATTCAATTTTAAATTTAAATTATAAACAATATCCTTAAAATACAACCTATATCTAATGTTTAAATTTTAACTTTAATATTAATTTTAGATCTATTTTTTTAAAATAAAAATAATTAAATAAATAAAAATATTGAAAAAATATTTTTTACTCGAACTAATATTATAAAAATAATAAATTATGCATAAATTTATTAAATTCTGTTAAATTTTAGGATTAAAGATAATTTTAACCCTTAACGTTTATAATTTTTATCGTTTTCATCCTTATTCTTTTTTTGGGATAAATTTAGCTCATAACCTATATCTTTTTGACAAATAATTTATTTTTTAACACCATGATAACTGGACCGTTAAAAATCTAACAATGGTGACATGTTATATACACATGATAATATATTTTAAATAACATGGCATCTAACCTATTAAATACATATATAACATATAATCTTATTCTAATATAAAATATAAAACAATTAAAATTCAAATAAAACATTAAAAAATTAATTAATTCTAAAATAAAATACTATTAAATATTTTTAACCCTAACTACAATAAAATTAAAATCCTACCTAAAAAATTAATTAATTTCGAACTGTGTTCATATTTTTTTAAGATATGACTTTGATTCTATCATATGGTTGAGAATGTTTAATAGCCTTATATTTTAGAATTAATTAATTTTTAAAGTTTTATTTGAATTTTATTTATTTTATATTTTATATTGGAATAAAATTATATTTTATATATATATATTTGATAGGTTAGATGATATGTCATTTAAAATATAGGCATAAAGATAATTTTAACCTCTAACGTTTATAGTTTTTGTCGTTTTGGCCCTTATTCTTTTTTGGGGATAAATTTAGCCCTTAACCTATATGTTTTTGACAAATAGCTTATTTTTTAACTAGTTTGATGATTGGAACGTTAAAAATTTAATGATGATATATATGGAATATAATTTTAAATGACATGGAATGTAAGCTATCATATATATATATATATATGGAATATAATTTTATTTTAATATAAAATATAAAACAATTAAAATTTAAATAAAATACTAAAAATTAATTAATTCTAAAATAAAAGATTATTAAACATTCTTAACTCTAACTACGATAAAATCAAAATCTTATTTAAATTGTGTTTATATTTTTATTTTAGAATAAATATAATAAAAAAATATAAACACAATTCGAATATAAAAATATATAATAAAAAATATAAACACAATTCAAATAAGATTTTGATTTTATCGTAGTTAGGGTTAAGAATGTTTAATAATCTTTTATTTTAGAATTAATTAATTTTTAATATTTTATTGGAATTTTAATTGTTTTATATTTTATATTAGAATAAAATTATATTCCATATATATATATATATGTATTTGATAAGTTATATTCCATGTCATTTAAAATTATATTTCATATATATATATATCATCGTTAAATTTTTAATGGTCCGGGCATCAAGCTAGTTAAAAAATAAGCTATTTGTTAAAAAGATATAGGTTAAGGGCTAAATTTATCTGAAAAAAAGAATAAGGGTCAAAACGACAAAAACTGCAAACGTTAAGGGTTAAAATTATCTTTATGCCTAAAATATATTATCATATCTTTAAAAAATAAACTATTTATTAAAAAATATAAGTTAGAAAATAAATTTACCAAAAAAAGAATGAAAGAAAAATTATCAACGTTAAAGGTAAAAATTATTGAATTTTATTTAAACTGGTTAAAATCTCAATTATCAGCATCAAGGGGGAAACCTCTGTAACTGTAAGCTGTCGCTATGGCGCTCAAAATGGGACGATCTTATAAGGTAGCCGTCATCGGTGCCGGCACTTCAGGGCTACTTACGGCCAGGGAACTTCAAAGAGAAGGTCACCGTGTCACCGTCTTTGAAAAGGCAGACAAAGTTGGTGGTACTTGGCTCTATAATCCACGGGTGGAGACCGACCCATTGAGTCTAGATCCGAATCGCGATGTAGTTCATACTAGTCTCTACAAATCGCTTCGAACGAACCTTCCTAGACAGGCTATGAGCTTCTTGGACTATCCATTTCTGAAGAAAGAAGGCGGGGATGATCAGAGGACGTTTCCAGGTCATGATGAGGTGCTCAGGTTTCTTCAAGATTTCGCCAGGGACTTTGGGTTGATGGAGCTGATTCGATTCAGGCATGAAGTGGTTCGGGTGGAGCTAGTTGACGAGTTGACTCACGAGTGGGTGGTGGAGTCTTGGACTCAGGAGAATGAATCAACATGGGGATCCAAAGAGGAAATGTTTGAAGCTGTGGTTATTTGCAATGGTACAAACACAGAGCCAAAAGTTGCAGAATTTCCAGGTAAAGAACCTGCATTAAAAATAGTGAACAATTCCACTTCATATATATAATTTTTGTCATGTTTTAGGCAGGGAAACTTGGCCAGGATTGCAGATGCATAGCCATAGCTACCGAATTCCTCAACTGTTTGAAAACAAGGTATTGAATTTGAGCCATTTGCTACAATGATTAAGATGGTCTTTCAATTCCAGTACACAATTGCTACAATGATTCTGTGTTGTGAGTGACAGATAGTGGTAGTCATCGGGAGCGGACCGAGTGCCTTCGACATTGTTCGAGAGACTTCCCCTCTTGCAAAACAAGTTCATCAGGCTATTAGAACCCCTGGTTTTCTGTTAAACAATCTGAAAAATTGTGACAACCTTTGCCAGCATTCAATGGTTTCTTACTCATTCTTTCAATGAAGTTAACCTTTGAGTTGCTCATCTTTTTCATGATAGACCAACTTTATTTTCTGCAGATTAAATGTGCACATAAAGATGGTAAAGTGGAATTCCTAGATGGATCAGTTGTTGATGCAGATGTGATTATTCACTGCACAGGGTATTTTATAAAATGTTGTGTCGTTTTAGATTCGAATACGCTTTTCAGTCCTTGACGAGGGAAAAATCGGTTGCAGGTACAAATACCATTGCCCATTTCTCAAGTCGAACGGGGTAGTTATGGTGGACGGCGATCATGTTGGACCTCTCTATAAACATGTATTTCCACCAAGCTTAGCCCCTTGGCTATCTTTTGTGGGACTAAATTACAGGGTAAAGTAAACTTGTCTTCCCCTTGAATCAATTTCTAACACCATGTCCATGAGTCATCCATCTAAGTTTTGCTCAAATGTTGGTTTAGTGTCACTGATATTCATCTTGTCTTGTAAATATAGTGCTTAGCCTGTCAAAACACTCGGAAGCCGAAGCTTCAAATAGATTGATTCGTATATTTTAGAACTACATTTTCAAGATTTGACATTGGAAATTGGAATGTTGTTCACACAATCAGGCAGTACTCTTCAGAGTGATGGAATTACAAGCAAGATGGGTGGCAAAGGTTTTGTCGGGCAAGGCAGAGCTGCCATCCCAAGAAGCAATGGCAAGTTCTGTCGAGAAACTATACAGTGAGTTGGAGAAGACCGGACGTTCCAAGCATTATACTCATTGCCTTCAGAACTGCGAGGTCACGACTTTCCACAGCCAAGTCTCGGTTGCTGTCTGTCTGCTTGTTTTGATTGTGTTGATTTTCTTGTGGCAGGTTGAATATGTAAGCTGGCTTGCTGCTCAGTCGGACACAAGGCTCCCGAGACGGTGGGAGGAAATATCGTACAACACCCTGACCAAACAGGTCCTATACCATGGTGAAAATTATAGGGATACATGGGATGTTGAGAAATGGATACAACAAATAGATTCTTCCTTTTAACTTTCTGTTGTTATTTAGCTATTCAGAAAGAACTTTAGAAAATAAGAAAGGAAGAAGCAGACAATAGATAGGAGGAAAGTTGAAAATTTCAGAGAAAATTCATTAGCCAGTACAACATCTTTTTACAAGTCTGACCTAATGGTCAATATCAGTTAAAAGAAAAATTTTCACCGCATCATCTGTGGTCGTAATTAATCATGACCGTTTATCCTAATTTTTTCTAAAATAAATCATCGTAAAATATATATGTATTTCAGTATCTGTGTATATGTATGCAAAGTTGGGTATTCTTAATTTCACCATTTATAATTTCAAAGTGAGAATTTTCTTTCTCATGGTAAACTACTCAAATAAACACTTGATTTATATGTAATTGGTGCTGATATATTTATTATATTTTTAATTGTGTTGTTTAAATATTATCGAACAAATTATTTATTATTAAAATTAATGCAAAGAAGAGGATAATGCGATGGTTAAAGAAATTTTTATAATTATATATTTAGTCATTGTTATATATTAAAATTAAGATAAATTGATAAAATGTAAAATAGTGAGACTAAATGTATAATTATAGAATTTTATGTTAATTATAATAACACCATCTATGTTATATTTTAACGATAAATGATTCGATAGATACCAATTCAAATAAATAATTAACAGATGATTCGATAGATACCAATCCAAATAAATAATTAACAGATCATAATGATATAATTTAAAGAATGACGGATATGTCAACATTATCCAAATTATTCAAGCGATCATTTGGGTACTTTACCATTTTCTTATTTATTATTGTTTCTTGCGGACAAAATGCACCTAAAAGCTAGGCTAGTTGTGATAAATATGATAAACAATTGTAATATTTTGGAAAACGAAGTATTAGATTATATTTTAGGATGTATGATAAAAATATAGTAAAAGTTATCACCCGTAAATTATGATTTAGGTCTGCAAGTGACAACTTACTCTTGACTTTGTTTTAAATCGATAAAAAAATATTAAAATATTATAAATTAATAAAAATTATTACTTACAAACGGTATTTTCATTTATATCATTATTTATAACTGAGAATTTTCTCATATACTATAATTTTTAATGTAGATCTCAAAATATATCCATACTCCCTATTTCTAAAAATTCATTTGAGATTATATTACTCTAAAAAGAGCTAAAAAGGCAAAAACAAACTCGGGGAACTTTTTCTTTAAAAACAACCACCAAATAGAATTTGCACAGAAATTTTTAAAATTATAAGATGAACTACACTGCCAATCACTAAATTATTTATTTTATTCTATTTTAATTAGTAAATTATAAATTTTTTAAATTAGGTCATTAGATTTATAAAAACTGTTTCAAACATGTTATCCCCAGTCAATACTTCACATAGTTTGAAGTAAATAAATTCGTAAGCAATGACGTAAAGGCGGCTCTCTGACTTCTGAACAGTTCAATGTCGGAAGAAATACAACGCCATATTTATTTATTCTAAAGGGGGCTGACTGTCCTAATCAAATTTGCAAGGATTTCTGGCTTATATATAAAAATGAAAGCTGTAAACTTTGACTATAATGGTGATTGGGAAAATGGGAGACTCTTACAAGGTAGCGGTCATCGGAGCTGGCGTTGCCGGACTTCTGACGGCCAGGGAGCTTCAAAGACAAGGTCACCATGTTACTGTTTTTGAACAGGCCGGCAAAGTCGGTGGTACTTGGGTCTATAATCCACGGGCTGAGACCGACCCATTGAGTCTTGATCCGAATCGTGATGTAGTTCATAGTAGTCTCTACAGGTCCCTTCGAGCTAACCTTCCTAGGCAGGCTATGAGCTTCTTGGACTATCCATTTCTGAAGAAAGAAGGCGGGGATGATCAGAGGACGTTTCCGGGTCATGAAGAGGTGCTCAGGTTTCTTGAGGATTTCGCCAGGGACTTTGGGTTGATGGAGATGATCCGATTCGGGCATGAAGTGGTTCGGGTGGAGCTAGTTGATGAAGTGACTCACGAGTGGGTTGTTGAGTCTAGGACTCGGGAGAATGAGTCAAAATGGGAATCCAAAGAGGAAGTGTTTGAAGCTGTGGTTATTTGCAATGGTAATAACACAGAGCCAAATGTTGCAGAATTTCCAGGTAAATAAGAACCTGCTTAAGATATATGGAACAGAAATGCATTTACTTTGAATCTGTAGTTCTATTAGTTTCCTGTTGCTAATGGCGTATAGATATGATCAATTTTGTTACATTTTAGGCAGAGATTCATGGCCTGGATTGCAGATGCATAGCCATAACTACCGTAGTCCTGAAGGGCTTGAAAACAAGGTACTGAACCATTTACAGTCACCCTGCACTGCTCTGCAGAAATCTCCAGACATAGTAATAGCTTTTTGAACTTGAATGTCATCAATCAGTACATCTCAACCCTGAATTGCTACAATGTTTGTGACTTATGGTTGATAGATAGTGGTGATCATCGGAAACGGACCGACTGCTCTTGACCTTTTGAAAGAGATCTCCCCTCTTGCAAAACAAGTTCATCTGGCTGTTAGAACACCTAGTTTTCAGTTGCTAAATACAGGAAATTATGACAATGCTTGGCAACATCCAATGGTTTGTTACTTTCTTATACATGTTTTCAATGGTTTGCCTTCAAGCTTTTCCGCCTCTAATAGACCGACTGTTTTGGCAGATCGAACGTGTGCATACGGATGGTAAGGTTTTGTTCCCAGATGGAGCAATTGTAGACGCAGATGTCATTATCCATTGTACTGGGTATGTATAATTTACACCCTTTGTCCTAGATTGAAACAAGATTGTCTATCATATGAGGAAATGAAATTTCTTGCAGGTACAAATACCATTACCCGTTTCTCAAGTCGAACGGGGTGGTTACCGTGGATGACAATCGTGTCGGACCTATGTATAAACATGTATTTCCACCAAGCTTAGCTCCATGGCTTTCTTTTGTGGGACTAAACAACAGGGTAAGCCTTTCGTCTTCCATTTGATTCGAATATTTCGATGAACAAGAAATTGCAGACTCAAGTTCTGATATGATTCATCCATCTAAGTTTGCTTAGCCAAAGTATCAAAAGGATTGACTAGTAGTCTAGTATACTCAAGCTGTGTTTATCAGTCTGTGGTCTTTAGGGTGATGGAACTACAAGCCAAATGGGTAGCAAAAGTTCTGTCCGGCACGGTGGAGTTACCGTCCAAGGAATCGATGGCATCGTCTGTCGAAGAACAATACAGTGAGATGGAGAAATCCGGATTGCCTAAGAATCGTACACATAGCCTCATGGCAGGAGAGGTTTACACTCTCGACTTCCCTCGACTGAGTATTTGCCTATGTCTACCTATTGTAATGGTGTTGTTTTTGCTGTGGCAGGTTGAATATGTAAACTGGCTTGCTGCTCAGTCGAACATAAGTCCCCCGAAAAGGTGGAAAGAACTAACGGTAGTCTCCGTCTTACAAGGCGTAGCACGTTACGGTGAGAATTTCCGGGATACATGGGACATCGACAAATGGATGCAAGAAATCGATTCTTCCGATTAACTTCCGCATACCGGTAACGCATCATTTGAAAGGAAGGCATTGTTTCTTTTTTCTTGTCTCTCAAGTTTCAACCAAAATAATCACCGGTGTAGTCGCCAAGACTTGTAAGGGTATCAAATTTCCATGTGACATGTAAGCTCTTCTTTTCACATATTGTGAACTCTTTGAAATAAAACGAAATGCCTGTCGGAAATAAGAACGGTAACGGGTCGAATTTTTAGTTGACTCGAACTTATTTAATATATTTTAATAAAATTCAACTCGATTGCAGTTGACCCTTCGCAACGGACTGCCTTGGTTCGTAGGACAGGCAACATGATTCCCCCTTCAATTTTCACATAAGATAAATTTAGAATTTAAATTAATAGTTAAAATTTAAAGTTTAAGATTTAAATGTTAAAATAATATAATAAAAATATTAATTTATAAACCCATAAATCATATGTCTTAAAGGCTTAAACTAAGTTCTTAACCCTTCAAATTAGACGGTTATAAAAAAAATTAATTTTCACGGATAATATATAAATAATTATTCAAATTATATATTTGTATTAACTTTGACCATACAATGGTCGAGTATTGGGTCTCCAGTGTAATTTACAAAGTTTGAAGTAAATAAATTCGTAAGCAATGATGTAAACAGATAGTAATATTTATTTTTGTTAGTTGTCGTATTAGATTAATTTAAATTAAATATTATAAAATTTTATTATAGATATATTTTTTAATTAAATATTTTATTCTTAACGTTTGAATTTAAATATGTAATCTTATATAGAAGATCATATATTATGTTTATTGTATTAGTAATTTTGTGCTGCAATCCGTTAGACATTGATCGTTTAATTATTGTTTTATAATTTTAGTGTTCGAATCTATGACTTTTAAAAATAATAATCGTTCCTTTAATTATTGGTAGAGATGGTAACGGGTCGGATTTAGACCGGATCCAGTTGGATCGAGATCGAAATTCATTTTTATATCATGAATCTAGATTCGCTTCAGAATTGTGGGTCTAGAAAATTAAGACTCAAATTCAGATCCAATAGATATTATGGATACGGGTCTAAAACAAATCCAAAACGAATCTATTAAAAAAGACTATTCAAATCATTTTTTAACATAATAAAAATGTCATTAATTAATTTCACATCATAACTTCAATGAAGAAAAGATTAATTTCAATTAACTAGTATTAGAATAAAAAAATGAATAACTAAAATTAGAAAAATCCTCAATAATTACACAAATATCTTTTGAATAACGCAAATATTAAGAAATATAGATCATAAAATATTTCATTGTCCCAAACCAAATGTCGTACTTCTACTTTTTAGAGTGTTAGTCTTTATCACTACTTAAATCATAAACATCCTAAAACAAATAAGAAACAAACAACCAAAGAGAAAAATTTGTTTTATGAAAATAATATTTGTGAAATCTAAATATTAATATTAAGGTTATGTAATAATTTTCTTATATAACATGTCAATGATATTCACCATTTTCACATCATCATCACAATCTTCATTAATAGTAGAACAAACATGTATTCCTTCAAAAAATCTCTTTGTCATAAATAAATAAAAATTATATTAGAGAATAATATGATATAAAACCTACTATTATATATTTATATATATCGTAAAACTAAAGGCGAGTTTTTTAATAAATAGGTAACGGGTTTGGGTCTTAATGTTAGATTCAGATTCCTATTTTAATCAAAAGAATTATATTCGACTCAGATCCATCGAATTTAAAATTTTAAAATTCAGACCCTATAAAACGAATTTACATCTATAAATTCGGATTGAGTTCAGAATCTATCGTCATCCCTGATCATTGGACTTGTTAGTAGTAGATAACAATACACCTTTTATCTTAAACAATATTTTTTTATTAACTTATTTTAATTTCAATTTTTTATAATTTCAATTTTTATTAATTATAATAAAATAATGGTATAAAGATAATTTTCACTCTTAACGTTCGTAGTTTTTGTCATTTTGGTCTTTATTCTTTTTTTTTTTGGGATAAATTTAGCCTTTGACCTATGTTTTTTTAACAAATAACTCATTTTTTAACTATCATGGTAACTGAACCGTTAAAAATTTAATAATGATGATATGCCATATATATGTAATAATATATTTTAAATGACTTAACATCTAATATATCAAATACATATATGCGGAATATAGTTTTATTACAATCTAAAAAATAAAACAATTAAAATTTAAATAAAATATTAAAAATTATTATTTTTATTTATTAAAATAATTAAATCTAAAACAAAAGACTACTAAACATTCTCAACCTTAACTATAGTAAAATCAAAATTTTATCTAAAAATGTATGAACATAATCTTAAAAGAAAGATTTCGTATAGTTTGTTACTGGTGAATCAAAGGTAAAGAATTTTGATAATAATCAATTAGATTTTTATTATTTTAGTTTAGAATTTAAGTATTTTAGTTTTAATCTAAATTGGAGTTTTAGAGTTTTATAAAGATATTTTAGTTAGGGTTGAGAATATTTAGTAAATTTTTGTTTTGGATTTAATTAATTTTTAATATTTTATTTAAATTTTAATTGTTTTATATTTTATATCGGAATAAAATTATATTATATATATATGTATATATTTAATAGGTTAGACTATATGCCATTTAAAACATATTATCACATATATATAAGTTATTATTATTAAATTTTTAACGGTTCAGTTATAATAATAGTTAAAAAATGAGTTATTTGTTAAAATGACATAGATCAAGGGTAAAATTTATCCCAAAAAAGAATAGGGGCCAAAATGACAAAAAATATAAAAGTTAGAGGTGAAAATTATTTTTATGCCTAAAATAATTCTTAAATATATCTTATTAATTTTAATTAACTAAAATAATTAAATAAATATAGATAACATAAAAAAAATTACAAAAAAATACCGATATGTGACAGACGACAATTATAGCGGAACAAATGGAGTGGTATTTAAATAATACAAGCGGGGTAGAAGCTGGTCAAAATTGCAAGGCTTATCTATAAAAATGAAAACTTTAAGCTTTAACTATAGAATATAGTGGTGAAAATGGGAGACTCTTACAAGGTAGCCGTCATCGGAGCTGGCATTGCCGGACTTCTTACGGCCAGGGAGCTTCAAAGACAAGGTCACCAAGTCACTGTTTTTGAAAAGGCCAGCCAAGTTGGCGGTATTTGGGTCTATACTCAACGGGTTGAGAACGACCTATTGGGTCTTGATCCGAATCGAGATGTAGTTCATAGTAGTCTATACAAATCCCTTCGAGCTAACCTTCCTAGACAGGCTATGGAATTCTTGGACTATCCATTTCTCAAGAAACAAGGTGGGGATGATCAGAGGACGTTTCCGGGTCATGAAGAGGTGCTCAGGTTTATTGAGGATTTCGCCAGGGACTTTGGGTTGATGGAGATGATTCAATTCGGGCATGAAGTGATTCGGGTGGAGCTAGTTGATGAGGTGACTCACGAGTGGGTTGTTGAGTCTAGGACTCGAGAAACTGAATCAACATGGGAATCCAAAGAGGAATTGTTTAAAGCTGTAGTGATTTGCACTGGCAATCAGTCGGAACCAAACATTGCAGAATTTCCAGGTAAACAACCTGCATTAGAAATAGTGAACAATTCTACTTGATTTATATAATTTTTGTCAAGTTTTAGGCAGGGAAACTTGGCCAGGATTGCAACTGCATAGCCATAACTACCGTAGTCCTGAAGGGCTTGAAAACAAGGTACTGAACCATTTACAGTCACCCTGCACTCCTCTGCATAAAACTCCAAACATAGTAATAGTTTTTTGAGCTAGAGGATCTTCAATCAATACATCACAACCCTGAATTGCTATAATGTTTATGACTTATGGTTGATAGATTGTAGTGCTCATCGGGTACGGACCGAGTGCTGTTGACCTTTTGAGAGAGATCTCCCCTCTTGCAAAACAAGTTCATGTAGCTGTTAGAGCACCTGGTTTTCAGATGCCAGGGGTGGAAAATAACGATAACGTTTGGCAACATTCAATGGTTTGTTATACATTTTATCAGCTAAGTTGGTTTAAAGTTTAGTTTAAACTTCTCCACCTCTAATAGACCGACTGTTTTCGCCTTTCGGCAGATTGAATGCGCACATACGGATGGTAAGGTGGTGTTCCAAGATGGAGCAGTTGTTGACACAGATGTCATTATTCATTGTACAGGGTATTTCTACTTTAAACCCTTTGTCCTAGATTGAAACAAGATTGTCTATCCTATGAGGAAATGAAATTTCTTGCAGGTACAAATACCATTTCCCATTTCTCAAGTCAAAGGGGATAGTTACTGTGGACAACAATCGTGTTGGACCAATGTATAAACATGTATTTCCACCAAGCTTAGCTCCTTGGCTCTCTTTTGTGGGATTAATTAACAGGGTAAACTTTTTGTCTTCCATTTGATCCGAATATTTCAATGAACTAGAACATGCAGACTCAAGTTCTAATGGCACATCTGATGCAAAAAGAGAATACTAGAGGCTTTTGCTTATCCAAAGTATTGGTATACTCAAACTGCATTTATCAGTCTGTGATATTTAGGGTGATAGAATTACAAGCGAAATGGGTGGCCAAAGTTTTGTCCGGCACGGTGCAGTTGCCGTCCCAGGAAGCGATGACATCTTCTGTTGAAGAACTTTACAGTGAGATGGAGAAGAATGGAATTCCTAAGTATCTTACGCATAGCCTTCTGAATGACGAGGTTTCTGCTCTCGATTTCCCTCAACCAAGTATATGTCTGTGTATACCTACTGTGATGGTGTTGTTTTTCTTGTGTCAGGTTGAATATGTAAGTTGGCTAGCTGCTCAGCTGAATATAAAGCCCCTAAAAAGGTGGAAAGAGTTAACAGTAATCTCTGTCATAGGAGGAGGAGTACGTTATGGTGAGAATTTTCGGGATACATGGGACATCGACAAATGGATGCAAGAAATCGACTCTTCCGATTAACTTCCGGTAATGTATCATATGTATACCAATCCTATAACGCTGATTGTCGGATATCGAACGTATATCCATACGTATTATAGATGCAAAGTTGTGTACTGTATTCCTAAGTTTGATCCTTCATCATTTGAAAGGAAGACTGTTTCCTTTTTCTTGTTCTTGTTCTCGTTCTCCTCACAAGTTTTAACCAAAATAAACTACGTTTCTAGGAGATATGTGTAATCACCATTTTTGTTCGGGTCTAACTTATTTTTATATTTAAAATAAAGGGGCTTTAATTAATACATAATGAGCATATATAACATATAAAAAAAAATATAAATTTATATAATGGCATGTGTTGGTTAATATTGTTGTGTTATCTTTGTGTGCTTGTTAGTATCACCATTTGGATATATATGCATTGCATGTGTCATGTGACAATGCATGTCGTGTTGTACTTTTATAAGTATGTTTGTTAACATTACATGTTTTTCCTTTCGTAAGTATATGATGTTATGCATGTTATTGGTAAGTGTATGTATGTAGAAGTGTCACATTTGCGTATGTATAATCCATGTCACATGCATCATTTTATTATACACTTATAATAGGTGCATTAGTAGATTATATTGCATGATCATATGTTCTATCCACATTACTATGTTAAATAAATTTATGTTCATCAAAATTAAAACCCCAAAAATATATAAAAGAAATATTATTAGTCTAAATAAATAAATTAAAGTCTATTAAATAATCAGTCCATGTCCATTTACATTAAAAAAACAAAAATATATATATAATTACAAGCCGAAGTGTTTAAATAATCTAGCCCATTTTAGCCGGCCCACTAACTTAGAACTAGTTTTACATGTGAAACCTAATAACACATTCTTTCCTAGCAGTCGGTCAAGGAGAACCATCAGATTGAAACATATCTAACGACCATGATGCAAAGAAGAAGACTCTTCATTTTCAGTCGTCTCTTGACCTTCCATGCGCGTGGGTGACCATTCAGCTACTCCCAACCGTCCGTCTGATCTTCCAGCGATGTGGCTCCATCACCATATTTTCCGGTCGCCGTTCGACTTTTTTGGAAAATCCGAACACGCCAAAATCAAGTCTAAGCATCAGAGTTAAATCCCATAAAATCTAAAAAAAAATATCACGTCATTGTACTAGAGAAAGGAGGGTTCCGGTTATAAACGAAAATCTTTGGTGAACCCACTTTGAAAGCTTTTGAGAGAAAAAGAAAAAGAGAGTCTTGTATCACGTTTTCACGAGAGAGAAATAGAACAAAAAAAATTTCCTTCGGTTTGGAAGGTAGAGGAAAAATCTTTCTTATTTTTTGTTGCATGCATTTTCAAATTCATAAAAAACATATAACAAAAAGAAGAAAGTGAAAGGTTTTACCTTTCAAGGATCCGTAGGCCGCCGTTTCATGGTCGAGGGTGGATGTTCCGATGACAAGCATCACTCGAGTTTTTAAATCTCTTATTTTCCTTTTTTTTCTTTGGTCAATGTCATTTAAAGTCATATACCATAATTTAGTTTAATACATTATTGTAGCAAATAGTCTTTTTATATATCTGCATATAACTTTTTATACACCGCGTATCCTCCCTTAATCTTGTTGTATGCCAGATTAATACGACTGCTAACTTTTTATGTTTGTATGTTAAAATTTAGTTTTGATGGAAAGTGCATGTAATCTCGTCATCTACTATAATGTTTGCCTTGCTGTTAAATATCTTTTTAGTCACCAGTGCTTTCGTTTTGCCTTGTTTTTTATTCTCCTTACTTAATTGGTTGTCATGCACCACACAGTGTCTTATCATATAACATTTGTTTATTATATTCGATCAATATATGTTTGCATTCTATAAAACATTCGTATAATGGTATGGCATAGAGTTATTTGTTGCATGCAATATATGAGTTTACTTGGTATGAAATAATTTGTATATTTTCTTATATTTGCTCTTTACTCTTATCTTATTCTCTTTGTTATAATTAGTATATCAATCTAAATTGGTTGCATATTTACTTACATTTTGTCATTCTTGTAATCTTTAGAACTTTTATTAATTAATTAAGTTAGTATTTTAAAAATAAAAGAGAGGTATTTAGTAATTCTTATATTCGAGTCTTAATCGTCCGGATCATCGGAAATTAATCGAATATTCGAAATAGTTCTTACCATCTCTAGCAAATTAAAATTAAAACCGACAAGATCATGACCTCATATCTTTTTTGCATCATTCATAAAGGTGATGTACGGGATCCAAACCCTAAACTAACATGACGGTTAGTATTATTTGACGTTGATTTAGTCTATTTTTCCGTGTATCGTCAACCTTAGCAATTAAATGACTTATTAATTTAAATTCACCAATTAAATTAAGCTCGTTTAATTAAGGTTAATCTTGAATTTAGAAACCGATTTAAAATTAAGTTAAAAGTTCAAAAGTAATTTTTAAAAGAAAATATTTTTTTTTTACCAATTTCTGAGCGTGTTTGGGGTGTTAATTCTTCTCACGCGTAACCAACTCTCGAACCTTTTTCAAAGTGAATCTTTGGTTTTCTTTACGATGTCCGGTTTATCTAAGTGACCGGCGACGACTCCAATTTTATCATTTTTAATAGAATTAATATTTTTTTAAATAATATTTCAAAAGGGAGCGGTATTGAATTAGGGAGATGTACGAATGATTGAGATTATAATCCCATAGCTTACCTCTCAATCTAAGTCATAATCTAAGTCATGTAGTGGGACAATCAGGCAATGGTTATAAACATCAAAGAAGTGGTTCTTAGAAATATTGTGAATGTTTTCCTACTTTACAACCAAGTTATTATTGACAACACAAATCAAAAACCAGATTTTCAGTCAATTCATCGTTAGTTTTAGAATAAAAGATTTCAGAACTTATATCTAAAGGCAGTCAAACAATAATATCTAAAAGTATTAAAAAATAAAATAAAAATGATATCCTTTTAGTGACTAATTAAAATAGTGCGTTATATTATAGAACCTAAAAGGTTTTGGGGGCAGTTTTGAAAGTCTAACGGAAGCCAAGATTGAATTATGATCAGAAATAGATTTTAAAAGAGCTCGAAGAGTAAACCTTGACATCAATTGTAACATTGTAGGCGAAACAAGGACTTAGATTATAAGCCCTTAAATTAACTCTTTAAACATTAAAATTAAGACATTTATAGAAAAAATTTTTAATTTTTAACTCGAATATAACAAATAATTACTCAAATTATATAGAGAGATATGATCAAGTTATATAATATAAAACCTTTTAAGTTTTATACGTATTTTAAATAGTTAAATGACTGAAATGGACCAATTTCTTTTTTTTTTTTTTTTTTAAGCGATAATCTTTATATAACTGACTATTACTCTGAATTATTCGTTTCAGTTATCCAATAACTTTAAAACGTATAAAACTTTAAAAAATTTATACTTTGATCTTTCCCGTATATAATGTTTAACTTTAACCAAAAACTAAGTCTAACTCAATGGTTGAGTACAGAGCCTCCATTGTAAGTTATAAAATTTGAAGTAAATAAATTCGTAAGCAATGATGCAAATGCACCTCTCTGACATCGGACAATCTCGATGATGGGAACAGATAGTAATATTTATTTTTTAAAATTATCGTATCTAATTTATTAATAAATTAATTTAAATTAAATAGTATAAATTATTATAATTTAAATATTTTATTTATAAGATTAATTAGTCATTAATAATAGTAATTTGTTATGAATATATTTATTCATGGTGGATATCCATATATTAAGTTAAAGTTTAATGAGCTTTATTATTAGGGTTTAATACTCATTAAAATTAGAGTTTTCATCTTATGCCTATAAATATAGACTTTTGGCCAAAACTTTGTACACAATTCACCTTTGAGAATATAATAAAATTTGTCTCTTTTCTCTCATCGTTATTCATCTATTCTTGTTTTTTATTTTATTCACGACACAATTAAAAGGAGTAGCGGAATAAAAGGAGTAGCATTTAAATAATAGAAGCGGGGGTACAAGCTGGCTTCGTCAAATCTTCATGGCTTATCTATAAAAATGAAAACTTTAAGCTTTGGATATAGACTAGAGTGGTGAAAATGGGAGACTCTTACAAGGTAGCGGTCATCGGAGCTGGCATTGCCGGACTTCTTACGGCCAGGGAGCTTCAAAGACAAGGTCACCATGTCACTGTTTTTGAAAAGGCCAGCCAAGTTGGTGGTATTTGGGTCTATACTCAACGGGTTGAGAACGACCTATTGGGTCTTGATCCGAATCGAGATGTAGTTCATAGTAGTCTATACAAATCCCTTCGAGCTAACCTTCCTAGACAGGCTATGAGCTTCTTGGACTATCCATTTCTGAAGAAAGAAGGCGGGGATGATCAGAGGACGTTTCCGGGTCATGAAGAGGTGCTCAGGTTTATTGAGGATTTCGCCAGGGACTTTGGGTTGATGGAGATGATTCAATTCGAGCATGAAGTGATTCGGGTGGAGCTAGTTGATGAGGTAACTCACGAGTGGGTTGTTGAGTCTAGGACTCGAGAAACTGAGTCAACATGGGAATCCAAAGAGGAGTTGTTTAAAGCTGTAGTGATTTGCACTGGCAATCAGTCGGAACCAAAAATTGCAGAATTTCCAGGTAAACAACCAAAATCAGAAATAGTGAACAATTCTACTTGATTTATATAATTTTTGTCATGTTTTAGGCAGGGAAACTTGGCCAGGATTGCAATTGCATAGCCATAACTACCGTAGTCCTGAAGGGCTTGAAAACAAGGTACTGAACCATTTACAGTCACCCTGCACTGCTCTGCAGAAATCTCCAGACATAGTAATAGTTTTTTGAACTTGAATGTCATCAATCAGTACATCTCAATCCTGAATTGCTACAACGTTTGTGACTTATGGTTGATAGGTTGTGGTGCTCATCGGGTACGGACCGAGTGCCATTGACCTTTTGAGAGAGATTTCCCCTCTTGCAAAACAAGTTCATGTAGCTGTTAGAACACCTGGTTTTCAGATGCCAGGGGTGGAAAATAACGATAACGTTTGGCAACATTCAATGGTTTGTTATAAATTTTATCAGTTAAGTTGGTTTAAAGTTTCCGCCTCTAATAGACCGACTGTTTTCGCCTTTCGGCAGATCGAATGCGCACATATGGATGGTAAGGTGGTATTCCAAGATGGAGCAGTTGTTGACACAGACGTCATTATTCATTGTACTGGGTATTTCTACTTTAAACCCTTTGACCTAGATTGAAACAAGATTGTTTATCCTATGAGGAAATGAAATTTCTTGCAGGTACAAATACCATTTCCCATTTCTCAAATCCAATGAGATAGTTACTGTGGACAACAATCGTGTTGTACCAATGTATAAACATGTATTTCCACCAAGCTTAGCTCCATGGCTCTCTTTTGTGGGATTAATTAACAGGGTAAACTTTTTATCTTCCATTTGATTCGAATATTTCGATGAACTAGAATATGCAGACTCGAGTTCTAATGGCACATCTGATGCAAAAAGAGAATACTAAAGGCTTTTGCTTATCCAAAGTATTGGTATACTCAAACTGCGTTTATCAGTCTGTGATCTTTAGGGTGATAGAATTACAAGCAAGATGGGTGGCCAAAGTTTTGTCCGGCACGATAGAGTTGCCGTCCCAAGAAGCAATGGCATCTTCTGTTGAAGAACTTTACACTGAGATGGAGAAGAATGGAATTCCGAAGAATCTTACACATAGCCTTCTGAATAATGAGGTTTCCGCTCTCGATTTCCCTCAACCGAGTATATGTCTGTGTATACCTACTGTGATGGTGTTGTTTTTCTTGTCTTAGGTTGAATATGTAAGTTGGCTAGCTGCTCAGCTGAACATAAAGCCCCTAAAAAGGTGGAAAGAGCTAACGATAGTCACCTTCAGAGAAGGGGGAGTACGTTATGGTGAGAATTTTCGGGATACATGGGACATCGATAAATGGATGCAAGAAATCGATTCTTCCGATTAAATTCCGGTAATGTATCATATGCATACCTATCCTATAAACAATGATTCTTGGACATCGAAAGTATATCCATACATATGTATATATACAAAGTTGTGTACTGTATTCCAAAATAAGCTACATTCCTTGGAGATATGCTCAGTTTCTAGTCCTTCAAAGTAGCTGCATTCGGTTCTGCGTTTTGCTTAATTTTATGCTCCCAATGGCTAAAAGCAGGGATTGGGATTGCGGATAAAATATGAATATTTAAAAGTAAGGAGGGCCAAATTCATAAATAAAACAATTCTCATGGTCTCTGTTTCTCTTTGACAATTTTTGTCTACTTAGACTGGCCCATACCTTGAGATTCCCTGTCGGAAGCATCTGGTCCAAGCCCAAAGTCACCAACAATATTTCCGTTTTCATATGTGAATCAACTAGGGTATTTATTGTCGGATATCGGATTTGATCTAATTTAATTTTTTTAGATATTTAATTTTTTAATTGATAATATAATGATCTGTATCCGATTCATTTTTTCAGATATCTAATTTTTTGGATAATTGGATAACCCGATTAGATTTTCGGATATCCAATTATCTGAAAGTATATTGTAATTTAATAATTTTTTTGAATTTAAATGTTATATTTATGAAATTATTGGGCACAACAGGGGTGCAAATCGTCTATCTTTTTCCCATGCACTATTTGTGCCTCCGCTTTAAATTAGAGGGTTTAGGCTTCAAGGTTAGGGGTTGTGGTTAAGGTTTAGGGAATTAGGGTAGGTGTATTTTTTAGGGTATAGAATTTAGGGTTTAAGATATAGAAAATAAGAGTTAAGGTTTAAAATTTAATTTTATAGAAAATTTTAATAGGAGGCACAAAATGATGCATTGGAAAGAGGCATATGATTTTTGCTCCCAACAGGGATACAATTAGGAGGGTGAAAATCATCTACCTCTTTCTCATGCCTCCATTTTAAATTAGAGGGTTTAGGGTTTAAGGTTAGGGTTTAGGCAATTAGGGGTAGGGTGTAAGGTTTAGGATATAGAAAATAAGGGTTAGGGTTAAAAGTTTAATTTTTTAAATTTTTTTCAAAGGAAGAATAAAAAAGAGTAAGATAATTTTTAACCCAATTAGGAGGCCCTACAAGTTAGAATAACAAATTTAACAAGGAAATGACGAGGATTAATTAGGATTAAACCTACATTTGAAGAACAATTATGAAATAAGTCTGAAATCTGAGGAACATGTCTGTTCATCAGCATAAGAATCTTATTTTCATAAGAGTTTTGTAGGTACATTGAACTTACAGATGTTACAAAGGTTATTACCATAGTTTCCAGCATAACCTGACAAACCCATAGTTGGGACTGTCTTCTAAGAGAACATACCCTAAAATTAATTCAAACCCTAATGCCTGCATGAAAAACAAAACTAGAAGAAAGAAGAAGCAAGTAAACCCTAGAAGTCCCACTTTGTTCATTTGCAGGGAGAGAAGCCCACCAAGTTGGTAGGCATAAAGAACCCATCTTTCATCAGCGCCTCCTCTCGTACGTTAGTCTTCCTCGTGGTTTGATCAGGCATGAGACCGAAATGCATGTGTGGGAAGTGAGCCCACTAGAATAGACAAAAACAATTTAAAAATATGAGAATTAGTACATGAAGTTATGAACATGACTAAACCCTACTTTTCATTTTAATGATTCTGGCATGGTTGATCTCACATTCTTGGCAGCAGCACCGAAGGCCTCCCTGTGGCTTATATCAGGATTCTCAGCCTTGATACGTTGGATTTCGTCCCTGCAGGGGTGGAATTAAACGTGAATAAGGTTGTGTTTATAGTTGAAGTTTGTAACCTAGGGCAAGAAAATCGATTGTTGAACCGACGTTTAGAGTCAAATGTGAGTCGTTTGTGGTTGTTGTCGCCGATAAACAGGTGTTTATAGCCGCAACAGGAAAAAAATTATAAGCTAATCACTTACTTTATGAAGCGATTGTAGGCAGACGGTACTCTCTGTCTCTTCGCTGGAGCTGGACAAAACACAGACATATCCATCTCAAACAAACGAAGGAGACAAATGCATTAAAATATAGCATGGTAAAAAATGTGAAGAATCTCACGTCCGTTGACCACCGGAGATTTGGCAAACTCCCTTGGGTCCGGTGGTGCACTACTTCGAATCTCCTCCTGTGAACAATTGACTTGATTCTTTGTGTTTGTTGACATAAAACCCTAAATATTGTTTCAGAAACGAAACTACTTAAACATTCATACCAGGAGATTCTGAGGAGTAAAGAAAGATCGGGCAAGGTGAAGCTGATTATCTTCGGGAAGAAGCAACCCGCGCATGTTGACAGACAAAAGATTGGTGCAGTGGCCGCACTGAACTGTAACTGTTTTCAACAAGCTATTGCAAGGAACAGTCACCTGAGATGATACAGATACGAAGAGAAGCTAATTATCATACTAAAACTAATGAAAGGAAAATGTGTGTGTGCATGGAAAATGTTGGGGACAAAAGAGAAAGGGTTACAGCGAGAACAGTGTCGCAAAAGTTGCAATGGACGTAACAGAGCTGGTCCGGTGGAAAAGCAACTGATGAAGACGACATGTTTGGTTGGAAATTGTGTTATCA
The DNA here is from genome assembly GCA_035048815.1 of Abelmoschus esculentus. NCBI lineage: Eukaryota > Viridiplantae > Streptophyta > Magnoliopsida > Malvales > Malvaceae > Abelmoschus > Abelmoschus esculentus. Next base: position 15,081,257 of record JAUCBN010000032.1, on the reverse strand, counting down.
ACGTTTGATTTGATTGAATGGATAGTTTGAGTTGAAATTGTGGTAAAGATGGGCATAAGAGAGATGCTACTAATTATATAATAGGAAACGGAACCAGACATAACTTATCTATACGTGATGAGAGATTATTAGGTGAATATTTTTATCATGTTATTTATAGTCTAAATAATTATAATCGTTTATTTTTAAATAACTACCTAGCCATTAATTATGTGTACGAAAGAGGTGATGACTCATTCTTAAAAAATTAATATGAATTATTCTGATTGTTTGGGATTAAAGATAATATGATTTATCTAATAATTTTTGGTACAAGAGAGAGGTAGGTAGGTAGGTGAGAAAGGGACTTGTGCATGGGAGGTTATTGACTTAATTTGGCTCATCCTTCATTCACCTGTTGTTTTCACACTTAAGACTGTGTGTGAAAGCTGAAGCATTTTCTTGGTTCTCTAAAATTCCCAAGCAAGGGGGGCAGGAACCGGGGTGGCCACGGGGGATGGATATAGTACGCCCGGAGAAATTATACTGTGAATCATTATTGTTATATTACTTATATGATTATCTAATTAAATATATATTTTATTAATGTTTTAACATTATCTTTTTATCAAATAAATATGTACGTAAAAATCATTTTTAAATTTATTTTATGATAAAGATTAATAAAGATTTACTTGATAAAAACGATGGGAGTGAAAAAAATAATTAAATTAATGTATTTGATTGGTTGATCTCACGGATGACATGACGAGAATGACCCATGATATTATTGCTAATAAAGACAGAATTAGAGGCGATATTGGATATTTCCGGTTATTTTTCATACTTCAACATCCGAACACTAAATTTATGAATTTATCTATTATTTGGCATAAACATATGTGTTTGATAGTTTTCTTTCTTAGACAAGAAACTACATCACAAGGACGACCAAGTGAGAAAATAGATGTTGAATTGCAGATAAAGCACCCGTCACGGTAGCTCTTTAGAGGCCGCAGCAGCGTAAAAATAACAACTGGTGCTCCACAGAGAGAGATAAAGATGCCGATCTTAACGAACAAAGAGCGAGAGAAAGACGAAGCCCATTTAAGAGGTCAAGCCCTTGTCAAAGTCAACCATAAGAAAGAAGAGATATTTTAGAAAATAAGAATAAAATAATACAGTTTAATTAGGAGTTATATTTTTTCCTTTTAAAACTCTTTCCTTGCATGGAAAACTTAAGACTTGACCTATATAAAGCACTTATTAGGTTTAGGTTTTGTAACCCCCTCGACCGACCTATGTGGAAAGCCCATCCTAGAGTGGTCACATTGCTCTTCTTTTTAAAACATAAATCAAGTTTAAGTAAATCAAAATAACTGGCAAGAAAGACAGATTTGATTACCACTTAAAATAAATAAAAATATTACTAAAATAAGATATTCTAACATAATTACTCGCAAAATAATCCACAAATCCGATGTCCGACATGATGAGTATTAAAAGCGTCATTAAAAAATAGCACGTGTCACCCTAAACGGAAATTGGAAATTTAAAACATTACTTCAAAGAATAACTGGAAAACAAGTAGATCCTCCGAGTGCCAAATCCGGGATGCCTATCTACGGCTATCTAAAAGGGGAAGAAAACAAGTATGAGCTACGGAGCCCAGTGTGTTTCAATAGTGTAAGTAAAATCAATAAACGGTAATAACAGTAAATCAGGTCATGAATGTGCATGTTATGCTACCCTCCAACCGAACTCCTGGATACAGTTCCCCAGAACGGTATCGGATACAGGCATTAACCTAATCCCGTCGGGGCGAAGGTATCGACCTAAGGAATCACCTTAGGGTACAGGCGGAATTACCCCGAATGTAGCACGAGAACTGATATCAGGCGGAATTACCCTAGCCGAAGTTAGGAACCGTAAACAGACGAAATTACCAGCTGTATCAGGGCTAAACCAAAACTCAACACTATATATCGTCCCAAACCCAAGATAACAGGCATGCAGTATTAACGGGAATAATGACAGCAATGTCAGAAAATAATATGATATCATGTATATGCCAAAACAGGAAATATTATACAAAAGTATCAGGCATACAATAAAAGCAAGATATGACCATGCTATGGTTCAAAATGTATGACTGTAAAATCCAGGAAAAATAATCATGTACACATGCTGGGTTCATTCAAAACGGAAAACAGTAGTATAGCACGAAAGAAAACACATCTTGCATGGAAGAAACAGGTAGGTGATCTACTGGGCGTTCGGACCTCGCTCTGTAGCAGTACTGGACCCTAGAAATATAAGATACAATTTTATTAAAACAAGAGCTAAAAACTAAATTGACTATTTAGGGGTACAAGAACATATGGGTTACGATTGGCTCTCGGGTCCGGTCGAAACGGGAGGAACTGAGCTGGGTCGGTACATGGTCGAGAGAACTATGAGGTCATACAAACAATCAGGTATAGACATTAGACTTTAAACACAATTTTGGACTTTATTTAACTTAGAAGAAAAGTTTGACTCGAGACTTAAAAGTCCAATTTGGAAGCTTTCGGGTTCGAATTTCAAGAAACAAACTTCACGGATGGACTCAGGACGTCGAAAAATATAAAATAAAAGTTTTTGAAAATTTTGACTTTTTGGATCAAAGTCAACGCTGACGTCAGCAACCACGTCAGCGATCAACGCAGACGTCATGCTAACGTCACTAGTCAACGGGTCGGGTCGGGTCGATCAAATAGTCGGGTCAGGTCGGTCAACGGGTCTGGCTATAGGTTGACCGATTCGTTTCGAGACTGGTTCGGTCTGGGTTGACCGATTCAAGGCCGGTTTGGAATGGCCGGCTCTAGGCCGTCGTCCAGGATGGTCGGAAATTGCCCCGGTGGCGCGTGGAGGCTACGCGCGGCCCTAAACGGACGAAAAACACTTTTTTGGATTCGGAAACAACCTCAAACTCGATAAAACACCAGATTATAACATAACACCCTAGAATTAACGATCAACATAGGTTTGAACCCATTTTTCGAACCTTTTGAAATAAACTCCGACGGGGTCCTTGCCGACGTCGATTGGGTGTAGGACTAGAGGCGTTCTGTTCGGCCACGGACGGGGGGAAAGACGAGACCGACGACACGCAGATTCAACGTCGATCGTGTCTGGATTCAAATAAAAAAACGAGAGGGTTTAACCCTAACTCCGGCGAAACTTTCGGCTAAAATTCATGGCCAACCGGGCGGTGGTTGCGCGCATGAAGGGGGGTTGAGATCGGGAGACGGCGATGAACTCAATAGTGTCGGCGGTGAAAGACACGGCCGAACGATGACGGAGATTGGGTCTAGTTCGGGGGTGGTTGAGGGAGATGAGGAGTCTCCTTTTGATTTGAATAAAAGATTAAAAAAATGATTTTGACCTACCAGAGATATGGCTTATATATGAATATATTTCTTTTTTTTAATATTTTTATTATTATTATACCTATTTACCCTAAAAAAAAAGGGTGTTACAGGTTTAGTGTGGAGTCGAGTCGGATTCTCTCTTTCATATACCTTTAGCCGCCGACTACGTCATGTTCTAAACTTCTTCGGAGGTTTAAGTTGTTTGTGGAGTAGTTGAGGAAAAAGGTTGTGTTATGTTTGATACTTATTAATCAAAAAATTTATTTCATAGTTTATTCTCTCTTGCTATTTACTCTTCTCGCATATGAGCTCGAAAGATAGTATGTGAAGAAAAACTAATTTGTCTAGCATCGAGAGATGTATGTTCACGAAACGAGAGAATACGGTCTTTGCTCATGGACATTGACTAATCCGGTTGAGAGATTAACCGCCCAGGATTTTATCGACTAACAAGACGCATGTGTTTGATTGTTTTCCGCTCTTGATTTACGTCGGGAGGTATTATCAAGACATGGATTTCAACAGTTCTCTTCGCTTAGGGATAAGGAAGAAGCATACAAGGATGCTCTGTCGAACTATGGAATGTTGAATTGTCGACAAGGCATAACCCCGCCTAGACAGCTGCGACGATCCTTTGTTGACCCGCCGAGACGGTAATTCAACCCATTGCATTAATAAGTGGATACTTAATACAACTGGAATCTCCTCTACAAAACACTCAATTTAGCCTCGCTTCTATCATCTTTATTATTTCGTTAATTAGTTTTATGTTTAATAGTTTTCTTAGCTATAATTCAAACTCTTCAAATTACTTGTATTCTTATTTTCTGAAGTGCAGTCATAAGAAGTAGTGAAGTCGACACGTTACTTGTGGGTTCGATAACCTAAAGTATTACAATCTAACAAAGGTGAAATTAACATGACTTCCGAGCCTCCATCATTATTTAATCTAATTGTGTCTCTTTTTAGTGTCCTACTTTAAAGTAGTAAACTTAGGGTTAGAGTTTATAATTAGGTTTTAGAGAATTAGGTGTATGGTGTAATTTTTAGGGTATATAAGGTTTAGGATATTAAAAAATACAATATACTCCTAATTCCTTAATCTTAACCACAACATCCAACCTTGAAACTTGAACTCATTATTTTAAAGTGAGGCATCAATGAAGTCACAATAAAAGAGAGACGGTTCGCATTCGAAAAAACTCGTTATCTTTTAGTTTTGGTTTTGAATTCGAGATTAACTCCATTGTTTTTACAACTAGGGGTATTCATTACCAAGTAATCAGTTTTCAGGTACCCAAAAATCGGATACCCAGTTCTTTCGGTACTAAAACTTCGATTTGTATCCCAACACATTTAAATCGGGTACCTACAAAATTTAGGTACTCGATTCATATTTTTTATTTTAAAATTTTAAAAAACATATTAAACACATAAAATTTTAAAAATTTATAATACATGATCATACATAAAAAATTGATTTAAAGTTTATATACATATATATTTATTAAATTTTATCACTAAAATAACATTAAACGTATTAATTTCGTTTTTCGATATTAATAAATTAATAAAAATTTTAAAACTTAAAAATATATAATATAAACATAAAATTAATTTAGAGATTTAAATTTAATTTTAAGTATAAATATTAATGAATTTAAAATAAAATGTAATTTAAAACTAATTATATATATTAAAATTAGTCGAGTTAAGTTGGATATCCGATAAATATAAAAGTTCGGCTTAAATCCGACCTACTCGGATAATATTATTTAAAATTTACAATATTTTTATTTCAAATCTAATAATTTTGAACACCCTGATCATTTTAAAAGCTTGGAGAGATTCGTTTTGAGATACATTTTTAATATAGTTTTGATGAATTATAAAAACATTTGGTTCTAATGGGGATTGATATCTTTTTAATATTATTTTACAAATAGATAAAAAAAATAATGAAATTAGAACTATAATCATGTATATAGGATTAAGAAGCTTGAGCTTATCAACTATAGTTACATGTATTATTCGGTTTTAATTAAATTAACGGATTAAACTAAAATTATTTCGTTTAATTTGGTTGATTAAATTTTAATAAATTCGATTAACGGTTAATTTTTAAAAATTTAATTATTGGTTATTTCGATTCTAAACGATTAATTAACCGAATTAATTAAAATTATTATATATTAAATATTATATATATTTATTTTTAGTCCTTTAACTTTTAAAAAATTATAAAATGATCATTAAATTTTTATTTAATTAATGTAAAATAAAAGTTTAGTGATTAAAAAAATAATTTTATCATGATTTAGTGATCTATTATATAATTTAATCAAAATTTATAATAAATTTTTAATTAATATGACTAATTAACCAAAATAATTTTGATTTGATTAATTCAATTAAAAATAATTTAATTCAATTAACAATTAAAATTTTAAAAATTTTAATTAATTTAATTTTAATTAATACCTAATTAACCTAATGTGCACCTCTAATCAAGCATCAGGTTACAAGCACAAGCTTTTTTTAACAGAACAAGTAAAAAGTTTTAAATTGAATAAGAAAACTCTTGAAATATCGATTTGACCACACATATCGTTTATCTTTCGTACAATATTTGTCGGTGGCAACAGAGGACAGAGACTTTACTGCCGCATGGTTTTTTTTTCTGAAAAATATGTGTGTCATTTTCAGTGTTATTGAAAACTTAACCCATCTCATACACCCCCCCATGTGTGCATATTTTGTCCTAAATAGGTTGAAATGTGACAGTGGGAACAGATGTCATGGACAGCTTTGAATGTCTGTCAGTGGTGAAGCCATGACTCAAGGCATCTGCTGCTGCTAGAACAAGATTTTAATTTATTTGCCGCACCGGTGCTGGTCAATTGCCGGGAAAAGTATGGCAATGACGTGAATCCACCTATATGTATATATATTTAGAAAGAAAATGTTTAGTAAATAAATTGAATTAAATTTCATGGGAATGAAATTATATTTAACTCAAACAAGTTGATCTAAATAATAAGTATTTTAATTTTGATTAAATAGATTTCGACATGTGTTATGTGTAGTTATTTGTATAGATAAACAGTTCAAAAATATTTAATTATTTGTATAGATAAACAGTTCATAAGTTATCTAAAGTTTATATATAGATAAATAGTTCAAATATTCAATTAACTGTATAGGTAAACAAGAATTAAAATTCAAGATTCTATTAAATTGGTTGAAGTTATACAACTTAAGTTCTAAAACTTAAATATATATAAGTTTCTGGGTCATAATTCCTGATAACTAAACACGAAAATCTGGCTTATGAAAACAAGTGTATAAAGCTGAGTCAGTGGATTAAACCTGAGCAAATTCATGTAGTATGTCTCTATGCCTTGCAAGTTTCTGGGTTACAGAAGTAGTCAGTGCAGAAGATGCAGCACATCTACTCATAGCATCATTTATGTCCAGCAGTTTCTCAAGCAATGATAGAATTTCAATTTCCATAGACTTCCATGATCTGCTTGACCCGACTGGTGGCACCTAAATGCAAGTAAAATGTATCACAAAGAAGTAACTAACATAAACTAAATATATAATACGACATAATTGAGTGGTACCCATATTTTTTTTCAAGAATGGAACTACTTTTTCCTTTTAAATGATCAGAATATTGACCAAATTAAAGTGAGCTTTATTCTTCCTGGCACAGTGTTTGTCACCATAAATGTCTCTATCAAGCATCTCAAAAATGGCAGCGGGGATGCTCGAGGCAATCCCACCACAACTTTGTTTGGATGCGTAGAAATGAACAAGGAAAATCAATCACAAACCAGAAAGCAGAGCCAAATTGAAGTGAAAAAAATGTTTGGGATCTTCTTTCTCATACTCTCTGTTAGTTGCTTTAGTCATCTTGTCGGAGCTAATATCTTTATCTATGCCGGTTGCTCTCAAGATAAGTACGCACCGAACACCCCATTCGGAGGTAACCTCAACTCTTTTCTATCATCCGTCGTAAGCTCATCCACTCAAGTGTCTTACAATACGTATGCCATTGGAAATGGAAGCTCGACGCCACCCGAAGCCACCGTATTCGGCTTGTACCAATGCCGGGGTGATTTGTCGATGTCTGACTGCACAAGTTGCATGCAAAGTGCTGTTAACCAGATACGTTGGGTCTGTCCATACTCTAACGGTGCAACTTTACAACTCGAAGGCTGCTATTTGAGATACGATCATAATGATTTCTTGGGGGTTCCTGATACGAGTCTGGAGTTCAAGAAATGCAGTAAAAGCGTTAGCAAAGATGTTGAGTTCTTCAGGCGTAGAGACGACGTTCTGGACGACTTGGAATCGGGTAATGGTTTCAAAGTCAGTTCGTCGGGGTTGGTCGAAGGGTTTGCTCAGTGTTTGGGTGACTTGAGCGCGAGTGATTGCTCTTCGTGCCTTGCTGTTGCTGTGGGCGAACTGAAAAGGTTATGTGGATCGGCAGAAGCAGCTGGGGTGTTCTTGGGGCAGTGTTATGCTCGATACTGGGCGGCTGGATACTATGCTGAACTCTCTCCTGGTACAACTCGCTTACCTTATACGTTAGGGTAAATTTTATACATTTATTTTAGTTATTGAGGTTTTAAAACTAAGTTTATTCGTTAAAATTTAGATATTAAACGTTGTTTATTATTTTTCTATTAATTTTTTTGATAAACATCTATTTTATTATTTTTTTATTAATTTTTTGATAAACATCTATTTACTGAAAATGGTAAAAAAGTTTTATTGGCATGAATAAATTATTTGATTCATAGATTCTGGGACACTTTCTAATAAAATAAAGGTTTGATTCAGTTTTAGAAAGACGAGAAGAAATGACCGATAAAATTTAATACCGCACAATAACCCGATAAATGGTAAAATAAAAAAATAATATCTAAACTTTTATGATAAAAAATTTAATATTTAAACTTTGATGAATAGATTAAATATTTTAAAATTTTATTGATAGATAAAAAAGTTGTTATATTCCCCTTATCCTGTGAATTCCATCGTCTTCCACTTTTCCTTTGAATAAGAACCATATGATTTCTCTAAAAGCATCATTATTGGCTGATGAATAAAGCAGCACAGGGAATATTGTTCTACCCAGTAGCCAATATCCATGACCTTAGCCTGGAAAGATGCCACTAAAATCATTCCAGTTTTGTTTCCGACTTTCTCATGTCGATTTTGATTCCTTTTTGCCTTCTTTTTTGTGTGTAGATTCTCCTCACAGAGATGATATGGGAAGAACAATAGTAATAATCGTGGGGGTATTAGGAGGTCTAGCCATTCTCGTCGTTCTGCTATCAATCTGCAGAAAATCTAAGCGTAAACATCTTTCTGGAATAATTCATTTCCTTCTGCATGGCATTTCATTTGCAGAGATGATAACTTTGGCCATTTTCTTGTCACAGATTGAATGACCTCGAACATGCTTTGAAAGTAGAGAATTTTGAGGGAACTGGGCATGTTTTTTCCCAAGAACTGCACAGTGTTGTCATTGTTTCAGAACTGGTTAATGTTGGGAATAAGATTGCTAACTTTGTATCTAGTCAAATATTAGAAGGATCTTAAGTTATTCGAGCTCGATTCATTCTTGAGAACACAGTAGTCTTGACCTGAATAGGCGATAAATGATACAGGACAGACCATGATCTATTCGAACTCGATTCAATTAAGATTATTATGAGATTGACCTTTTCAATTCAATTTATTTCATTTTGAACATCAAGATTTGAATCATGAGCTTGTTCAGGTAATCTAATATCTCATCTTATTAAACCAACCGATTGTTAGTGGCAAGCATTTGATCATGTCAAGTAAAAATTATTTGAGTTAGTCGAGTTGATGAGTTATATTTTATAATTTAAATTTTATTTAAAACTTTGTTCAAGTCGAGATAAATTATTCGAGTTTTTGTTAAATTTAAATATAAATATTTATAATGTTATAAAACTAATTCATTTCAGTTTTAATAACTTTCTATAATCATACATGGTATACATAGATATTTCTTCATATTTTTTCATATATGATCTACATATATTAGATAGAGATGACATACTCAACTCGAACTTAAAAATTGATCTACTGATTACTAATAATTAAATTATGTAAATCTTATTTTAAAACTCAAACTTTGTTTAAATTTTATAACTCAAATTTTTATTTATTAACAAAACTTAATATTCACACTTTAATTCAATAGAATTTTCATGTATTGACATAGCATTAGCTTTGTGGCTTCTTGTTGGCGACAGATCGGTACCTTGCAGCATATTGGTGAAACAAGGCCAGTGCTGCAGTGCATTGCTTGTTAGCTGCGCAACATTGATCACTCTGACTTTAATGGTGGCCTTCAGGTTACTCATCCTACGCCCCGGAAACTCGTCGATGCAATTGCTAGCATCGGTTAGGGCAACACTAATCCAAGTATCGGTGTTATCTATGTGCCAGAAAATGTCATCGGTAATCCGTCTTTCAAATTGCATCGGCGGAGCTCTCTGATCGATTGGCTAAGCTGGTTTACGCTATCATCTATTTGTTGCAAGCAATCTCTCACGGCTGGATACTTTTAGGCCTTTATTGACTCCAACTCTTTAGCCACCTTCAACATGTACGACCTTGTGTAACGAGCCTTGTATAGGCTTATTGTCAAGGCAACTTGGGCAGTTGCTGCTCGTTCCGAATGCTGGAGTTGGCGTAGCGAGCGAGATATCTAATGCATAAAGCCGGATACCGAGTGGTCTGGCATGAGGCCTCGATGAAGTCCTTGTTCTCTGTTGTTTCGAGTCTCTCAACTGTCTTGGTGTGGCTGTGGATGACTCAACCACGCCGATGTTAACGTAAAAGACGAAGAGAAAGAAGAAAAAACAGGGCTTAAGTGGTTTCTCCTTAAAATCAATCAAAGGTGTAGCTTTTCGTAAGCTGGATCTTTAAGACTCCAATATAGTTCATTGATACGATGAATCTTCTCTATGTGAACGAGATACTTGTAATAGAAAAAACAGGTAACATAATTTATTTAATACGAAAGGGAAACATTGATGATCAAAAACTATCTTCGAAATGAACATTTCATAACCATAACCTTTTCCTTACATCTGCTCTTTCAGTAATCTAAGGGAACAAGAAAAGCATAGAAACAGATGTGTTCAAAATATGGGACTGACATGCTGCATACTTGCAGGCAATTGAACCTAGAAGAACAGTTGAAGCACACAAAGACAAAGGAACTTTACAGAGAAGCAGTGAGCTCCGATGTCGAGATACAATTACTAGATTGTATAACTACAGCAATAACAGCAAATCGAAAAGTTGAACAGCACACTATATTGGTACGTGTGAATTACTCATTAAACTCTAGAGAGATTTGCATGGTGCTGGTAACTTACTCGTTAACCTTCATTCCAGAAAGATAAACTCGGCTCTTGATGACACTGCCACCAAGCCAAAAGCCAGGCATGACCATTAGCCCAACCTTGGGCTTCTCATTGGTTTCGTCCATTATCAAATTCTTTTCTACACTTTCCATGTAGATCTCTGAGAACTCACTTCCCTTTTTAACTTGAAAGATTTTCAAGTTAGGGTCGAATGAGTAAGCTAGCCTATGTAAAAGCCAAATAGATTTAGCCAATTTCAAAAAGGCTTGGTAAAATGGAGTCCTAGGATGTCCACCTCCCATTACGTAATTACGCTGGTCCAAATTTCCAAAGAATGAAGCTTCCATCTTTGGATGAACAACCATCAGGTACTTGTTCTGGGAAAACTTCCCAAATAAGGAATCAGGATTCTGTCCCAACATGTCCAATGGATCCATCTCCCTCAGAGTCAGATATTGGTGGAAGAAGCTATCTTTATTGACAGTAGCGTTATCTAATTTAATGGAGAAATTCTCCTGTTGAAACCCACTGAACATCCTCTGGCAAATGTGAGACTCGAATGCGTATTTCTTGTGTGCTCTCTTGGCATAAACAACATTGGGCTCAATTGAGTTCGCGGCAGCATCAAGGTCCCATCCAGCAGCTTTCATCATGTTGATCAATGGTTTAGAAAAATCATGAATAGCTTTGAAAGCAGATTCAACAGCTGATGTGAAGAGCTCAGGTGTCAAATCCACAGGAAAGACTCCATTCAATTCTCCGGAGCTTTCAGTTTCCTTCATAGACAAGCCCCTAAGCTTTATATTCTTTTCGAGTTTCACTCTCTTCTGGTTTGCTTCTTCAATTTGCTGCTGCAACTGTCGAATCTCAGAATCCTTATTCTGAATTTCAGACTGAAATTTCTTAACCATAACCTCATAGGTTTTGAGCAGGCTCTGTTGTTCTTGGATCTCAGCAGCTAAACGAGAATCTTGAGGTGAAACACACACTGGCTTAGGGTTCTTTTCCCTGTAGAAGTGCTTGAGTTCAGATAGATTCTTCAGCTCAGATATTACAAGTTTATCAGCAGCTTGGATCTTTTCAGGGTCATAGGGAGTATGAGCAGTTTGTAGCTGAATATAAGCCGACTTGAGGGAGGATATGTTCGTAAATAATTTGGATATGAGAGCTTCCACAGCTTCTGGATTCTGGTTCTTGCTCTCTTCCATGGGTTGGGGGTGAACTTTTTGATTGTTGCTATCACGAAGATGAGTATCTTTCTCCCCAGTCGGTAGCATAGTTTTTACCAACCAAGGGGATAATTGAAATGGAATCTTTCAGAATAAATACTACAGCCAGAACACCTGCAAATTCAGATAGCGTTAAACCTTATGCAACTTTTCACGCATATCATATCTGATGCCTGCTCTATTATACCATCCAAGACGAAGATTTGAACTCAAACTCAAACTAAACATAAGATACAAATATTGAGCAAACTCTAAGTTCTTAGTTTAATTCTTCTGGTTCACCAATAATATAACTTGACTGATAGCAATTTCTATGTCAGTCATATAGTAACTCAGAAATTAGAAACAACGAAACAAGTTTCTTTCCTACACTTAACATATATCTCAGACATATTAACTCAAAAATACTTTAGAAATCGTATGATGATCCGGACCATTACACATGCATTTTGGTCATCCAACCATCTACACGGATGCAAACTTGACCAACTATCTACACGGATGCAAAACCATTCATTGTGTATAACAAAAGAGTCAAGACCAGAGCATACCCGAAAAGATTACGAGCCCTCTCCGGGATATATCCAGTAAACATAATCGCCCCTGAAAGCAACAGTACAAATGAACTAAAATGCTTCTCAGAAAATGATAGATTAAAACAAAAGCAACAAACAATTAAAATCCTTTTCTAGCAAGTAAAACCCCATCATTCATCATTTTATAGTTCATCTCATTATGAACACTACCAACCTAAAAGCAATGTTTTAAGAAGTAAAGCATAAAATTATGAACAATTAATCATACATAACCAGAGACCCACTCGGAATCGTTCAATAGTACACTTTATTTTGGGTTAACAAAGCAAGGTAAAGACCACATTTTTAATAATTCAAACCTTCAGCTAAACAAGATTCCAGAAACGAAACCGATCTTTAGCTTCAAGAGAAAATACCCTAAGTTTGAGAGAATGCAAGAAATTAAAACTCCAAATCCAAGATTGTACAGTGAAATAAGACCTAAAGTGACCAAATTTCAGTAGGTAAACTTTGGGTTTGCGAGTAATTAGCTTTGTCGGGAAATAAATTGGCGTGGAAGGAGAAATTTACCTGACCGGAGATGTAGCCGGAAGAGATGGGGATATTTTCAGACAAAATTATTTAAAGCGGCGACAGAGGAGCAAAGCTTCGAACAGGTAGCCCTTTTGCTGAAGTTTTCAACTTTTCGGCATCGGCCCACTACAACAGAACAAAACAAACCCTATGATGAGATTTCTTTATAAATTGCCATTGCCATTGGAATTCAAATTTTGCTTTATCTTGGAATCATAATTTTTTTTGAAGAGTAAACTTTTTTAATAACTTTTCATTTACCTCCGTTATTTTTAGTCAACGATTTTAAAAAACGATCAGTAAAATTATTATCATTTTTGAGCTGTAAAATTTTGATCACTTCAACGTTAAATATTATTAAATATTAATGAAAGATGATCTGACACAATAAAAAATGATAAATTACTTAAATAATCCTTAAATTATTATTATATTTGTGTTTAATTTTTAATTTGACTCTCAAAATTTTAAAACTTTATATTTTAACCATCTAGCCAACCATTCTAACCGTAACTTTTATCCAAATAACATTAAAACAAATCATTTGAACCACAGTAAAACTTATTTCATTCTTTCCATATGCTCCTTTTGCTGTGCCTGACTAATGATCATTTTAGCATTTTATATGTGGATGTAGTATTCATCTGTAGAGGAAGCAATTTGGTTTTCTAAACATAAAGCTCTCTTATGGATTGATTCTTCAATTTGATTTTCCAACCAATTATGAGCATATTTAAAATTTGTGCTCACTTTGCAGTTCCACACCTGACCTGAGGAAGAACAACGGGAGAATCATTGTGATTGCTTCCATTGCTGGATGGATGCGTATCCCAAAACACTGCATCGACAGTGTAACCAATTAGCATATTAGTCTTCATTGTAACATTTGCAATGGCATGATCGCTCATCAGCTTTTAGGAGGCTTTCAGGGTTGAATTTGAATCAGATATTGGGATTACAATTGTTATCCTCATACAGATATGGTCCTACAACAGGCATATATACATACATACGAGGTATACCAGTACCATACTTTTTATTTATTTCTCAAACTATTCATATCGATATGACTCGAATTAGATCTGCATAATATTTTGATTTTATGTTGTCTTTCAAATCCGGTTAACATAAATGAAGTTAGTGTCTTGTTAATACTTTTTGTGTAGATAGAAACGGGTTTCCTTCTAGGGCAAACTGCAGAAGGGTGTGCTGTGCAGCTCGATTGTGGCGAGCGCTTGCCGTGGGGATACGTACTTGAGAGAACCATCTTGGTATCGAACGTTTTGGTTGTTCAAGATGCTTTGCCTAGAGTTGCTAGGCTCGGTGAGGATTTGAGAGTTTGGGATAAGGGTTAGAGTTAAATTTTTGGGAAGAGGGTGAGAAAATAAAATTTTAAATTTTTAAGAGTTAAATTAAAGATGAAATAAAAGTATGATGATAGTTTAAGGATTATTTAAGTAATTTATTTTTTTATCGTGACAAGTTATCTTTTCGTCAATATTTAACAACATATCGTTTTAGTGACCAAAACTTTACACCCCGAGAACAATAATGACCTTACTGGTCGTTTTTTAAAATCGATGACTAAAAGTGTACTGGAGGTAAACGAAAGTGACTATCATAGTAGTTTGTCCTTTTTTAACATAGGATGAAATTATAAAATAATATCTAATTAATTTTTTAGATTTTTAATATATATATTATATATTATTTAAATTCAGATAATAAATAAAATATATCATTCTTTATTACTCCCTTCGTCCCACAAATAATCTCACTTTTTGAAAGTTAAATTTTTTAAACTTTGACTATAATTATATTAAATATTTTAAATAATTAAATTTTATAAAATATATATTTGAAATATAGTCTATAAGAGGTTTCTAAAATATATTTTTTCATATTTTTATCAATAATAAATTTTAAATAATCATTAGTCAAAGTTCAAAAAGTTTGACAAAAAAGTCAATAAAGAACATTATTTTTGGGACAAAAGAAGTATTACAATTACTCTACGAGTTCTGAAATCATAAATTTTTATATCTATAAAAATTTGTGTAATTATGATCTTACTAATTGTTTTAGGTTATTAGTACGATGTAAATGAATCGAGTCAAGTTCGAGAAGTGTTAAACTCAACTCAATTTGTTAAAATTTTAAATCGAGTTTGAGTTTAAGTAATTTTTAACGAGCTTGAAAAATCTGAGCTCGACTTGATTTGTTAAGAACTCAAGTCAACTTCTTACTTGATTCGAGCTCAATAGAGTCAAATATCGACCGATCTTTGATCTTATCAAACTCGAGTAACTCGCCGTCTGTTAATTTTAAGCTTTCTAATTATGGGTAAGATTAGATTTGGGTCATCTAATTATTGAAAATTACATTTGGGTCACTCATTTATGGGTAATGTTACATTTGGGTCACCCAATTATTAAAGGTTACATTTAGATCACTCAACTATAGGTAAGGTTATATTTGGGTCACCTAATTATTAAAGGTTACATTTGGATCACTCAGTTATAGGTAAGGTTACATTTGGGTCACTCTTCATATATATATATATATATAATTATCAATTCATGTATTAGATTAATTAATAATTTCAAATGAAGTACTCTAATATTAACAAGGTTATACAAGTGATTTAAAAGAAAAAAAAAAACATCAAATTGATGTACTTTTCAAATATGAAGGGTGACCCAAATGTATCCTTACTTATAATTGAGTAACCCAAATATAACCTTTAATAATTGGATGACTCAAATGTAATTTTACCCTTAAATCAGTGACCTAAATATAACTTTCAATAATTATGTGACCAAATGTAATTATACCCATAATTAAGTGATCTCCAATGTAGTTTACCCTAATATTAATTATATAATTAAATAATAATTTGTATAATTTATTATTTTTAAAAATAATTTTTGGAGACAAAATACATAAAGTCAAAATACATTTTTAATATTTGATTAAATAGTTATTTTAACTCGTATTGTTTTTTGGAGTAATTCAACTCTCAATGTTTCATTGTAAGTCAAAATGAACCTCTATGAATGAAAATTGTTAGAAAATTGACAGAAAACAATTTAAAATAATTTGATAGAATAAAAATATTTTTTATAAATATTTTTGATTGATATAATATTTTTTCAAATCGATATATTTATCTATATGATAATACTATGTCAGTATGCATTGTCATATAAATTTATCACGTCATTTAAAATCATTTATTGTCAATTGATTATCAGTTTTTATTCTTTGAATATTTATTTTAATACAAAATTGACGTTGAAGATTAAATTATTAAAAAAATAAAAATAAAAATGATTATTTTATTAAATATTAAAAGTATTCTTTTTAACTATATGCCAAATCGAAGATATGTACGGCCGTGAAGAAAGAATTTGAGAAGTTTTTATTCTTTGATGCAATTGTAATTAAGGGTGGGAGTTTTTATATATATTGCTTCTTATTTCTTTTTAAAAAATAATATTATATAAATTATTTCTAATAATATGGTAATTTATTGTGTAAATCAAAAAACGAATTTCTTTCGATCCGTTTTTAAATAGTGTTTGAATAAAATATTAGTTATCGTTCATAAACAAGTTACTTTTCACCGGTCTTCAAATAATATATTTTTAAAAAAATTATATCATTAACTCAAAATCACTTGATGTGTATACACATGGGTAGTTTTAGGAAACAACCCTTAAAAAGCAACTAAAAAAAGGCCGACCGGTTTACCCGGTCATTTATGTACACAATTAGTTACGAAATTTATACACAGTTTCTTACAAAAACTGTAAGCCAAAAAGTATATACATAAATTGTTATAAACCTAAGGATTTGTGTATATACACAAACCCTTACAAAAATTGTAAGAAAAACGATATGTACACAATTCCTTACAACGTAAGGATTTGTGTACATACACAATTGGTTACGAGTATATAATATGACACAAAAATTGTAAGAATTTGTGTATGTACATAATTCCTTACAAAATATACACAATGGCTTACGAAAAACGTAAGGAAAAAGGTATGTACACAAATTCTTACGACTTGAAACCATGAGCTAAAGGAGGACATCTAATGGTAAGGATTTGTGTACATACACAATTGTCTACGCGTATACATAATATGGTACAAAAACGGTAAAGATTTGTGTATGTACACAATTCCTTACAAAATATACACAACGACTTACGAAAATCGTAAGGAAAAAGGTATGTACACAAATCCTTACCACTTCGAAACCATGAGTTAAAGGAGGTCATCCAAGGGTAAGAATTTATGTACATACACAATTGGCTACGAGTATACACAATATAACATAAAAATGGTAAAGATTTGTGTATGTACACAATTTCTTACAAAGTATACACAATGACTTACGAAAACCGTAAGGAAAAAGGTATGTACACAAATCCTTACAACTTCTCACCACGAGCTAAAAGAGGCCATCCAAGGGTAAAGATTTGTGTACATACCTTTTTTCTTATAGTTTTCATAAGCATTTGTATATACTTTGTAGGGATTTGTGTACATACATAAATCCTTATATTTTTTGTACCAATTTATGTATTCTCGTTGTAAATTGTGTATGCACACAAATCCTTACCCTTGGATGAGCTCCTTTAGAGCTCATGGTGAGAAGTTGTAAGGATTTGTGTACATACCTTTTTTCTTACGGTTTTTGTAAGCATTTGTGTATACTTTGTATGGATTTGTGTACACACGAGATAATTGTGATTCGTATATTTGAATATTTAATATTTAAAGTAAAATATTTGAATATTTAATATTTAATGTAATATATGTATATTATGTTTTAGTGTTTTAAATATTCGTTAATTTAACATTCGAATCAAATTTATTAGATATTTAATATACAAATTTTAAATTTTATATAAAATAAATTGATTCGAATCAAATTTGAATTTTTAAATATTCGAATAAAATTTGAATATTTTAACTATTATTTAACATTTTTATATTAAATATTCATATATTAAATAATCGTATATTAAATATCTAATTTACGAATAAAAAATATTCAAATATTTTTATTCGAATATTTATTATACGAATATCTTTATTAAACAAACATATATTAAATATTCAAATAAAAATATTCGAATAAAAAAATATATGAATAAAAATATTCAAATATTTATTATATGAATATTTTTATTCATATATTTTTTATTCTAATATTTATCATACGAAGATTTTTATTCGATTATTTATTATTTTAATATTTATTATATGAATATTTTTATTGGATTATTTTCTATTTGAATATTTTTATTCATATATTTTTTATTCGAATATTTTTATATAAATATTTTTATTTCTATATTTATGATTCAAGTATTTATTAAACAAATTTTTTATTTATATATCTTTTATTCGAATATTTTTTTGAATATTTATTAAATAAAAAAATAAATCTAATTTATTTTTGATTTGAAACTTGGAACCGGTTACCCTTTATTTATTTATTTTAATCTAGGGTAAACTACACCAGTGACCACCCAACTATTTGGGGATACCTATTTTGACCACCCAACCAAAGAACTCGTCAATTAGGTATCCCAACTTTGAACCCTACCTATTTTGGCCACTGCCGTTAAAATTCTGACGGAAAAGTTAACAGTGATGACGTGGACGTTAATTAAAATTTATAAAATTATATATTTAATCCTCTAATTTATTTATTATTTTAAATTGTCACAAGGGTGATTAATTTTATTTATTAATTTATTTTTATGATTAATTAATATAGCTGGTGAGATTTATGATTAATTAATATAGTTGGTGAGAAAGAAGGAAAGAATGAAAATGAAGTGATAATGCCCAAGAGGGGATTTGAACCATTGACCCCTTGCTTATAAAGCAAAAGACTAAACCACTAGGCCAATATAATTTTGTAATATGAAATCCGAAAAAGAAGTATTAAATGGTTATCTCTTAGTATTTGAATTACCTTAACAAAGGTCAACTGTTTAAATCGATTAATATTTAAATAAAAATATTAAATATTTAGATTTTAATTATTCGAATAAATTAAAATCTAAATATTCAAATAAAAATATTTAGATTTTAATTATTCGAATATTTGAATTTCGTTGTTTAAATATTTGTATATTTTTTGTTCGAATAATTAAAATCTAAATATTTTATTTGAATATTTTTAAATTCAAATATTCGAATATTCATGATTTTTATTCATATATTCGAATAAAAAATATTTAAATATTTATGATTTTTATTTGAATATCCAAATATTTTTATTTGAATATTTAAAATATAAATATTTTTATTTGAATATTTTTTTAATCAAAATATTCGAATATTTATTATTTTTCAACTAATATTTTTATTTATATATTTAATATTATTCATATATTTTAATTCAAATAATATTAAATAAAAATATTCAAATATTTAATATTCGAATATTTAATATTTGTATTTTAAATATTTAATTATTTTGATTTATTTATTAAATGTTTTATTATTTTAATTTAAATATTTAATATTTTAATTTAAATATTAATGGACTTGAAATTTTGTTATTCTAGGCTTTTACTAAAACTTGATCACTTAATAATACATGTGAATATACAATGACACTAAAAGTAACTTGGTCCAGTGGTTCACTTGTTGGTTGGAGAGGAATATATATAAAATAATAATTAAAATTAATCATCCAATCAGGTGGTGACACGTGTCATCAATTGATTGGATGATTAATTTTATTTATTAATTTAAAATTAGGATTAAATTAAATAAATAAATAAATTAGAGATATTAAATGTGTAATTTTATCGATTTTAATTAACAGCCACGTCACTACTGTTAATTTTTCCGTCAAAATTTTAACGGCAGTGGCCAAAATAGGTAGGATTTCAAAGTTGGAGTACCTGATTGATAAATTCTTTAGTTGGATGATCAAAATAGATATCCTCAAATAGTTGGATGGTCACTAGTGTAGTTTACCCTTAATCTATTGGTCTAACTTTATCCAAAGGCTTACAATGTATCGTCGGTTTTTAGCTGGCATTTAAGTTGCCGTTTTTTAGACAGACCCGTATACATATAACGGGTGAAAAGTAATCCATTTTTAGACGATGACTAATATTTTATTTAAAATAATTTGTGTGGTACCATTTTTTAAAAGATAAGAATCAATATTGATGTAAAAACTCCATTAAAGTTGATATCTATTTTTTTTTTTGAAATTATTTTTAAATATTTTATTTAATCTTTTGAACCATTGCATATTTATCAAAATCGATTATGATAACATATTTATTAATCAGAAGAAAATAATTGGCATAAAGATAATTTTAACCCCTAACGTTTATAGTTTTTGTCGTTTTGGCCCTTATTCTTTTTTTGGGATAAATTTAGCCCTTAACCTATATCTTTTTGACAAATAGCTTATTTTTTAACTAGTTTGATGACTGGACCGTTAAAAATTTAACGATGATATATATGGAATATAATTTTAAATGACATGAAATGTAACCCATCAAATACATATATATATGGAATATAATTTTATTCTAATATAAAATATAAAACAATTAAAATTCATATAAAATATTAAAAATTAATTAATTATAAAATAAAAGATTATTAAACATTAACTCTAACTACGATAAAATCAAAATCTTATTCGAATTGTGTTTATATTTTTATTTTAGAATAAATATAATAAAATAATATAAACACAATTCGAATATAAAAAATATAATAAAAAATATAAACACAATTCGAATAAGATTTTAATTTTATCGTAGTTAGGGTTAAGAATGTTTAATAATCTTTTATTTTAGAATTAATTAATTTTTAATATTTTATATGAATTTTAATTGTTTTATATTTTATATTAGAATAAAATTATATTCCATATATATATATATATGTATTTGATAGGTTATATTCCATGTCCTTTAAAATTATATTCTATATATATATCATCGTTAAATTTTTAACGTTCCAATCATCAAACTAGTTAAAAAATAAGCTATTTGTCAAAAAGATATAGGTTAAGGGCTAAATTTATCCCCAAAAAAGAATAAGGGCCAAAACGACAAAAATTATAAACGTTAAGGGTTAAAATTATCTTTATGTCAAAATATTTTTAACTCTAAAAGCTAAAGTAAAAGGTAACATAAATATGTTTCCTTTACGCCAAATACTCACATGGCGTTTTTAGAAGTTGCCAGGGACTTTAAACTTTAGAATCTTTCTTTTTCCCCCTCAAAATTAATCTCTCTTCCTCTTTCTCTGTAACCAAACAATGTCCAGAAATCTGGGAAAGAAAATACTTAACCAAAATGTCAGCTAAAGGAAAATCTGGGTTTTGTTTAAAATTTGATCAGCCATGAAAGACACTGTCCCAAGTTCAGAGTTTGGTGTCTGACTACTGACCCTTGAAGGTCACTCTTGCTTACTTTGATGAGCTTGCAAAGGAAGTAAAATCAAAGGTTAAGTGTAATTTTTCTTCAAACCTTAACAATGTGGATTGCCATCTACAATCCACATGATGATAATGGGTAGGTTAAAGTAGAGTAAAATCAAAGATTTATAAAGAAAATTCAAGAGGAAAGTTTGATTTTTTGCCTTCATTCAAATATAAACATCTGTTCTGAAAAAATTATTAGATAAATCTGATTTATTATATTATTTATGATATTTTTACGTGATATTAAAGAGTAAAAATTCTCTACATCTTTATCATGCATTCATTTATCTCTTGTTAAAAATTTCTAAAAAATTAAACATTAAACCTTAACTCTTATTTTATATATCCTTAAATCTTAAACTCTAAACCCTAAAAAATACACCCTACCTCTAATTTCTTAAATCCTAAAAAATATCCCTACCTCTAATTTCTTAAACCCTAACCATAATTTCTAACCTATAACCTTAAACCTCTAATTTAAAACAGAGGCATGAATGGAGACATGAAAAAAAAAATAATTTACATCCGACATTAAACGGCTAATCTTATTAAATGAGACCATAAATAACGTAATAAGTCATAATAATTTTTCGATTAGTAACATCAATATTTGAAATAACTTGGACATGAATAACATTAAGAAGGAAAACCTTTTTTTATATGATATCATATTAACGTGTACCGTAATATAAATTTATCACTTTATTTTAAGTGATTTGATATTTGTTAATCGATAATTTTTATTTTCAAAATAATTATTTTAATTTAAATAAAATATTAAAAATTAAATTATTTTTTAAAAAATAAAAATTTAGATAAGTATTCTATTAAATAATAATATTTTTAACTTTAAGCCTATATTGACCTGTCTTCTTTTGATTTTAGATCCATTGGAAGGGAAACTAAATAGAACACAAACGAACAACGAACGAACAAACAAACCCGAAAGGAAAAAAAAAACAAAAAACTCCCTTACCGCCGCCACCCTACGCCGCTCGTCGTCACCACCGAAGCAGAGTTACCCATTTCTCCAGATCCTAGTAACCTTGGAAATGTCGAAACAAATGTTGCATCTTGACAACATTCCATCAACGCCGGGGAAATTCAAGATGGAAAAATCTCCCTTCGTTCATAACAGGCTGAGGTGGCATTCCTCCATTGCGAAGCTCACATTTTGGTCATTTATCTTCTTGGGTCTGATCTTGATCTTCTTTTTTCGATCTCCTTCATCGAATCCCCTCCCGCAAGATCCCTCTCGGCGCTCTCTCCGTACGTACAACTGGGGCGGACCCGCTTGGGAGAAAAGGGTCCGTTCCTCGGCGCGTGTCCGTTCTCGCAATGGAATCTCCGTTTTGGTTACCGGAGCTGCCGGTTTCGTCGGCACCCACGTTTCCACTGCTTTGAAAAGGCGCGGCGATGGTGTTCTTGGACTCGATAATTTCAATGACTACTATGACCCTTCACTGAAAAGAGCTCGGCAAGCGCTTCTGGAACGGAGTGGGGTTTTCATTGTGGAAGGAGATATCAATGATTCGGCTCTTTTAAGGAAGCTTTTCGAGGTCGTTGCTTTTACCCACGTTATGCATTTGGCTGCTCAAGCTGGGGTCAGGTATGCAATGGAAAATCCTAGCTCTTATGTGCATAGTAATATTGCCGGTCTTGTTAGTTTACTAGAAGTTTGTAAGTCTGCCAATCCGCAGCCTGCAATCGTGTGGGCGTCTTCGAGTTCGGTTTACGGTCTTAACACTAAAGTTCCATTTTCTGAGAGAGATAGGACTGATCAGCCTGCTAGTTTATATGCTGCTACTAAGAAAGCCGGTGAAGAGATTGCGCATACTTATAATCATATATATGGACTTTCTTTAACTGGTTTGAGGTTTTTCACGGTTTATGGTCCTTGGGGAAGGCCGGATATGGCATATTTCTTTTTCACTAGGAATATTTTGAAGGGGAAGTCCATATCAATATTCGAGGCAGCTAATCATGGTACGGTGGCTCGGGATTTTACCTACATTGATGATATTGTGAAAGGATGTTTGGCAGCACTGGATACTGCTGAGAAGAGTACTGGTAGTGGAGGGAAGAAGAAGGGTCCGGCTCAATTGAGGGTATATAATTTGGGGAATACTTCTCCTGTGCCAGTTTCGGATCTTGTTAGTATCTTGGAAAGGCTTTTGAAAGTTAATGCGAAGAGGGATATTATGAGGTTGCCACGAAATGGTGATGTTCAGTTTACTCATGCTAATATTAGCTTGGCTCAGAGGGAGCTTGGGTATAAGCCCACAACTGATTTGCAGACTGGTTTGAAGAAATTTGTTAGGTGGTATCTCAGCTACTATTCTGGTGGGGAGAAGGCTGCTGGTTAATTCATTCTTTGAATTGTGGTAGGATCCTCCAAATTCTTGTTCACTATCATTGTTCTTAACATTTGTCTGTTCATTAGGCAATTACCGTTGTTTCACCCATATAAGTAAGGATATTGGTCCTACTTTGAAGAAGTTTTGTGATAATTGGACAGTGTTAGCTGGCCATCCCACGTTGTATCAAAAGAACACCGGAAAAACTCTCTTTTTCTTCATTTTTCTGTCCCACGGAATGTAACTGTTGTAGTTTTGGCATTTAGAATTCATGAACTGATAGAGCATAAGCTGATCTTAGTTTGGACATGTATCATTGGTATGTAATTCCAATAAAATAGAGCTGGATAATATGATCTTTCTTTCCTTTGGTCGTGTTCGATTTTTCTCCTTTCAATGATTCCACCCCAACCCCCACCAGTGGAAAAAGTATATCTCAATATTTATTGCACTTTTGTAAAATTAATATGCTGATGTTGATATCTTAATCTTGCTATGCTATTTTGCTTTTTTAGGTAAGGTATTATTCTTGACTTTGGCACCTACAAAAGCCAATGGTCCAACTTTTTGTTTCTTCCATTTCTTTAGTAATGTGTTAGATCTTTGATAATTGCACGTCTTCATTCCGTAGCATAGAGGTATTTTCTCCTTTCTTTTCTTTTTTGAGCTGGATATAAATGAATAAATATGATATGGTTTCTGAAATATGCATCACTGAGTTACTGTTCGAGAATCTGCAACTATTTATGGTTTGAACAAAATCTGTCCTGCTGCTGTTGAACTTCAGGAATGGTTATTCTGTTGTTGCTTGCTTTGTGATTTTTTGAACTTTGTACACTCGTGCTATCCAGCAGCATGGTCTATTTTCGAAGAATCGTTTAGGTTAACAAATAGCGGGACGGTAGGCCATCCTTGATGATTTTTATTCCTTCATGGTCTGGTCCATATACAACTAAAAGATACTCAGCTTTAGAAGCATTTGCTTAAAGTCATTTTTGATATGCTTTATTTCAGCTTTTGCATTTTCATGGAAAGTTGCTGGAAAACCTCATTCTGTATGATGTGAACACAATTCATGTAGCTATAATGAAGTTATACGGATTGTTCATCAAAGGAAAATACGAAATACCGGATCAGACACAGCTAAATCAGTAGCTTTTCTTATTACCTATGAGCTTTTTGTTGCATCTTGTGGGTCTCATTTTGACTTACTATTCAATTACTTTCAGAATCATAAATGTTTATAGAGTTCCATGTACTTGAAGTAGATGGTTTAAAGAATTTCACAGTATTCCATCAAGTGTTAGATTAGGTCAAATGTGTTCTCATCTGGTAAACTAGAACTTTTTTTATGCATTTGCCTTTGCATCTACCGAGTTAACTCATCCGTGTTAAAGTCAAAACACTGATTCTATTTTCGTGTTCGAGTCGGTATCTTTCTTGTACTTGTAAGTTGTATCCTTTTGAGGTTTGTACAGTTGTGAGCTGCTATTCAAATGTATGTTGAAGAAAGATCAGATTGGATGAGAAGGTGGCGATTAGGATTAACAATGTCGGGTGTCTCCAAGGTGAAATGGCCTTGTCTTGTTCCCTTGGCCTTGATCAATGTATCATAAGATGTTGTTCTTAAGTTCAAGGCATTATGTATGCAAAAAAATCCCAATTGAACTTACCAAATCAAATAAAAAAGTACCGGTAAATATATCAAAGTTCATTTCTGGTTTGAAATTGAGATATTTGCATGTGAAATTTATGTTTAGTAGAATGGAATAATTCATCTTTCTTTATATACATATGTTGTTGAAGAATTAGTTGAAAATTATATTACATTAAATCAAACAGAATACAGTGGTGATATATTAATGTATGAATCAGTATCTGGTCATACCTGGTTCATTCTACATTAATACTAACAACCTTATTGGTTCTTGATTCAGTGTTTGCTCCTTGATTCCCAGCATTCCGGCCCTGCTCTCGATATGGATGTCGCCGACCGTCGTTTACTACCAACCCCATCTGTTCATGACTTCCTCCAGATCCTACACTCACATTGGATAATGAAAGAAATGATGTCAAATGGCATGATAATGAAGGTTTGCCAACTCATTAAAGTGGAACCTTGTAGGTAAAAGGTTAACAGAAATGTGTACCGGCATCGGCACGCTTGCTGAACCCATCACTATTACCTTTCCAAGCCTTTTCGAAATCCGAAAGCTCATCTAATAAAACCAACCTCAATATGAAAGTATCAGTTTGATTCAACACAATTGTTGTTGAATGATCAGACCAAGCAACCAAACCAAGGAACAAACCTTCATTCAAGTTGTGTAATGTCTGTGTTGTGTCCACCTTACCATCTGCGGTCAGCTTCCTTGTAACAGAATGGCCCTGCAAGAACAGAGACAACATTGAACTCGGTCTGGAATTGTACCGCAATCTGTACATTCAAGGTTCAACCTATAGAACAGAATTACCTTATCATGAATTCCTCTAGAAATCCTATGTGTTGCTTCACCTGTTCTTGTATCTGCTTCTCTTTTCTCCTCGATCACCACCTGAAACAACCAACAGTCCAACACAGATACCGAATACAAGAAGCATTTTAACCACAATCGACCACTCCTCGGTTCGGATCGGATTGGAAAGATTACTTAATACTTACCCCCTCGCTGCCTGTCTTCCTGCTTTTCGTACAAGTGTAATAAGTTCCATCTACACCTCCATATGTAACTCTTGATGTCTGGAAACTAAAACTACGAGCCTGTGGCTTTGAGCCTTTCACCCCATGGCTGTCATGCTCATTCGTATCCCTATCGTCCGGGTGCTCGATACACGGTTCCTTGCTCGATCCGACATGCTTGGTGTTGCCTTTATTCTAGTCTTTGTCGTCCTCGTAGGAGTTCAGTTCTTCTATAACTACTCCCTTTCTAGGTTCGAACATGGTACCGAATGGCCGAGTGAAAAACGGGTCATCGAAAGGATCTTTGGCTCCAAAGAGGCTATACATATTACGGGATCCAAAGCTGCCGAGCCTCTGGATAGCATCAAACGGGTCACCCGCATCGAAGAGGTCCTTTCTGCCTTCTCTTCCCCTCTGCATTCTGAAGAAAACAACATGGCAGGTTTTAATGATAGAATCGAACAAGACGATGACAGACAATATCAAATGTAGTATGAACCTGCCTGAATAACCCACTTCTGGATTCGGATTCACGGTAGAAGGTGAGTTGGTTTTCAAATAAACGTGTTTAGAAAGTTTTGAAATGAATCACAACCGTGTTTCTGGGTCTGTCACCACCTTTGAATTCGGGGGGGATGTTTTAGAAGACGGCACGTAATCCGACTTTCATCTGCCAGCTAAAGCGAGAAGGTTCAAGGTTCTGGTTTTATTTAGAACCAGGGTCGTAATCAAAGTCAGCAAACTATTGGATTTCATTCTTCTCAGTCTCTGTATTCTCGGAAATAAATGTGGTAAAATTTTCCTGGATTTTCTGAGAATTTCTTTGGAAGTAGGCTAGGCTGTGGCTGTCCAAGAAGTGTGGAAACAGAGGTGTCGGAGGAAGTAAACCTTAATTTCTATAACCATACTAAAGCAGTTAAAATAAGATGTTCTTGATTTTATATTATATACAAAGAGTTGTTAATTTTTGAACAAAGTTAAGAAGAAAAGACTATAAACTGGTTTCAGAAATAACAATATATATTTTAAAATTTTATCATAAATCGTACGAATAAAATTAGGAGATACATTTTATAAGAACAAAAAATATTATCAAATCTAGTTTTTTTAACCATGTTTCATTAATTAATATTTTAGTCATATTTTATAATTTTAGAGATTTAATGCTAATTATTTATTTTGATCGCTTAATCACTATCATCATGATATTATTGGTGTTTGAACCCGTGACCTCTAAGAACAACAACCGTTCTTTAACCGATAAGGCTAGATGATTTGTGCACTTAGTCCCGTTTTAAACTTTGATAAAATTAACATACACAATAAATTATATTATTTAAACCTGAACCACCTAAAATAAAACATGTCATATGTTATTATATTACGTAGATTCATTAATTTTTTTTATATATTTTTATAAAGAAATGATGTTATTAAAAATTTAACCAAAGTCATTTACAACTATATGAATACAAATGGTTGGGAAGTAATTTAATTGTTTAAACATTATATACATTAATTAAATGGAATTTTATTTGATAACCCTAAGCTTTTGTGCTTTGAAAAAGCTAGGAAACAAGGTAAGACCTGAGCCAGTCTGAGACGAACATCGCCTTAGCCCAAAAGAGGGCCTAGTTTTATGGCCCATTTTCCTCATTTTTTTTTATTATAATTAGAGGGGATAAACGGATTATTTGAATCCGTTCGGTTCTGATTATTTTGATTTAGATTTGATTTGATTTTGATTATTTTCGATTTTGATTAAACTCGGATCTGATAAAGCTGGTTCAATTTTAATTTGGGCTTGTAATAATTCAAGTTAAGTATCATATCGAATTGGGTCATATTGGTTTAATTAATTTTCGGGTTGACTGATTTTGAATCCGGTCAAGATCAGTTTAATAAGAGATCGTTATGATTTAGTCAGGTTTTCGAATCAGATCAGTTTTTTAAAACCACATATAATTTTATAAACCTAATATATTTGATTTTTTCGTCAAATTTTTCATTATTTCTTTTAATATATATATTTTTTATTTTGGGTTATCTTCGATTCGGATGATTTCGTTCGGTTCTATTCAATTCGCTTGAAATTTTATTCAAATCTATTTGATTCGGTTATAAATAAATTTAGATTGAGTTTTATAAATATTTATTATAAGATAACGTTTCTTTAAATTTTGTTTATGCATTTATAACATTAAGATACAAATTGATTTTATTTTATTTAATTGATTAATTAATTTATTCATTTTTTTTTCGTGTTTTCTTAAATCATAGATTCGAGACTTATTAAAAATACTCTTTCGTTCTATTGAAGCTTCTCTTTCTCGTCCTCTAAATAAAATTAAAATTAAAATTTTTAAAATATATTAATTTTACTTAAAAACTTAATATCTATTTTAATAAACCACCAGATTATTAATATAAAAATACCTTAATTTTCCAGTTTTCCTGCAATGAAAAGTGTTCCAAAATTCTGTAATGTTTTTCCCCTCAGAAGTCTCCAGTCAAGTTTGACAACTTCACGATAACGGACCCTTCTAGATATCTGCATAGAGATCATCATCTTCTAGAATTACTGTGCTTTGACTTAATGACTTTGTAGTTCACATTAAAAATAAAATCATTATAAATTCTATATAAGAATATTAAAAATAAGATTAACACTATTTTTTTTAATAAGTTAATAGTTATTACAGTACTATCTGTTTTAAAATATAATGTTCATCGTTTAAAATCGACCGCTCAATCACTTAATTGACATCGCTAGTGCTCAAACTCGTGACCTCTAGTGTAACACCCCAAATTTCCCATAAATTAAAATTTTGAAATCCCTAATCTAAAACCCTAACATTTGAGGATTTTTCAGTGATCAATTTATGAAATTCAAAAACTTCAGACCCTTGAATGGTAACTTTACCATTTTCTTTGGGAAATCAATTTTCATCCCCTTCTTCCGCTTCAATTACTCTTTTTGATCTTAATTCTCTCTTTAATTTTGAATAATTCTGAGTCAATCAAAATTATTCAGATTCCAAAAATCGTTTTCTTCCTGTATTCGTTCAATCTATCTTTTTTGTGGCTTTTCGTGTCCGGTTTGGTGAATCTCGGTAAGTTTCTTCTATCGATCTTGTTCTTTCAGTTCGGTTTTCTGTTGGGTATCTCTGTAGGGTTGTAATCGAGTAAGAATGCTTGTTCTTTGTGGTGTATCGGGTTGTTTGTTGGAAGGGTTGGTTAGGTGTTTAAGTGTTAATATCGGTTTAAGGGTGTTTTGTGTAGTTTGGTTGGAGTTGAATCTAATTTGAGTGTTGTTGGGTGTTTAAAAGTGTTTGAAGCGATTCAAAGGGCTTGAGAATCGTTCATAGAAGTTTGAATCTGAGGTTGATAGAATTAGAAACAGAAAATTTGATCGAATCTGGGTATTTTCAGGTTTTCTGGGTTTTTCTAGAATTTTTAGATTTTCCAAGAAAATCTGGGAAATTCCAGATTTTCCAGGAAACTCTGGATCCGTTTGAACTATCGACACGTGACCTGACTCAAGACCCGTTGACGTCATGCTGACGTCATCTACTGACGTCAGCGTTGACTTTTTTCGACTCGGTTTCACTTTATATTTTTTGACGTTTTAAGTTTGATGGCGCTATTCGTTTTTCAAAATTCGATCCCAGAGTATCGTTTTTAGGGTTTTTAAGTTCGAATGTCTTATCTGAAAGTTATCTTTAGTGGATTCTAAAATCGTTTTTGTGTGCTTCAAGTGACATGGATTCTGATCCTGAGCATCTGCCTCCTCCTCCTCCTGGACGCTCACCTGTTTATCAGTCTTTGGGACATGCACGTGAGTATTCGATTATTTCTGTTACGTGTATTTATCAGTTTAGTGTCATAGTAGTGTGTCTAATTTTTTGGTTATTCGTAGACTCTACACCCGCTCGATCTAGTGGTAGAACCGAGTCTAGTAGACGTCACTCTCGACGTTGAGTCTTCTGCTTCAGGTGTGTTCTCTTCTGTTAACTCTGTTATTCAATGTGTGTAGTTTCTGATAAATTCTGTATGATCATGCATCATTCTGTAATTATATATATTTATGATTTTGAAATTACCATGTATGCTTCATGTTAGATATTAAGCCATGCATCCTGATTCTGTATCTGCACTTAACATTGCATCTGGTTGAATTATATGTACGGGGAAGTTAGTGATATATTCACTTCTGTTCAGTGGCTCCACCGACGGATCGAGATACCACTTCTGATTAGTGGCTCCACCTACGGGTCGAGTTTTCACTTTTGTTGGTGTGATGGAGTTAGAATGGTTCAGGGGAACCTACTCTTCTGTTGGAGTTCGGAGTTGGGTGTATATCATGCATACACTATATCATTTGCATTATTCTGTTCTGTGATCCTGTTTATCTGCACTTTAGAGACACACTAGGCTCCCTAGCTTACACCCTCTCAGTTTCTTGTTTCAGATCTCAGACTTAGACTCTGTACGGTACTTGGAGGTTCTTGATTTCAGACTAATTATGTATGTTTCACAGTTTTCAGAATAATCATATTTATTCCGGATATTTTGTTATTATGTAATAACTTTGGACATGAGACTTTTATTTGTATTTTCTGGATAATTAATGTTTATTACATTATCGATTGAACCCAGTTTATTAAAATGTTAAACATTTCAGTATTTTAAATTATTAATTATTTAATAATTTATCTGAATATTATTTTTAATTTATAAAAAACATAACTTGCAAAACAAGTTTTGGTAACGTAAATCCTAACTTTTAATCTAAAAAATTAGATTAATTTTAGGGATTACATCTAAGAACAATAACCGTTCCTTTAACTATTTGGGCTAAAGGGCTCACGTAGATTAACACCACTTTTAAATAATAACAACATGCATTAAAATAATTAACATCCTTTTAAAAAATTGAAACTCATAATTTATCATTATTTATATAAATAAACGTTTACAATTTTTTTTCTTCTAATTTTTAATATAAGTGAATTTAATCTCATGAAATTTTCCCGAAATCATGGATTGAGAGTTAGGTACGTCGGCATAGAACCAGATAAGTTTCCTTTTTCCGGGTCAATTTGAGCGCCTAAAAAAGATTATTATTCGTTGAAAGGAAAGATTATATCATAAACCTTATTTATCATGTTATTTATGGTCTATACAATTAAGTATATTAATCTTTAACTAATTACTTAATGATATCTTTAAAAAAATTACTTAATAATGAGTAAAAATCTTCTATTTCTTTATCATGCTTCAATCCATGCCTCCTATTAAAATTTTCTAAAAAATTTAATTTTAAACCCTAATCTTATTTTCTATATTCTAAATCCTACACCCTAAAAATACACCATACCCTTAATCCTTAGACCCTAACCACAACCCCTAACCTTAAACCCCATATCCTAAACTCTTAATTTGAAACAGAGGCACAAATAAAGATATGAGAAAAGGGTAAATGATTTGCGTCCACCTAATAACAACTCACTCACCTATTACAAATAAAGAAAAAAGATAATGATTTATCTTAAAAGAATATAAGATGGATGAATCTAATTGGTTAGATCATGGATAACATAATAAAAAGAGTTTATGATATAATTTCTATTGGAACACAATTAACGTGACATTTGATCTTCTAGAGTTACATCATCTGCTATAAGTTTTTCTTATATAAGATTTATCAACCGATTGAAAGAGTTTTAGTCAAATCCGTCGTCATATTTGATGCCAAATCGTCATTGCATACGCATCAACGTCAAAGAAAGTTCGGTATGATGAAAAGCAGCGCCAGCGGGTGGCGTCGGCTCCCAACAACCTGGCGAGAAAAGCTTAGCCTACAACTGGGATAGAAAACTATAAGAGGCAACAAAAAGACCAAATCTTACATCTCCAACACAAAAAATAGTTACTGAGGCAAGAACTGCAAACACCAAAGCGAGAAACAAGGGAGATATTGGGAGATGGGAGGAGATAAAGGAGCTGTTTGCGTTACCGGAGGAACCGGCTACGTCGGGTCATGGCTGATCAAGGTTCTTCTTGAGCAGGGTTACTCTGTTCATACCACTGTTAGACCTGACCCAGATAACAAGAGAGACCTTAGCTTCCTCACCAGCTTACCAGGTGCAGATGAAAGGCTTAAGATATTCAGAGCAGATCTTAACCATCCAGAGAGTTTCGATGCAGCCATCGATGGATGCAAAGGTGTTCTCCACGTTGCAGCTCCCATGGATTTCGAGGACAATGAGCCTGAGGCAGTAGTGACCCAACGTGCGATCGATGGAGCACTAGGCATATTGAAAGCATGCTTAAGATCCAAAACAGTGAAGAGAGTCATCTACACTTCCAGCATTTCCGCAGTGTATCTCAACAAGAGCAATGTGGAGACGATGGACGAAAGTCATTGGACCGATGTGGATTACGTGCGATCGGAACTGAACTCGTACATTAGTTCTTATGCAATATCCAAGACTTTGACAGAAAAGGCAGCCTTTGAATTCGCAAATGAACACGGATTGGATCTGGTGAGCATCATTCCACCTATGGTCGTCGGTCCCTTCATTTGTCCAAAGATGCAAGGCTCAACTCGCGCAGCATTGGCTCCTATCTTCGGTACAATTCAAAACTTGTCTTGATTTCTTACTTCTCACTGCTAAACATCCAAAAAAATGACAATCTATTTATCTTTTTGACATGTGTGCAGAGAGCAAGGATGACTACAGTCTTCTTATCAATGTAGCAATGGTTCATATTGATGATTTGGCAAGGGCATATATTTACCTCCTTGAACACCCTGAAGCAAAAGGGAGATATAACTGTTCCTCAGACACAGTAACTATTCAAAAGATCGTTGAAATTCTTTCAACTAATTACCCAGAATTCAAAATTGCCGAGTGAGTAAACTTCTCTTTGGCATTTCCTCAAACACATTGTTACCTCAATACTGTGACTAAAAATGACAACTTTTTCTTACCTTGTCTCATTCTGTGAATGCAGTTCCGTATCAGAAATTGAAGGTGCAAAATTGCCAGGCTTGTCATCAAAGAAACTACTGGATTTGGGATTCAAGTTTAAGTATGGAGTTGAGGATATGTATGATGGAGCTATCAAGTGCTGCAGGGAAAAAGGGCTTCTCTAGTAAGTATCAAGGATTGCTACATATAATGGCCAACCTTGACATGTGTAGGGGAAAATGATGATATATATATATATATATATATATATATATATATATTAACCGATTGCTGCAAATTGGTGTTGCTCATTGCAGGATCACAGGGATGGATGGAAGATGAATAAATGATGCACTGTTTGAGGGTTTCGTTTTGGGATTTTGGCATAGGAACTAGAAAGTAGTTATGGGTCATAAGTTCATTGTTTGGTCACAAAAGGAAAGGTTTGGTGCTTTTTGAGATTGTGTAATAAAAAATAAATTCGATTGAGTTTTATTTTGATCGTCATCGATTATCATTGTTATTGTAATATACAATAAAATTTGAGATTAAATATATTTAAGTATTTAACCTTTCAACAATGATTTAACGATATAGGTATGTATGATATAGAAAAGTTTTGTTCCACTTAGATGCTCAAACTATTTTTCGAACGAAATAGATACCTAACATTTTATTTTATAATTCATTTAAGATTTTTATAAATTTTTACCGTTAAAAGGATACATGTAATCTCATAAAAATTCTAGAATTATATTAAAAATAAAATAAATTATTTAATTTATAGAAACTCTCTAAATCAGATTTGACAGAATAATTTTAAATTTTAAATTTCTTTACTCCCAAAATCAAATCCTGATTTAGACTACTTTTATCATCAATTATCATGTCGTTGTCCACCACATTAGTCATCAGAATTTTATAATCATTTCTTTTATCATTTCGTCTTCAGATATCGATCGATATCATATAAAATATCAAAAAAATTTTCAAACGATTTCTGATAAATAGTGACAAGACAAATGATGAACGACATGTGGATTGATCAGTACGGGAAAGACACTTTATTTTGTTGTTGACAACGTCGACAAAATTGATTAAATTCGAAAATTCATGAATTTGGGGATTATTTTGAGAATATTTAAAATTTTAAGATATATTTTTATTTTTATTATATTAATTTTTTTTATTTTTAATATAATTTTAAAATTTTTAAAAGATAAATTTAACTGTGAGAATTAACATAAAACTTTACATGAATTACAGAATGAAAAGTTAGACACATACTTAATACAAAAAATAATTTATATACTTAATTAAAAATATATAATTTAGACAAGTATTTAATTTAATGTTTAAGAAAAATATTACTTATAAAAAAACATGACTTAAAACGCTGTCGATAAGATACGTGGTCGATGTCATTCTGGCATTTTACATCTCCATAAAAACACAGAAGCAGGAAGGAACAAAGAATGGCAATGGCATCTCCTAGCATATACTGTTACTACACCAACAAGGTCCACAATTCTGTTCCCCGCATCGTCCTTTCCCAGTCCCACCACCAAATTCCTCGACGGTGAGCCCTTAACCTTCAGTTATCGATCCATACATCACTGTAAATTCTTGTATGCTTCAAAACATGGAATTGAAGCCGCAAATTTTCTGTAATTTTGAAGAGAGATAATATTGAGGAGCAGCGAGTTAGCTGTTCTCGGCGCCATCTTCAGTTTCAGGTTTCTGTGTTTTCCATTTCCAAAATCCGTAGATTCTGTGCTCTACAAGTGGCTAATTAGTGTGTACTGATGCAGTGGGAAAGGGCCGGATTATCTGGGAGTGCAGAAAAATACACCAGCTCTGGCACTTTGTCCTGCTACCAACAATTGTATTTCCACGGCGGAGAACGTGGCGGATCCCGTCCACTACACTCCTCCATGGTAAAAACTTAAACTCTCTCCGTTCATCCTTATTTTTGGCTTAAGACATCGTCAACCAGGCCTAGTTTTGTTACCTGAACAGGAATTATAATGGAGGGCGTGCTAGGAAAAAGCCTGTGAGTCGAGAAATGGCAATGGAGGAGCTTCTTCAAGTGGTAAGCTTTTCAAACGGATTATAGGAAGGCATGCAAATATATATATATATATATATATATATATATATATAGCCTAACATTCTACGCTCCTTGCAGATAAAATCAACAAAACCAGACAAATACAGACCCAAAATTGTGGAGAAGAAAGAAGATTATGTGCTTGTGGAATACGAAAGTCCCATATTAGGGGTAAAGTGAAATTCATCTTGCTCTCCTTTCGTTACATGAATCTAATTTACCACGTTATTTATAATCTAATCTAATAATTATTTTTTATTTTATTTTTATAATGAATCAACATTTTTTTATATTTTATTAAATAAATTATAAATAAAGTGATAGATCGAGATCATATAATAATTTATTATAGGTCACGACATGCTAATTAAATGCAACAGATTGAGTAAAAAAAATGACCATTTTACGTGTTATAGTGTTTTTTGTGCTCATTTAAACGTGCACCTGTACAAGGACTAAAATGCACTGTGTGCTATAATTCAAGGACGTATGCAGTAGTTTTTCCTTTTTGTTTGTTAACCAGATTGTGGATGATGTCGAGTTCTGGTTTCCACCGGGGAAGAAGTCAACTGTGGAGTACCGATCAACATCAAGGATTGGAAACTTCGATTTTGATGTCAACAGAAAAAGAATTAAGGTAAAGTTTCTTGTTAGTCTTTGGAGACTCGTTATTCGATATCCATTTATTTTATGATTTATATTCAAAATTTATCATTATCGTATCAATATTAATATTTTAATTAAATGGAATAATATTTACTTTCTCGAGACAGATTTTGGAATTCGAGCCTATATAGACAATAGAAATATTTTTAATCATTGTTTTTTTATTAATACCGACACTTAGTAACGAAATTATATAAAGACGGAGAGAAACAATCGTCTTTCTATTTTGATTTTTTTATTATTTTATTTTTTAAAAAAAATTAATTCATTTATAAATTTATTTTTTATTTTTTATATATTATCCTCTAACTTCAGATCTTGATTTTATCCCGTAGGTATTACGGCTCGAGTTAGAGAAGAAAGGATGGGCTTCCGAAGAAACGTTTTGAAGGACAATTGAATCGATGTTCCTGTCCATGAGACTTTGGTTTAATTATGCTCTGAGCTTCTGTACCTTTTAAATATTTAAAATTTAGTCCTTACATTTTCAATAAAAAATAAAGCTATTAATTGCCATTCATCTTACAACTCCCTTTTTTTTCAGTACAATATATATATATATAACCAATGGCTAAATAATGTATGTTTCATTAGCTCTTATTCTCAACCAATGACAGCAGCCCTATTTTCCGGGGCTGCTGTCATGCAAATTGATTCCGAAATTCAAGTTTTTTTTGAAAAAATAGTATTATATATTAAAACCAAGTAAAAACACAGAAAGGTAGAGAGATTTGATAGGAAGAAGATGGCCATGGGGAATCTGTTAGGATGGCTCGTGACCTTCTTCTTCCTCATATCTCTTCTCGTCATTATTTGTTATCAGGTTGATCTTTCTTATTCTTTTTAATCTCCCTTATTCGTATTAATTCCTTAACATTCGTCTTAATCTTTCGAACATTGCAGCTTATATGTCTGATCGATCTGGAAATCGATCACGTAAACCATTACGATTCGGTGGTACGGATAAACAAGGTGGTGATGCCGGAGTTCATAATCCAAGCCGTTTTCTGTTTGGTCTGTTTCATTACAGGACATTATTTGTTTGGTTTCCTGTCTCTTCCATACTTGTACTGTAATTTCAGTTTGTAAGCTTTCTAATACACAATTATTTTCTCTATTAATCCTTAATTATTGTCCTTAATTATCATTATTAACGAATCCTTTGTAATGAAATGAACAGGTACAGGAAGAGAAAACATTTAGTTGATGTAACAGAGATATTTAATCAGCTCAAGTGGGAAAAGAAGCAAAGACTTATCAAACTTGGTTTTCTTACCATGCTTTTAATTGTCTTTATTTTTTGGTAATTATTCCCATAAATTATTATTTTTTTCTTTTTCTTTTTAATTTATCAAAAAATCAAGTTTCTTCTTTATATGTGTTTTCAGGTTGATTTGGACGGTAGGAACTGATGATTATTAAACAGGCTTTTGGTATAGGCTTAATGCCACTGAATCTGGTGTACTTTTTTTCTTATCAAATTAACCCTCAAACTTCTAAACTCGCTTTGTTTTCGATTGAAGTCTCAAATCCAAGTTTGAGAGAAAACGGGTGCTTGCAGAAGTTAGATTTTCTAAATGTTTCGAAACGGTCGTTTAAGGAAGAAAACGAAGAATGAAAGGGCGTTTAGAATCAAATGTGAATTGTTTGAGGTAATTATTGACGATAAACGAACGATTTTTATTGTAAGAGCAACAAAAAACACAACCTTAATATAATTTTTCTCGTAAATTGAGGCGCGGAAGAAGCGTATGTGAATTTTTAGTTGCAATTTTTAATGAATATGAATGCAACACCTAGCAATGAAGTGATGAAACATCAAAGGGTTATATAAATAGTAATAAAATAAGGTAAAGAATCTAATTGTTACACGATTGGTGTCTAATTTGCTCAAATTTGAAATTGATAGGGACTTCGGTAGTATTTAAACGAAAAATGATGAGTCCGAGATTAATTTGTTTAGTTTCAAACTAGGAGGATCTAAAAACCAATTTAACCCAAAATTACCAATCATTTTGTTGAAGGAACAATGAAACCAGATCAAATAAAACAGATGAAAATTACACCACTCCATAATTTGGAGATCTTTTAAGATCTAAGACAGTTCTCAGCAACCAGGGACAAGGGAAAAAACATGGGATGTCTATGCCTGAGACATTAAAAACCTAGCTGGATATCAGGAATGTTAACACTACTTTATCCTACATTAAAACATTGGACCACACATGACACTAAGTACTCTTTGATGAAAGAAATGTCAGGGATTTTTAATCTAGCCAGCTTCCCGAGTCCGAGATGATCGATTCTGGTTTTATCGGATTAACTTGCCGGTAAGGAAATGTTTATATCAGTCGCCGAATTCCTTGGCTCCTGCATGGTGGTCACCCAATTTTCTCTCAGGAATGTAGGTGTTGTGAGGTTTGGTTTCAGGGCATTCAAATTTTGTTGGGGTGAAACTACATCTATGACATCCACTTTCTCGGCATTTGAGGCCGGTGCAGCGATAATGCTTGGTTCTGGGGCAACAGTTGCTGGCATGGACTCGATTTTCTGCTTCTTGGGTTTTTGTTCATTCTGGTTTCCTGGTAAAAAGCTGCCTACTACAACCTGATAATTCAACATATCATTAAAACAATGAGTTCGTGTCCGAGTTCGAGATTCGTCTATACACTTTATGGATATGAATTTTTCTCATACTACATGGACCGACATCTTTGATTAGATGCTCATATTGCTCGAACTGCTAGTACGATCAATTCGACATCACTAGCAGTAAGACAGCCTAGGACTGGCAGAAAGTTTGCACTAAAAGGCTTTACCTGTACAGGACTGGCAGCTATCAGAAGCCCAGCAACTCCTCCTCCTATGACACGACCATCAGCGCTTGCCAAAGAAACACTCATGCCGCCAGATCGGCTTCTTGTTCCTTGAGTTTCTGTAGGCATGAAGGATCCCGACAAGGAAAGTATCTCGAAGCGGCCCTACAAGAGAACAGTCCAGATGAGGTTTTCGATCAAGGATCAGAAGCTCAAAACAGTGTAGGAAGTTAGTGTCATAAAAATAATCCTGTTTTTTACGTTTCTTACATGACAATTGTATCGTTATAGAACAATGTTTTTACACATTTAGTATTACTTTAATCTCATAATATATCAAAATACATAGCAATCTCAGAATTGCCTAACCTCATACGTTAGAGTACCACCGGAAGAATCGGGGTGACGAAGTGTAACGTTTGAAATTACTCCATTTGCAGACAGGATGCATATAGCTCTCGGTCCTTGTTGAGAAAACGAAATCACCTTCATCATAACATCCTTAAACACCACAAGAATCAAATACAAAGTAAGGGAAAATTTAGATAACGAACGCCTTAGAGACCTATAAATGCTCCCCGACACGATAGAAAGTTAAAACTTATTCTATTCCCTACGTATACCATACCTCACCGGAATTGACCGTGATAACATGAGGCATAAAATTTGTCCCGACAGAAGTAGCAGCCCATTCACCTGTAAAAAAAATAAGGAATTTCACTGTTAATTGAAATGAATAAATTAAGGGCTAACATACACTTTACCCTGTTCATCAAACAAACATAGATGTACTACATGGTTGAGCTTGGCATGATTTCAACTCGGATCGTGCATCTTATACGGAAAAAGCCTCTAATCAGCCGATCTTGCTGCTTTAGTAAGTTTCATTTTGTTCCTAACAGAAAGAACATCTCGAAAATTCATCGATGAAAAGAAATCTAAGACACTAAAAATACATTCCTTAACCACATACAGACACCAAAAAAGACCACTTTGGCATTAGCAGAAACCAGCAATATCCTTACAGAACTGAACAATGACATCTCAGATAAGGTCCCACAAAAAGTTGAAGAATTATCAACTTCACGTATAGAATCTTTCAAACCGGCATTTGGAAAATTCCAAATCCAACAGGTGACCTGTTTCGAAACACTAGTGCATAACTAATTGCTCAGTTTCGAACCAGAAACATTACCATATGCTACCAAATCTAAAACAACAACCAGTACTTACTAAGATAACAGCATGCTAAAAGGGATTATTACCTAAATTCTCCATGTCCAGTCCTTTGTGATGCTTAATCCGGCACCCACTACCTCTCCCTCTCCCGCGCTTTCCTCCCCTACTCGAGAACTCGCCTCCACTAGGCGGAACAGACGAGGAAATAGGCATAGGCGACAATGCCCTCGCCATTGTCCCATTGGACCCGTATTTCCTAGGTCTACCTCTCTTTTTCTTTTCTATGCTACCAGTTAACCCTACACTAACTGGTGAAACATCCACTGCTGTCGAGCCACTGCCAAACTGGTTGGCATTTTCAGTCCTCGGCGCCATTTGATAAGACGACGGAGCTTCTGGTCCTATGACTGTAACACCCGGATTTGTCTCCATGCAAAAAAATTAAATTGTACTTAACAGAAAAACTCCAAGCCAGTCAGTCACCTACAGAACAGAAAACCATCAATCAGACACCAGGAAACCAACAAAAAATAACAATGTCCTCATAGTTCTCTTCCACTAGCAGCTGGAACAAAGATCATTACAACTTCGAAATACATTAAACTTCACAAAAAAAAAACAGTAAGTAAAACAGTGTTAGAAACTAAAATCTTCATAGAAGTTCCAGTTCACATGATCAGCTCAAAACTTCAAAACGTAAAGATCCTCAATTTAAAAAGGGAAAAAATACCCAGATTTCAGTTCAGTTCACATGATCAGTCCCTTAACACAAACTGAAAATTTAATGTGAAAGAAATACTTACATAATCAACAAAATTTGAAAGAAAAAATATAAATTTTAAAGCAGGGATTTTTCATGTTAATGTAGAGATCATGACCTGTAAGTTCTAAGTACACAGCCCAGAAATAACTCTTCACTGACACTGTTCTTCAGACCTGTTCACATTTTCCTGTACCGAAGCAAAGTACTTCAAAAGGTTTTCTCTATCCAACCAAACAGAATTTTCTTTTCTATTTTTTTTTCAAAGAAAAGAAACTGTTCCCGAAGATTAAACAGACAGACAAACAAACAAACAAAAATACTGGGGTTTCAGAAAACCGCAGGCCGGTTCTTTTATTTTCCTTGTCTGAACAGGCACTTTTTCTTACACAGAGAACACACAGGAAAAAAGAAAAAGTGAATAAAAAAGGGGAAAATGAAAAATAAAAATTTCTTAATAAGATCTAAAATAAATATTTAATTAGTAGGTAAAATTGATAAGCCCGATATATAAATTTTGGTTAAGAAGGGATTTGACGTCCGGTAAGGGAAGAGTTGAATTTGAAATTAGGGTAAAACAGTAGTTTGGTAAAAGAAAATAGGGTAAATTACGATGTACCTTACTAATTATAAGTAATATTATATTTATGACATCTAATTATTAAAAATTATATTCAGATAATTTAAGTAATTCTTTCAAATTTCTTATTAAATTTAAAGTATTTTATTTAAAATTATTAATTAATTTAATATAAAAATTAATATATATATTTTTAGATATAAAGAGTAACTCAAATATAATATTACCTATAATTGACTGACTCAAATATAACTTTTAATAATTGAATAACTTAAATATAACTTTAACCATAATAAAATAACTTCCGTTATAATTCACCTAAAATATTATGTAAAATAAAATAAAAGTAGAAAAAGTAAAGTTAATAGCTTTCTTAAAAAATATTAATTTGGGTCTTCCATCTAAAGTGGAAAGTTGGCGTTGGAAGGACCCGTATATTTTAGAAATTATAATATGAATTATTTCAGTCGGGTTATTTATGAAAAAATTTAATTAATTTTTTATTTAGTGAATTTTTATTAATTTTATTATAAATTAATTTTAAAAATATTTTTATTAAATAAAAATTTATTTAATAAAAAATTAATTAATTAAATATATTTGATTTATTAATTTT
The DNA here is from genome assembly GCA_035048815.1 of Abelmoschus esculentus. Classification (NCBI taxonomy): domain Eukaryota; kingdom Viridiplantae; phylum Streptophyta; class Magnoliopsida; order Malvales; family Malvaceae; genus Abelmoschus; species Abelmoschus esculentus. The sequence goes on along the minus strand of JAUCBN010000032.1, from coordinate 15,038,872 downwards.
ACAAATAACGTGATAAAACCGACTCGTGATATAATTTTTTATTTTTTTAAGACAGTGTATTATTTTTTATTCAATGGATTTGTAATTCTTTTAATCCAAATATTTTAATTTTTAAATTAAAGAATTAATTATATATAATTAAATCAATTGATTAGATTGTGTATGAATATCCCTACAAGTGTGGACTGATGTTTCTTTTTGTTTTTTTACTTGTTTCTTCTTCCTCTGTCACTTTTTCTATTATCGGTGTTTATATGAGCGTTGGTAATTGAGTGGTGATCGCGTCACCTGAAGGTGAATGAAAGATTGTCAGGTGGTTGGATATGATTGGATAATCTCTCGCATGCAGCTGAGTTACGTCATGTAAGGGTATGTCTTCTTTGTTAACGTTGATAATTTTTTATGAAGTTTTTACCTTAATATTGTTGTTTATTTTTTTTAATAATTGATACTATTTACTTTATTTCTAATAATATGATACTATTTACTTTATTTCTAATAATATGATACTTTATCGTAATAAATCAAAAATTAGATAAATTATAATCCGATTTAAAATAATATTTTTCTTTTATTTCTTAAAATAAATAAAGTTATAATTGTTCTCCATTAATCCATGTATGTCGTGGGTAAAAACATTATTTGAAATTGAATTAAAAAATAATTATATAAATAATAAATTAATATATAAACCTTTTGAATATACTTAATAATACTATATTAAAAATATTTTTATAATATAATTATTATCAATAAATATAAAATATTAATAATTAATAAATTATTCAAATAAATATAAATATAATCATATTCTTATATATTAATTAATTATTTAAATAATCAAATAATCGTTAATTATCGATTAATTTTATATAATTTAGTAATCAAACTAATTAATACTATCATCTATATGTTAATATAATTTGTTAATAATCAAATAAGATTAAATGTATTTAAGATTTTTTTAAAAATTAATAACAATACAATCATCGTAAAATGGTACAAACTAGAAAAGTAGTCGGATAGGAGACCGAATCCAATAATACCGTTGTTGATCGTAATGCCCGAAATGTCCTTCTTATTACAATATCACGGTTAACCTGTCAAACATATTTATAATACCAGGTCAACCCTTAGCTGAGAAAGGGGCATTTCAGTCTATTGGCTTCAAACGTGGAGTGACCAAAAAACCCAAAACCCGATCTAGACTTGAATCTAGATCTAAACCAGGATCTCCTCTGCTCGGCTTCGTTGTATCAAATCGATTCACTCTTCTCCTTCCTTTCTATGGGATCCGTATACTTTTCATGCAAATGCCAATTAAAACAAAGACAAGCTAACTGTGTGGACTCACCGAGAGTCAACTCGATTCTCATTCTAACTCAGCCTACTACAAGTAAAGAGAGGTAAAAGAACGAGCCCTAGCATTTCGTTATCCATTCCATAGATCCTAGTTTATAACCGTCGTGCAATATTCAACTCGGAAATGGCTTCTTCGGAAGCCGATTCCCGCATGAACCAAGTGGTAGCCTCGGCCTTAGAGAAGATCATCCAGAATGCTTCATGGCGGAAGCACTCCAAGCTTGCTCACTGTAACGATACAAATAAATTAAAGAATTAAAGGGGAAGAAATAGACTGAGCATAGGTAGAAGAGAAGAAAAAAAAGGGGAAAACTTAGAATTTCATTCACAAATTCATCGATATCTTGTTCAACTTTCAACTCTCCTTTTAACCTACAAACACACAAAACGGCAACGTATAATCTAAACATAAGTTATTATCAAAACGCAACGTTTCATTAATACAATAAAATCAGATTAAAACACTATTAACGACTAACTTAATTTATTCCCGTTACAATACTCTCACCTTGGAAAATATCCTTGACCTCAAGGGTTAAAACAAGACTTTTTTCTATGATTAGACCAAACGTATCCACATGCTCTTTTAGCTTTGATCGAAAGTAAAGCATAACCTAACAATAGTTTCTTCATGTCCACAACCCTATTTAAATAGGATTTTCGTGATGCAAGTGACTGCAAAATCAATCGACAAGTTGTAGCACTTTCTTCGGGAGATAAAGCTGTTGAAGGTCTTTTAGCCTGAAAATTACTGCGAGTAGCCGAGAAAAACTCATAATTGTTAAGAAAATTCATAATTTGAAAAGTAGTAAAGTTATCCAGACCAATTGATATCTCATTGATGAATAATGTCTTTGATGATCCGATCATCATTTCACTATTTTGAGGTTGATATAAACTTGTACAAGTTTTCGCAGAAAAGAAACTGTAACAAAAAAGATAAGCTTTTAGAATGAAGCTACTCATAGCTTCCTATTTCTTTCTTTATGCATTGAAATCCTCAGAATTAACAAATTGATGTTGATTTTCAATTGTTTGCAGCAAAATTTTAGTATGAAATTTTGCAGCTTTTACTTCTTGTTGACCTCTCTGATTTTTTTTTCCCTCAAAAGCTATCCACACTCTTTAATATCATTCACTGCTGTCCTAACCTCATGATCAAGTTTCATAACTTCTTTATAAAGAGAATCATCCTATTTGAATCAAACTATGCAATTATTGATTAACAAAATTTTACTTCTTAAATTATCCTTATCCTTCAGGAATAAAACATTATTTTTTTGATCACCCTTGATCATCTGTGCTTCTTTTAAGTGGTTAGACCAACTATTCCAAGTTGTCATTGCCTTAACCAAAATCTTAAACAATTTCACCACTCGTTGTTTCTTTTCTTCAAAACCACTTGCTTTGTTTAACATGTCTGCGATATTTTTATGCATGTTTAGTTTGGTAAAAGCAATTGATTGCATATAGAAGAGAATCGATCACTCTGAATTCACAATCTGTGCTCGCATTGTATCTGCAAAGGCAACATCCGGTTGATCACAAAATAGATAACACAGATTGCGTCGAGCAAAAACAGTCAAAGAGACCATGGTTCCGTCATCTATGAACTGAAGTAACAATCAATGACGATTTTAAAATCTTTATCGAGGAATGCATAAAACCCACGCTTCCTAGCCTCGAGCATATCTCTCATCTGCTGAATTCACTCTTGGAAAAATAACTCATTTATCCTTTCATCATCCTTGTAGTGATTCATTACCAATATCTGATGGATGGATGTAAGGTCAAGACGTGAACAAACCTCACCCATTGCTGAAAGCGAATGCTTTGGTGTTGGTGAGGCTTTCTCGTTTTTTAATATTTCAAGTATAACATAAGATGGAACATCAGGTTTGGTTTGCAATGGAGCTAGTGTGACGACAAGATTCTTCACACTAGATTGTTCCGTGGGCTCATACTGCACACATTGAGAGATAAGTTTAACAACTACTGTTGCCTTCTAGAAAATATTTTCTCTGAATTTAATTCCATGAAAACCATGATCTTTTTGTCCTGTATCATATCGAGCGCATGATTAAGAATTATGTGCTTCTCATCCAGAATAATGGTGCCATAACTATAAATAACACTTTCTGGGGTGACTCTCCCATATCTTAGATATTCAGAAGGTGTGTACGCAAGATTAGTGCTATAACTTCTTCCATCCCTGCTGTTTTTCATCAGGCCAAAATATGAAAGATGAGGATCACCATCCTCATAAAAAAAATCATGTAAGCATTTAAATCATGGTAAAATGGATGACCCTTTAAAACATTAATAGAAAAGACATGAAGGCTTTTGTTGTCCGAAACAATAGCACCAATGAAAGCACTAGCAACAAGTCTAACACGGGACCCTAAGGTCAGAACAATGTTGTATGGCATTCTAGTGAGGACGGTCTTCCCATGAACCATAAGGTTCTCATCGTTGATGGAAATTCTTGGTGTAACAGTTGTTGATGATGATCACCTAATAACTGTTTGGTTTACTTTTGTCATAAGCGATAATCTAAACCTGCAAGGGTTATTGTTCTTAAAAGATTTGATAATATATTTAAATGTTTCAGGACTTACCTCCATGGTCATCATTGATAAATTTAATCCTATGCCCTTAATTGATGACCTTTTTTGGTGTTCCTCAACCAGGTCTCCACACCCCTTTTTCTGTGAGAGTTCCAGCAATCCCTCTGTCGAGTCATCACCATCAATAAACTCTTTATATGTTGTTGATGGAAATTCTTGGTGTAACAGTTGTTGATGATGATCACCTAATAACTGTTTGGTTTGCTTTTGTCATAAGCGATAATCTAAACCTGCATGGGTTATTGTTCTTAAAAGATTTGATAATATATTTAAATGTTTCAGGACTTACCTCCATGGTCATCATTGATAAATTTAATCCTATGCCCTTAATTGATGACCTTCTTTGGTGTTCCTCAACTAAGTCTCCACACCCCTTTTTCTGTGAGAGTTCCAGCAATCCCTCTGTCGAGTCATCACCATCAATAAACTCTTTATATGTTATAATAGAAGTTTTATCAAACACTTTGTCTTCAAATATATCGTCAAAGGAACCATAAAGACTTCTCTTGATTCTTCAATTGTTTTCACCTCCATCATATTTCCTTTGGTTGGTTCACCACCATCGATATGCAACTTTCATTTGATACTGATCCAAAAAACTCTTGTGACTGCTCAACAGTAAGAATGATCGATTTTTTTAAAGTTTTTTCTAACAATTGCTTGGCATCTCTCATCATTTTAACTTGAAACTCAATAAATTTGTGATCAAGTATGCTCTCCAACCTATTAATCTTTTCTTGCAATCTCATTGTTTCTTGCTTCCACTCTGGAAACTCAATTGGTTCTGCCATCATCACCGTTGTTGTCTGAGTTTTCACCAACTTTTCCAAGGTTCAACCTGGCTCTTGATATTTTTGTAACGATACAAATAAGCTGAAGAATTAAAGGGGAAAAAGTAGACTGAGCATAGATAGAAGAGAAAAAAAAAAGAGAAAGACTTAAAATTCCATTCACAAATTCATCAATATCCTTTACAACTTTTAACTTTCTTTTTAACCTATAAACACACAAAACGACAGTGTATAATCTAAACATAAGCTACTACCAAAATGTAACGTTTTATTAATACAATAAAATCAGATTAAAGTACTATTAACGACTAACTTAACTTCTTCACGTTACACTCACCAATGTAAATCTCTCCTCGAGAAACTCACTATGAAGTCGTCTTTGTTTCCTTCGGATCCAGAGCTCGATAACTCGATCCTCTGATCAACGCTTTTGCCACCGGTTTCAACAAGATCGTCGAACCGACGGTTGATTGCATTCAGAAATTAATCGCATAGGCTACTTGCGTGGCGAAGCGGACACCACTAGAGGTCCCGAGGCCCAACTCTTATTGAAATTGATAGAATCCATCTGTAAATGGCACGATTCAGGCGATGATGCTGTTGAATTACTAGTCTTGAAAACACTTTTATCGGCAGTAACATCCATCTCTCTCTGAATTCATGATGATTGTTTGTTGCTAATCGTGAGAACTTGTTATATGACATTTACTTAGGGAGTAAAAATATAGTTAATCAAACGAAGACAAAAGCTTCTTTGATTCAAATGTTAATGATTGTTTATAGGAGAATGGAGGCTGATTCATTTACTGTTCCGATTCAACCAATTGTTGTGGCTGAACTAATGAAACCTATTTAGAACTCCGATGCTGATGGATCAATGACTCAGTTTGTTCAAGGGTTTATAACTAAAATTATGCAGGACATTGATGGAGTATTGAATCTAGCAGCATCGAGTAAGGATTCTTTAGGCGACCATGATGGTGATTCAAAATCACTGTTGTTGAAACCAATAACACAACTGACTTGTTGAAGTCTATCAATAAAGATACGTCGGATGCAAAATATTGAGAGATTAGCATGCATCAGACAACAATGGAAGGGAGGAAAGGGGAATTGGAGGATGGTGAAGTAGAGAAGGGATGCCTTTTTGATGTATAGAGTACTTTGCAAGTTGTTGATGAAGACACCACCAAAAGAGGCTTTGTTAGATCCCCACTTAATGAGAGGGAAAATTGTGGCACTTGAGTTGTTGAAGATATTGTTAGAGAATGTTGAAGCTGTATTTAGGACAAGTGAAAGGTATCTTTAATGTTTCCTCTTTGCACACATTTATATGATTTTTGTGATATATCCATTTGCCTTTTGAAAAGTTTCTTATGGTTTGCTAGCTCTTTGATTGTTCATTATTGAAAAGTGTGATATGAAACTCTTGAATCTTGATATTAGTTTGTTGCACAAACATATATTATCTGCTAGAGGAATAAGATTTATACAGAAACAACTATAAGTAGACACTTAGGTATCTAGTCTTAGAGGATTGTCCAAAGAATTAGAACTATTTTATTTGATTTGAAAACACCTCAGTGGCTTTTCATGTCAAGGTGCATTAAAATAGATCTTGTTGGGTTGGAAGTTTGCTAAATATTTTAATTTTTTATGGTAATCTTATGGCCATGGACATGTATTTTTTTCCTTTATTAGTGTACCCCTATCTTTACTCTTTTTGATAAGAAGGATAGAAAGTAGAAAGGAAGGTTGAGTTACAAGATAACAAATCTGATATTGAATCTTAACCTATAAATTACAGGTTCTCCTGCCATTTGTTTTCAATGCTTGAGAGTTTTACTTCATAGTTATATTCAGATCATTCTTTTTTTCAAATGAAAGATTGAAAGTTAAATCTCATACCTTAACATGCGTCTTGCGTATGTTAACATCATATGTTTTGTAGAAGTTAACGAATTTTGCACATTTCTTATTTTTTTTCACAATGATTCTTTCTAGAACGGTCAATGGATTTTTGAAAATGACTCAAGGCGTTTCTAGTGATACAGCTACAACGCAGTTGCCACCTTAGGAGGCAACTATGAACTTGAAGCTATGAAGTGTTTAATGTTTGTTTTAAAGTCAATGGGAGACTGGATGAGCAAACTATTGCGCATTCTAAATCCTCATTTTGCAAAGAGATTTGAAGTATTTGTGAACAATCATGAACCTGTAAATGTTCCCATGGCAAATGGGAACAGGGTGAAGCTCTTAAAGGATTAGATTCTCATTTTGAAGCCTATAGTGAAGCTTCTGATGCTTTAACAATTGGGCAACATCGAGCTTAAAAGCTTGAGCTTCAGGTATGTATGTAAATGATTAAAGTAGTATGACATTGCCTTCATTTTAGCTGATTGTCATTCACGTGATATAATTTAAAATGTGGCAGGAAGGTATATCACTTTTTAATCAGAAACCTAGGAAAGGAATTGAATTTATACTTAAAGCAAATAAGATTGGAGACTCCCCAAAAGGGATTGTTGCTTTTCTTAAAAATGCATCTGGTCTGAACAAAACATTGATTGACGATTATCTTGAAGAAAGAGAAGATTTATCACTAAAAGTGATGCATGCTTATGTTAAAACCTTCGTGTAATCGCCCATTTTTAATCGGAGAAATTAAAATATTTTTATTTTCGTAATTTAAATAAAGGCGTTAGCTTTCTTGTATTTAGGGGTATTATTATATGTTTTATCACGTGTGTACGTGTTATGTATGTCTTTTATTATCATCCGTATCAATGGTATTTCATTTTATCTTTGTCACGTTTAATGTTGCATGTGATACTTGTTTTATTTTGCTAGAAAATTAGTGTTATATTATTTTTTTATATGTGTATTATGTGTCATATCTGTGTATTGTTGTCGTGAGCGTCGTAAATATATATTATATGTATGGTGTGAATTAATATTAGTAGCTATTATATGTGTCACTTAATGTGTTATGCGTGTTTAAGGGTTATATGCATATGTTGTAATTAGTTATTTCTATTTTATGTTTTGTTATTATATTTAATCTTGGCCCACAAATATTAATTAATAACCCATAAAAATATGATAAACCCCAAAAAATAATAATTTATTATAAAGCCCACATTTAGGCCTGTTATGAAACAAAACCCTAATCCTTATATTGCTTATTGCTGCAGCCGCCATGCTCCCCTAACTAGTCGATCTGGGAGGACAACCAACGGCTAAGATCCAATCCCGGATGAAGGTTTCAGAACCAGCACGCGCCACGTGCGCACCGTCTGACTCTTCAGTGACCCATCCTTTCGCCTGCCACCATACGCTGCCATCACCTCCTGCTACCCGCGACCTGCAAAAGAAAAGAGGAAAAATTAAATGCAAACCTGAAAAGCCATGAATCAAGGAAAAAGTCATCCCAAAAAGCCATGAATTTCGGAAAGGACATAGATACAATCTTTTGCAGCAGATTAAAAGAGAACCCAACAACCATTGTAAAAGGGGGGACAACGTTTGTAAGGGGAGAACCAAAATTCCAGAGAGCATTAGGTGGAAAGAAAAATTCAGAGAGCCATTTTGTAACCAAAAAAATTTCAAATTGAATAGAGAAATAAAAACCAGAAACGTTTTCTGGTAAACAAATCCTTATTTTCTTCCTTCTCTTCTCGCAGATTTCACAAAACAAAAGAAAATGAGAGAGAGCGGGAGACTCCCTGATTCTTGATTTAGTCGTCGGCAAAGAGCCTCTGAGAGGTGAGCCTTCGAGCGGAAAGAAAACCAAAAGGGGATCTCTTCCTTTCTTGCTTCTTTCAAAAAAGAGCTGTGTTGTTGGTCACTCTCATACCGTGGGAAGTGTCGATGATGGTACAGAAAGCCTCCGAGGCTTATGATCTCACCTAGACCGAATTCCTTAGTGATCGAAGGGTGAATGCTTTAGAGAGTGTTCTTGGCAAGATTTCAAAACCCAGTGAAAACCGTTCAAGAAGGGATGTATTTTGTTTCTATTGAGATTCTAAAAAACTTTAAAGGCTTAACGGTTTTCTTCTCTTTGCCGATTAATCTCTCACCGTGAGGCCTCTGTCGCCGGTGAACAGTGTTAAAAGGGGTGTGGCCGTCGCTCAGATGAGGAAAAAAAAGAAGTGGAATCGTTTGGTTTTGGAAATGAAAGGATTAAGTATTATGATATTAGGTGTAATTTTTATTTATTTTATTATCTTTTAAAATCATTTTTGGAAACAACAAACAGTGCATTTAATTTGTAATTGATAGTTTCTCTTTATCATACGTTTTGACATTTACTTTTGTTTTAAAATTATATGGAAATTATATTTTATGTGTATTAATTAAGTATAATATTATTCTATATATATTTTATATGCGTATATGATCATATTTTATTCATGGTATATTTACGTTTTATATGTCTTTATATATTTGTTTATTACTTCCCTATTTATGTTTTATTTGTTTTGTTCATAATAATATACATTTATGAGATAAATATTATCCGCATATTTTTATATACATTACATATATTATTATATTACGTAATACTTATAATAATATTATTATAAAAGGTATGACATGCACATTGCTAACTTGTTTGAAACCAAAATGACATTAGCTCAAAATAATAAGTAAAAAGGGAAGACTTTGTTTTCGTGTATGTATGTCATGAATGTGGCATGTTAGATTGTTGCAGTTTTATGTTATGTTCAAAATCCTTAGTTATGTTCGTTTCATTTATCATGTTTGTAATTTGTTTTTTCTTAGGATTGCATTGAAATATTAATTTATTAATGCGGGCCCCTAAATTCGGTCGTAAGCGAGGCCAACTCCAGTGTAGTGGTGGTGGTTCGGACGCTTACCTTTGGGTTTAGGTGCTTTAAAATAAATACGCAAGTTCAATTAAAAATTAACTCGATCGTCAAATTAGCTCGGAAAATTTAATATTAGTAACGCGGTAATTATTAAAGTACCAATTTTTGGACGGTGTGGGGGTGCTAATCCTTCCCCACCCATAACCGACTCCCGAACCCCAATTTTCAAAATCTCTGGTTTTATGGTGTCTGGTCTACCTATACGGCCGGTGGCGACTCCAAATTTTACAAAATCATTTTTAAACCGAGACTTCCCCGTGGAAGACATTCATTTCAAAAAGACACATCAAAAATGTTTTCCAACCCAAACAGAATATTTCTAGCGATTTTAATTATACGTGGATTTTTTAGATCGCTACAGATGACGACTCCGCTGAGGATAAATTTTGTTTTTCAAAAACAAAAAACGAGTCAAGCTTTTAAATGATTACCGTTTTGAGAATATTAAAGATTCTGGGCTAAAGTGACGATCAAATTAATTTTCAATTAAATTTGTGCTTTTATTTTTCCGCATTTAAAAATGATATATAAACCTGTCCTTTTTAAGTGGGGGAAAAGGCTAATGTTTTCGTGGAGATATCGTTCTCCCGTATAGGTCCTAGCCGAAGTACCTTCGGAGCTCCACTATCTTATGCTTTCGTGAGGATATCATTCCTTCGTATGGTCATAAGTGAACGGGTCCCCCTGAATTGAACCCGGTCAAAATGAGCCTATAATGGGTGATGATCTGGGGCCTTGCTACTCTTAGTAGAGGATAGCTCGGACAATTCGGGTCCCCCATTTAGCACCAAGACTGCATATAGAGAACTAGACTACCTACCCCACTAGAGCCACGCGGATACCCTAGGCGAATTAGACAAGATATCTAGGAATGTCTTTCTCTATTTACTTTTGCACAAATTTATTTTTTACGAAATTTATTTTTGCGTTTGTTATTTTTACCCGATACTAACATGGTTTCTTTTGTTTTTATTTCTCTTTTTTGCATGCATTACATCTTGCATTACGTTAGAGGGTATTGATTCGAGTGGTTTATCCTACAAAGGAAACATTCACCATGGAAGAGAGGTATCTGAAAACCTTAACCCTAGTGTTAGAAAATGATAAGAGACATCAATTAAGGGACGAGATTCGGTAAGGTCACCATCCGTTAAACCCTTTTTATCAGACCCCGGTTAGAGAACAACCAAAGAAGCCCGGGCAACAGTCTACTAAACGACCAAGTAACAACCATGCATTCATCCGGGTCTACATCAGAATTACAATCCGGGATTCCAAATGAACATGGAGGATGTAATAGAAAGCCAAAGTTTAATCAAAGGGTTAGCAAAGACAGAGAACCCACATCATCTCACCATCCAAAGTTTGGGTCAGAATCAAGCATGAGTCTACCAAGAACATGTAATAATGATTTGCTTTACCTGAGTTTACGACAAATTTACCATTGAGAATTATAAACCGATGCAAAAGATGTAACAGAAAACCACCAAAGATTCAACAACAAAAAAGTTTGTCAAAGATGCAGAATCAATTCCATTTTTCAATCCAGAGTTTGATTTAGAGTCAAATACAAATCGCTGATCAGAAGAGGTAATGGACCGAATTTCAATCACATCAATGAAGAAGTGGTTTATATCAGACATCAAGAAGAAGAACGAGAAGTTAGTGCCTCACTAGCCTATTTTACGAGGATCGAGGTCACTATTCAAGTTTATCGGAGATGATTCAGAATGTTGAAAGAAGCATTAACAGAAAAGAACTGTTACTAGAAGCACCGACACTGCAAGGTTGCTTAGGTAATATTTGATCAAGACCGTTGCTAGACAATCTCGAAGACCGAAGTTTAAAGAGGTAGCTAGAAACAACTAGATCAACTGAGAAGCCCGAAGCTCGTGACGTAACGAAGATTCCTTGGTCAAGCAAGCAGTTTAGGGCCATGGGAAATCAAAATTAGGGCTAGCACTTATGTATAGGACTAGTTCCCTCAATGTTGTAATGGACCCTCTATTTCCCGTGAAAGTAATCCAGTAGGGTGATTACCAACATGGATCAATACCTTTACCTACATACATTTTGCATCATTTGCATCCGCATCTGCATCACACATGCCTTCCTCTCTCACTCGATACTAGAGGAAGTGGAAGATCGTATAGCAACCTAAAGAAAAGGGCAAAATAGTTGAAAGATCGTCTCGAAGATATCGCACAAAAAATCAACTTTCAGATTCCTATGACGTATACCGAATTGTTCTCGATCCTCATCAAGAGCTATCAACATTTGTTCAATCCAAATCGAAAGGGATCCCTATACACCCGATTATGATGTCAATGTCGCGAAGGAAGCACAAGTCACACAAATAAGAATTATAGAGCCCTGAGGAACAAGGTCCAAAGTTTGATTGAAGCCGATAGTTCATGTTTCGAAGTATGATGATAGAGATGGATCCGGGGAGGTTCTTACTTCTCAGTTGAACATTCAAACAAAAAATTTCATACATATTTGTTTAAATTCTTTTTTACATTCTTTAATATTTCATTCATTTTAAAGAAGTAGTTCCTGCTCTCCTATGTACACATAACAAATATTTTTTAACATGCATGTACACATCATTACACACTTGATCCATGAAATTTCAAATGTGGTAGCATATTTGCTCCAAACTCAAAGACCGACTATAAGGTTTTGTATATTCAGGAGAGACTGAATGTTGCGGGGATATTGCAAATGAGAGTTTCTGCTAGTCTAGCAAGGCAAACAAAGGAATAAAATGAGCGTATAGATAATGGTCATCTCCCATTTTTAGGAAATTTCCTTCTCAGGCACTTGTTGATCAAGATCCTTGAATCGAGAGTCGACCTTAAACTTCTACCCTCTGAAGACCTTCTCAGGACATCCTTGAATGAGACGATGAATGATATTCTCTCGCCTCACCAGAAAAGGAGGGAAAGATCAGACAAGTTAGATATTGAAATAGGAAGACTATCAGCAAGAAATAGTCGAGAGCTAAGACACACGCAAAAGAGAGAGAAAAAAAGAAAAAAAGAAAAAAGAAAAAAAGAAAGAAAAAAGAAAGAGAATGACAATCGGAAGGCCGAAACGAGTCTGAATCAAGTAAAAGAGGATTTTGGCAGAGCACAATGTTAGGAGATCACATAAAGATGATTGAATCCAAGCAATATCAACAAGTTACACGAAGACAATCGAGTTCAAGCAGTGAATAATCGGAAAATACCTCAATCTTGTGACGTATCCAAAAACTTGAAAGAGGAAAAAGAAATATGAAGGAAACAATGTTGTACACGCTTCATTCATATCAGACAATTTAGAATCAGAATTTCAGCAGAAGGAACGAGGTGAAGATGGGAAAAGAATCCTCATTCTAGATACCTCAGGATCTCACAAATTTACACAGAAACAAATATCGAAGCACATCCGAGATAAGTCGGCCTTAAGATTGCCAATTTCGGAAAAGGGAATGAACGCTAGGGTGAAAACATAAAACAAGTAGTCTAGAGCGACCCAAAAAAATAGAAGTACACATATCACAAATACAAATATATTTACTGTACACACTTCATATTTAGATCAAACAATTCAGAAACAAAAATTCAACCAGGGGAAATGAGGCAAGGAGAAACAAAGAATCTTCATTTTGAACGCCTCACGATCACACAGATTTGCACAAAAGCGAATATCGAAGCCATCAAAGACAAATCGACCTGAAGATTGTCATTTTCGTTGAAAAAAGAAAAAAGAAAAAGAAAAGAAAAAGGAAAAGAAAAAGAAAAAAGGAAAAAGATGAAAGAAAATAGAAAAAGAAAAAAGAAAAAATATATTAGAAATACACATACCAAATACAAAAACCTTTTTACACCGATCATGGACTCAGCTCTTACAAGCTTTCAAAGACCATTCTGATCATTCAGTGATGTTCAAACTAAATGAGATTGTCTTCAGATCACACTTCCGCCCAAAGGTTAACCTTGCTTGAAGGAACGTCGAGCTTCGAAGTGCCTGATCGACACCTAAATGAGGGAAAGATGGGGCAGGATGAGAAAGAGAGATAATGAGTGCCACCAAAAAGGGGTAGCCTCTAGGAAGGGAATTGTTCCTTTTGAAATCCCGAGAGTCTAGAAGAGACTAGGCATTTGCTTATGTCTTCATAATTAACGAGGATCTTTTAAATATACTCTTCGTTAGAGTTTTTCTTTGCCAAATTGGGGCAAATATGTCATTGCATTTGATATTCAAGAAGGCAAATATGTTTTAAATACTTTTTGCAATGAACTTATAAATTTCATACATTTTCCAAAATTTTTATTGCATATTGAAATACATGCAAATAAATTCATTTTTTCTAAGAATTGAAAAAACTGAGAGTCAACCTCCGGTGAGGTACCCTGACGAGCACATAAATAAAATCAGGACACAGAGACGTCTAATCAACCATTATACTGATCCAGAAGAGAATATAAAGAATACAAGCGGGGCACCATTGTCCGTGAAATGACAGAATCAAAGCTCGAATCTGATGTAACCAGAGGTGTCATGATTACTGACAAAGTTTAGCTAATGAAGCTTACCTGATAGACAGAATGAGGAACGGGGTACCAAATTTTTAAAACGAGGTTAATAGAAACTTCATGCGTTAATGCATACCCACAGATTGCACATGCACATCTCGAACATACATCACGAACACATGCATAGTGAAAATCTCATTCATTATTATTTTTTATAAATTGTCTTACAATAAAAGATAGATAGTGGTCAAGAAGATGGCCGTAACAGAGATTTCGTGCACAAAAAGAAGAAGAAAGAAAAAAAACATTCTCGAGACAAAACTTGGCAGAGAGTGAATGTGTCTCCGAAACGAAAGAGGAACCGAGTACAAAGATCAAGACATTGGGGCAATCCAGAAACTCAGATGTTTTCAGAAAAAAGATTTTTTGGCAGCCTTCCTGGCGTGAGTCCTGAAAAAACAAATTTTTTGGCAATCTCTATAGACGTGAGTCCCGATTCAGAGAAAATATTGACAGCCTTCCTAGCATGAGTCCCGATTCAGAAAAAGATTGGCAGCCACTTTGGCATGAGTCCCGAAGTAACAAATTTTTTGGCAGTCTCTATAGACGTGAGTCCTAATTCAGAGAAAACATTGGCAGCCTTCCCAGTAGGAGTCCCAATTCAGAGAAAACATTGGTAGCCTTCCCGGTAGGAGTCCCGAAAGACTTGGAGATGAAGGTTCCATACAGAGGGTACCGACATGACTCGAGTCCCACAGAAAGAGAATTTGTAGCAGTTCTATACAGAAAGAACTTATACACACCAAACACAAAGACTCGAAGCTCTATATAGAAGGAACTACCAGTGGAAAAGTTCATCCACGACGCGACGGTTTTATATAGGAGAAATCCACAACACCAAAGTGAGGAGTTCTATATGGGAGGGACCCTTATTTTCATTTTCATCTCTGAGATTGAAGCTTCATATAGGAGAGGCAAACAACTCGAGACTTTAGAGTGAAAGGTTTCATATAGGAGAAACCCTAACTTCGGATCCAAAAATGAGAGTTTTATATAGGAATGACCTTATTTTGCAAAATCCGTCATGAAGCAAAAGGTTTTATATAGGAGAGACCGACAACGTGGAAGATCTAGAGTTTCATATAGGAGGAATCCCTATCTTCTTCATAGTCTGAGTGAAAAGCTCTGTACAGGAGGGGCACACAACTCGAGACTTTAGGGTGAAGGTTTTATACAGGAGAAACCGGAACTCATGATCTAGAAATGAAAGCTCTATATAGGAAGTGCTTTTATTTTACAAGGTCTGCTCGAAAGGCGAATGGTCATATACAAGAGTGACCTACAAATATCAGAAGGTGAGCAAGTTCGATACAGAAGGGACTTACGAACTAGAAGACTCAATCGAGGAAGGTGGAGAGTTTTAGAAAAACACATTATTCCGAGACCACTGACAGGGAAGTCGGTTAAAAATGGATGCTTATGGTCTTTGCCATGTCCTTGTTTCACAAGAACAAACAAAGAGGGGCAACTACAATCACCCATTTTTAACCGGAGAAATTAAAATATTTTTATTTTCGTAATTTAAATAAAGGCGTTAGCTTTCTTGTATTTAGGGGTATTATTATATGTTTTATCATGTGTGTACGTGTTATGTATGTCGTTTATTATCATCCATATCAATGGTATTTCATTTTAGCTTTGTCACGTTTAATTTTACATGTGATACTTGTTTTATTTTGCTAGAAAATGAGTGTTATATTATTTTTTTATATGTGTATTATGTGTCATATCTGTGTATTGTTATCGTGAGAGTCGTAAATATATATTATATGTATGGTGTGAATTAATATTAGTACCTATTATATGTGTCACTTAATGTGTTATGCGTGTCTAAGGGTTATATGCATATGTTGTAATTAGTTATTTCTATTTTATGTTTTGATATTATATTTAATCTTGGCCCACAAATATTAATTAAAAACCCATAAAAAAATGATAAACCCAAAAAAATAATAATTTATTACAAAGCCCACATTTAGGCATGTTAAGAAACAAAACCCTAATCCTTATATTGCTTATTGCTGCAGCTGCCATGCTCCCCTAACTAGTCGATCTGGGAGGACAACCAACGGCTAAGATCCAATCCCGGATGAAGGTTTCGGAACCAGCACGCGCCACGTGCGCACCGTCTGACTCTTTAGTGACCCATCCTTTCGCCTGCCACCATACGCTGCCATCACCTCCTGCTACCCGCGACCTGCAAAAGAAAAGAGGAAAAATTAAATGCAAACCTGAAAAGCCATGAATCAAGGAAAAAGTCATCCCAAAAAGCCATGAATTTCGGAAAGGACATAGATACAATCTTTTGCAGCAGATTAAAAGGGAACCCAACAACCATTGTAAAAGGGGGGGCAACGTTTGTAAGGGGAGAACCAAAATTCCAGAGAGCATTAGGTAGAAAGAAAAATTTAGAGAGCCATTTTGTAACCAAAAAAATTTCAAATTGAATAGAGAAACAAAAACCAGAAACGTTTTCTGGTAAACAAATCCTTATTTTCTTCCTTCTCTTCTCGTAGATTTCACAAAACAAAAGAAAATGAGAGAGAGCGGGAGACTCTCTGATTCTTGATTTAGCCGTCGGTAAAGAGCCTCTGAGAGGTGAGCCTTCAAGCAGAAAGAAAACTAAAAGGAGATCTCTTCCTTTCTTGCTTCTTTCAAAAAAGAGCTGTGTTGTTGGTCACTCTCATGCCGTGGGAAGTGTCGATGATGGTACAGAAAGCCTCCGAGGCTTATGATCTCACCTAGACCGAATTCCTTAGTGATCGAAGGGTGAATGCTTCAGAAAGTGTTCTTGGCAAGATTTCAAAACCCAGTGAAAACCTTTCAAGAAGGGATGTATTTTGTTTCTATTGAGATTCTAAAAAACTTTAAAGGCTTAACGGTTTTCTTCTCTTTGTCGATTAATCTCTCACCGTGAGGCCTCTGTCGCCGGTGAACGGTGTTAAAAGGGGTGTGGCCGTCGCTCAGATGAGGAAAAGAAAGAAGTGGAATCGTTTGGTTTTGGAAATGAAAGGATTAAGTATTATGATATTAAGTGTAATTTTTATTTATTTTATTATCTTTTAAAATCATTTTTGGAAACAACAAACAGTGCATTTAATTTGTAATTGATAGTTTCTCTTTATCATACGTTTTGACATTTACTTTTGTTTTAAAATTATATGGAAATTATATTTTATGTGTATTAATTAAGTATAATATTATTCTATATATATTTTATATGCGTATATGGTCATATTTTATTCATGGTATATTTACGTTTTATATGTCTTTATATATTTGTTTATTACTTCCTTATTTATGTTTTATTTGTTTTGTTCATAATAATATACATTTATGAGATAAATATTATCCGCACATTTTTATATACATTACATATATTATTATATTACGTAATACTTATAATAATATTATTATAAAAGGTATGACATGCACGTTGCTAACTTGTTTGAAACCAAAATGACATTAGCTCAAAATAATAAGTAAAAAGGGAAGACTTTGTTTTCGTGTATATATGTCATGAATGTGGCATGTTAGATTGTTGCAGTTTCATGTTATGTTCAAAAACCTTAGTTATGTTCGTTTCATTTATCATGTTTGTAATTTGTTTTTTCTTAGGATTGTATTGAATTATTAATTTATTAATGCGGGCTCTTAAATTCGGTCGTAAGCGAGGCCAACTCCAGTGTAGTGGTGGTGGTTCGGACGCTTACCTTTGGGTTTAGGTGCTTTAAAATAAATGTGCAAGTTCAATTAAAAATTAACTCGATCGTCAAATTAGATCGGAAAATTTAATATTAGTAACGCGGTAATTATTAAAGTACCAATTTTTAGGCGGTGTGGGGGTGCTAATCCTTCCCTATCCGTAATCGACTCCCGAACCCCAATTTTCAAAATCTCTGGTTTTATGGTGTTCGGTCTACCTAAATGGCCGGTGGCGACTCCAAATTTTACAAAATCATTTTTAAACCGAGACCTCCCTGTGGAAGACATTCAATTCAAAACGACACATCAAAAATGTTTTTCAACCCCAACAGAATATTTCTAGCGATTTTAATTATACGTGGATTTTTTAGATCGTTACACTTCGACTTTCAAGTCTTAAAGTTTGATGCCGCCATTCTATTCTTTCAACAAGGTTTTAGTGTTGTGTGTGGCAATCCATTGAATAAAGCCAAAAGAGGGTAAATTGGATTTTTAAAAAGTGGTGGACACAAATTGCAAAGGTAGGAAATTGCTAGGTAATTCAGAGTGATCCAATTTTTTCGATAAAATCTATATCCACTATCTTAGTGACAACACTAAGGATTTCCTACAAATTCATAAATTTGTCTTTGTTTTAAGGATAAAGAGGAACCTTACACAAATTAATGAACTTATACCACAAAGTCTATTAAATCTTTTCCCAAATTTGAATACAAAGAAGCAAACTAGAAAACCCTCACAAAGTTAGTGTTTACACAATATAAACTCTCTCACACTCCCAAATAACACTAGCAAATAGATTACAATGAAGAACACTCTAGTGTTTGCAAGAAAGATTGAAAATAAAACACAATTTGGGTTTTTGATTGCTTGAATGTTTGAATAGACTTTTTTATTACTTTAATACTGTTTTGAGACCTCTTTAATATGCTCTTAGTTTTTTTTTAATCATTTGTAGTTGTTGGGGGGTGAGCCGTTGGTTGTCATTAAAATTGTGCATTTAATACTAATATGTACAGAAATTTTGAAACATTAAAGAAATTTAAACAAAATTAGTCGTTACAGGTCAAAATATAAAGGTTCTGAAACCTTTGCTAAGGCTTTAATAAGTTGGTCACTTTGCCACAAAGGTTTCGAAATCTTGGAATAAAGTTTCAAAACTTTGACTTGAAAAATATTTTTGATTAAACTATTAACTTTTAGTTGTATTCGATATAGGCGAAAAGTCAAACATTTTATAAATTATTTTGACAAATTTAAATCAAGTTTTTGAATTTTATTTCGATAAAATTATTTCATAAATTTTTATAATTAGTCCTCAATAATTAATTTTAAGTTATTTGAAAATCAAAATAGTCTAACAATCTCTATTTTTTGATATAATAAAACTTTTAATAAAAATTATTTTTAAGAAAAATTGTCAAACTTTTAAATATTCCACTTAAGCTCCCCTTAGTAAATGTCTTCATAAATTCTTTAAAAATTTAAATTTTAAAGACATTTGTTTAAGATATTCGAAAAATATATTGTTTAATTTTAAATTTTTCCCTTTTTTGAAACAAGAAAGAGTAAAATATTGCAAAAAAGAACAAACGTCATTAAAGCAATAAATCATAATCCAACAAGCAATAAATAGATAAACAATAACATTTATATCAAATACAACATTCATCATAAATCCAACATATAATTCAATAAAAGGATCCAAATATAAAACATGAGAAACATAGACATAAAAGTATTCAACAAAGTACATAAAAAATATAAAAACATGGTTCAATGCACTAAATAAAAATAAATCCCAAATATCATAATAATATCATAATAGTGTGCATAAAATCCTAAGCATCCGGTGCGTCGTAAGACGAAGGTGAAAAAAGATGACCACAAATATCATGCTAAAATGATGTCACATGTCCGTCTAGGCTACGAAGTATGCCAATGGTCTTTTCATGAGAGCTACTAAAAAAGGCATTCATGTTATTAAAGCATGTGACCATAGTTGCATACATGGATTCCATTATTATGGAATCATGGGAGCCGATGCATCATCATTAACTGGAGCCTCGAAAAACTCCTCGTTGACCTCTTCTACAATTCCTCGATAGACCCAACCATGAACTCCATGATACCACTGAGCTTTATGACAAAATATGATATCAATCAATTTCTTGTTCTTCACTTGACGATTAAGAGAGATAGTAAAATATCGAGCTTCCTAAAGATATGGCTAAACACACATCCAAAGAGAAAAGAAAAAAAAATATGATTTGAAATGATTTTAACTAGATTGATGAAAATGATAGTGAAAATATCGGGATGAGTCCTCTTACGATATTAGCTAAGCCACCAATAATCTATAACTCTCATACTAGCGGTTTTTCTGCTAGAATATTAAAAAAATCAAATAGTAAGGAAATGAAAAAGGTGTTCCTCTAAAGGAAGATGAGTACGATGATGATTGAGAAAAGATTCAATATTATGATCTTCATATTCATTTGATTTTTTGTTAAGAGAGATATCTAAATGGTCGGTATAGATTCGAGTGTTAATTCAAACTCGGTACCCATAAAAAATATTGAATATTAATAATAGGATTAGTTTCATTAAGAGATCGAATAAATTCAATATTAGCATAGAAAGCATGAACTAACTTACATTAGTTATATGAAGAAATTCTCAAATAGGCAAGTCATCTCCAATCAGTGAATATAATTCAAAGAGATTAAAGTCATGATTCGGTGACATAAGAAAATTTAAATCTATATTACTTTCCATTCTAATATCCTTAAATTGATTGACATAGAGATACCTATTTCGTTGAATATTATCTCTAAATAGATATCCCCCAAAGTGGGATTGAAATTAAGAACGTGATTAAGAATTGATTGATTAGAACCAAAATGTTAACCTCTTTTAAAATGAGTACATTTGACTCTAGAAGGCATGGTTCTAGGAGGCATAATTTTAAGCAAAGAGACAAGTTTTGACTTGAAAAAGTTGGTTGATAAATTTTGTTACACTTTGTGGGAACAAGTTTAAGAAAATTTTAGAAAGAGTTTAAGAGTGATTGAGTGACACCTCTTGCAAGAAAAATAATATTTAACATGTAAAATATCAACCCAAAGCATTAATTCAAGTACAAAATCTATATTTTTCTTCAAAAATTTGAAATAACATAAAAAAAATTAAAAAAATTCATGAATCAATAAGAAACACCATGAGTTTTGTTAAAATCATGTTTAAAGATATAGATTTTGCTCATGTTTAAAGATATCAACCCTAGAATCATACATTCTAAAACCAAACATACTTGTTTTAAAAGAGGTTAACATTTCGATTTTAATAAACTAATTCCTAATCCTGATCTTAATCTTAATCTCATTTTTGAGGATATTTGTTTTAGAGATAATGTTTATCGAAATATGTATCTCAATATCTATTAATCTAAGGATATTAGAATAAAACATAACATAGATCTAATTTTTTTTATGTTACCAGATCGTGACTTTGAATTATTCACTGATTGGGATGACTTGATTATTTGAGTATTCCTCCTTATACACATCATAGGTTGATTCGTGATTTATATGATAATGTCAAATTTATTCGGTATCTTGGTGAAATTAATCATATTATTTGTGATTTATACTTGTTTTATAGATCATCGGCATGCTTCGTAACGTAAACGGACGTGTGACATCTTTTTAGCATGATATTTGTGGTAATCCTTTTTCACCTTCACCTCATGACACACTAGATTCTTAAGATTTTATGCATACTATTATGATATTATTATGACATTTTAAGGCTTATTTTTATTTAGTGCATTGAACCATGTTTTTTTACATTTTTTATGTACTTTTATGTCTATGCATCTAATATTTTATACTTGGATCATTTTATTGAATTACATGTTGGATTTATGATGAATGCTATATTTGATATGAATGTTATTACTTGTTGGATTATGACTTATTACTCCAACGGCGCTTATTTTTTCTGTAACATTTTATTTTTTTTGTGTAGACTTATTTTGATTTTGATATAAGATAAAATTAATTTTTAAGGACTAATTTAAAAATTTTTGTAAAAATAAATTTATCTAAAATTAAATTAAAATTTTTCAAAATAATTTATAAAATATTTAATTTTTCATCTATATTGAATATACAACTAAACATTTTGGTTAAATATGTTTTTCAAGCCAAACTTTCCAAACTTTATTCTAAGGTTTACAAACAGCTAGCTTTGTTTAAATTCCTTCGAGGTTTCGAATTTTTTGTGCAGGTGAGCATTAAATACTCATTTTTAATGGTAACCTACGACTCTAATGACTACGAACGGTTAGAAAAGATTAAGAGCATATTAAAGAGGACCTAACAATGTTGAAGTAACAAGAAAGCCTATTTAAATAATAAAAAAATCCAAGTTATGGGAAATCCTTATCTTAAAGAAATCATAAATTAGTGAATTTATTAGAAATCCTTAATGTGGTTATTAAGGTAGTGGATATAGACTTCATTGAAAGAGTTGAACCATTCTAAATCACCTTGCAATTTTCTATCTTTGCAATTTGTGTCCATTACTCTTTAAAAATCCAAATCACCTTGAGAGAGTGGATATAGACTTCATTGATAATTTTTCTTATAAAAAAGAATAATTCGTCATTTATTTCCTTTATAAATTCTAAAAGGAATAATTGATCTTTAATTTATTTTGTTTAATTTTAATTTATTTATTTATGTTAATTTACTTTTATTTATTATTTATTTATGCTAACTTACTTTATATATATTTATTTATCTTTTATGTTAATTTTTTCTTTAAAAGAATATAATTACTTCCGAAATAAAATATGCAATAATTTATGGCGATTTATGCTTAAAAGAAAGTGCAAATACTCATACAATATTTAAGCATAAAAATATTTTTCTGTTTAAATATAAGGGAAATATGTGTACTATATCTCAAAGTACTAAAATATCAGTGCTTCGGAAGAGCTCTTAAGAGTTTATCTTTGATCCGATTTGATATGATGTGCTATTTTTTTAATATTTTTCCATTCTCCGAAGTGAATGATATAGAGTATATTTTCCCGAAGTGAATGAAATAAAGCACGTATTAAAAGGTGCATAATTATGCATATTTTCCTATTTCAAATGCAAGGGAATAATATGAGTATCATATCTGGAAGTACTAATATCATAGAAAGTTCCGACTGAGCAAATATCTTATTTGCCAAATGAGACTTTATCTCATATTTACAGTACATTATGCTCATTGAGCAAATATGTTATTGCCAAATGAGACTTTATCTCATATTTACAGTGTATTATTTTCGTCAAAGTAAAAAAGAGACTTATTGAATTTTAAAGATATTTGCAGAAATATATTGAGAATATTAGTTAAGGGGATGCTGACTATCTTAATATTACGAGTATAACTCAAGGCAATAATGAAATCTTGGCAAAATTACATGCACTGTCATCTATATTTTACTACATAAGAATTAGTACAAATTGAAGCTCATGCTATTGTAAACTAGATGTTTATTGATAATTTTATTTGGTACGAACGGTTAGACCATCCCGGTTCAATTATGATGCTAAAATTTGCTAACACTTTCATGTGGTCATTTATTGAAGAACTAAGATTTTCTTCATAGTAATATTTTACGTGATACTTGTTATGAAAGAAATTTGATTATTCAATAATCAACATCTAAGATAAAGTGCTATTAATTTTCTGGAACGTATACAAGGTGATATATATGAGCCCATACACCTTTCTTAAAGTCCATCTAGATATTTTACGATTTTTATTGATGCATCGATTAGATGATTATGTGTATCATTGTTATTAACCCGCAACTTGGTGTTTGCGAGGCTACTTGCTCAGTTGATAAAATTACGAGCACATGTTCTAAATTATTTTCTGAAGACAATCAGTCTTGATAATGTTAATGATATATAATTATACATGTAGCATCACAAATTCGTATCAAATCAACAAATAATCATAAGTTCTCCCCATTACAAATGTTTTTTGGTCAGGAACCAAATATTTATCATCTTAGATTTTTTGTGTGCGATATATGTTCTAATTGCTTCACCTTAACGCAAAAAGATGAGTTTTGTTGGGAATATGTATCAGATTTAAATATCTTAAGCTTCTGATAGGGAATTTATTTACAACCCAATTTATTGCCTATCATTTTAATGAGTCAGTTTACCCAACATTAGGGGGAGAAAATAAATAGTTGGGGAAAGAAATAAGTTGGAATGAATTATCATTTTCTCTTTTTGATCCACGTACTACACAATGTGAACTATAAGTTCAATGGATAATTCATTTAGCAAATCAATTGCCAGATGATTCTGCTGACCCTAAAAGAGTGACTAAGTCACGTATACCAACTATGAATGCTCCGATTAAATTTGATGTCATGGAAGGATAAACTCTAATTGCTAATGAGTCTAACTTACGTTTAAAGCGTAATAGACAAGTAAGTTCCAAAGATAAGAGATCCTCGAAAAAGAAAAAAAGTTATATTTTATGATAGTCTGATCGAGGAATCAATGATTATAAAAATTTTTAGAAGAGATTAAATGGTCCACAACAGAGACATTGACATGACTCAGGTACCTAATAATAAAGATGTCTCAATAAATTATGTCATGTCTGGTAATAAGTGGAACTGAAATTAAATCGACATCGTTAAGATATTTACATGCAATATAGCACTAGAGATTTTATTTGATGATGTGGATCATGAATCATTTTCAATTAGGCAATATAAAAAAAGAAATGATTGACCAACATGAAAGAGACAATTGAGACGAAACTAAAATCTCTTTTCAAAAAGAGAAGTATTTGGGCCTATAGCCCGTACATTAAAATGTGTGAAGCTCATGGATATAAACGAGCCTTTGTGAGAAAGAGAAATCAAAAGGGGAAATTATGAGATATAAGCTCATTTGGTTGCACAAGGATTCTCACAAAGACATGAAATTGAATGAGGAAAATATATTCCTCGGTGGTGTATGCAATTACTTTTAGATATTATGGCAATAAATAAAATGACTTAGTTTCGTCTAATGGATGTTGTTACATCTTATTTGTGTGAGCTTCTTGATAAAAACATTTACATGAAGCTTCTAAAAGGATTTAGACTGCCAGAAGCAGTTAATTCAAGTTCTCGAGAATATTATTCAACCATATCGAATATATCTTTTATGGATTGAAACAATTTAGGCGTATTTGATATAATCGCCTCATTGAATACTTATTTAGTATGATGCTACATGAATTGTTTAATTTTCCCGATCATTTTGATTAAGTGAATTAGCTCTGAATTTTTATTGTTGTCGACAATTTGAATATAGTTAAGACTCGTGAAGAGATCTCCTCAAATCCTTGTGCATCAATCGATATATAGAAAAATGTTGAAAGAGATTTTACATGAATAATGCATATTCATTTATCATCCTTATGGTTGTTAGATCTCTTAATATAAACAAAGATTCTTTTTGCCTCAAAAAAAAGGTAATGGTATTCTTGGTCTAAAATAAAAGCACAATATATATATATTATTTGATCTGGAAGTATCGTATCTTAGCTAGTCTAGAAATATTATTTAAGTGCTACGAGATCATTACCTTTAAATAATTGTTATACATGAGGCAAAGCCGAAATATGTGTTTAGCTAAACATATCCTGAAGATATGTGAATGTTTTTCACAAGATAAGATGCAAACTATCTTGTACAGAGATAATACAAAATTTATTTCTCAAGGTGGATATATCAAATATGATAAAACAAAATATATTTCTTCAAGTTTCGTCCCTCATGATTTTCAGGTGAATAGTATTCAATGAATCATTTCAAGCAATGATTTGGAAGATTTATCCACTAGTGCATGATTTACTTCAACATTTGAAGATTGTATTCAATATTGAATTATGAAAATTCAAAGATCTTATGTGATATTTTCATGAGGAGAGTAAATACGCGTTGCACTCTTTTTCCCTTAACCGAGGTTTTGTCCCAATGGGTTTTCCTAGTAAGGTTTTTAATGAGGCAACATGTTATGCGTATCAAAGATGTGTGTACTCTTTTTCCTTCACTAAGAATTTTTTTCCTCAGGTTTATCTTAGTTAGGTTTTAACGAGGCACATTATCTTCATGGATAACCAAGGGGAAGTGTTATGAATATATTTATTCATGGTGAATATCCATATATTAAGTTAAAGTTTAATGGGCTTTATTATTAGGGTTTAATACCTATTAGAACAAGGGTTTTCATCTTATGCCTATAAATATAGACTTTTGGCCAAAGCTTTGTACACAACCCTACTTTGAGAATATAATAAAAGTCTCTCTTTTGTCTCTCATATTTGTTCTTCTATTTTGTTCTTATTTTTTACTTTATTCACAACAATGTTTTATTTTAATTTTTTTCATAAAATCACTTTTAACCGAAAACAACTTTTAAAAACATTAAAAAACAAAACCTTATACGATAGATAATACTTTCAGAGTCTGCACCGTGAGACAAACCCCATCTCATGAAGGAAACCATACATACCATACCATAGGATTCATAAAGTTTACTTTCTTTCTTGTCATCATCTTCTGCCTTGTTCCAAGTACGTAGAAAGTATACAAATTTTTTTGAACTGTGGACATGAAACTTTTAGAGAGTGAAGAAAGAGGGGGGGAAATCATGAAGTATTAAATGGAGGACAATATGATACACAAGTGAAAGAAACAAAGGGAGACAACGTGAGGGTGTTGGGACACTTGGTCGGGTGGGGTGACACATAATTAGGTAGAGGAAAAACCAAAAAATTACGAGGTTAACCTTTTTTACCACGTCATCCATTATTCTAATTAATTATATGATTGTTCGTCTTAATTTTTTAAAGTAAATCATCACCTCTTTCTTATATCTAATTAGTGGATAAACAATTATTAAATAATTATTTAAAAATGAAAGATTTTGATTGTTTGGACCATAGATGACGTGAGAACAATGTTCACCTAATAATATCTCCTACAACTAGGGATGACAATATAATCCGAATCTGATTAAGAAAAGTCTGAATCTGAATCCAATTAAAATGTTCGAGTCCTAATAGGAGGTGGATCGAATATGGATATTGTAATGATCCGATCCGAATTCAATCTGAATCCATATCCGATATGAATCTGATTCGATCCAAAGAAAAAAATTCGATCCAAATCCGATTAAGAAAAATTCGAATCCGAATCCAAACAAAATGTTCGAGTCCTAATAAGAGGTGGATTAGATATGGATATTTTCATGATCCAATCCAAATTCAATCCGATTCTATATCCGATATGAATTTGATCCATATATAAATCCGAATCAAAATATTTAAAATTTTTTAGATTTAAAAAGTTTTAGTTATTACTTTAATTTTTTTTATATTGGATTGTAATATTTATTGAGATTTGTTTGTGCTATAAATTTAAAAATATTTGTTTGTTAAAAATTAGTTTTTTCATTTAAAGATATTTATTTGAATTGTTACTTTAAAAAATAATTGAATTTAGATTTGGATTTTTAAAATTTTATTAGATTGAATTTGGATTTATCTAAATGGAATTGGATTTAGACTTGAATTTTTTTTAAAAGTCCGATCATTAATTGGATTGAACTTAGATTTTATAAAGTCTGATCCAAGTTCGATCCATTGCCATCCATACCTACAACACCACCCATGCTAACATCACAGTCTTTACCAAAACGAAACCTCATACACAAACATGTATATACCAAATTATTTCAAAATTTAAGTCATTTTAAATTTAGATAAAAATAAACTTATATCATTCTTTATTATAATATGATTAAGATGAGTAAAATTCGACTTTTACTAACCCTAACCCAACAACACTTTTGTTTGTGCCCCCCCCCCCAAACAAAACAACCCATTACAAACCCTCTACCCTCTTAACCATCTCTCTCTCTACCGTTTTTGGCTAGTTTTAGACCCTTTCTATTATTTCCTTTCAAACCCTTAACCTAATCTTCTTACAAGAGAGTAAAAAATCTTTACCTCTTTATCATGCCTCCATCTATATCTCCTGTTAAAAATTTTTAAAAAATTGAGTTTTAAACCCTAACCCTTATTTTTTATATCCTAAAACTTATACCCTACACCCTAAAAGATACACCCTATCCCTAATTTCCTAAACCCTAACCAAAACCCCTAACCTAGAATATTAAACCTTAAACCCTAAACCCTCTAATTTAAAATAGAGGCATAAAGGAAGGCATGAGAAAGAGGTAAACGTTTTACACCCCTTACAAGAGAAGCATATCACTTCCATGAACTACCTATGAACAACAAATCAACTCAACTCACATGAAACAGTTCATAGAGAAGGGGATGGATGGCTTGACTCAGCTTAAAGTTTGGTGGATAATGCTTCAAAGCTCATCTCTTTCACTTTTCTAGTGAAACCTGTAGATACTCAAGTATTCAAATTAAACCCTAAACTCTAACCCACAAAGAACAAAAATAGGAACTATAACACCCCAAATTTGGGCCTAGAAGTTTTTTGGCTGGTTTAGAGGTCCAGTGGACCGGTTTCGTCGATTTAGCCTAGTTTAGGATTAAATACTTAAAAATTAATTTTAAATCAAAATAAATTATGGAAAAATATTCTAAAATTATTAATTGACTTAAATTTGAATTAGGTAAACTCAATTTCGAAAATTGACCCTTGAATCCCTAGATTTTGAAATTAGTGACTATTTTGTAAAAATTGAAAACTTGAGGACAATTTTATAAACTAAGCCAAAACTTTGATTCTTTAAGGTAATTTGATATAATCCTAATTCTAGTTGATATAAGCTTTCCAAGAGTCATTATAAACATTTAATCCCTTTTTTTAACCTAAGTAATCAAAATTCTCTAATTTTGACCTAAAACCCCAAAATTCACTTTTTAAAAATATTCATTCTTTAAATCTCGGTTTCTTCTTATACAAGGCAACCTATTCATCATCTTTTTAAAGTTAAATATCCATTCTTTTTAATAAAATTTCGTTGGTTTATTTTCATATATTTTCTTCATCAAAATATCTTCGTTTTTCTACGGGTTTTCTAATTTTTAAACCTTGAAAAGGGTGTGATCAATTTTGGAGGTGAGAATCATTCAAACCTATGAAACCTAAATTTCTTTAATGAAATTACTAGGTTCTTGGCTTATTGAAACAATCTTTAAAGTCTTGAATCAATAAAATCAGTTTTGTTGATAAAAATTCCATTGTTTTCTTGATCTTCGTTCAAGGGTTTTACATGGCTATTTTAGATGCCTAAATACATGAATCTTGAAGTTTTTAGATGTAATTAAGATGGATTTTAAGTATATAATACCAGACCTAAGGTTTAGGTGGTGTTTGAAGAGGTTTTCGGTGAGTTTCGGATAAATTTTATGGTGTTTTTAGGGGTTGCCATGTATTGGTCTGACTTGAGAGATGTTTGGGGTTTGTTTTAATTCACTAAAACCTATGCTTTTGATGCTTTAATTAGCTCAAGAGGTAGAGGAAAAGGTTTGAGGGAGATTAGAAAGCTGAATCGCATTTTCAGGTGACTTGTCGAGCATGTTTCGATAAATCGGTGAGTGGATTATTAGGGCTGCGAATTTTGGCATCATTTTAGATGTGTTTTAAATGTTTTAGGGTGTAGGGAAGGTGTGAAAAACCTCCTTATACTCTGATGTAAGTTTTAAGTATTGCTTTTTTAAAGGTTCTTATATTATGCCTTGTTTTTACTATGTTATTTGCTATGCTCTTATTGTGTTGTGCATATTTGATTATGTATGTGTTTTTAATTCTCATGAGATTATTTTTACAAAATTATATATATATATGATGCTCCCACGACTTTGTTGTGAAAACATGATAAAAGTAGTTTTTATCGGTTTATGCAATTGATGCATGAATTGATGGGATGCATGAGTTTATTTCAATGTTTTTAACTTGAAACTTGAGTATTTGTTTTTGATAATATATTTTCTAGTTAAGTGATGTGTCTATTGGTATAAGTTGATCGATCAATAGGGTCTAGAGTGCACTATAAATATTCAAAAGTTGTACGTGTTTAAATTCCTTGTGTGTTGCATTTTGGCTTTTAGTCTATTGCTATGTGATGAGAGCGATACTTTCACATCCGGGTTTATAGGAGTGGTACTGTCATCGGACACCAAGATGAGACAATTCATGTTGAGAGTGATATCAACATTCGCATGCTCTGAGAGTGGTACTAACATGCAGTTGCTCGTTTATCCTAACGATTTGGAGTGGTACAAATCGAATCACTAGCAACAATATATTCAACTACTAAGAGTATGTTTCAACATCAACAATCTTATAAACACACGAAAGAACCACCTCAAAATACTCATGATTTCTAGATGTATTCTAACCTAAATAACAACATCAAAGATTCAACTCATAAATAGTCATACTTCATTATCAACAAGACTTAAGTTCACACATATGTATATCAAGAATCAAACTTAAAAGTAACTATATTATAACTAAAGGAATATCAATGGACAATTCAAGTCAAAGTCATAAAGCTAATATCAATATAAATAAACATCAAACATGTATAAGCATATGACTACTATAAGCTCATCAATATAAAATATTCTTAACATTGTAACACATCCCTATTGCTCTCTCACTACTACTATTGTTATAAAGACATACTTGAGTTTTCACTTGGCGGTTACTTGGATCCTTGCTTTTCTTTGCTGCCTCAACTTTATTTACTCTGCATTGCAAGGTAAATGAGAGGGTAAGCATAGACTTAGTGATTGAATAAAAACAAGTATAAAAACACCTTGCAATACAGCCCATATTAAACCAATTTCATCAATTTAAAAACATGTCATCCTATTTATAAAAAAAAAACAGAGATGGCAAACAATGCACATTTTAAAAATCAGTAAGTGTCATCAAACCATGACTAACAATGCCATCATTAAATTTTAATAAAAACCATTTTAAAATCTCTTGCTTTAAAAGCTAAAAGACAAGTCTTACATGCTATCACATAGCAATGCTTACACATGTATCTCAATGCACAATGCTCAAGTCTTACATGCTAACAACATAGCAATGCTTAAATCACATGCATACCAATGCACAAAACCGTATTAAAACACATGCAAAATCTCTTATGTAAACAAGTAATTACCATGACACTTACCTTTGAAAGATAAAAACATATATTGGTGCTAGTGATTCGATTTATACCACTCCAAAATGTTAGGATAAACGGAAAACCGCATGTTAGTACCACTCCTAGAGAATGCGCATGTTGATACCACTCTCAACATGAATTATCTCACCTTGGTGTCCGGTGAAACTACCACTCCTATCAACCTGGATGTGACAGTACCACTCCCATCACATAGCATTTTGGCTTTTCATAGCATTAGACTAAAAGCCAAAATGCAACACACAAAGAATTTAAACACGTATGACTTTTGAATATTTATAGTGCACTCTAGACACTATTGATCAATCAACTTATCACAATAGATACATCACTTAACTAGACAATATATTATCAAAAACCAATTCTCAAGTTTCAAGTTAAAAACAATGAAATAAACTCATGCATCTCACCAATACATGCACCAATTGCATAAACTGATAAAAACTATTTTTCTCATATTTTCAAAAAAAAGTTGTGGGAGCATCATATATATATAAACTTTTTTAAAAATAGTCTTATGAGCATTAAAACACATGCATAATCAAATATGTAAAACACAATTAGAGTATGACAAATAACATAGTAAAAACAAGGTATAATATGGGAACCTTTAAGAAAGCAATACTTAAAACTTACTTCCGATTATATAGAGTTTTTTCACAACTTCCTTACACCCCCAAAACTTTGAAAACACATTTAAAATGATGCCAAAATTCGTAACCCTCATAATCCACTCATTAATTTATCGAAACTTGCTCGACAAGTAACCTGAAAACGCGATTCGACTTTCCGATCTCCCTCAAACTTGTTCCTCTACCTCTTGACTTAATTCAAGCATCAAAACCAGAGGGTTTAGTGTATTAAAAAAAACAAATAAGAACCCTAAACACTTTTTTCTCTTTTAATCATTGGAATTCAGTTGGTTCTTGCACGTGTTCGCTAATTGTTGATGATCAACTTTGAACTTTGCAGGGAAGAACATAAATTGATCCGATAACAGTTCATGGCCGCCAGCTTCCTCCTTTATTGGCTCGATATCTTCATCTAAACCCTCTCCATTAGTTTCAGCATCACCGCAATAACAATAGGATTTCAAAGACGAACAAAACCATGGCCAGAAACGAGATCAAGAAGAAACAACGAACACCATCACGGTCGACATGGGTGGAAGTAAAATGTTTGTTGTATCCAAAGGTGAGAACTCAAGAAGACCACGAGCCAGGCCTATCGGTTCCAAGAACAAGCCTAAGCAACCAATAATCATAACCTGGGATATCATCATTGCTCCCGCGTGTCCAATCCCATGTTATGGAAATTGCCACAGACTGTGATATTATGGAGTGCGTTTCGACTTTCGCCAGGCGGAAACAAAGAAGGGTTTGTGTTTTGACTGAGAGTGGAACTGTAATGAATGTGACCTTGAGGCAACCCGGAGCTCACGGTCCAATCGTGAATTTACACGGAAGGTTCGAAATTTTATCACTTTCTGGGTTCTTTTTACCTTCTCCGACACCAACGACTGCATCTAGATTGGCCATATATTTAGCTAGTGGTCAAGGTTAGGTAGTCGAAAGGGACAGCGGTTGGTCCTCATATTTCTTCGAGGTCTGTTATGATTATGGTAGTTTCTTTTGGTAATGCATCGTATGAAAGGCTTCCATTGGAGGAAGAGGAACAATCGACAGAGCCACCAATTCCTGTAAGTAGAACCTTAAGATCATCGGAAAGCATGGCGACTCAATAACAACAATTATTGCAAGATCCCTATGGATATTTTACTCAAGGATTATCACCAAATATTCTAAATTCAATCCAAATACCAGCTGATGCCTACTAGGTCACAGATCATCCCCTTATTAACAAAACACAAGAAATGTCGTATTTCTCTTTAATTAACATTATCTTATATGTCACCCTTTTATTCGTCTTATATATATAATTGATGTTTAAGTTAAGTATCAAAGATATGTAGATCATCATAGATTTAATTCAAAGTTTGAAGAAGGATGTATAAGTTTCCTAGAATGTTTCTCCTGATGTGGTTTTAGTTGTATTTTTACAAAAGGTAGCCTTTCTTGGTTTTCCTAATTGTACTTAGTGTAACTTAACGATTAAGAAGAACGTAAGTATATGGTTCTAGAGCGATGAGACATTAAATTTTTTAAGTATAATTAGATATTTGATGTTGTAAACGGATAATTTTTGACTTTTGAGTCAGGGGAGATATGACAAATTATGCCATGTAAGAAAGGCAAAGGGGATGGGAGATTATGGGCTTAGGGTTTTGTTGTCTTCTTCCTATGTTCTTTTATTTTTATTGCTTTGGATAATGCTAGGTTTCATTATGGAATCTGCCTGTGTGAGAACTAAGGCATGGTGTCTGGAGTAACAAAGAAACGATGGAATATACGAAAGAAGTTAGGGATTTAGAGGAGTAATCTGAGATTTTTTATTGAATGAATACCTATTTATTTATCCAACCCATTATATTGTATTTAAAGCAAAATACTAACAACCTAACAACTAACAGTTTACTCTAACTAATTATATCTAATTAACAATTAATCTTAACATTTACCCGGCTTCTTTCGCTCTTCTTTATACTTCTAAATTTTGATATCGAGAACGATATATTGAACTAGATCTTCTTAGTTAAATTGGAAGGAATAAAAACAATTTTAAGATGTAAACATTCAGCTCCTGCCCAGAATAAGAAACAAGTTGCTACAAAAGCCTCTGCTCCAACTGCTAAGAAGTGAAAGTTGATAGCAATTCTGATGATTCCGATGAGGACTCTAACGAGGATGATGAGCTTGTTGCAAAAACAAATATAGCGGCAAGACATTTGAGGCTTCCAATAGTTCAGATGAAGATAGCAGCTTAGACGGAAAGAGAAAAAAACGCATGCGTCTAAAAAAATTCTTGCTACTGTTGCTAAAAAGAAATCAAGTGATAGTTCAGAAAGTGATAGCTCTTTGGATGAGGATAATGCTCCCCTAAAAACAGTGAGTTGATTACTGCAAAAACAATGAGTTGGTTCACAAATTATAGTATTCTTCATTCACTTTTATTTTACTGAAAGTACTTTCCATTCTACTTTCGTTCTTCTTCTTGTTCTTCTTCATAGTTTCACATGTTCAATCTTCATCTATATTGTTTTTATCACTTATTTGAATTTTTTTTATCGGAAACAAGACGATTAAGCTACATGTTGACGGGTGCAATCTGATGCCTCTCTTGAACATGAAGACACCCTCTTATGTCCAGTTAAGAAAAATAAGGTTGTTAAACTCTTATCTCTCCCTAGCGATTTTTCTCCCATGATAACTTGGTTGTCAACACTCAAATTTTATGATCATTTGGAAAAGAAGCAATAATCAATGAAGCCAAACTAATTTCAACAGATTATACAAGTATTTAACAATAGAGCCAACAACACCAAATCACTAGCTTTCTTCAATAATGTGAGTTCTAGAACTTTAAGCAACAATATCAGACCATACCAATTCAGATACTCAAAACCAGTAACTAAAAAATATGCAGAACAAATTAACAACCCCAACAGCTTCAAGACGTATTCAAAACTAATCGGCTGGAAACTATCAAACACATCAAACCATGATCAAAGCTCAAATTCATTTTAACTTCAAGTTTGTATTCGAATAACTCAACTTCATAAAACCAAACAACATTCAACATATTATCATCAATTCAAAGAATGAACACCATAAAGTGTCAACATCAGTAGTTGAATTTGACAAGAATAGTCAACAAAAAAACACTTATCTCCAACTTCCAGTAAACAAAAACAACAATGTAACACAAACAACATTTGAACCCAAGAATTAAACTCATTGTAGATTTCACATTAACATGTAACTAACAAGAATCACATTCAAGTATAATATCCATAAACGAGCAACCAATCCTATCCAGAAACGAGCAACCATTTGAAAAAAAGAAAGTAATATAGTACCCAAATTAGATCTTCCATATGCCCATATGAAAAGTGTGATTAAATCTGAAGCAAACAGAACAAGAGTCAAACAAGAATCAGAGGATGAAATTACAGAAATCAAGGGTCTTATCGTGACAACGTTAGCAATCTCGATTTGATTTTTTGGCTTATTCTTCATCAACAGCCTAAGCTCCAAAGTCACTAGTTTTTGCTCGTCAATCAAATAAGAATTGAGATTATTTTCATCAATCAAAGAAACTGGATCGGACGCTATAAACTCCATGACTTAATTACTTGGACTTCTCGATGAGAAAATTGATGGTGGTGGAAGAGGAACCCTAAAGCCAACGGATTTTATCATATTCTTTATCATCTTAGATCTGAGCGACAACAAAAAAGAACCATGAGTTTTAGAGATGTTGCGGAGGAAGAGGTGATGGGTGAAATAAATCGATCTCAAGGCTTTTATTTTTAAGTCTTTGCGGCAACGAAAATAAATTGAAGAACCGAAGAAAATGCAATGGTGGATATCAGAATCGGAAATCGAAAAAACTCAAAGAATGCAGCAGAGAAATTCACCAGGATCTATGACGATTGATACCACGTGAGAATTCAGGCATGGTGGCCAGAGTAACAAAGGATCAATGGAATATATGAAAGAAGTTAGGGATTTAGAGAAAGGGTAATCTGAGATTTTTTTTATTGAATGAATACATGTTTATTCATTCAGCCCATTACATTGTATTTAAAGCACAATACTAACAACCTAACAACTAATAATTTACTCTAATTAATTATATCTAATTAATAACTAATCTTAAAAGCCTGTCCGATTGCACGTGCACTATTGTGTATGGTAAACAAGAAAGCTCCTTTAAAATAGTAGTTAGGATTCACAAAATTATAAGTAGTGTGTATTTTTTTAGAGCGTGAGATTTAGGGTCCAAGATATAGAAATTAAGATTAAGGTTATGAATTTAATTTTTTGCGAGAGACATAGAAGGAGACATTAAGGACAAATGATTTTTACCCAATAGCTTTATATAATCTAATCCTAAATCTTAATCTTATTTTTTAAAATTTGTTTTATATTTTTGAAATATATCACATAAAGTTTTATATATGATATAAAAATTAAAAATATTATAATTATATATATTTAATATTTTAATAATAAATATTAAATTAAAATAATACTATTCGAGAAGTAAAATATAATGTATCAACGTAAAATAGATTTGGGTTAGAGTTTTATGGAGGAATTATAAAAATATTATAGTTTGAAATATTATTTCAAAAAAAATGGTTCATCCTTCTTTATTTCTCACAATATTGTGGTTCACTGTAGCTTTCAGAAGGCGGGGGGTTACAAGCAGTCTTTGAACAGTGATTTGGAGAAAAATTAATTTTTTATTGAAGGCAACGAGTTTATAACCCGACTTTAAACAGTGTTCTAAAAAAAAGAAATAAACACATGAAGGCTGCTTGCATGCAACCCGTCTTTCAACAGTAGCAACGGGTGAAGGCTACTTGCATGCAGCCCGACTTTGTCTTGTTCAAAGACACGGGGTTTACCACCCGACTTTGCTGCAGGCTTTGCAACTTTGCAGGCATGAGGGAGCAGAGGGTTTTGGGGGATAGGAGCAGAGGGTTCGGTGTTTTTTAAAGTATTGATGGGAAAGGGAAGTGTTAATGGGAAAGGGCTGAATAAGAGTGTTAAATAAGCGGTGTTAGGATATTGTAAAATATTTTTATAGTGTTTTAGTTATAGGTTAGTATTTTTTAATTATTATAATAATTTTAAATTTTATAAGGGTATTAAATATTTTCTGATTTGATTGTTATTAGTGATTTTTAAAATTCGTGTAGGGGTAATTAAGTAAAATTTATTAATCTTTATTTTAAATATGTATGTTGAGGATGGTGAAAATTTTGTTTGATGTCATTTTTTGTAAAGAGGAAGAAGGAAGAAAGAAGAGAAGTTTGAGCAGAAAAAATTGTAAGTATTTTTAGATTAATTTTTTTTTAAAATGTTTGTTTGTGTAAAAATCAAAGATTGATAATTTAGATGAATATTGTTCATGTATATTTATTTTTTAAATCAAACGTTGAAGCATTTTATTTAGGAAATTTGTATAGTTTTAGAAAGTTATTTTGAATATATTTATGGATTCTTTTTCTGATCTAAATTTGTTAGTATTATTTTTTAAATTTAGTCTCGTTTTATTTTTTATATTGTGTATTGTTATTTATATTATTTCTCAAAAAATACAGTCAAAATGAGCAACAATAGCTTCGTTGTGAATGTTCATTACAATAGAGAACTTGTGAAAACCGATGCTGGTATTAAATTCGACTGTGATAGCCTTACGAAGATAAGATTTAGAAAAGACATCACGCTTCGAATATTAAAGGAGAAGATATCAGAGAAAATTGGAGGTCAGATTCATGGTTTGAGATTCCGATGGCTTTATGATAGTTCAGTCAAATATTCTGCAATATCTCTCGAAGATAATATAGATTTGGAATTAATGATCGCAGAGCATGAGTCAATGAGTATTCGAAATGTTGATTTATTTACTGAGATTCGTGATCATTCTATCTCATCCAGAAAAAACGTTGTTGGAGAAAGTAGTGAAATGTGTATTGGTAACGAATTTGATCTAGTTGGATGAAGTTTTGTTTCACTGATGTCAACCGGGGAGAATCTACGAGATCCATGGGGAGAATCACTTGAAGACTCAAGCGAAGATTAAGATATTGATGATCCTGATTTATTTCCTGATAACGTTGGAGAAGCCCCTAATTTCGGTGTTGGAGAATTAGTTCAAACGGGGATGACACTACGTTCTATGAACCACCCAGTCATATAAGATTAGTGAATTTCGGAGCGATGAGAGCGTCGGATTTTCTAGATATGCCTCATTTAAATTCTAGCCAGCAAGGTGAATTATTTGTTGGACTTTGATTTTACGAAAAAAATGAAGCAACATTGGCAATTAAAGAGTATAACATTATGCAACATGTAGATTATGTGGTTGCTGAATCTACCCCACGGACTTTCTTTGCGAAATGCATGAAATTTGGACAAGAGTGTAATTGGAAGATTCGAGTGTCATATGTTAAGAAGATTGATTGTTCGGAGGTGACAATGTACAACGGTGAACACACGTGTCAACGAACATCCATTGATCAAGACCGCAACAAATTGGACTCAAATGTAATAAGTCACCACGTGATGAAGTTGGTTGAAGAGAATCCCAAGGTTCTCGTTTCTACAATACAGGCATCCGTAGCGCAACAATTTGAATATCAAATACAATACAAGAAGGGGTGTCTTGCTACCGGGTTTCTTGGTAGCTATGACTCGTTTTATCCCAGGTACCATTGTAAGGTATCAAATGAAGGGTGCATACAAACCGACAAGGGTAACTGATTGAAGGTACCAAATTTTTTCATACTCTTTTGGGCATTCAAGCCATGCATTGAAGGTTTTCCATATTGTAAACGAATGATCTAAGTCGACGGTACATGGTTGTATGGGAGGTACTCTCACGTACTATTGATTGCAGTTGCGCAAGATGGTGAGTATTAGAGTATTGAGAATTGAATTTGTTGTAACAAACTTTCCTACGGATATTAGTTTGTTAGTATTAGCGCCAAGTTTCTATAAGCTTTTGTAAGCTTCTGTAAACTGCTATATAAGCAGTACCATATCCATGTGTATGACAGGAAAAATGAAAATAATTTCACTCAGCTATTCCATAAATTTGTTGTTAGCTTAACATGGTATCTATCGTCTCTTGTTTCCTGGTTCGTTAAGCTTCCGCTTCTTTTCTTACCTCTATGGTGCCTGAATCTGGTTCCGCCATTGATGATGCGTCCGCTCAAGCTTTCTCAAACAAACAGATTAGTGTCAAGCTCGACGATCACAACTTTCTTCTCTGGCGACAGCAAGTTTTGCTCATGGTTCGTGGTCAAGGTTTGGAACATCACCTTGATGCTGCCTTTCCGATCCCGACAAAGGTCTCAACCTCCAGTGACGGTACTACGATCCCTAATCCTACATACCAGAAGTTTATCAAGCAGGACAGTTCGCTTGCTT
The DNA here is from genome assembly GCA_035048815.1 of Abelmoschus esculentus. Taxonomy (NCBI): domain Eukaryota; kingdom Viridiplantae; phylum Streptophyta; class Magnoliopsida; order Malvales; family Malvaceae; genus Abelmoschus; species Abelmoschus esculentus. The sequence goes on along the minus strand of JAUCBN010000032.1, from coordinate 14,999,581 downwards.
CTTGGCTGCTCTCCACTGTAAGTTTGACTGTTCTTCCTCACCTTGTTGGTTGCGATTCTTCTTCCTCTATTTGGAGTACTCTAGTCCTTCGTTACTCGAAGCTTTCCACTACTCGGGTTATGTATTTACACTGTAAACTAAGATCTCTTAAAAAAGGTGGTTTATCGATTCATGAATATGCTACTAGAATTAAGGAAGTTTGCGATCTACTTGCTGTGTGTGGAAGCCCTATTTCAGATATTGAGCAGGTTGCTACTGTTCTTAATGGCCTTCCGCTAGAGTTTGAATCTGTTGTGGCCGTGATATCTGCCAGCAAAGAACCATACTTTTTCGATGGTGCTGTATCCTTGCTTGTTGATGCTGAAGCACGACTTGAAGATCTATTTCGATTCTCGGTTGGTATAAATAATACAGTTGTGTCATCTCCAATGGTGAATTCAGATACTCGATCTCCTTCTATGTATTCTCGAGGTGGTGCTCGTGGTGGCCGGACAGGACCAGGTGGTAGATTTCGTGGTGGTCGTTCCAGACTTCAATGTCAAATTTATGGGAAACTCGTCCATCTTGCCGATCGATGCTGGCACAGGTTCGATCAAGGCTACCAATCCAAACCATAATCATCTGGTGATACTCATGCCTGCTACTGTGCACATGATCAACCAGAAGGTGCATACAATCCTTTCATTCAGACTGAGCTTTCTCCACCTGCTGCTATTGATGAGTCTCCTCAAGTCAATACTCTCATTGCCACAACTTCAGCATGATATCCTGATTCGGGAGCGACACATCATGTGACTAACACCTCCCCACCAGCTCATACCACTCCTAAGTATACAGGCCAGGGTAAAGTGTATATCGATGATGGCTCTTCTCTTAATATTTCACATGTTGGTCATTCTTATGTTGCTTTCAATACTCGTTCTCTCGCTTTGAATAATCTGTTACATGTACCTGACATAACTCGCAATCTTATGTCCGTCTCTACCTTTGCCACTGATAACCATGTTTATTTTGAGTTTCACTCGACCTATTGTGTTGTTAAGGATGAGAACACAGGCGAGGAGTTACTAAGAGGTGTTCAACAAGATGGTCTTTACATTCTACCTTCAATAAGCTCATCAGCTATGGCACATTCAGCAACATTCGATGATGATTACTGGATATGGCATAACAGATTGGGTCATCCCACCTTTGAAGTTGTTAACATTGTTACACAAAAACAGTTTTTCAGAAAACCTATGCATCCTTGTTCAGCTTGTCAACAAGGCAAAAGTCACTCTCTCCCGTTTGAGTCTTCAGATACAATTTACACATAACCCTTTCAAGTCGTTGAGATGGACATTTGGGGACCTGCAGCAGAAGCTTCAAATGGGTATAGATACTATTTGTCTTGTATTGATTTGTTTTCAAGGAATGTATGGATCTATCTACTTAAGAAAAAATCAGATGCTTGTTTAGCATTTCAAGAGTTTTATGCTTTTGTAAAGAATTAGTTTAATACCAATCTTTTGGCTGTGCAAGTTGATGGTGGTGAAGAATTCAAGTTTCTTGAAACTCAAATGGCTCGGTTAGGTGTTCAACTTAGGGTCACTTGCCCTTACACCTCTCAACAAAATGGTATTGTTGAGAGGAAACACAGACATATAATTGAGATGGCTCTCACTTTATTAGCGCATGCTTCTTTACCCATGAAATATTGGTCATATGCAGTGATCAGTGCAGTGTATCTTATAAATCGTATGCCATCTAAAACCTTGAATTTTCAGTCTCCATTTCAAGTGTTACACAACAAGCTGCCCAACTACAAGTTTATGCGTGTGTTTGGCTGCTTGTGATATCCTTACTTGAGGCCCTTTAATCGTCATAAGCTTTCGTTTCGATCTTCTCCTTGCATATTTTTGGGGTATTCAATGACTCATCATGGTTATGTATGTTTAGATCAAAAAACTTAAAGGGTTTTTGTCTCTAGAAATGTCATTTTTGATGAAACGGCGTTTCCACATACTGTTAATTCTTCTCCTAGTACTGCAGCCACAGGTTTATCTTCACCTCTTCATGTGCCGCAATACACAGAAGGTTTTGGTCCTTCTACAAGTCATCCTACTAGTGAAGCTGAAGTCTTACCTCCAGGGACCCATGCTTCGATCGATCCAACCTCTACAACCACTGACACTCCAGCATCGAATACTACTACTGAGAATATTGAAATGGAGTTCCCAAACTCCCATGACTCACAAATGCCATGTGATTCCCCTTCTCCTATGGTTGCTACTGATCGTGTCTCCGAAGTTCAATCTAATGAGTCTGCACCAGAATCTTCTCTTCCTATTAATAATGATCAGCCTAGCTTGGTCAATCCTCCCACTAATACACATGCCATGCGAACCAGAAGCAAAGATAGAATTTTCAAACCAAAAGTGTATCATCTTTTGGTTAATGACGTACCAACAGATGTCCATGCTGCACTGGTAAATTCCGAATGGAGACAGGCAGTACATGATGAGTATAATGCTCTTATTAACAATGGTACATGGCAGCTCATCCCTTTACCTTCAGGAAGAAAAGCCATTGGGTGTAAATGGTTATTTAAGATAAAGAGACATGCTGATGGTTCTGTTGATCGCTACAAAGCTCGATTAGTAGCCAAGGGATATTCTCAGCTTGCTGGCCCTGATTTTAGAGAAACCTTCAGTCCAGTAGTGAAATCATTCACTTTTAACTTGATTATCTCTTTGGCTGTGTCTCATAGATGGCAAATTCGACAAGTCGACGTGAATAATGCGTTTCTTAAGGGATGACCTACAAGAAGATGTCTACATGGTTCAACCAGATGGCTTCCATTTTCTTGCCAGCGATGGAAGTGAGCTAGTTTGCAAGCTCAAGAAAGCTCTTTACGGACTTAAGCAGGCTCCAAGGAACTGGTTTCAGAAGCTTCATTCTTTTTTGGTTACTCTAGGATTCAAATCTTCTAATGTTGATGCTTCATTGTTTGTGTACAATTCAGATGGTATCATTACTTATATGATAGTATATGTGGATGACATTTTGATCACAGGATATTCACAAGAACATATTAATTCTGTGATAGCTCAGTTGGATCGATAGTTTTCTCTCAAGGATCTCGGTGAATTGAATTATTTCCTTGGCATAGAGATCAAGCATATAAGTGGTGGTATGTTTTTGACTCAACAAAAATATATCACATAACTTTTAGTGAAGGCTGACATGAGAGATGCAAATGAAGTTCCTACTCCTATGGCTGCTAACTTCAAACTCAGTAAGGATGATGGCGATTTTCTGTCTGATCCTCATCAATACAGAAGTATTGTAGGATCACTTCAGTATATATGCCATACAAGACCAGACATTTCTTTCTCGGTCAATAAGGTGGCACAATTTATGCATCAACCAACTGAAACACACTGGCTTGCTGTTAAACGAATACTTCGATACCTAAAGAGCACCATTGATTTTGGTTTGTGGTTTTCTTCACAACAGACCATCACTCAAGAAATTCACTCATTTGCTGATGCTGATTGGGGGAGTGATCCTGATGATAGAAGATCAATCTCTGGAAGTTGCTTTTATCTTGGGGCACATCTTATTACATGGAACTCACGCAAGCAACGAGCCGTATCCAGATTAACTGCTGAAGCTGAATTTCGAAGCATCGCTGACGCTGCATCAGATGTACTATGGCTTCAAGCCATCTTTCAAGACATGAGTATTTCACTTAATGTTGTTCCAGTGGTTTGGAACGATAATACAAGTGTCGTAGCCATGGTTGCTAATCCTGTAATGCATGCCAAGACCAAGCACGTCGACTTGGATATGTTCTTTGTACGTGAAAAAGTTGTCTCTCAAGCTCTCGAAGTTAATTACGTTCCTGCTCACAGCTAGGTAGCTGATGCACTCACCAAGTCTCTTTCAATTTCACAATTTCAAGAATTCCGAGGATAATTATGTGTTCACAAACTTTCAGAGATCGAAGAAGCAAGGGAAATATTAGAGTATTGAGAATTGAATTTGTTGTAACAAACTTTCCTACGGATATTAGTTTGTTAGCATTAGTGCCAAGTTTCTATAAGCTTCTGTAAGCTTCTGTAAACTGCTATATAAGCAGTACCATATCCATGTGTATGACAGGAAAAATGAAAATAATTTCACTCAGCTATTCCATAAATTTGTATGGGAGGTACTCTCACGTACTGTTGATTGCAGTTGCGCAAGATGATGAGAGCAATGTTATTCCAATTGCATTCGCAATTGTAGAAGGGGAGTCAGGGGAAGCTTGCAATCAACCCCGTGTGAGCTTTTTTGCCGCACCAGCTAAACAAAATAAAAGATTCTATTAAATAATTAAATTAAAAAACCTTAAACTTAAAATTAAAAGAAGAAGAATAAAATTACCGAGAGACGAGAGAAAATTGAAGCGATATCCGTGTAACTGGTGTCCAAAAAGGAAACCGTTGCCAAGCTCACGCTTGCAACAACAACAAACACCCTTTGATACCACAAACCTTATGGTCATCTACTATAGTAGCACCCTTGCACAACTCACGATACAAGAATGCTAATACAGCAGAACCCCAACTATAGGTCGCAACTTCCCACGGATACCTTAAAAACCTAGATATCTTGTATGAACAACATTGTCAGATTTATCTGGCAATAATATACCCCCAATCAATTGAAGAATTTAAGCTCGACTGGCATTATAAATTGCACCAACAGAGCTATATTCACCAAGTTAGAAATTATTTTACAACCAACTCAATTTTACCCAACCTCCTTTTAAATTAGATTTATCAGGAACCTTTCCAAGGTAAATTCGCAGATGGTTTCAGGTGTAGCATTGACATTATCGATGTTCGGGTCATCAGTCAATGGACTACCGATCAATGATGCTCCGTTTACTGGGAGCCTAATCAACATGACCACATCTTCAAGTGTGATCGTACACTCCCCACACGGCATATGGAACGTATGGGTTTCAGGCCTCCAGTGTTCAATCAGAGCGGCTATCAATCCGGGTACCAACTTATAACCCCGAATGAATGTCGCATGATAAAATCCAGCACCTTTTAACCAATCAATGATTCGATCGTCTGGATGGTTATGAGTCATGGTCAAATGATGTCTAAATGTATCCTCATAATCCTATAACACATTAAAATATATAGCAAATATTAGTTTTAACATAATTAAATTTTTATTAAATAAAATTCAAACAAATTAGTACCATCTCAAGAATTGGTAAACTACTAATATGTTGATTCTGTAACCACAAAAGAGGAACTTGCTCATCCATCCTACACGACAAAAAAATATATTAAAAAAATTTGTACAAATATTTCACATATATTTACAAAATTAATTATTTTCCTAAACTAAAAACTAAATTATAAAAATGTATTTTTTTGGGTTAAACTTATTTGCAAAAATAGTAGAAAATTACAAATAATTTTCTAATTATTTTGTTAAACTAAAAACTAATTTATAAAAAAATAGTACTAACTAAACCTAAAAACTTTTTCCTAATTATTTTGCTAAACTAAAAAGTGATTTATAAAAATAGTACTAACTTATTTGTAAAAAAAAATTCTAATTATTTGGCTAAACTAAAAACTAATTTATAAAAATAATACTAACTTATTTGTTAAACTAATATTCTAATTATTTTGCTAAACTAACTATTTTGCTAACTAAATTAATATTTTAATTACTTTGTTAAAATACAAAATAATTTATAAAAATAATACTAACGAACTTATTTTCTAAAATAATATTCTAATTATTTTGCTAAACTAACTATTTTGCTAAACTAATTTTCTAATTATTTTGTTAAAATATAAAATAATTTATAATAAACTAATATTTTAATTATTTTGCTAAACTAAAAATAGTAATAACTTCTTTTCTAAATTATTATTTTTAATTATTTTGCTAAACCAAGTCATGTTAGTTCAAAATAATTATTACAAACTATTAACATAAGTAGTTACTAAGTTAAGTTTTTCATAAATTAATATTTGCTAAAATTTAAAAACAAGATTGAAATCAACTACTAAATCACTAATTAATTAATATAATCTAAAATTTTAACTCTAATAATTTAAATTAGATCTCTAAAAATATACAAAAAAATTAACAATGTTAAAACAGAACATTATAAATACTAAAATATAATTAAAATAATTTTTCTAAAATAAAAAATATTTTACTTATAAATTTAACTCTAATTTTCTTCTTCTTCTACACTTCCCTTTCTCTTCTTCTTCTACTTTTTTTCGTTTTAATTTTCAACCAATTTTCAACTCTTCAACACTTCTATTTAATCCAATCTTCACCCAATATCTACCACACATTTCACCTTTTATTTATCCAATCAAATTTATTACCCTGACACCAATTATTCACACCACCTAACCGACCCTCTGCTCCTATCCCCCAAACCCGCTGCTCCCTCATGCCTGCAAAGCTGCTCCCTCATACCTGCAAATCTGCAAAGCCTGCAGCAAAGTCGGGGCTGCATGCAAGCAGCCTTCACCCGCTGTTACTGTTGAAAGACGGGATGCATGCAAGCAGCCTTCATGTGTTTTTTTTCAGAACACTATTCAAAGTCGGGTTATAAACCCGTTGCCTTCAATAAAAAATTAATTTTTCTCCAAATCACTGTTCAAAGACTGCTTGTAAAACCCCAGCCTTCTGAAAGTTACAGTGAACCACAATATTATAAGAAATAAAGAAAGATGAGTATTCTTTTGGAAATAATATTTCAAACCTCAATATTTTTATAATTCCTCCGAGTTTTATAAATTATGGTGGGCTTGAACAAAATATAATACTCATTCTTGTTGGGCCGGATTTAGATCAACGTGAAGCCTACTAATTTCGTACGTAGGTTCAACATAAATCTATGGCTTAATAATTAATATTAAAAAATATCTTCAACATTTGGAAAAAAAAATAGTTATTTTGGTCGATATTTTTTAAAATAATTTAATTATTAAAATTTTATTTTAAGTTAAAATAATTCTTTTGCAGATAAAAATTATCTGTCAATCGAAGGTAAATAATTTTAAATAACTTTACAGATGATAAGTCGATGAAAAAATTATTTTTTGATTGATAGAATATTTTAAGTTAATATATTTATCTATATGATAACATTATATCAGCGTGTATGATTATTTAGGTTTATCACGTCATTCTAAATGTTAATTGATTGATAATTTTCATTCTTAGATGAGCTATTTTGATCCATTATAAAACATTAAAAATTGAATTACTTTAAAAAATAAAAACCAAAATAAATAATCTATCAAATATCAAAGATATTTTTTAAATTTATATCTAAATCTAATAATTAAATGATATTAAAAAAATTATAAGAGATTATTTAATAAAAATATTTATAATTTAATGTGATTATAAAATAGTAATGAATTGGAATCTAGGATATGCACCAACACCACAGGCTCAAGCTTGGGTCAATGTTGCAACTGAAGAGGATACATTAAAATAAATCATTAATTTTACCTTTCTAATTTTCTCGTATAAAAAGTAAATAATAATTTAACTTAAAAAGTAAATTTAATTAATTAAGATCATAAATAATATAATAAATAAAATTTATTTAATATATTTTTTTTTGCTATCTAAAATATTTTTTTTCCATTTAATTTTAAAATGATTTTTTAGATTTTATTTCCTCCCTTTTCGCACTCAAAAAGAACTCTGTTATATTCTCCCATTTGTTAATACAAATTACCCATAAAATCTCCAAAATTATTCCAAACCAAAGATATATAAACTAAATAAATAAATAAAAGCTCCCCCCCCCCCCCCACACACACACCAGTAACTCCTCTACTTCTTCCTATATCCTCTTCGTTACTGTTACACTATACATATACACATATGTATATATATTGTTGCAGACTTGCAGTTGCTTCTCAGAACTGAATCTGTGTATTACAGAACTTGTTTTGCAGCTGAGCCAACAGTGTCTGGTTCTCCTGGAGAAGGAGAAGAGCTTTCGCTCTCAGCCTCTCGTTCGCTTCTAGGATGATTTGATTCTCCACGTACAACTCCAAGTTCTTCAGGCGGATATCTGGTGTAATACCGAACAACATGATCTTCTTTGTCCCGGCTACCTTCCTTAACCTTCTCAACCTGTACATGTACAACCCTTGTTAGAAACCAGACACAGACAAGAACAAACAAAGAACCAAATCTAAATTTCACCTGTCGAGTCTTCGAACACGGACGTTCCACATGTTTAAGATCGAAAGGGGAACAGAAAGGGAAAAAAGAAGAGAAAACTTGGACAAAAGAGAGAACTGTGACTTGGACTGCAGCAACCTGGGTGAAAATACGTGTGTTTATATAGCCAGGAGATGGTAAAAAGAGAGAGAGAGACTGGGTTTTGATAGTAATGATGGCACAAGGAGTCATGATTACTTTATATCAGAAATGGAAGAAAAAATGGCAGAAAATAATAGATTAAAAGAATGGTTTTCATTGCTTCTTCTCACTTTAATCTTTTTGTAGTGTTAGTACGATTATTAATCAATACGATCGAGTGTGTAAAAGACTAAATTCAAAGGGTGTTGGCTGTGTTGGGAACACGGAAAAGGACTGTTCCTTCTCCATCTCCATCTCCATCTCCATCCTCATCTTCAGCCAGTCTTTTTTGAATTTATGAACTTTTCTCCTCCTGTTTTTCTTTTAACTCCTGCCATTCCCGTTTCCCAGGAAAACCCAGATTTCCATGTTCGGTGTTTCGTTGTATTCAAACGAGTTGGTGTAAGTTGTGGATGGAATCATTGCTGTAGGAAGAAACAGTGGAGATTTTGTCTCTTAGAATATCCAGTAACGTGGTTTACCACTCAATGCAGGCTTCATTTGCTGGTTGTCAAAGGTTTAACTAGGAAACAATTTCGTAAACTAACGATTTGGATCAAAATTAAAAGTTTCATCAATTAAATATATAATTTGTATGTTTGTTAAATGATATATTAGAAGGGAAAATCATCTATCTCTTTTTTACGTTTTTTTTATGTTTTTATTTTAAATTAGAGTTTTAGAGTTTAGGGTTTGAGGTTAAGGGTTGTGGTTATATTTTAGGGAATTAGGGGTACGATGTATTTTTAGGTTTAGGGTTTAGAGTTCGAGGTTAGGGTTGTCGTTATAGCTTAGAGAATCAAGGTTAAGGTGTATTTTAGGGTATAGGATTAGGGTTTAGGGTTCAAGGTTAGGGTTGTTATAGCTTAGGGAATAAAGGGTAAGGTGTATTTTTAAGGTATAGGATTAGGGTTTAGGGTTTAAGGTTAGGGATGTCGTTATAGCTTAGGAATAAAGGGTAAGGTGTATCTTTTAGAATATAAGTTTAGGATTTAGTATATAGAAAATAAGGGTTAGAATTAGAATTTATTTTTTAATTTTTTTTAAAAAATATATAAAAAAAAAACATAAAAAAATAGATAATTTTTACCCATATTAAAATATCGGATTTAAATAAATTTTTTATTTTAAAAATATACTAATATAAAATTTTTGAAATTAATGATTTTATAGAGTAGATTAGAATTCGTTTTTAACCTAATTTTACCCTTTTAATTTCCTCTCATATGACAAGTAATCTAACAACCTGTGCAATGGGTCAAAATCATAATAATTATTGTGGACCAACACATCCTAATGCGTCCTGTACTTGCATGCAATCTATATATGTTAAGATTTTAGATTTTTTTTAATTAGCAAGGTCATTTTGGGGTTGACTGGAGGGATAAAAAAATTATAAAATAAAAATATTATTGTATGTTCACAATTTATTATATTATCTATAATTTTATCAATAAAATTCGTCTACTTATGAAAAATAAGATTCATTTTATAAAAATTATTTTAAAAATAAAATATTTTTTTATTTAACAAAATTACAAATAACATGATAAATCAGTTATATTTATCATAATATTTGGTGAAAAGCCAGACATGTAATTATAATTACTGAATATTCTCAAAAATGATACTAATAAATTTGAATAATAAAATTATATAATATTATTTTTCATAATAATAGTAAATTTTAAAAATACCAACATGTTGTTTGTTTTCTCGACTTTTCAATAGAAGAAATCCTTTACGTGTTGACTCGCTCATGTTCAAACAAATCCAATATCTTTTCCATACCCTTATTATTATATTATTAATTTATTATTATTGCTATTTTTTAAAAAATATAGAAATAAATTATCTTGCATATAAGTTTTATTTGAAATAAATGTTTAATATTTTATTTTAGGTGTTTAATATTTTATTTTATTAATATTTTAAAATTAATTAAAATTTATTTATTGTTCAAAAAAATCCCCTCCTACTAGATAAAAATTAAATTATCGTCCATTTATTATTTGACATGTTACTGTATTTTTTATATTTTTATTTTTGATTCGAAAAAATTAAATTATTTAATTTAATATAAAAATGATTTAATTTTTTATTTAATTTTTAATTATAAAATAAAAATTCGAATGACTTAAAATTAAAAGATTTGAGATTAGGAGTTTATGAATAAAATAAATTTTTTAGATATATTTTTTAAAAACAATTTGTGTATATATTTTTTAAAAAAATAAAATTAAAAAAATGGCATGTGTTATACATTCATTAAATATTATATATTTTAATTATATAATGAATAAACCATAAAAATAATAAAAAATAAAGATCCATTTTAATAAAAAAAATCAAGTAATATCAACATAGTGACCAAGCAATCAATATTTAATAGTTGAAAGTATATTTTATAACATATGCTATTATAATCACTATAACTGATTAAAAAAAATGTTATAAATTTTAAGATTCACTTGTCTGGTTAATAGATTTTTTTTACCTTTTTATAGAAATATACAGAAAAATAAAAATACTCGAGCTCAAAATTTTTAAAATAAATATATTATTTTTTAGATTTATTTTTAAATATGGGAATCATGTTATTTTGAATACAAGTGGTTGGGGAAATTGATGGGAATTAGGACCATTACTCAAGGCTACCATACCTTTCACTCATTTCTTGAATCACTCACTATGTAGGATATATTTATGTATATAACAAAATTATATGATGAGTTTGTAAAAAAATTAAATAATTTTTTGTAAAATTATTAAAGTGTATAATATTATTGTTATCGATAAACGATAATCGTCACTAACACTAAAATAAAATGTATATAACAATGATAGTCTGGTGACAAAATTAATTTTAAAACCATGTGACTAGTACCTTTTTCATTTGTACCTTCTATATTGGAATTTTGAATGCAAGAGCCACCCAATGTTCTTCACTTGTTACTATTATCATTTTCAACCTATGCAGTGACTAGTAATGGAGAAGCTTAGACGATTGGACCCATTGAAATATAGATGGAGAAGATAAAGGGAGAAGAAATTGTTTAAGGTAAGAAAAACAAGATGAATGGGATGATGGGTTCACATGCAAACGTTGATAACGACATGTAATGAACGGTGGAGGAAGCTGCTGCTGCAAATACTTCACAATCCTCCCTTCACCTTCAACCATCAACCATGTGGTCCAAATCACCATCCTCCCATGCCAGTTCTCTCTAAATTTCAAACTAAAAATCTATCGATATTTCGGACTCTTTCGTCGCTGAATGCAGCTGTCACGAATGTTGTCTTCCTTTTCATCATCATTAAACCTAAAAACATGCAATTATAGCTCCTTTGAAGATTGGCATTGGTGTATCAATTGATAGTCCTGAACTGTGTAGGCACAATCCCTATCCTTGTCTCTAGTTTTAGGTGATCCATTTTCTCCATGGTCTACTGTCCTGATTGTCTCTCCAACTTCTATCTTCTGTGGATTTTCGAGTCTCGTGAGATATTCGACCGAGAATGAGCAGAAGTACCCGAGCACATAAACACCAGCACATAAACATTTATAATTATGGGTGACAGCCATTTTTAACACCAGAGGTCAAAATATACAAAAGAATGAAACTTTTCTCAGCAAAATACTTACCAATTCTTTCCCTGGCACCTTCTAGTCTCAAATGCACATAAATGTCATATTCAGAATCTATTTATGCTTGGCCTTGCAGACGATACCAGCTTGGATAGAATATTGGTATAATGTGTTTCACTTCAAAATCAGATGGTCTTGCAGACAATTCCAGCTTGGCCACCAGATCTTCCTCTTGTGCTGAGCTCTGTCTCAGTGATTCCTATAATTGGATAACCATAACAGTTCATTTCCCAATTCAGATGGTCTAAGCAAGCACAAGAAGAAAATTATGCATACCTCAATCTTATTAACTACTTCCTTTTGCTCTTTTTCTCGTTTTAAATGAACATCCGATAGTTGTTGCAGTTCCTCTTGGGCCTCAAGCTGAGCTCTTTGTACTGCTGCATTTAAATCAGTAGAAGCCTTTCGTCATTCTTCTCGCCTTGGTCTCGCTCCTCCTCTAACCGAACCCTAAGTTCAGCTATAGATGCCTTCTGACTATGCACCAACCCATAACCGCTTGGCTAAACCAACTCAATGAACCCAAACATAGACCATATCCATCAGAAGAACATACATGTTCATGATGTTCAACTGTAAGCACCTGATCTTCCAATTGCTTTCTGAGGTCCTGCATTTGTCAACTCACAGGATTACTTCTCATGTGACAGAACTTAATTGTTTGAGCAATCACAAGACCTACAAACCCAAAATCGGATATGTTTTTGACCGCTGAAGACTCCGAAAATGGTCCAGAGATATAGGACCCTCATGAGCACCAATGCCAATACCTTTTCCTCTTTCGTTTTTACAGGTAAGCTCATCTGCATAATCTGGGATAACCAGAAAACATTTGATGTTTATGAGGGGCAACTGTTTCATATAGTAGTGCATACTGAATTCGAAAACTTGTTTCCTTTACTAATCGGCCAATTCAATGCTCATCCGCAGACAAAAGCATATTCATACCCTACAGAAAAGTGACCTCTTCAGTAGCCTTTCACTTGCATTGTATACGACAATCTACCATTCTTTCCCCTAATTCCACAAGGAATTCTACATTTATAGGGATTTAAACCAACATCATGGTGTGTTTATGTTCGTTCATCTGACTTTAACTGAATAAATGAACAAACACAAATATAAAATTTTTTGTTCGTATTCGTTCATTAAGGAATGTAGCTTGTTCGTGTTTGCTCATGTTTGTTTGTTAATATGATAAACGAAAATATTTGTTAATTAACCGATTTTAAACTGAATTAGTTGATAATTAAAATTTGAAAGAAAAAACTCTTAATCATTAGCGAAAACCTAAAATTATCCAATAGATTAACTAATTTTGTTTTAGTTCAGTCGATTAGTTCGGTTTAACCGAACAATAAACACGCCTAGACATAAGTTAATAAATTTAAATGAACATAAACAAACGAACATAAATAAATGAACATTCAACGAACGGATTACCAAACATTCACGAACATAAATGAACGAACAAGTCCTTTATTAATGTTCCTTCATTTAATTAAACGAACAAAAATTCTTGTTCACGTTTATTCGTTTAATAAATAAACGAACATAAACGAACTTTCCGTTGAAAGGTTCACAGTCCACCGAACATTCGATTCGTTTATAACCCTGTACATTTATGTTCAATCATTCAGACAATTCAAAGTATATGATGCAAATAAAGGTTGAATATATTCTAAAGAATGGGATGAGAAGAACCTGCTGGCGTTTGCAGGCATTGTTGGATAGAGCGGTGAGAACACCCAAAACGTTGGGATCATTGGTTGGGAGAGGCTGAGAGGAGATGTTGGCCGAGGCTGATCCAAGTTCTGCAGACCGACATCTTTAAACGTATCTTGAATTTGATGTTTTTTGTATATAAATTTTTTTAACCGAAACCACTAAAATTAATGTAAGATGTAACTCTATTTTATGATGGTTTATATTCGTACTAAAATAGATTTGATATAAATTACTTTTTACACTTAATTTTTATATTTTTTTCTAACCCTCCATTCTTTTATATATATATATATATATGCGTGTAAGGCACGTCTCAAAATTACTTTGTAATTTAAATTGGTTATATAAAATGCAATTAGTTAATATGAAATGTCTTTTTATAATTTTTTAAAATATAACACGAATGTTTTATATGCATGTATAATGGTATAAAGTCAAAAAAATATCATCAATACTTGATTAAATAATTATTCTAACCTTTATTCTTTTAAAAATAATTTTAATTTGGTTCAAAATAATCTCTATATAAATTATTAATTAATTTAAAATGACATAATAAATTTATATGATAGTACTTACTGATATGACAATATTATATAAACAATTATGTTGACTCGAAAAAATATTACATTATTTAAAAAATAATTCCCGCCAAACTGTAGGATTTGAGAAAATCCGGGAAGTCAGAGAAAATTTATGAAGAGGAAAATGAAGGTCATTTGCGTTTCACGCTTACCACATCAAGTTATATTCAGGACTAATAAAAAAACTCAAAAACAGAATATAACTTGATATTCTTTCTACATTTTGGCTTTAGTTTGAAATTGGTAAATTATAGATGTTTGAAAGTATCCATGCCAAATCGATGTGGGACAATGATAGCATTCAAACAAAAAGGAAAGAGCCATAGCATGGGCAGGCAGGATTCAGGATTTTTATCAACAAAAACACAATCGCCCACCCAAAGTCGAAACATCAGGACCACTCGCTACAGCTTTATGCCGACTGGCAAGACATTTAAGGCTCCCCGGTTGCATACACGAGCACTGTCCGAACTGTACACCACACACAATCTCTCCATGTGCGACAAATCTCAAATCCCAGTTCCTAACCTTTTTTTCATTTTATGATAAATAATAGTAACTTAATAAATTACCATAAAAAAGAAATATAATTGTTTAAGAAATGCACTCTAATCAAAATAATGACTCAAAATAAAGAAAATAAGAACAAATTAACACAAACACCGACATGATGAGGAATCAGGACAAGAGAACTGATGAAACGACAGTGGCAAAGACGGTGGAAACAATAGTGCCGAAAAGAGGAGCAATAGTCACGTGGCCGGCAGCTTTATCCGATGTGCTGTTCTCCGACGATCCAGCTGGGGCATCGGACGGAGATCCGGAGGGTATGTCGCTTGGTGGAGCTGGTGGTGACGCGGCAAGCGGTGATGGTGCTTCAGACGATGGAGATGGACTTGGTGTAGGTGAAGGCGAGGAAACTGGCTCTGGGGCGGGTGCTGGCGATGGTGACTTGCCGAACAACTCAGTGGGAAGTAAAACGTTGTCGACGGTGAAAATAACGACGGGTGGTGAGTCAAAAACAGCTTCGGCTACTCTGGATGGACCAATCCCTGTATGTAGGGTGACGTCGTCGCCGGCGTTGGTAACCGTCAAATCGAACTTCTCAGCGCCGCGAGTTGCCAATGTGGTGATCGGGTCTTTCGTGGTCTTCAAACTCCCCTTGGGTTTATAATCCGGCGAGGCGTGATACTCCAGAAGCGAAACTTGGTCGGCACTGGAGAGCTTGCTCAGATCAGGGACACCTTCAGCTTTGAAAGCTTCATCGGACGGCGCGAAAATGGTCAAACCTTTCTCAAGCGCAGACTCGTAAGTCTTGAGCACGCCGCTACTAACAAGTAAACCAGCAAAAGTCTTGCAACCGGCTTTCTCAAGCAAACCGGTAATGTTGACGGCAGAACCCGACGGGGCCGGAGCCGATAAAATACCCGGAGCAATAATCGGAGCACTGATCTCAAGGATGGAGATATTATAGGGAATCTGCTTAACAGACTTGGTGTAAGAGGAGTCGAGTTTGGAGCCGGGAATGGCAGAACCGAAACCTACTTTCCCACCCTGGAGATCGGTGATGTTGACGAACCCAAGGTTTCCGGGGGCATTTCCGGTGGTTTGGTAAAGCGTGGTGGTGAGGGTAGTGCCTTCTGAGATTTTGTGGAGCTTTTGAGGGTCATAGTAATCTAGAAGAACGTGGAGGCTAAGGATGTTTTTGATTACAGACAATGGGTGTTTGGCGGTGAGGGCCGACATAGCTCCATTGTTGAGGACAAGACAAGTGATTGTCTGTCTGGTGTTGATTTCGTCGGCGAGTTTTGTTTGGGAGAGGAAGCTGTTGTAAGAGGAGTAATCTGGGAAACCTTCGAGAATGGCTGTTATGTTGTGGGCATTGGTTGAAACAGCGACAAAAGAGAGGATGAAGAGGATGGAGATGAGGGGGTGAAATGCAGCGGCGACGGCGGCGGCCATTGTTGAAACGTTAAAGCAAGAGATACGCAGCCGATCTAAGTCAGTGACGAGCTAAAAAGCGAGTGACTTGGAGTTGGTATGGTTAGGGTTTTAATCGTGGTTAGAAATAAACTATGGTTAAGTAATGGAGAAGGATTGGGCCACGTGGATGGGTCAGGCATGCTCAGGTCACAGCTGGAAAGGAGATATAAAATGAATTTTGTTGTGTTAATGGGGAATTTGAATGGACGATAAGGAACTTGGTGTTTTAGTTTATGATAAATTATTATTGAATTTAGTTTTAAATTTATTTTAATTATTAAAATTTCTCCAATCGTTCTGTCTCGTCTTAATTTCTGAATTCAATTTCTATTTCATTGAAAATACTTTGGAGTTTATGGATTAAATAAAAATCTTTTATTTTTTTTTCAATGATCATTTTTTATTTTTAATATATTACTCTCTTCGTCTAAAAAATAATATTTTTTTATTGATTTTTTGAAAGTTAATTTTTTAAAATTTTGAGTATAATTATATTGTATATTTTAAATAATTAAATTTTATAAATTATATATCTAAAATCTACTCGATTAGAAGTTTTTAAAATATTCTTTTTTATAATTTTATCAATAATAAATTTTAAATAATCAAGGGTCAAAATTAAAAAAATTTGACCAAAAAAAGTCAATAAGAGACAATATTTATGGGATGAAGGGAATAATTTTTGCACTGAGAGAATAATAAAAAAAACATTTTGAAAGACAATAATTTTTATTATTTAAATATTAAAAAAATTATTTTTCGATAAATAGACAATGTCAAAAAATTAATGAAAGAATAATAAAAAAAACATTTAATGTTTTAAATTTAGTGACCAATGAGTAAACAATTTAAAATTTTAATTATCAAAATAAGTTTAAAAATAAAATTTAATAATATTTTGTATAATTTACCCTTTAGTGTATTACCATTGTTGAAACTATGGTATAAATAAGTTGAGTTTGAGTAGTATTAAATCTGATTCGGTTTATTAAGAGTTTGAATCAAGTTTGATTATTTTTAATGAGTTTAAAAAATTTATTCTATATTCGTTAAAACTCGAATAAATTTAAACTCAAATCAAATTAAATCAAATTAAATTTTAATCAAATTTTAACTGGATCAAACTTAAATAATTTATTATCCGTATCTAATAGAAGCTATCCGTTATTTGCGCCTATGATTTGTGAAACGGGCTAATGGCTATAAGCTTAGATTTCACCGTTTCTTGGTTCGGCTTTGGGTTTAGTTACTCGTCATTACTATTGACCTTTGGAGATTAAAATACAAGATGAAAAATATTAGAAATTTAAAAGGACTTAATTTGACAATTTCCCATTTTAGCTGACCAAGACCTGTACCTTCCACCCGCTAACTATGCCTTAACTATCATTATATGATAAATCAGTAATAATGTATGACTTTATATAGTGTAATCAAGTATAAATCCTTTGATTAATAGACACAATTAATACCAAACAGGGGCTGGTTCAAGTGATAATCCATTTTAGCGATGTTAAAGCCGGGGATGATGGGGTTTATAGTCACGAATAGATTCAAGTGATGTTACGATTACGGATGATGGGGTTTAGGGTCACAGATAGGTCGAATGATGTTACGGTCACGTATGATAGGGTTTTCCATAAGATTTAATATCCAAACGAATATTATGTTACATTTGAAAAATCTAACTTCTTTGCAATCGAACGTTTATTTTTAGTGGATGTTCAAAAATCGTTACCGAATGAATCGTTAATTTTAAGACAAAAGTTTAAGTGTAATACAATCCTATTGTACTAAGATGTAGTCATAGATGCTTGACATGTGAAGTTCTAAAAAAACAGGTAAACCTAACAAGAGTGATTAAGGTAGTTAACCATGTTTTTTCTTTTGTGAAACTGATTTTTTAAATGTCTTTGCCCAGTTTGGGTTAAAAACCATTTTAACAGTAGCATGTACTTGATTTACCACAAGGATGCATTCATCGGTAGAGATATTTTTTTATTATTATTTTCTCGATTCTCTCGCACTTTATCTGATTAATACAGATCGAGTAATATTATATACTTAATTAACAATGAATCTCTCAATAAAAAATTTTCAGATACGAAATTTTTTTAACTCAGAGATACTTAAATGACATCAACTATAAATTTTTTTTTTTTGTGTGTGGCGAGTCTTTTAGTGTTGTACACCTGATTTTAGTAGTGAATCTTCTAATAAAAACATTTTGCGTACAAAAAGCTTCTAACTCAAGATATACTTAAATGATATCGAACTGTTTACCACTTAAACCAACTTCGTAGTACCACCTACGAATAATTTAGCTGTAAGCTTATGATTTAATCCATCTTCTTCTTTTCTCTTCCTTTTTCATTGTTTGGCAAAGTGAATATTTCTTCATTGACAAGGTTTCATCTTTTGACGGTAAATGATGGAGCACAAAAGATAAAAGAAACTGTCGGTAGCAACAAAGAACAGAGTTGTTTTCCATTGGATGACATGTCACACATGGATCCACTAAGATCTTAAAGAATAATGTGGTTGGACCGCTTTATTATCCTACCCATAAATTATCACAGTTAATATAAAATAAAGTATTAAATTATACCAATAAAATTAGTAGGATAATTAAATCATTAAAGGATCTAATGAGGGGTTATGGAGTTGATGAAAGTAGAGTTCTCCAATTTCGTGTTATAATTTGTGTGAATATTATATGTGGATGTTGAGATTATTTTTATTTATTTATTTATTTATTATTCAACTACAGTAATTACAATAATATTTATTTTAGAGTATATTCTCAACTATTGATTATTGATCGTTCAACTTGTATAACATTATTGATGCTCAAATCCGTGACCTCTGAGAAAAGATATTGTTTCTTTAACCACTAAAATTAAATGATTTGTGTTAGATTATTTTGATTTAAGTTCTATAAAATATGATTTTTTTGACAAATTCAGATTTTTGTATAGAATTATTCAAATTTAATTAAAAGTACATTTATATTATCAATTTGTGTATTTACATAATATATTAGTGATTAGTATTAGGGATGTTCCTAATCGGTTAATCATATTATTTACTTTAAATAATTGATTAGCTATCATAATATTTATTAAATTTAACTAATGAATCAGTTAACCGTTAAAGAACGGTTAATTAACAGTCTAATTATAAGTTAACTTATAATTTATTATTATTATTTTAACATATTCACAGCTTATTTTGAGAATATTGAAACAATAATTTTCATAAGTATTATGTTAAAAAATTTTAATTACTTCATGGATCACTATAGCCACAAATACGTCCTAAACTTATTTAAATCACAATAGCCAATAATAATTCTTATCTGATATCATCCAACTTATCAGATTACTTGAGCTCACATAAATTATCGAGTTACTTAAACTCACATCTCACCTAACCCATTTGATATTACTTGAGGTCAAAAAAATATATTATATATTTACTTTGACAAAAAAATTACTTTAAATATTTATTTTAATTAAAATATACTTTAATAAAAAATTAATATACTTATATATGATATAAGCATTTATTCCACTATCATTTTTCAATATATGAAAATGTTATTTATATTCAATATTGCTCTCTTTGTAAAGAAATTTAAGGGATATTATTGGGCCGGTTTGTAATAGATTCTAGGCCGAAGATAAATTCTGGTCTATGACCGGTTCAAATCTTAGGCCTAAACCCAACATTCACTTCACTAAATCACATAACTAAAAGATTCATCGAACACTTGGTGGCATTGCCATAAGTCCACGTGTCACGGCTGACTGGTCCAGTGATGTGTCCTCTTCTCTCATCCATAGGAGAAATTATTACATGAACCCTTTCTACCACTTAGGATATGATTCAAACCAATTAAATTAAGACAAATAATATATTTTTTCCATATCATATTTATATATAAGCATCATCCAAATCATCCACTTTAATGTATTTGATTAAAAAAGAAAAAATATTATCAAAAATTTTTTACGTTGTTTTCCTCTTTATTATTCAATTTTTTTAATTAATTTTTTCTAACCTTAAACCTTAAACCCTAAACCTAAACCATAAACAAACAATAACCCTTAACCCTAAACCCTAATGCTAACCCTAAATCCTAAACCCTAAATCACTAATTCCTAACCCTAAACCCCAAATTAACAAAAAATTAATTAAAAAAATTTTAAAGAACAAAGAAAAAGATGACACTGGAAATCTTTGAAAATATTTTTTTATTTTTTTAAATCAAAAACATTAAATTGGATGATTTGGACAATATTTATGTGTAAATTTGATATGAAAAAATATATTATATGTCTTAATTTAATTGGTTGGGACCATATTTTAGGGGTGGAAAGGGTTGATGTAATAATTTCTCCATCGGTAGTGGTAGGCAAATTAACCCAACAGAGCGCGTGACAAACAACCGACCACTATGTCCCCGCCTGCAACAGCTCCACTCTTCCTTTCGTCGGAACGTTCATTTCAAACGCCGATGTTGAGCCGTGAGTTTCACCCTTTCATGAAACAGGTAAGGAAACAAAAAAATGATAATAAAAAAACCCTAAAACTTTGCCTGCAATGACTGCGAAAAACCGGAAAGAGTATGGTGATGAACCGATGGTCATGTTTTTTAGTTCAAGTTACATGTTTTGAAAAATATTCAAACCATTTTTTAATATGTGTTTTTGTCTTTTACTCAATGGATTCCCAGCCGATTCAAAGTCGAGTTCACCAAGGTGGTGGCTGTGGAACCCAAGAGAGGTTGGAGAGGAAGAGAGGGACGGTGAGGATGAGAGAGGTGGAGGAAAAGGAAGGATCGTCGTCGATCAAGTTGGGACTTGGATTGATGGAAAAACGTCGGAGAAAGTGAAACCCGTGAAGAACCGCAAGAAGTGTGTGTTTACGACAAGTCAATTGCATGAGCTACAATTGTAAATGCTCATCTTATAATACATAGCCGATGAAATCCAAGTTTCCGTTAGCCTTGTCATACCAATTTGGAAAAGCGTCGCCTCCTCCTTTGCCAGACCTCATCGCGGTGTCTACCAACGGTATCCCGGTTGTAAACTCTCTAAATTTCCCATACAACTCGAGCTCTTCTATTTGAATTTTACTTTTACATGAAAAATGCAAATCATTTTTGTTGTTTTCAGTTGTAGGAGTTCCCAAGCAATTGATCTTCGGAACGTAGTGCTAGGATCCTGAGCCAGGGAGATGTCGAAGAACAAACAAGAAAAAATGGCGGTGCAGTAAGGATGTGCTCCCTACCAGAAGTATTGTTTGCAGAAAATGCATAGGGGTTGTCGGCGTTCAAGAAAGCCTGTGGAAACTTCTCAAACTGCTTTGCCTGACTCGACAACGTTGAAATTTTCGATCAAATTATTCGAAAACTCGAAAAACCTTTCAGCACCTGTGAGTCTATGAAGCACGAAAACCAAAGAGGAACCCTATTTCAAGTATTCAATACGGTTTAGGTACAAGAACGATACGAGAACAAGTACGGCTGAAAGAATTCAGGGACGTTCGATATTTATTCAGGTACATTTCGGAACGTTCACGGTGACGGGGAACATATAAAAGAATTCAGGGACATTCAGTATTTATTTGGGAACATTTCAGGGACGACAAGTGACTATCACATGCGTTTTCATGAGTAAATTTGGTTATTGTGAGAATAAAACCATGGTGGTGACCGAAAAATATGATGAACGCCGAAAAAAAAGACGGACTATTTTTATTAAAAGCAAAAAATCAAAGCTTTTCTAATTCAATATAAAGGCTAGGTATTTATAACCCAAACTAAAACAAACTTTATAATAGTCTAACTAACTTTAATAACAACTTTACCAATTAAAAACTAACCCATTAGTCTAACAGTTATATGTAATAGGTCTTAACAAGAACAAGAATTAAATTCAGAGTAAGGGAAGAAGAAACAGAGTTTATAGATAGAAGAAGGAAGAAGATACGAGAGGAAAACATACATCCAAAAACATCGATACCCTCAGCCTAGGGTTGAAGAACATTTAACCCCTCCCTATCTCAAATGGAAGCGTTTTGGGTTAAATAAGGGTCCCCAAAATTCACTGTATCATTAACCCTTCAACGGGCAAAATTAAAAAATTAAACTTAATTAATTAAAAATAAATAAAACCCCTAACGATCATATTTTCATGAATGGCCCTCATAATACTTCCTCCATCAAAAGATCCTTGACCTCAAGGATTGAAGTGAAGAAATTATCGTTGCAAGTCATATAACACTTCTCAAGTAGCATCTTCAGGGAAAACATTCGACCATTCCACCAGGACTTTAGTAATATCTTTGTTACCCCTTTTGCAAATCCTTCTTTCAACTATTCGAAGTTTCAACTTGCTAATATTACCATCCGGGTCAATCACATGGAGTTCAGCTTGGATTTCTCCAGCTCCAACCCTTTTCTTCAATTGTGAAACATGGAGGACAGGGTTGACTCGAGATGCATCTGGAAATTTAAGCTTGTATGCCACTTTACTTATTTTAGCTAGGATCAAAAAGGGACCAGACCACTTGGGGCTTAGTTTCTGGCAGCTTCAATGCCCCACTGACTGTTGCCTGTAAGGTTGTAGCTTCAGGAATACCCAATTACCTAGTTGATACTCACAATCACTCCTCCCCTTATCTGCTTGAGATTTCATCCTATCCTGGGCTCGTTTCATGTGAAATTGGAGCATTCTGATCTTGGCTTTCCTCTAAAGAAGACTCCTATCAACTGCAACAACCACTGATTCTCCAGCTACATAGGGCAAATACACTGAAGGTGACTGTCCATAGAGAGCTTGATAGGGTGTCATTTGAATAGTGGTATGAAATGTGGTATTATACCACCATTCAACCAAATAAAGCTAATTGGACCATTCTTTAGAATTTTCTCCTTTCATGCATCTTAGATACGTTTTCAGACATTGGTTGACCCTCTCGGTCTGACCATCAGACTGAGGGTGGTATAATATAGAAACATAGACCTCCACTCTTAACTTCCCTAAGAGCTCCTTCCAAAATAGGCTCATGAAGACCTTATCACGATCACACACTATATTATAAGGGAGACTATGTAATTTGAATACATTTTCAAGGAATATTTGGGTAACATCTTTAGAAGAAAAATGATGTCCCAATGCTATAAAGTGACTGTATTTACTAAGTCTATCAACCATCACCAAAACACAATCCTTCTTCTTTGATAAAGGAACGCCTTTGAAAAAAATCTATGTTGATGGAATGCCAAATGGTTTCTGAAACTGGAAGTGGCTGCAACAAGCCCTTTGGATGCTTCAATTTCCCTTTGTTCTTCTAGCAAATCATACATTCTCTCATCCATCCTTTAACTTGTTTCCTCAAGCCTTTCCAGTACAACATACTTGTTATTCTTTTGATTGTGGCATGGTCTCCTGAGTGTCCTCCCAAAGCACTCCCATGAAAGAAATTAAAAAGCTCTTTCTTTAATTGTGCATCACCTCCCACCATTAGTTTTCTCTTCCTCCTTAAAATTCCTTATTCCCAACCATACTTCCTGTATTTCTGACTTTCCTGCTCCAAGTGTTTGATAATTTTCTACAAATGTTCATGACCTTGCACTGAAGCTGTAATTCTGTTCGGCAAGTCAGTTTTGATTTGACTCACCCATAAGGCTATCAGACTCCTCACTTCAGGTCTTTTAGATAACATATTTACAACCACATTAATAGCACCACTTCTGTATCTCACCTCATAATCGTATTCCATTATTTTCACTACCCGCTTCTGCTGGAATGGGATGATTGCTCTATTTTCTACTAGAAATTTGAGACTCTGGTAACCTGTCTTGATAATGAAATGTCTCCCAACTAAATAATTGGACTATTTTTAACTACCAACAAAGTTGCCATCATCTTCTTCTCATAGACTGAGAGTCCCTTGTACCTAACACCAAGGCCCTTACTAAAATATTCTAGTGGTTTTACCTTCGGGCTTAATACTGCTCCCACTCGCTGGTATGAGGCATCAGTTTCGAAAGTAAACTCTAAAGAAAAAGTCTAGAAAGGACAAAACTGGTGCAATGCTGAATGCATGCTTTAAAGCATCAAAAGCTGCCTCCTCTTCCACTCCCCATTTCCACTCCACCTTCTTCAATAAATTAGTTAGAGGTCGAGCAAGGCACCCATAACCTTGGATAAACCTTCTGTAGTAATCAGATAGGCCCCCAAAACCTCTCAATTCCATCACATATTCTGAAATTGGCCATTCCATCACAGCCTTCACCTTAGCTTGTTCTATAACAATCTTCTCTCCTGAAATTATGTACCTCAAATACTCCACTTCCTTGAACCCAAAAGAGCATTTCGATTTCTTTACATACAACTGGTTGAACTTCAATAAATCCAAAACCTCCCTCATATGAAACAAATGAGTGACCCAATTAGGAGAATATATCAAGATATCATCAAAAAAAATACTAAAACAAACTTTCTTAACTGGTTTTTGAACACCTTGTTCATCAGTCCTTGGAATATTGTTGGGGCATTTGTGAGCCCAAAGGGCATCACAAGGAATTCATAGTGACCCTCATGGATCCTAAAAGTTGTCTTATGGATGTATTCAGTCCTTATCCTTATCTGATGGTAATCAGACCATAAATCCAGTTTTGTGAAATAAACTGTTGCTGCCAATTCATCCAACAACTCTTCTATAATTGGCATTAGGAAACTGTGTTTGATGGTGAGCTGTTGAAGCTTTCTATAGTCTATACACATATACCAAGTGTCATCCTTCTTCTTTACTATGACTATTGGTGAAGAAAAGGAACTATTACTATCTCGAATAACTCCTGAATCCAACATGCCTTTAACCAGTTTCTTGATCTCATCCTTCTGAAAGTTAAGATGCCTATATGGTCGAACCTTAACCATCGTGTTCTCATCTATCAACTAAATTCGATACTCGTATCCTCTTTCAGGTGGCAGTTCTTGGGGCTCTCTGAAAACCTCCTCAAATTAGAATAAGAGTTCTTGGAATTCAACAAGCAACTAGGAAGTCCCCCTGTAAATTCTAACTATGGACTTAACAACTATAATGCTGCTGTATATGGCTCCTGATTGTATCTTAACATTTTCTCACATCCCTTAGCGTTCATCAAAAAGAGTGCTCCCCTCTGTAGCCCTATAAGCTTCACCTCACTCCCCCCATTGAGCAAATGAAATCAATATTGCTCTAAAATCCCAAGATATAACCCCTAAAGTTGAGACCCATTGAACTCTTAACACCATCTCATAATTTTTTAGAGGAAAAACAAGAAAATCTATCACAAACTTGTGGGTTTGTGTTTCCATTAAATTGCACTTATCTTTCCCACAGTGGTTAAGAAGTTATCATCAGCCATTGTCACTTTGAATTGGCTCTTTTTATCTATACTCCAATTCAACCTCTTGAGGATGGATACACTCAGGAAATTATGAGTGCTCCCTGAGTCCACCAATGCCACACATTACAATCCTCCAAAGTTAACTCTCAACTTCATTGTTTCAAAATTAATAGCTCCCTACATGGAATTTAGGGATAGTACTGGTCCTTCATCCTTTGAACTTTTTAAACTCTCTTGATCCATATCGTCTTCACAATCAAGAAACAACTTATGTTTTTCACCCTCTTCTAAGCCTTCTACCATAATCTGATACATCTGCTTCCTGGCAAACTTATGATCTGGAGTGTACTTTGTAGCACACCAAAAGCAAAGTCCTTTCCTCTTACGATCTTTAATTTCAGTAACAGAAAGAGGTTTCCTTGTTCCCTTCACATTGTTAGAGTGAAGCCCCTTAGAACCAATAGGGCTTAGTACTGAAGGAGTAGAATACCTTAAAGAAATTGCTTCCTGCACAGTGCTAGTCCCAAAAGGACCCTTCATGATGCTATTCGTGGCATGAGATGGTGCAGTTATGGATAATGGAGTGAGCTGCCTTCTAGTGATAGACAAAGCAGTACTCTTGGACCCTGTAGTAGCCAGAGCTTCCACATGTTGAGCTAGGTGATAAACATCTAGCAAGATACAGGGATGTAAACGCTTAACCATAAGACCAATGTCAATTTGATGATGGTTCTTAAAAAACTCAGAGTGTATTCATCAGGCAATTCTACTTGAGTCAGCAGTTGTATAAATTTCTCATAATAATGCTCTACAGACCCAATTTATCTAAGTGCTACTAAGTTAACAAAGGGGTCATCAAACCCCTGTGGTGCAAAACGAGCTCTTAACAAAGGCAAGTAATCTTTCCAACGAGTTAAGGACATACCTACCATGGAATTGGAGATGAATTGTTGCCATTGAAGGGCCTTACCCTCGAGGTGCAATATCACCACTCGAACCTTAGCTGTATCTGGTACCATCTCTGACTTAAAATACTACTCAATTTTTACCAATTGTGAAAATCAGATTCATCGAATCGGGGGTAAAGTAGCTTGTAAACAAGGTTGAAATTAACTAGCAACGATCCTTCTAAGGGATTAGGAACCATTTCCTCCACCTTTGTCGATGCTAATGCTGCTACTCGAGTCGGAGCCGGGATCACTGGAATCTGAGTTTGAGTTGTTGGAACCTCTACGGAACTAAAAACATGAGCTGGATTACCGGAGCTAGATTCTGGCAAACCTCCTTGCGGAGCACCCAAAACACACGTATGTTGTGCTAAAAGCTCCCCCGCATCTATCATCTTCCCCAAAATGATTTCCATCATCTTATGCAAGTTGGCTAACATCGCCGCTTGCATGTCCTGAAAGCGAGAAGTGATAGTTGTCTCCAATCTGTCGACTCAGTCCTAGATACGGTCGGTTACAAGTTATCATTCTGGGACATTTTTAGTTGGAGGTGGTTCTGGTTGATGTTGTTGAGCAACCAGCGCTATTTGATCAGCTTGTTGTCGCGTTTCTACCATGATGTTGAGAATCGAAAGGCTCTGATACCCTTGTAACAGGTCTTAACAAGAATAAGAATTAAATTCAGAGTAAGGAAAGAAAAAATAGAGTTTATAGATAAAAGAAGGAAGAAGATAGGAGAGAAAATAAGACATCCAAAAACATCTATACCCTCAGCCTAGGATTGAAGAACTTTTAACCCCTCCCTATCTCAAACGGCAGCGTTTTGGGTTAAACAAGGGTCTCCAAAACTCATCGTATCATTAACCCTCCAAATGAAAAACACATAAAATTAAACTTAATTAATTAAAAACAAATAAAACCCCTAATGATCATATTTTCATGAATATCCCTCACATTATAGACCAAAGCTCTGAGGTTTAGTCGATCGGTTCTAGATTAAAACAGAGCCAAGGAATAAAAAAATTTATAGAATGTTTGAAGAATCCCGGAAAATAGAAAAAAGAATATTGTTAAAACGATCAATAGTTGTATCTTGCTTATTTATCTGGAAACCAAAAGAATTGAAGAAACAAGACACGTAGGTGTTGTTGAATCTTGAAAAGCTCTATTTTTGCCTTTGGTTGATGATGTTTTTAAGAAGATGACCAACAATTCTGAAAAAAATTAATTTATTATATATTAAATGATATTATTTTTGAAGTTAATAAAATGTAATATTTTGTTGGTCCCTTGAAGTATTTTTATTTATTGCATATTTAATTATATGTTTTTTATGTAATTTATTAATATATATAAGGTTATATTTTATATGAATTGTATATTAATATTTTATTCTTTATTCTTTATTTATTATTATATATTATTATATATAATTTTATTTTTATTATATATATTATTGTAACCCCCTTGACCCGGTCTAGAAGTCACCCGACTCGAACGAGTTACATGGGGAATACCGAGGCTAATCTAGAGACTCACCCCGATAAACAACCCTAAAAACAAAATAAATTTTATTTTCCTTTTATCTTTTCTAAGTGCTTTGATTAGATCCTATATGTTCATGCAAGGACCGAGTTCAATTGCAGTAGAGACTAAAGAGAAACGAGTTCTAATTTAATCGAACAAGTTTTAGGGACCTAATTATAATTTCCAAAATTTTATACTCTGATTGTGAAATTAAGGTTATCAATATTTAATTAAGTATATTTCATGCTTGAATGTAAATTTTTGACTTAAAATAATATCTACAAGTCATGTAATTGCATTAAATACTCTACATTGCAAGGTAATTAAAAGGGTAAGCATAAACTTAGTGAGTGAATAAAACAAGTATAAAAACACCTTGTAACGCAACTCATATTAAAACAATTTCTTCAATTTAAAAACATGTCGTGCTCTTTATAAAACAAAACACACATGGCTAACAACACCACTTTTAAAACTCAGTAAGTGTCATCAAACCAAGACAAACAATGCCATCATTAAATTTGAGTAAAAACCATTTTATAATCACATGCTTTACACGGTAAAACACAAGTCTTATATGCTACTCACATAATAATACTTACACGTGCATCTTGATCCACAAAGCTCAAGTCTTACATGCTATCAACATAGCAATGCTCAAATCACATGCATACAAATGCATAAAACCTCGCATGCATAACACCATATGCAATCAAGTGAAAACCATGACACTTACCATTGAAAAATAAAAACATATATTGGTTCTAGTGATTCAATTTGTACCACTCTAAATCGGTAGGATAAACGGGCAACCGCATGTTAGTACCACTCCCAAAGCATGCGCATATTGATACCACTCTCAACATGAATTATATCACCTTGGTGTCCAGTGACAGTACCACTCCGATCAACCCGTATGTGACAATACCACTCCCATCATATAACATTAGAATAAAAGGCAAAATGCAACACACAAGAAATTTATACATGTACGACTTTTGAATGTTTATAGTGCACTCTAGACCCTATTAATCGATCAATTTATCCCACAGGTTAATCACTTAACTAGCCAATATATATTATCAAAAATCAATTCTCAAAACTTGATTTAAAATAGAATTTAAATCACATATATCTCACCTTTTACGCATCACTTGCAAAAATCGATAAAACCAATTTTATATTATTTTTCAAAACAAAACCGTGGAAACATCAAATGCATATAAAATCTCTTTAAAAATAGTCTCATGAGAATTTATATACATGCCTAATCACATGTGCACAACACAATAAGAGCATGACAAATAACGTTGTAAAAACAAGACATAATATGGGAACCTTTAAGAAAACAATACTTAAACTTACTTCCGAGTATAAGGAGGTTTTTCACACCTTACCTTCACCCAAAAACCTTTAAAAACACATTTAAAACTATGCCAAATTGGCAGCCCTCATAATCCATTCACTGATAACCGATACTTGCTCGCCAAACAACCGAAATGAACCGGAACGCCTTCAAACGCGATCGCCTAACTCTTGTCCTATTTCAAGCATCAAAATCAAGGGGTTTAATGCTTCTAAACTCACAAAAGAAACCAACAAGTCGGATCCCTGCACAACAGCCCTTAAAACCAATCTAAACTTAAATCAAAAACTTATCGGAATACACCAAATTTCACTTAAGCTTATAGTCCGGGATTAGGGATATTAAAAACACTTTATAAACATCCTAACACATTAAAAATAATTTATTTAAGACCCAAAAATAGTGGGTAAAAACTCTTGAACGAAAATTGAGATTTTTAGCCGAAAAATCGATTTTTATAAAATTAAAGGATTAAAACAATTTCTCCAAGCCAAGAACTTGGAAATTTCAGTAAACAACTTTATTGTTCTACAGGATTGACAAAATCTAACCTCTAAAACTGATCCAATTGCTTTTCGGGTTTTAAAATGAGAAAACAATGAGAAAACAAGAAAATTTGAAGGAAAAAATTAAGATAATTATTGTAAACGATTTTTAGTGAAAAAGAATGAGTTTTTAACTTGAAAATTTGATGAACGACTGTCTCCAAAGAGGGAAAATGAAAATTAGAAAAATATGTGATGTTTAAGTTAATTAAAAAGGGTTTTAAGAGTTTTAAATTGGGTTTAATTAAGTTATTTAATTTAAAATATATTTTGGGATTAATTAATTAATTATTATTTGGAAAGCCTAGACCAACTAGGATTATAATTGGATCAAAACCCATTAAAGATTCAAAGTTTTTACTTATTTCATAAAATTGTCCCTAAATTTTCAATTTTTACAAAACGGTCACTAATTTCAAAATCTTAGAATTTCAAGGGTCTATTTTCAAAATTGATTTGAAAAAAATCTAATATATATTATTTAAGGATTTTAGAATATTTTTCCTCACTTTATTTTGATAGAAAACTAATTTTTAGGTATTTAATCCCGAACTAGGTTAAACCGATAAAACCGATCCACTAGAGCTCTAAATCGGCCTCTAAACTTCTAGGACCAAAATTGGGGTGTTACAATTATTATATTATATATAATTTTATTTTTTATTTGATGTACCCTTGTCGTACTTACATCCTATAATTTTGAAAATTATTTTTTTCCTCGTCCCTGTATCTAAAGAAATTATATTATGGGACATTCTCACCACGTCATGAGACTAACCAATAAAAAAACATCCATTTAATTATTTTTTCCACCTCATCATTTTTACCAAGTGAAGATGATGACGTGGTGAGAATGTCTCGTAATATAATTTCTCCTGTATCGGTATCGGTGCTACCTAATTTAACCATAAACTCCAAATTCTACTCCCTAAACCAATGGCAGATTCAAAAAATTATTTAAGGGTGACACGTACATATATTTTCAAAATCTTAAGGTGGATAAAAACCTTAAATATTATAAAAACTTAAGGATTAATTTATTAAAATAAAAAAGTTTAAAAATAAATATATAAAGTTTGAAAAGTTCAAAATGGATCCGTAATCGAAGAAAGTTGAATCCGCCATTGCCTTAAATTCAAAACTAAATTTTAAACTTTAAATTTAAAGTCCTTGTTATACAAATTTATATATCAAATTATTTTTCTATTATATAATATTACATATATATTTTATATATACTAAAAACCTGTTGAGAAATTAATATTTTTTGGGTAAATAGATACGAAAAAATTGTTAAAGGACTTAGTTTGTGTTTTAATTATAATTGAGGAGTCAAATGAGATATTTTTTTTATTAATTTAACATACCACGTCTAGGGTTGTGGAAAAAAATGGGTAAATCAAAATCGATTTCGAAACTCGAAAAAACAAAGCGGAAAAATAATAATCTAACCAAAAAATTTGATTTATGGTTGGGGTTTTATTTTTTTATAAAAATCAGTTCGATTACGGTTTACGATTTTAGGAAAAACCGGTTAACCGAACCGAATGGTTTTATAATATATATTATTATATTATATATTATTTAATATTTTATATTAAAAAATTATATTTTTAATTTACTTTCTAATTTTAGAAAAGTAAGATTATAATTTTATTTTATAAAATTTAAATGTTTAGCTTGTTAATATTAAAAAAATATACTAATATCATGTGTTATTTTTTAAAATTATATATTTTTTCTAACATGTTACTAAAATTTATATCGTTAATAAATAAAATAAAAAATCGTTATCCGAACCAATTCAAATCAAAGTTTTTGGTTAACCGATTGAATGGTTACGATTTAAGATCTAGAATGAAGTGACACAAATTTACTGATTAACTAAAATAATTTACTAATAGTTAATCGAAACCGATTTTATACACCACTAACCACGTACACCCTTTTGACGCAAGTGACGAAGCCATGACGTAATGATCCTTTGTAAGAGAATCAAAATTTTAATAATTATTTTATAATTTTAAATTTTAAATTTCAAGTGACGAAGCAATGACGTGTTGATCTTTTGTAAGAGAATCAAAATTTTAATAATTATTTTATAATTTTAAATTTTATTTTAATATAATTTATCCACTATAATGCACTTTCCTTATATATTCATCCGAACACTTTTGGTAGAGGTGGGCAAGACTGAGTACTCATTTAGTTTGAATAAAATTGGTTTCGATCGTGATAATCATTAGTTTTTGAAAATTAGAACAAATCGTGGTCACATCATGTCCTAAATTTTAAGAACCGATCTTGTTACTGGGAGAACGGGTTCCAATACTGATACCCGCTTAATTAGTTTATTCTTAAAAAATTGAATAATTGAAGGATTTTTTTTATCCACTAATAATAATATTAAATAATAAAATTAGAATATTATAGACTTAAAAATTAAAGTTTTAAAACTAGTCATGGTCATAATATTAAATTATTTATACATAAAGAGAAAGTTTGATAAGAAAAATAAACAAAAGAAAATCAATATCGAATATTTGGTATTGGTCCTGGTCATACTGGGTACCCACCGGGTATTGAGTTCAAAAGATCAAGATTCAATCCTGGTTATAACCCGGACCTAAATTTTAGATCTAATCTCAATTTCAATACCAAATAAAAACTTATCGAATTCTATCAAATCCGAAATCAGAATACAGTAATCGGATTTTTACCCACCCCTATCTTTCGGCATGGAAACGCCAGCACTGTCCTATTGCAAAATTCGTAAATATTTAATAATTACAGAGAAATAATTACTATGTTTTATATCGTTGTATTATGGTTTCTATACATTCTAATATTTAGTTAAATTTTGATTTAAAGGTAATATTTAGTTAAATATTATATTATAAAATAATATTAAACTAAAATGTAAACTTAAAAATAAAAAAGTTAATTTTATATTAATTATAAAATTAAGGTTGAAATGAATAATTATAAAATAATATTAGACTAAAATATAAGAATAGAAATTAAATTATCCTTTCTCTTTTAATTATGTCCCTTTTATGTTTCTATTAAAAAATTCTTAAAATTAATTTCAAAACCATAACATTAATTTTCATGTCCTAAACCTTAAATTTTATACCCTAAAAAATATGATTTATCTCTAATTCTTTAAACTCTAATCAACTCGTAACCTTGAATAATAAACCTAAATCCAATATTTTAAAATACAGACACGATAAAAGAGCAAAAAACTTGCACCCAAATTAAATAAATGTATAAAATTTTAAAATTTTTAAAGATACGATTGACTCCGACACCGATCCATATAACATAAGATATCAAGTATTATTGCCCTCAAATGCGAACGAAAGTGCATTTTATTAAACCCATGTACTTGAAAAATTATATCATGGGTCAGTCTCACCACCTGTCTATGGGACCAACCAATAAAAATTGCTCACATCATCAATTTTTTCATATCATAATTTTTCCCAAGTGATTCTTCATTTAAAAAATTAAAAAATAATGAGGTGTATAATTTCTATTGGTTGGTCCCATGGATGACGTGGTGGGACTAACCCATGATATAATTTCTCCATGTACTTGTTCTTGTTTGTTCTAACAATTGTTATCAATTCAACTCGTAAAATGGTTACAGTAACAAAGGATGATATAATTTATTTAGGTAATTTGAGTTTGAATATTATGTATACATAATATGAGTGTTCAATTGAGTCGAGTTGAGTCAAAATATTTCGAGTTATTCGAGTTGATGAGTCTAATTTTATCATTCAAACTTTCATTCAAATTTTTTTTATTCGAATCAAGTCGAGTTTCGAGTTCTTATAAAGATTTAATTATAATTATTTATTATGTTATGGTACAATTTGAATGTAATTTAAACAAATTTCACTAATCATATAAGCTATGTATATATATATATAGATAGATAGATTTTCGTGTATAACAATATTTCTTTATATTTTTATATATCAATATATATTATAAAAAATTGAGGGATTTGTCTTGAAAATAAATCTTGTAATTATTTAAAAAATTCTAGTTATTCAAATTTTCGTTTTATAACTCAAACTTTATTTAAATTTTTTTCGAGTTATCCAAGTTTATGAAATTTTGAAACGAGACAAAACTAGTAAAATATTTTTGCCTCAAATTGAATCAAATTATTCAATTTTTTCGAGTCAAGTTGAGTTTTACTCACCTTAATATTTACATTATTAAAAGATTAAAAAAATAAATACAAACTTATCATCACATTAACCTATTGTTATCGATTTGATGTAAGAATATTGTCACGTCCCGCCAGCAAGCACCGAGACAAGCCGAGCACCCTTGGGCGGATCCAAGGCAAGCCTGCATCAAAGGAGATGCTAAGTCGGCCTAGCAAGGCCAATTCATGTTCTCACAAAGTCCAACCGAGGTTCTAGCCATCCTTGGGCAATTTTGTAGCAAGCCAAGCACCGAGGAAGGTGCTAGAAAGAACTAGGACGGCCCAGTATATTCCACAAGGTTCTAGAAAAGTCTGGGACGTTCTACACTAGTCCAGACTCACCCGGGAGGACCCAGAAGGCTCGGTAAGGTTCGGGACTACTCCGGAAGACCCTGGAGTTCTCTAGAACCCTTTAGATACATGTAGATATGTATACATAGGTGTAGAGTTCTCTAGAGCCATATAGGTCTTAGGAGATATTTTGGGAGGCAACACATGAGCCGTCCGATCAAGTGAATCTAAACCGTCCATTCGGGAGGAGGGAGCCTATAAATAGGGCCACTCCCTTCATTTTGTACATAGCCTGAGAAGTTTAGC
Source organism: Abelmoschus esculentus (assembly GCA_035048815.1). Taxonomy (NCBI): domain Eukaryota; kingdom Viridiplantae; phylum Streptophyta; class Magnoliopsida; order Malvales; family Malvaceae; genus Abelmoschus; species Abelmoschus esculentus. The sequence continues at coordinate 14,964,612 of JAUCBN010000032.1, read as the reverse complement.
ATACTTGTAAACATCCTCTTAAGCTTAATACCAAAGCTTCCTTTCAAATTCCTTTGCCTTCTCTTGTCTTTCTTTTGACAAGCCACAAGGTTGCGTGTAAACAAGGCTTGCTAACATTGCTCGAGATTGTTAGCGCCGCACGGATCGAGTTTGAGAGAATTAAGTCCGTGACAATATGCTTACCTTTTTCTTATGATTTCTTATCGATATAATTAATTTTGGGTAGCAAAACATTCTACCTGATAATTTAAATTGTTCGTAAATCTTTTCTTCCGTTATCTATGTTAATTGAATAGAGTCAAAAAAAAAATTAAAAACTTTTAAATTTTGATGATATGTTTATCTCCATAAAAATTCAGTTGTTATATTAAAAAAATGAGTATCTATAACTTTTAAATTATTAGATTTTTTTTAAAAAATATTCATTTTTTGATGACTATAAAGAATTTATAAATTTTAATTATTTGTACAGTTTCATATTAAATAAATATAATGATAAAAAAATCTTATAATTTTCATCACTAAATAATTATATATAAATTTACATATTGTTCATTTTAAATATTTTTCAACAATTTTGAGTTTCACTTTCATCTAGTGCTTATACGTTATAAAAATGAACGTGTAACAATTAACGAAAGATTATATTTAATGAGTTTATATTTATACAAATATGATATTTTTTTAGTAAATAGCATCTTATAATTTAATTTAAACTATATAATTTTTAATTATCAATGCATTAATTATAAATTCCAATAATACAAAATTTATTCCATCCCGTTTCCGCCCAGACACAAGAGTTAAGCGTCTGTCGTGAAAAAAAAACAACAAGAGTTAAGCGGCTACAATTATTTATTTGTACTGATTCGTTAATGTTAAAATTATTTTACAATTTTTGTACTCTTTCTAGAGCGATAATATTAATTAATTTTATTTAATATTTAAATATAATTATAAGGATAGCTATCCTACAAGTGAGGTTGTTTTCTTAACATTTAGACTTTGTTTGTTATTGTTACGAGCAAATGTTTATTAAGATTCGATTGATTCGATTTGATTAAACTTAAGTTAAATATTAATTAAATTTAAATTAAATATTAAATGGGGTATTGATATTTCAACATGATCATCCTAATAATTAAAATCAGTTTAAAGATTTAATATTTTTTATATAGTTTATTAAAAATGAGGTGTAATTGAATAGAACTTATCTTTCTCACAGTGGTTAAGAAATTACCATGAGTCATTGTCACTTTGAATTGACTCTTTCTATCTATACTCTAATTCAACCTCTTGAGGATGAATACACTCAGGAAATTATGAGTGCTCTCTGAGTTCACCAATGCCACACATTACAATCCTCCAAGGTTAACTTTCAATTTCATTGTTTCAAAATTAATAGCTCCACACATGAGATTTAGGGATAGTAATAGTCCTTCATCCTTCGAACTTTTTAAACCCTCATGATCCACATGCTTTTTACAATCAAGAAACAAATCATGTTTTTCACCCTCTTCTAAGCCTTTCACCATAATCTAATACAGCTGAGTCCTAGCACACTTATGACCTGGAGTGTACTTTGTAGCATACCAAAAACAAAGTCCTTTCCTCTTACAATCTTTAATTTCAGCAACAGAAATAGATTTCCTTATTCCCTTCATATTGTTAGAGTGAAGCCCCTTGAAACCAATAGGGCTTACTACTGAAGGAGTAGAATACCTTGAAGAAATTGTTTCCTGCACAGTGTTAGTCCTTGAAGGACCCTTCATGATGCTATTCGTGGCACGAGATGGTGTAGTTATGGATAGTGGAGTGGGCTGCCTTCCAATGACAGACCAAGCAGTACTCTTGGACCCTGCAGTAGCTATAACTTCCACATGTCGAGTTAGGTGATAAGCATCTAGTAAGGTACGAGGTTGTAAAAGCTTAACCATAGGACCAATGTCAATTCGAAGATGGTTCTTAAAAAACTCAGAGTGTATTCATCAGGCAATTCCACTTGAATCAGCAGTTGTATAAATTTTTCATAATAATGCTCTAAAGACCCAGTTTGTCTAAGTGCTACTAAGTCAACAAAGGGGTCATCAAACCCCATTCCAAATTCAAGCCGCATACTTGTCGTCAATATCGATAACCGTAGTAAAGCCCTGCAAAAACAAGCAATCATACAAGTTGTAATTAGCTTTTATCTATCTTCAATGCGTAGATATTAACTTGGGAAATGTAACTCAAAGATTCAAAATTAATATGATGTTTGATTTATAATCGTGTCTGAAAATTTGAAGAATGATAAGTTGATATGTATGCTTATAACGGCTAGAAGAGCAATGACAGTCATTAGACACTGTTTCCTAAGTTGTCACCTCTGTGTAACCACACAATTTTTTCATTAAAATAATATAGGTGCTTTAAAAGGAAAAGTTTGAGTTTAATTGAAAACAAAACCCACAATAATAACTTCTTTTAAAATTTGTTTATGAATTTGTTATAAAAAGAAATTCTTAAAACCATTGAAATTGATGCCAAGAGCTTAGGTATGTTCTTTTATTTATTGTTCATGTTCAATTTCGAACATTCAAACATAATTTTTTGTTGGATTTTGGCGGAAAAAAATTTCTTTTAGAGAGAAAAGGGTTGGAGTTTGAGTTAGAGAATCTTTTAGAGAAAGATGATTTTTTTTGAAAAGATGGTAAAAATATAAAATTTAAAAATTTGAGGGTCAAATTAAAGATGAAATAAAAGAGAAATGATAATTTAGGGACTATCTAGGTAATTTATCTTTTTTCTATTGTATTGTGTTATCTTTTCGTTAATATTTAACGGCATTTAACGTCGGAGTGACCAAAAGTTTACACCCCGAAGATGTGGGTGACTTTACTAGGCGTTTTTCAAAACCGGTGACTAAATTGTACTGAAGGTAAACAAAGGTGACTAGCGCAATAATTAATCCTAAAAAAATTATAGAATGTTTGAAGAATCACAAGAAATAGAAAAAAGAATATTGTTAAAACAATCAACAGTTGTGTCTTGCTTATTTGTCTGAAAACCAAAAGAATTGAAGAAACAAGACACGTAGGTGTTGTTGAATCTTGAAAAGCTCTACTTTTGCCTCTAGTTGATGAAGTTTTTAAGAAAATGACGAACAGTTCTGAAAAAAAATAATTTATTATATATTAAATGATATTATTTTCGAGGTTAATAAAATGTAATATTTTGTGGGTTCCTTGAAGTATTATTATTTATTTCATATTTAATTATATGTTTTTATGTAATTTATTAATATATATAAGGTTATATTTTATATGAATTGTATATTAATATTTTATTATTTTTTCTTTAGTTATTATTATATATTATATATAATTTTATTTTTATTATATATTATTGTAACCCTCTTGACCCGTTATAGACGCCACCCGAATCGAACGAGTTATATGGGGAATACCGAGGCTAATCTGGAGATTCACCCCGATAAACAATCCTAAAAAAAAATAAATTTTATTTTTCTTTTATCTTTTCTAAGTGCTTTGATTAGATCCTATATGTTCATGCAAGGATCAAGTTCAATTGCAGTGGAGACTAAAGAGAAACGAGTCTTAATTTAACCGAACAAATTTTAGGGACCTAATTGTAATTTCTAGAATTCTATACCCTAATTGTGAAATTAAGGTTATCAATATTTAATTAATTATATTTCATGCTTGAACGTAAATTTTTTACTTAAAATAATATCTACAAGTCATTTAATTGCATGCTCAAAGTTTAGGGGCTATTTCCAATTTCTAAAGGTTTCATGACATTCTCTACATGCAAATTCACCTAAAACCACTTTAAGCACATATCATGACACATTAGCTAGATGCAATTCAACCTAGTTAGCAATAATATATTCAACTCCAAAGAGTATGCTTCAACATCAACAATCTTATAAACGCACGGAAGAACTACCTCATTATTCTCAACATGATTTCTAGATGTATTCCAACCTAAATAACAACATCATAGATTCAACTCATAAGTAGTCATGCTTCATTACCAACAATACTCAAATTCACACATAGGATATCAAAAACCAAACTTCAAAATAACTATATTATAACTAAAGGAATATCAATTCGCAATTCAAGTCAAAGTCACGAGCTAACATCAACTTTGATATTTATCAAATAAGTATAAGCATATAACCATTTTAAGTCTCAAAAGCATAGATATTATTCACAATATGATAACCCATCCCCATTGCTCTCTCACTACTACTAATGTTATAAAGACACACTTGAGATTTCACTTGACGGTTACCTAGATCCTTACTTCTCTTTGCTGCCTCTACATCAAATACTCTACATTGCAAGGTAAATAAAAGGGTAAGCATAAGTGTTGACACGAATTTTAAATAAATAATAAAATAATAATAGTAAAATAACAGAAAAAAAACAAAAAAAAATAAAATAATAAAATATAAAAAATAGAAAAACAGAAAGTTGGTGGAGAGGTGGAGGAGTTTTCGATTAAGAGATTGGGTGGGTGTTGTGGCCGGAAATCATGGGATTGAGGGCTTGTTAGGTAGAGTGTTTTTAGGGTTTAGAGTTTGAGTTGATATAGGGTTGTGTTTTGAATCCCTTTAAAAGGGTTCGATCGGTTCTGGAGATGGGGGAGATCCTCCGGCAATGGTTCCCTCTTCTTTTAGTTCTTTGGATTTACAAACCACAAATCTTCACGGCCACAACCAGCCGCTGCAGGTTCCCCATCGCTACCGTCAATTCCATTCTCACCCACCATCGCTCCAAATCCCGGTGGTCCACCGTCCTCACTCTCTTCCCCTCCGGTTTCACCCTTCTCTGTATTTGGACTGCTCTCTACGCTTTCTCCGATTCACCCCTCAACTGAAATATCTGTTGTTCTTTGAAAAGAATCGCTGGTGGTAGAAGATTCGACCTTTGAAGAAGACCAGCTGGCTAACATGACCACCGAAGATATCGTCCGAGCTTCCCGTCTCCTTGATAACGAGATTCGAATTCTCAAGGAGGAGATGCAGAGGACAAATCTCGAGTTGGATTCATACAAGGAAAAGATTAAGGAAAATCAAGAGAAGATTAAGCTTAACAAGCAACTGCCTTACTTGGTCGGCAACATTGTTGAGATATTGGAGATGAATCTTGAAGATGAGGCAGAGGAGAACAACCTCAAGATTCATCACTTACGTCTGAAGAATTTCTAAGTGAGAAGAACAACTTCAGACTCTGTTATTTAATATTATCGGCAGCCTTTTGGCGTGAGTCCAGAAAGAAGTGGTTTAACGCGAGGAATTTCTAAGTGAGAAGAACAACCTCAAGATTCATCACTTACGTCTGAAGAATTTCTAAGTGAGAAGATCAGCTTCAGACTCTGTTATTTAATATTATCGGCAACCTTTTGGTGTGAGTCCAAAAAGAAATGGTATAACGCAAGGAATTTCTAAGTGAGAAGAACAGTCTCAAGATTTATCACTTACGTCTGAAGAATTTCTAAGTGAGAAGAACAGCTTCAGACTCTTCAGTGGAGGTGGAGAATTTCGTACTGAGAAGAACAGCTCCATATCCCATTATTAAATCCTCCGGGCCATCAGTAAGTCCTCCGGGCATGATGTTAAATCCTCCGGGTCATCATTAAGTCCTCCGAGCATGATGTTAAGTCCTCCGGGCCATCACCTTCGGGAGTGATGATATCGTTTGCACAATCTAGGAGGCAATACGATCCTAAATCCTCCGGGTCATCATTAAGTCCTCCGGGCATGATGTTAAGTCCTCCGGGCCATCACCTTCGGGAGTGGTGATATCGTTTGCACAATCTAAGAGGCAATACAATCCTAAATCCTCCGGGTCATCATTAAGTCCTCCGAGCATGATTTTAAGTCCTCTGGGCCAACACCTTCGGGAGTGATGATATCGTTTGCACAATCGAGGAGGAAATACGATCTTAAATCCTCCGGGTCATCAGTAAGTCCTCCGGGCATGATGTTAAATCCTCCGGGTCATCAGTAAGTCCTCCGGGCATGATGTTAAGTTTGAGGAATTTCGAAATGAGAAGAACAACTTCAAGCTTCAAGGTTTACAAAATTCGTGTTTTTCAGTCTTTGCCCATCTCCTGCTCCGCAGCATTGAGCAAAGAGGGGCAACTGTTGACACGAATTTTAAATAAATAATAAAATAATAATAGTAAAATAATAGAAAAAAACAAAAAATAATAAAATAATAAAATACAAAAAAATAGAAAAACAGAAAGTTGGTGGAGAGGTGGAGGAGTTTTCGGTTGAGAGATTGGGTGGGTGTTGTGGCCGGAAATCATGGGATTGACAGGTTGTTAGTTAGAGTGTTTTTAGGGTTTAGAGTTTGAGTTGATATAGGGTTGTGTTTTGAATCCCTTTAAAAGGGTTCGATCGGTTCTGGAGATGGGGGAGATCCTCCGGCAATGGTTCCCTCTTCTTTTAGTTCTTTGGATTTACAAACCACAAATATTCACGACCACAACCAGCCGCTGCAGGTTCTCCATCGCTACCGTCACTTCCATTCTCACCCACCATCGCTCCAAATCCCGGTGGTCCACCGTCCTCACTCTCTTCCCCTGCGCTTTCACCCTTCTCTGCATTTGGACTGCTCTCTATGCTTTCTCCGATTCACCCCTCAACTGAAATATCCGTTGTTCTTTGAAAAGAATCGCCAATGGCGACCGCTATGATAGAAGATTCGACCTTTGAAGAAGACCAGCTGGCTAACATGACCACCGATGATATTGTCCGAGCTTCCCGTCTCCTTGATAACGAGATTCGAATTCTCAAGGAGGAGATACAGAGGACAAATATCGAGTTGGATTCATACAAGGAAAAGATTAAGGAAAATCAAGAGAAGATTAAGCTTAACAAGCAACTGCCTTACTTGGTCGGCAACATTGTTGAGATATTGGAGATGAATCCTGAAGATGAGGCAGAGGAGGACGGTGCCAACATTGATCTAGACTCACAAAGGAAGGGTAAATGTGTTGTGCTAAAAACTTCTACTCGTCAGACCATCTTTCTACCCGTGGTTGGACTTGTCGACCCTGATAAATTGAAACCTGGTGATTTAGTTGGGGTCAACAAAGACAACTACTTGATATTGGATACTTTACCGTCCGAGTATGACTCTAGAGTAAAGGCTATGGAGGTTGATGAAAAGCCAACTGAGGACTACAATGATATCGGAGGGCTTGGACAAGAAGAAACCATGGACTTCATTCAACTGTTGGATGCCGACACATTCATGCTACTGCCATTGTTCTTAGGTGAGTTGTACACTTTGTTTTATCTTTAGTAAATTCCATGTGTCATGATGCAAATTGGCAAACACAACATATTCATGCAAATGGCTCTAGGATTAAATTAAATTAATTTTAGACTTAATTAGGTTAAAAAATTAATTTTAGAGACTTAAAATATTTTAATTAAATTCTAATTTAGGATTTAATTTAATTTTTAGTAAACTTTTAAATTAATTTAATCTAATTAAATCTAATATAAGTTAATTTGACCCCTAAAACTCAAAAATTAGACTTTAATTATGATTAATTTAATTCTTAGAAATTAGAGAATAATTTTCATTAATTATTTTAATTAATTTTAATTAATTTCTAAAAATTAGTTTTAAAATTAATCCAACTTAATTAGGTCTAGTTTAGCCTTAAACCTTAAAACACTCATCAAATTAGACTTTAAATAGGCTTTTTAATTCTTAAAATTAGAAGATAATTTTAATTAATTAATTTAATTAATTTTAATTAATTTCTAAAAGATAAGATTTAAAACTAATTAAGTCTAATTAGCCCAAATTTCACCAAAATTAAATTTTAATTAGGTTAAAATTAAATTCTTAAAACTTAGAAATTGTTTTAATTAAATCCTTTAATTAATTTAAAATTTCTAAGATAAGACTTTAAAAATTAGCTTAATTAAGTTTAGCCAAACTCTAATTAAACCTTTGAACTTAAAATTCACCAAGTTAGATTTAAATTAGGTTTTAATTAAAGATTTGAAGTTAAGGAAAATTTAATTAATTTAATTTAATTAAAAATCCTAAGCTTTAAAATTAATTTCACACTTAATTAAATCTAATCGATTTTCAAGGTTTGATTTCGAGTCCCTTTGATCCTTTTCAATTCAAGTCTCTTTTGTACTCTTCATGAGAATTTTTGATGTAACACTTTGTATACCCATGACTCTAATAAAATTGATGAAGTTCCTTTATTTTGTTCACACTTTATTTTATGTTTTTGCATGGCATATTTAGGAAGGTCATTTAATAAACTTAAGTTAATTAATTTAGAGCCTTTTTTAGGACTAGTCACTTAAATTAATTAATTTAATTAGGGAGAAAATTTAGTAACATAGTATGTGAATCTTATGTCTCGGATACACTAAAGAGGTTGGTGTTTAGACGCACCATGATGCTGACCTAGAGAGTGTACCTTGACATCGAATTCATGTGTTATTAAAAACTTAAAATTTTGACAAAAACTTAGGTTTAGAATTAAATAAATGGATAGGTAAATAACTAGTAACACTAGTAATTTAGGTCTTAAAAACTTAAGCAATGGAGCCTTTTCTAGGATTAGAACTTAAAATGAACAAGATAAAAAACGGTCATGCCTTTTGCTTTAGCCTTTTGAGGCGGAAGTTTCATTCCTTTAAATTTGAGTGAGGTTTCCTATCTAGAGGACGTCTCGTGCAACTCAAATTTAAAGGTAATGTAATTTCTAAATCAAAAGGATATCCAAATTCAAATAATGTTCATTTAACAATGGGAAATTAAATTTATATCTTTCTTCAAAATGTCAATGTCACGTAATGTTTTTTTCAAGGTACCAATTTTTGGGCGTTTGTAAGGGTCGTCCTTACACGTAACCGACTCCTGAACCCAATGTTTTTTTAAACGAATCTCTGGTTTATTTTTATGGTGTCTGGCCTACCTAAGTGGCCGGTGGCGACTCCAAGTCAACCTTTTCAAAATTAAATTATGTTTTTTTTAAAACTTGTTTTTTTTAAGATAAAAATTAATAAAATCCATATTTTTTAAAAAAACTTATCGTCGAACATTTTTTTACCTAAAAACCGCATTTTTTAAAAGAGGTCGCGACAGCTTGGCGACTCCGCTGGGGACTTAAAAAATTATTATTTTTTGTGAGTCAGGCCTAACTTTTTTAAATTTTACGTGGCATTTCGTCATTTTGAAGATAGAGATTAATTTAATTTTTTATTGTTAAGTGAACATTATTTGAATGAGGATAACTTTTTACTTTCATATCTTGTCATTCATGCATAAGCTCTCGACCCGAGCTTTCACCCTTAAGTGGAAGTTAGATATTATCCAACGTGATGCTCTCCAGCTCCGAGTTTCGGATTTTTTATCTTCTTCCGGTATACTAACCTTACACATCGTGGGGACTTCACCCCCGTTGTAAGGGACCTATACCACCGAATCGATGTCTTATCGTCGTAGTAGATGGTAACGACAGTTTGGGAACCCAATGTCTAGACCAAAAACCGCATATAGAGTAGAAACCTACCCCTTCTAGAGCTAGACAGGGACCGTAAGATAAGGCGGTATGCTGCCGAAATGCCGCCAAAATTAGAATTTCTCTGTTAATATGCTCTCTGGTTATTTTTATGCAATTTAGCCTGCTCTCTGGTTAATTTTCCTTGCATTATAAACTGCTCTATGGTTATTTTTCAGACATTTTTTATATTATTTTATCTTTGTATTCACCATACTAACACTTTTTTTGGTGGCGTGTCAGTGGGTTCATATAGCATGCATTAGAGATATCGATTCATGAGCTAGTTGTATAGACAATGGTCATAAACTAAAAGGTTTGATATACAAGTAGAAGACAATATGCTAGGATGGATCATATTCGAGAAGACTCAGTACGCGATCAGATTTGGTGTTCGAAAAGACTCCGTGCAAGATCAGAGTTAATGTTCAGGGAGATCGATTACCGGTAATACAAGGGTATTTCAGAGGATTCCAAGCATGGGGCACGTCTACCGAAATTAAGGTATCTTAATTGTTGTTAGGAGAATGGTTACAACACCAACAACTACGAGGTTTTGCTACACCGTTCTAGTAAGTGAAAAGAGTTAGACTTATATTGGGTTCAACGATTATTCGAGTTTCAAGTCGGGTTCAACAATTATTTAAGCTTCAGGTCAGGTTCAGGTGGCTAAGAGGCGAAGATAGTCAGAAGGCGTATATTTGACAGTTTAATTAGGGGCATCCTAAGGAACTATCGAAGGATGAAGATGGGAAATAGAAGGGAAATTCAGAAATTACAACACGACATGCAGAAAATCAGTTTGCAACTTTTGAATTGGCGTTTCAAGTAAAGAATACGTCAAGAGCCAAGCCGAGATGGTTACTCATATGATGCGAGTTGGCGATCAATTTCAGAACCAAGTACAAGAAATGTCAGATATACATCGATTTTTTTCCTGATAAAGCAGAAGACACATCAACGGATTCTACCAGGAAAGATGTCGAACCAGATTGAACGAGGTGATCAACCAAGAAGCTCGGGCCAGCTATTTATCAACAAATTGTCTTCTCCTTGTATTCGATCCTTTAGTTAGATGAATGTTGTCTAATGACTAGCTTTTGAAATCGGTATCTCTTGCATTCATGCATTGTATCATTCAAATATTGCATTTTTAGGAGAATAAAAAAACAAAAAATATTGCATTTTGTTTTAAATGCTACTTTTAAAGTCGCATTGCATTTTGACAAGAATAAATTTGAACATCTTAAGATTAAGAAATTTCAGAAAGTTGTTGAGGATCACTTGGGTAATATGGAAAATATCAACTGGTCTCAGAATCAAAATATCGGTTTTCACATTGCTTGGTGTCAAGGAAATCGAGAAAGAAAGACATCCGGATGAAATGCAAATAAAAGAGAACTAAATGGAGATTTATCTTACATAAGGGTTCAGTTTCAAAGGATTCTTTTTGCAAAAAAAAAGAAATTCAAAAAGAAGTTAAAAGGAGAAAAACGACTGAGTTAAATAATTGGGGCATTTGTTGAAAATCCGAAAGATCAGAGTTTGAGCTATGAAGGCAGTGTTCGATCATGATGTTAACAAATTGACAAGACTTCCGGCATTTGTTCACCCCAAACGATGTAGGTGGGGCAAATGATGTTGAGTCATGAATTTACTTTGAAGATCAGACCAAACATGGGGCAATCAAGAGAGAAGATACATTGATACTTCAAAAATCAAGAATTCAACATTGAAAAGAAGCGAGAGGTCTATCTGCATTTTTGGACCATTACGGAGTAATGCTCTGGATCATCCCAGTTGCTTTTGCCCGCAAGCATTGTAGGTCCTTTGTAAGGGAGGCTATTTCAATCTCTTTGCTTATGATGCTTGATTCATATATGTTTTTTTTTTCAAGTGGCAAACATTTCATATTTTTTGACTCTTTAATTCTTTGATTCTTTATTATGGGTTAATTTTTTGATCAGGTCTTGAATATTAATTGCAGGATTGACCTTAAATCGAATTCGGAGATCAACTTTGATAATGTGACTCGTTTCTACTTTATGTAGGCCAAAAAGAGAACATTAATGATTGTTTAGGAAACACGAGAAAATCTCGTACAAATTTTGAGTGGTTTCCTCTCAAGCATTGTTGACTAAGGTCTTTGAAGGAAGTGATAATCTTCCAACTGAAGTCTGCTCTTCTTTAAAGATATCCGATGGGATGATATTTGGCATTCCTTAATTTCTCTTCTCAAAGAAAGAAAATAAGAAAAATATCATTTGTTGTCCCCTTTGAGCCTAATGTTATTTTTCTTTCAATCCAACCCAAATCCAGGATCACCCCTACACTGGGGGCAAAAGAGGATGAAAATGTGTTTCAAAGTGAAATATGCTTGGTTGTGATGCCTTGTGAATCAGTGGCGGAAAATAAAAGTGAAATACAAAACCAAGTCAAATTGTTGACACAAAAATTGAAGCATCGAAAAAGAAAAACGAACATAAAGTTCAGTGATTTTTGATGAGATGAACCACTGGAAAGAGAAGTGGTGAAAAGGAAATAACCTCTAGGGTGAAAACCAAAAAAAAGGGTCAATCTAGAGTGATCCGCAAAGAAAAAGAGAAAAGTATTTCATCAGAACATTTTCAGATCAGTGTCACAATGATCCTTGATTTATCACCCTTGAATTATTTGAGCCTATATATCCTTTCTTTGGTAGCCATAAGTCATAGCCCACATTACAAGTCATAAAAGACCATTTTGACCATATACGGGTATTGAAACAAGGAGAGTTAATCTTCAGAATATATCCCGATTACCAGGGTTAACCTTTCTTCAAAGATTTTTAGTCTTCTGATGCTTGGTCGAGATCAGAAAAGAGAATAAATTTGGTATGGTGAGCTAGTGAGAGAAAGAGTACCACTTAAACGGGGTAGAATTGGGAAAATGGGAATGTTTCTCCTGAAAGTCTAATAAACTAGAAAATGGTCACATCAGAGTTGATCTTTGCAGTTTTGTTCAAAGGCTTTGTTGCACTTGGTATTCGAAGGCCTAATTTATTTGTTTTGTTTGCCATGACAATCGATTTTTTTTTTAATTTTTTCAAAATACTATTTTGAGTATTTTGCTTATTGTTTTTACAAGCATCTTGCAGATAAATTGATCAGATACAAGAAAAGCAAAGGATTTCATGGGTATTACTATGATGTACTAACCCTTTAAGTGCAGACAGAGCAGAAGGTGACCTTATTACTCAATTGTTGATGAAGATATGATGAAGAACAGTTAGAGCTCCAGATGCCAAAGTATTTGAGCAAGAGCAACAAAAATGACCCAAATAAACTTGGGGTAAAGAGAGAACATTGACCATTATTTGGATCAATTCACAATTAGAATGAGAAAACAGGGCAATTATGCTCAAGTTCGAGTGGGGAAATGCTACAAAAGTGTGTCAGAAGAACATACTATCATGAGAAATTCGAAAATCGAAGCAATGAAAAGGATGAATTCTTTCAGAGCGGATGGAGAATACAAGGAAAAAGATCATATGTTGGAGACGAGAACAAACGTCATTGAGATGGTGACAGACTTCATTTGTTGAGAAAGAGACAAAGAGAGAAAGAAAATAACGAAAAAAGAAAAGAAAGAGTAAATCTAAAGTGAAAATCTAAAAAGGCGCTTTAGAGCAAAAAACAAAGACTTTGAAAATTGAACCTGAGTTTGAGATGAATTCTCATATCAGTCAAAGAAGATATGTCGGGGGATAAAGCAAGAAATTATGAGCTTTCCCTGAAGCTGAAAGTTTGCCCAAGTGGCCTCAATTAACATTCATGCATCGTAATAAGAATATTTGCATTTAGAAGTATGCTAACAATGCATGATATTTCTGTTAAACAGGATTTAAAGAAATCAACAATAACAATTTTACCGGCAGCCTTTTGGCGTGAGTCCAGAAAGAAGTGGTGTAACGCGAGGAATTTCTAAGTGAGAAGAACAGCCTCAAGATTCATCACTTAAGTCTGAAGAATTTCTAAGTGAGAAGAACAGCTTCAGACTTCGTTATTTAATATTATCGGTAGCCTTTTGGCGTGAGTCCAGAAAGAAGTGGTGTAACGCGAGTAATTTCTAAGTGAGAAGAACAGCCTTAAGATTCATCACTTACGTCTGAAGAATTTCTAAGTGAGAAGAACAGCTTCAGACTCTGTTATTTAATATTATCGGCAGCCTTTTGGCGTGAGTCCAGAAAGAAGTGGTTTAACGCGAGGAATTTCTAAGTGAGAAGAACAGCCTCAAGATTCATCACTTACGTCTGAAGAATTTCTAACTGAGAAGAACAGCTTCAGACTCCGTTATTTAATATTATCGGCAGCCTTTTGGTGTGAGTCCAAAAAGAAATGGTATAACGCAAGGAATTTCTAAGTGAGAAGAACAGTCTCAAGATTTATCACTTACGTCTAAAGAATTTCTAAGTGAGAAGAACAACTTCAGACTCTTCAGTGGAGGTGGAGAATTTCGTACTAAGAAGAACAGCTCCATATCCCATTATTAAATTCTTCGGGCCATCAGTAAGTCCTCCGGGCATGAATTAAGTCCTCCGAGCATGATGTTAAGTCCTCCGGGCCATCACCTTCGGGAGTGATGATATCGTTTGCATAATCTAGGAGGCAATACGATCCTAAATCCTCCGGGTCATCATTAAGTCCTCCGGGCATGATGTTAAGTCCTCCGGGCCATCACCTTCGGGAGTGGTGATATCGTTTGCACAATCTAAGAGGCAATACAATCCTAAATCCTCCGGGTCATCATTAAGTCCTCCGAGCATGATTTTAAGTCCTCTGGGCCAACACCTTCGGGAGTGATGATATCGTTTGCACAATCGAGGAGGAAATACGATCTTAAATCCTCCGGGTCATCAGTAAGTCCTCCGGGCATGATGTTAAATCCTCCGGGTCATCAGTAAGTCCTCCGGGCATGATGTTAAGTTTGAGGAATTTCGAAATGAGAAGAACAACTTCAAGCTTCAAGGTTTACAAAATTCGTGTTTTTCAGTCTTTGCCCATCTCCTGCTCCGCAGCATTGAGCAAAGAGGGGCAACTGTTGACACGAATTTTAAATAAATAATAAAATAATAATAGTAAAATAATAGAAAAAAACAAAAAATAATAAAATAATAAAATACAAAAAAATAGAAAAACAGAAAGTTGGTGGAGAGGTGGAGGAGTTTTCGGTTGAGAGATTGGGTGGGTGTTGTGGCCGGAAATCATGGGATTGACAGGTTGTTAGTTAGAGTGTTTTTAGGGTTTAGAGTTTGAGTTGATATAGGGTTGTGTTTTGAATCCCTTTAAAAGGGTTCGATCGGTTCTGGAGATGGGGGAGATCCTCCGGCAATGGTTCCCTCTTCTTTTAGTTCTTTGGATTTACAAACCACAAATATTCACGACCACAACCAGCCGCTGCAGGTTCTCCATCGCTACCGTCACTTCCATTCTCACCCACCATCGCTCCAAATCCCGGTGGTCCACCGTCCTCACTCTCTTCCCCTGCGCTTTCACCCTTCTCTGCATTTGGACTGCTCTCTATGCTTTCTCCGATTCACCCCTCAACTGAAATATCCGTTGTTCTTTGAAAAGAATCGCCAATGGCGACCGCTATGATAGAAGATTCGACCTTTGAAGAAGACCAGCTGGCTAACATGACCACCGATGATATTGTCCGAGCTTCCCGTCTCCTTGATAACGAGATTCGAATTCTCAAGGAGGAGATACAGAGGACAAATATCGAGTTGGATTCATACAAGGAAAAGATTAAGGAAAATCAAGAGAAGATTAAGCTTAACAAGCAACTGCCTTACTTGGTCGGCAACATTGTTGAGATATTGGAGATGAATCCTGAAGATGAGGCAGAGGAGGACGGTGCCAACATTGATCTAGACTCACAAAGGAAGGGTAAATGTGTTGTGCTAAAAACTTCTACTCGTCAGACCATCTTTCTACCCGTGGTTGGACTTGTCGACCCTGATAAATTGAAACCTGGTGATTTAGTTGGGGTCAACAAAGACAACTACTTGATATTGGATACTTTACCGTCCGAGTATGACTCTAGAGTAAAGGCTATGGAGGTTGATGAAAAGCCAACTGAGGACTACAATGATATCGGAGGGCTTGGACAAGAAGAAACCATGGACTTCATTCAACTGTTGGATGCATTTATATACATGCATAATCACATATGCACAACACAATAAGAGCATGACAAATAACATTGTAAAAATAAGGCATAATATGGAAACCTTTAAGAAAGAAATACTTAAACTTACTTCTGAGTATAGGGAGATTTTTCACACCTTGCCTACACCCACAAACCTTTAAAAACATATTTAAAATCATGCCAAATTGGCAGCCCTCATAATCCACTCACTGATAACCGATACTTGCTCGCCAAACCACCGAAACAAACCAGAACACCTTCAAACGCGATCGCCTAACTCTTTTCCTGTTTCAAGCATCAAAACCAAGGGGTTTAATGCTTCTAAACTCACAAAAGAAACCAACAAGTCGGATCCCTACACAACGACCCTTAAAACTTATCAAAACTTAAAACAAAAACTTGTCGGAACACACCAATCTTCACTTAAGCTTATAGTCCGGGATTAGAGATATTAAAAACACTTTAAACATACTAACACATTAAAAATAATCCATTTAAGAACCAAAAAAATGGGTAAAAAACCTTGAACGAAAATTGTGATTTTTAGCCGAAAAAACCCATTTTATGAAATTAAAGGATTAAAACAATTTCTACAAGCCAAGAACTTAGGAATTTCAGTAAAGAAATTTATTACTCTAGAGGATTGAAAAAATCTCACCTCCAAAACTGATCCAATTGCTTTTCGGGTTTTAAAACGAGAAAACGATGAGAATATAAGAAAATTTGAAGGAAAAAAATTAAGATAATTATTATAAATGATTTTTAGCGAAAAAGAAAGAGTTTTTAAATTGAAAATTTGATGAACGGCTGCCTCCAAAGAGGGAAAACGAAAATTAGAAAAATATGTAATGTTTAAGTTAATTAAAAAAGTTTTAAGAGTTTTGAATTGGGTTTAATTAAGTTATTTAATTTAAAATATATTTTGGGCTTAATTAATTAATTATTATTTGGAAAGCCTAAACCAGCTAGGATTATAATTTGATCAAAGCACCTTAGAGATTCAAAGTTTTAACTTCTTTCATAAAATTGTCCCTAAATTTTCAATTTTTACAAAACGGTCACTAATTTCAAAATCTTAGAGATTCAAGGGTCGATTTTCAAAATTGATTTAACCAAAGTCTAATATATATATTATTTAAGGATTTTAGAATATTTTTCCTCACTTTATTTTGATAGAAAACTAATTTTTAGATATTTAATCCCGAAGTAGGTTAAACCGACAAAACCGATCCACTAGACCTCTAAACTGGCCTCTAAACTTCTAGACCCAAATTTGGGATGTTAGAATTGTTATATTATATAATTTTATTTTTTATTTGATGTACCCTTGTTGTACTTACATCTTATAATTTTGAAAATTATTTTTTTCCCTCTTCGTCACTGTATCTAAAGAAATTATTTCTGCAGTAAGAAACGATGAATAAAACGATTCTGAAAAGGCGGAAAAAGGAGACAAATATACGAGCCAGAAATATGAAGAGAAACTCAGTTAGTGACTGTAGGATCATCGCCTATAACATATCTTAGAGCGTTGGATTAATTTCTACAAAAAGTGTTCTAAAATGGTAATGCTGTACAAATTGTTATAATGTTGGTGTTATGTGATTCCTAGTTCCTACTGCTACACCAATTGAGAACCTTCAAAACTCATCTCTTAAATTTGATTATATAGCATGCGATCATGATGTTTATTTCTAGAAATCATTTAAATAGACTTTTGAATTTGATTATACATGTGATGATGGTTGTTACTTCTTAGAATCATGATCTTTATTTATAAGAATCATTCAAATAATTTATTTGTATGATATATATCATACGATTTGATTATATATATGTTTTTAAAAGATTAAAAAATAAAAATAGCAACATATATTATCATATAATCACGCTAAGTGATGCGTGCTGAATATGCGCAATTGGAGTGCAAGTGTACACATCAAGTAATAAGTGATAAGTATTTTATCAAGTTATCCTCTCCTCAGGGATTGATATACTTAATATGCTTCCTTGGGTCTTCTTGCTTCTATAAAATAAAAGTAAAAACATAGATAAGTTTGAGTGTTGATTAAAATAAATAAAATAAATTAACTAAAGTGATATCAAATATGAGAGAGAGGGTAGGATCCAGTTATATTGTATTGTGGATTTGATTGATCTGCTTCTATTCAATGCAATTGCATTACACTGCCTCAGCAGTACTGCAGATACTGTCTCGGCAGCAACAATATTCTCTACCGCGGCAATCCCTTGTTATTGGGCAGATTTACCAAAGTTTGGCAAAGTATCCTTGTATGGCTCCGCTTATCCCTAAGTTGAAACACTGTTGAAGGTTAGTCCTTGATGATACCTCCCGGTGTTAATCAATTATAACCAACAACCAATCTCACACTTCTTTTAGCCGCTGAAACTCTTAACCTATCCCTAGGCCGAGTTAGTATCCTCCAATCAAGTTGAATACTGCACTTACTCCTTTCGTGAGTCTAACTCTCTCGAGTCTAGACAAATAGATTACTTACAAAATTCCCTCCTGGGCTTGGATGCAAGAATAAAGAATGGAAAAGAGTAAGCAAACTTTGATATTTTATTGCATTAAAACAAGAATCAAAATACAATCTCCTCTCACAAATACTTAACAACCTTCACTAAAACCCTAAGAAAACTTAGAACATGATGGGAAGAATTGTTCCTAAAACACTCTCAAAATTCGGCTCTTAAGATCTATCATCTCGATATATGCGCTCTTAATCCCTAGGACGGCTATGCCTTATATAGGCTTGTCCTAGGGCAAACCTTTCTTAATTAGAGTACAACTTGGAGTAGGGAACAAGTTATGTACATAGGGTAAATATTTCCAAGTTTGATCTTCTAGAAGGTTTCATCCCTCGTGGCCTTGTCCTTGGGCTTTTCTTGTGTTGTTCAACTCCGATTCTTGGGTTTCTTGCTCAGCAACGTTCTCCTCATTTTTTTCCTTCAATTGCCAGCCATATTGCATTTTTCTTCTTTGCTGCCTCGGTATCAGGTCCTGTCTCAGACTCATTCTGCTGCCTCGGCAATACTTGTTCCTGAACAGATAAGAAAATGTAGTAAAGTACGTCTTTCCTACAAATATAATCTTTAATGGAATAATCCCTAAATTTATTACACTAAGCTCATGCATTGGTTCAAGTAGGTGTATATTTGATAATAAGTGCCTATGAAAAGTGTAGAAAGTGACAGTGAGTTGAGCAATTATCAATAAGATATTAAAAAATAGTATACATATGACTTAGGTTATAAGTATTATTGATAGGATGTAAAAGAAATCAGAAAATAACTCGTAAGAATTTCTTACATCAAAATGATAAGAACGACCGAACGGATAGTGGTTAATTAATGAAATTTTGATTTTAACTGAATTAACTTATTACATCAATTTTTTTAGTTAATTAGTTCGTTAATTTTAAGTTTGATCAGTTAACAATTAATAATTTTTTTAAATTTTAATTATTAATTGATTCAGTTTAAAATCGGTTAATTAATTGAATTAATTAAGATTTTTGTATGTTATATAAGATTATATTTTAATACACAAGTTGTAAAAAGAATTTACATAACTCTTATATAAAATTTAAAACATAAATCTCAAACTCTAACACCATAAATCTATACCTTTAATCATAAACTTCGAGTTTTAACTATAAATCTTAAATTCTACTCCCTAAATCAATGGCAGATTCAGAAATTTATTTAATGGTGACACGTACATATATTTTCAAAATCTGAAGTGGATAAAAACCTTAAATATTATAAAAACTTAAGGATTAATTTATTAAAATAAAAAAATTTAAAGATAAATATATAAAATTTGAAAATTTTAAAATAGATCCATAACCGAAGAAAGTTGAATCCGTCAATGCCTTAAATTCAAACCTAAATTTTAAACTTTAAATTTAAAGGACTTGTTATACAAATTTATATATCAAAAATTATATAATATTACATATATATTTTATATATACTAAAAACATGTTGAGAAATTAATATTTTCTGGGTAAATGGATACGAAACAATTGTTATAGGACTTAGTTTGCGTTTTAGTTATAATTGAGGAGTCAAATGAGATATTTTTTTATTAATTTAACATACCACGTCTAGGGTTGTGGAAAAAAATGGTAAACCGAAATCGATTCCAAAACTCGAAAAACCGAAGCGGAAAAATAGTAATTCAACAAAAAAATTTGATTTACGGTCGGGCTTTTATTCTTTTTATAAAAATCAGTTTGGTTACAGTTTACGATTTTAGAAAAATCGGTTAACCGAATCGAACGGTTTTATAATATGTATTATTATATTATATATTATTTTAATATTTTATATTAAAAATTATATTTTTAATTTATTTTCTAATTTTAGAAAAGTAAGATTGTAATTTTATTTTATAAAATTTAAATGTTTAACTTGTTAATATTAAAAAATTATATTAATATGATGTGTTATTTTTTAAAATTATATATTTTTTTAAACATTTTATTAAAATTTATATTGTTAATAAATAAAATAAAAAATCATTACTTGAATCAATCCGAATCGAAATTTTCCGTTAACCGGATAACAGTTAACCAATTGAATGGTTACAGTTTAGGATAAAAATAAAATGATACAAATTTATCGATTAATCAAAATAATTTGCTAATAGTTAACCGAACCCAGTTTTATACACCCCTAACCACGTCCACCCCTTTGACACAAGTGACGAAGCAATGACGTGATGATATTTTGTAAGAGAATCAAAATTTTAATAATTATTTTATAATTTAAAATTTTATTTTAATATAATTTATCCACTATAATGCACTTTCCCTATATATTCATCCGAACACTTTTGGTAGAGGTGGGCAAGATAGAGTACCCATCCAATTTAAATAAAATTGGTCTCGATCGCGATAATCATCGGTTTTTGAAAATTGGAATAAATCGTGGTCACATCATGTCCTAAATTTTAAGAACCGATCTTGTTACTGGGAGAACGGGTTCCAATACCGATACCCGTTTAATTAGTTTATTCTTAAAAAATTGAATAATTGGAGGATTTTTTTATCCACTAATAATAATATTAAATAATAAAATTAGAATATTATAGACTTAAAAATTAAAGTTTTAAAACTAGTCATGGTCATAATATTAAATTATTTATACATAAAGAGAAAGTTTGATAAGAAAAATAAATAAAAGAAAATCAATATCGAATATTTAATATTGGTCTTGGTTATACTGGGTACCCACCGGGTACTGAGTTCAAAAGATCAAGATTCAATTCCGGTTATAACCAGGACCTAAATTTTAGATCTAATCTCAGTTTTAATACCAAATAAAAACCAACCGAATTTTATCAAATCCGAAATCGAGATACAGTAATCGAATTTTTTACCCACCCTGCCTTTCGTCATGGAAACGCCAGCACTGTCCTATTGTTATCGATTTGACGTAAGAATATGCTTACCTTTTTTTTTATTATTTCTTCCCTCGTCATCTGTATTGTCTTCATTAATTATTGTTTTTCCTTTTGTGTGGTCATGAAAGTGACTAATTTCCTACTGTTTAAATTAATATTATAAAATAATTATATATACAAATTAGTTAAATTTCTAATTCTATAATTATATTATAAAAAATCCCATTGTATCTTGTAATAATCTTATAAATACGCATGAATTTACACATATAATTTTCATCACAAAAAAATATGGATATTCTGAATAGCATCTTGCTGGCGATTGCATATCTGCTCGTGTGCCTGTTTGCAATTCTAGTGTTTTTCGTCCTCAAAATCTACACCGGAAAATCCATTAATAGCCCGGACTATGCTCCGGTGAAAGGCACCATCTTCCACCAGTTGTTAGATTTCGACCGCCTACACGACCACCATCTGCAACTTACCCTGAAACATCCAACTTACAGGTTACTCGCAATAGACCGGAGCGACATATTCACCAGCGATACTCGAAACATCGAACATGTTCTAAAAACAAGCTTTAAGAAGTATTCAAGGGGTAAAAATCGGGAAGACATGGTTGCGGATCTTTGGGGTGATGGTTTTTTTGCGGCGGACGGAGAGAAATGGTTGCATCAACGGAAGCTCCTCGTGTCCAAGTTCACAAGGCGAGCCGCCGCGGATTTCAGCTGCTCCGTCTTTCGAAAACATGCTGTGTCGTTGGTCGGAGCTGTTTCGAAGATGGCTGCCTCGGACCAAGCTATTCCCATACAAGTGAGTATATATATGCTGCCTAGGAACACAATGTCATTATTACTCGAAGAGTTTAGGTCACGGTGTTGTGTTGTTTCTTTTTTTAGGGCATGGTGATGAAATGCTCGTTTCTTTCGATGTTCGAAGTCGGGTTCGGCATCGATTTGAACAAAGTACAGAGTCTAAGCGATGAAGGTAACGTGTTCATGAAGGCATTCGACGCCGGCAACGAACGGCTGTTCACTCGCCTCTTCGACCCCTTTTGGAAACTGAAAAGGTTCTTCAACATCGGTGTCGAAGCCGATTTCAAGAAGAATGTCAAAATCATCGATAATTTCGTTTACAATATTATTAGCACAAAGAAAGAACTATTAGCTTCGAAAGGAGATTACGTGAGTTCTTTTATTCGAGTTCGAGTCATGATCTCTTCCCCTATGTAGCTAATAACGAGTCTTTTCTTTTTGGTGGTGTGAAGGATGCGAACGAGGATTTATTATCGGGTCTTTTAACGACAGAGATCAAGAAAAATCCCGAGCTGATGACCGATAAATATCTCAGGGACATAACCTTGAACATGATAATTGCCGGCAAGGATTCAACCGCAATTGCCTTGTCGTGGTTCTTTTACGTGCTCTGCAAGTACCCTATGGTACAAGAAAAGGTTGCACAAGAAGTGATGGACATAACTAATAGTGAAGGAAATATAGCTCCGATAGACGAATTCATCCCCACTATTACAAGTCCGATCTTGGACCAAATGCATTATCTTCATGCTGCCATAACCGAGACATTAAGATTGTTTCCTCCGATCCCGATGGTAACTTCGGATCTTCGATTCACGAATCATCTCAATCTCAACTTATAGATAACTTCAAAATCGAAATTGAGTTTAAACGATTTTTTTTCCTCTTTGATCCCATTATTCAAAGGATTCAAGATATGTAGAGGAGGATGACATTCTCCCCGATGGGCATCGGGTGAAGAAAGGAGACGAGATCAACTACATGACCTACGCCATGGCTAGACTGCCTTACATTTGGGGAGAAGACGCCGACTGTTTCCGACCTGAACGATGGCTTAAGAACGGAGTTTTCCAACCCGAATCGCCTTTCAAATTCGTATCATTTCATGTTGGAACATTTTTTCTCTTCTCTTTCTATAAACATATATAAATATGTATCTAATGTGACATTGATACCTTTGCAGGCGGGTCCTCAGATTTGTTTAGGCAAGGACTTCACTTATCGACAGATGAAGACGTATGCGATCGCCCTCGTTCGATATTTCCGGTTCAAATTCGCAGACGGTATGGACGACATAACTTATAGTACATCGTTTTCTCTTGTGATGAGCAAAGAGCTTCATGTCCGGGCTGTTCTAAGGACCATGGCTTAAACATTTTTCAGTACAAAGGCAAATGGTTGGCTGATCAAATCTGTAACTTTCTTCAGTGTACCTAATAATAAGAAACAGCAACGGTTGGTTTAATTTGTTAATGTGTATTAATGGGGACTTTTATTTGTAAAAAATATTTATATTCGAAACAAAAATCATCACCCTTAATTACGTCTTTTTTATGTCCCACACTAAAAAATACAATAAAACTAAATTTTAAACCCCAACTCTATTTTTTTAATTTTAAATCATAAACCTTACACCCTTAAAAATATACCCTACCCTAATTCTCTAAACCCTAACCACAACCCCTAAACTCTAAATATTAACCTCAATATTTTATAGCGGGCATCAATGAAAGCACAATAAAAAAAAAGACAATTTATACCCATATACAATATCTCTATTCGATAGGTTGCATGAACCGTGTTGCCTCAATGATTAAGAGAACTGTTGTTTCTGGAGGTCACGGGTTTAAGCACCAGTATTGCAGCACAATGATTAAGAAATCAATATCTATTGATTGAAAGTATATTTTAGAATATATATTATTATAACCACCGTAACTATTATTCCCCGATCAAGTATAAAATATTTGATAGGTTTGGATTTTCGTATAAAATATTACTACTTCATGTGCTTAATCGGTTGTTATTAGTACGTACCTGATCAAGTATATAGCTATAGGGCTTGTAATCATAATTAAGAGCATCAATTATTTTTAACAGATCAAATATATATTTACAATCATAGCACTTTTATGATCTATAATTTTTTGGGTTAAATGTAAATTTACCTTAAAAACTATAATTTTTATATAATCTTTTTGGTCCCCTATCTTTATTCATTTAATCATTTTAACCCTTAAGTTTTATTGTATATCTTTTGTTTTTTTTTTGTCAAATTGATTAAAATATGACAACAATAATGTCACTATTAAGATGACATTATTTTCTTTTCTTTTTTCTACCATGACATCAAAAATTCAACAAAATAATAAAAATAATTGATGTTAGTATTTCAATTACGGACAAAATAGATGGCGTTAGTTTAATGACCCTTATTGACCCATGTTTGGGTCAATTTGAAAAGAAAAAAAATAAAAAGTTGAAAAACGCTATGAAATTCAATGATTAAAATGATAATTTACGGGGATGTTCCATCGAACGATAGTCTTAAAAGCAGCTAAAAACAGTTGTATCATTTTTTTAATTATAAAAATTTTAATACATATTTTTTTGATATATATCGCAATTCTTATAATTTTTATAAGAAAAATTATATATGTCTAAGTTCTTATAAACTAAATTTATTATAAAAATTTAAATGTTTCGATATATACCTTTTTTTAATATATAAAAATTTTGATATATGCAAAAAAAATATATATTAAAATTGTTATAGTTTTTAAAAAAATTATATAATCATTTTTTAAGTCCTTGTTTTTTAGAATGTCCCTAATTTATAAGGAGCAGAAAAGTTATTCTCTTTCTTTTGAAAAAGTAGCACTAAATTAATCCTTCGTCGCACAATTTACGTTAAAAAATAGCACGCAGAAAAAACCAAACTGACACCTGTAGTGACGATAAGAAAACAACACTAAATTTATATTTAATTGTGAATAAAATACATTTTATTTATCTCCCTGTTGATTCAATAATTATTACCATTGTGACGTAAGGATAAGGTTTTTTAGGGTTTCGTATGTTTTTTAGTGCATTTGTCTTTATTCATTTCTTTTTCTTTGGTCTGGTAAAAGAAAGTGACATATTTCTTAATATTGTTATAGTATGATATGCTGAATACCTACAATCTCATAAGTTCATCACTTAACTAATCAATTTATATTATTAAAACTTAATGCTCAAAACTTGATTGAAAACAGAATTCAAATCACATATATCTCACCTTTTACGCATCACTTGTAAAATTCGATAAAATCAATTTTATCTTATTTTTCAAAACAAAACCGTGGGAACATATAAAATCTCTTTAAAAACAGTCTTATGAGCATTTATATACATGCATAATCAGATATGCACAACACAATAAGAGCATGACAAATAACGTTGTACTTTATCTAAAACTAATTTTTGCTTTTCTATGATAGATACGAAAAAATATATCATGTATCATTTTCACCACGTTATTTATGGTCTCAACCATCTAAATTCATCCATCTTATTTTTTAAGATGAATAGATTTTTAATATAAAATCCGTAAAGACTTAAAATTTTTATAAATTATATAAAAATTTTAATTTTTTATAGACCGACTTTCTCCGACCGTTCAATTCATCCCTAGTTATAATTATTACAAGTAGCTTTTTCCTTAATAGAAAAAATACAAACATAGTCCTGTTGATGTAGTGAATGCCAAATATAAAATGAAAATGGGCCAACAACTTGTTGTCTGATAAAGATTGGGAGTTTCTTGATTCTAGAAGGAATGAATATTTTCTCACATGTTGGATTATTTAAAAACATTTTAATACAAAACAAGAACAAAAAGACTAAACACATTCATGTATAAGTACATGTCTGGTAATTACATGGGTTTCATAATAATTTTATCAAAAAAAAATGGACATTCTAACTGTTATCTTCTCCTTGATAGCTTTGCCCTTCTCCTTTGTGCTCCTAATTCTATCCATTTTTGTTATCAAAATCTTCACCGGCAAGTCCATCGGAGATCCGAGATACGCCCCGGTGAAGGGCAGTGTTTTTAGCCAACTCTTTTACTTCAATTATCTCTACGATCACCAAACTCGAGTTGCCAAGAAGCTTCGAACATACCGGTTACTCGATGTCGGACGTAGTGAACTCTACACCACTGATACACGGATCGTCGAACACATACTAAAAACCAACTTTGCAAACTACGGAAAGGGTAAATCCACACATGAAATTTTTCAAGACCTTTTCGGAGATGGGATTTTCGCCGTCGACGGCGATAAGTGGCGACAACAACGAAAGTTAGCGAGCTATGAGTTCTCAGCAAAAGTGCTTAGAGATTTTAGCTGCTCGGTGTTCAAAACAAACGCTACGAGACTTGTTAGAACCGTCTCGGGGCTTCCGACTTCCGGTCGAGGACTCGAACTCCAAGTGAGTAATCCGATGCTAATTTTTCATATATTAAGTTCGAATCTCAATATCCGTAACCTTTTACGCGTTTTTGTGTAGGACATGTTGATGAAATACACTATGGAATCCATCGTTAAAGTAGGTTTTGGAGTTGATTTGAATTGCCTGAGTTTGTCAAGCGACAAAGATGATGGAATGGCATTTATTAAAGCTTTTGACGATGCCACTGAGTCAGTATACTTTCGTTATGTTGATCCTTTGTGGAAGATTAAAAGGCTTCTCAACATTGGCTCTGAAGCTTCACTAAAGAAAAACATCAAAAGCATTGATAATTTCATTTACAAGGTTCTAAGAACAAAGAGGAAACAACTAGCATTGAACCCGGATCTGGTAAGTTGTATGTTTTTTTTATTACAAAATTTGTCTCTTAAACGAAACTAAGATTAAATATTGAAAAGGAAAAAAATTTAATATACTTTTAAATCTAAAATTTAGAAGGAAAAAAACTCGATTTTATTAATATTCGAACTAAGAGAGACCTCGTGTGTAATTATACTAAAAAATAATAATTTAACAAACATAAAAAATAATAATTTAAAGTTAATTTTAGAATATTTGAATATATATACATATATTTATTAAAGTTTATCACCAAAAAGATATTAAGAATATTAATTTTTTGATATTAACAAATTAATAAAAATAAATTTTAGAATTTTAAAACTTAAAATTATACAATACAAGCATAGAACAAATTTAGAGATTTAAATTTAATTTTAAATATAAATATTAAACAATCTAAAATAAAATATAATTTAAAACTATATATATATGGTTTGATGTCCGGTAATTAAGAAAAATCAGTCTAGGCCCGACCCAATTATTCTTGGGTTGAGTATCCGGTCCAATCTAATATTTTTTTTAAAAAAAATTACACTTTTTTCGGGTCATCAAGAATCAAGATAGATCAGCCGTGTTGCATAATTTTAAAAAATCTAATATGTATTAACAATTATTTTAGTTATTTTTTTATTACTCTTGTTTCAGTTTTTTATGTCTTGTGTTGCTGAATGTTGTTTTTATTGGCGACTTTAAGAATGTGAAAGAAGACATACTCTCAAGGTTTCTAGCAGAAGAAGAGAAGAACCCAGAAACAATGACAGATAAATATCTACGAGACATAATCTTCAGCTTTATGATTGCCGGAAAAGACACCACAGCCAATGCTTTATGCTGGTTCTTTTACATGCTCTGCAAGAATCCGTCAATACAAGAAAAAGTAGCACAAGAAGTGATGGACGTCGACATCATCGGTGAAGAAACTGATCGTGCCGATGTAGACGATTTCTTAGCAACGATAACCGATGAAACTCTTCAGAAGATGCAGTATCTTCATGCAGCATTAACTGAGACATTAAGACTGTACCCTGTGACACCTATGGTAAGTATGTCCCTTGTGTGTGTCTATACAAATTAGGTCATTTTCCGACCATGATGTTGGTGTAATATTGTGTTTAAAAGGATGGAAGGTGTGCAATGGAGGATGATATTTTACCAGATGGGCACAAAATCAACAAGGGAGAAGAGGTATCCTACTTGGCTTATGCCATGGGTAGGATGCCTTACATTTGGGGTGAAGATGCCGAGGTTTTTCGACCCGAAAGATGGCTTAAGAACGGAGTTTTTCAACCCGAATCACCTTTCAAGTTCATATCATTTCATGTATGTTTCGAGTTCATATCATTTCATCGTGTATGCTCAAATCGTCTTTTGAAATTTCGTTTTTGTATTATTGGCAGGCGGGTCCTCGTACTTGTTTAGGTAAAGAATTTGCGTATCGACAAATGAAGATATTCTCGATCGCACTTCTTCGTTGCTTTCGGTTCGAGCTGATAGATGATACGAAAGATGTTGTGTATAAAGTGACATTCACTCTTCATATGAAAGGAGGGCTTCATCTTCGTGCAATTCCCAGGACAACACGACCGAGTTCAAGACAAGACATGAACAAGGAAAATGTTCCTTAAAAAATGTACTTAAAAATAAATTTGAGCATAAGAAGTGGACATGTTCCGTAAATGTGATATGCTTGTCTAATAAAATTGAAAATAAATTTGGGTAATTTATTCGATGTTTGAGTATTTGTCCTTATGATAAGTTTTTTGTTTTTGGTTTGTTTTACCTGTTTTTCTATATGATTCAATATACTCTAGTAGTCATTTATTTCTCGTACAAAGATTTTAATCGATGTTAGCTTTTTATTATGATTTTGCTGATAGTAAATAGTAATACAAAGTTAAACCCTCGTTCAGTTGATGGTTGCTTACTGTTACAATCAATTTTGGGTAGCAAAACATTCTACCTGATAGTTTAGATCGTTCGTCAATCTTTTCTTCCGTTATATGTGTTAATTGAATAGAGTCAAAAAAATTAAGAACTTTTAAATTTTGATGATATATTTATCTCTATAGAAATTCAGTTCTATTAAAAAAATGTAATATCTATAACTTTTAAATTATTAATTTTTTAAAAAAATATTCATTTTTTGATGACTATAAAGAATTTATAAATTTTAATTATTTGTCCAGTTTCAAATTAAATAAATATAATGATAAAAAAATCTTATAATTTTCATCACTAAATACTTATATATAAATTTACATATTGTTCATTTTAAATATTTTCAACAATTTTTAGTTTCACTTTCATCTAGTGCTTATACGTTATAAAAATGAACATGTAATAATTAACGAAAGATTATATTTAATGAGTTTATATTTATACAAATTAATATGATATTGTTTTAGTAAATAGCATCTTATAATTTAATTTAAAAGTATATAATTTTTAATTATCAATGCATTAATTATAAATTCCAATAATACAAAATTTATTCCATCCCGTTTCCGCCCAGACACAAGAGTTAAGCGGCGACAATTATTTATTTGTACAATTTATTGATTCGTTAATTTTAAAATTATTTTACAATTTTTGTACTCTTTCTAGAGCGATAATATTAATTAATTTTATTTAATAATTAAATATAATTATAAGGATAGCTATCATACAAGTGAGGTTGTTTTCTTAACATTTAGACTTTGTTTGTTATTGTTACGGGCAAATGTTTATTAAGATTCGATTGATTCGATTTGATTAAATTTAAGTTAAATATTAATTAAATTTAAATTAAATATTAAATGTGGTATTGATATTTCAATATGATCATCCTAATAATTAAAATCAGTTTAAAGATTTTAATATTTTTTATGTAGTTTATTAAAAATGAGGTGTAATTGAATAGAACTTATCTTTTCCACAGTGATTAAAAAGTTAACATGAGCCACCGTCATTTTGAATTGACTCTTTCTATCTATACTCTAATTCAACCTCTTGAGGATGGATACATTCAGGAAATTATGAGTGCTCCCCGAGTCCACCAATGCCACACATTGCAATCTTCCAAGGTTAACTCCCAACTTCATTGTTTCAAAATTAATAGCTACCCCCACATGGCATTTAGGGATAGTAATGGTCCTTCATCCTTCGAACTTTTTAAACCCTCATGATCCACATGGTTTTCACAATCAAGAAACAACTTATGTTTTTCACCCTCTTCCAAGCCTTCCACCATAATCTGATACAGCTGCGTCCTAGCACACTTATGACCTGGAGTGTACTTTGTGTTGGTTAAATAGACTGCAAAACAGGGCGTTAGCACTAACAGGAAAAATAAAATAAACGAACTGAAAGATAATTAGACTGTGTCGTGGTATGGAGGTCACTGCCTTAGAAACAAATTGCCCCGATGTGTGTACTCGCTACTTTAGGTGGTTGTCCCCCGAAGGTTAGCACGGTCCTCCAAACAGTGTACACCCAAAGTTTGGAGTGGAATATAGTGGAAATGATCGTCGGAACCGGAGTCGAACAGAATGATTCTCTTTAATTCTCTCTCAAGTAAGACAGATGAACTCTAAATGGGATGATTAAAAATGAGAGAAAAACATCTTATTTATAGGTTGAAAGCAAGGGCAAATCTGTCCGAGAATTAAATAAAATATGATTTAAATTTAAATTTTAAATTTAATATCAGATAATATCTATCCAAAAATAGTAGATTTGCTAACCGAAAATATCCATTTAAATCTCGGATAAAATCTATTCAAAATTAGATTTATTAACAGATAAAATCTAATTAAATCTCAGATAATCTGTTAATATCTATCTAAAAATAGTAAATTTTATAAGAGAAAATATTCATTTAAATCTCGGATATTTTGTTATTATATCGGTTAAGTATTTAAAATTCAAAGAGAATTTTAAATCAACTGAACTACTCTCATACAACATATAAAAATAGAGTGTGGGATTCAAGCATTACATATTTCCAACAATCCCCCACTAATGCGAAAGAATCCTCATGATATCACAAAGTTCGACTATCACTAGACGAGCATTTGCGAGATTAGTTACTTAAGTACATAGTGAACGAATCTTGAACTAGTACGTAGTGATGATGAGTAATCCTCCTCTTAGATAAGTGAAACTAGTCTTGAACTTTCTAAGATCGGGGTGAACTCATAACATATAACTAATTTCTTCATCCACCACAGTTCGCGATGTGAAGATGTGTATATACATGAAGTATATATATTTAGCCATCTTACCTCGGGATTTTAGTAAGTGTACTAGAAAAACATCCCATCGTTTTTCATAGAGGGCGGCTAACTCTTCTCACTTACATAGGTTATTTCATCAAGTTTATCTCAACATAAACCACTCAAAATTGGGCTATGAAATAATTAAGAGCTTTGTATAAAGCTCAACCTCACAAGAAAGTAAGGTGATTTTCTTCAAGTTCATATTAAATGAACCACCCAAACTCTGGCTAAGAAATAATTAAGAATAAAAACCCAACCTCTTTGTTCGGTAAATTCAATAATGTTCTTCTCAATAGAATAATCCAACCTCTTTGGATAGAATTTATTAAGAGTTTAAAAATAAACTCATCCTTTCGAGCGGTAAATTCAATTAGTCCTTCGCAATAGGTCTAAGAACTTATTAAGAGTAGTTATTCAACCAAAATCAGTAAATTCATCAAGTCTTTCTCACTAAGACCACCCAAACTTGGGTTACGAATTTATTAAGAGCATTTAAGCTCAACCTAGGCATGTACATGAAACGTCATAGGGATTGGGTAAAGGGACATGTACACTATGAGTCTCTTTCATGGTTTCGTTTAACCACATTGAACTTAGAGAACTAAGTTGGGTATCCACCATGAATCTCTCAACAAATAGGCTTAAGACCTATCCCCCTCGACGAATCCAGAAGTTGTTTCCTGCTCAATCATTTGGTAGTAGGATCAGTCAAATTCATCTCCGACTTAACATACTCTAAGGTGAGTACTCCGTTCTTTATTAAGTGCCTCACATATTCGTACCTTATGCGAATATGTCTCTTTTTATCATTGTAAACTTGATTTAGAGCCACATGTATCGCAAATTACGAATCTCACAATAAAGACATCGGAGGAGTCGGTTTTTCCCACGAAGGTATCTTTACTAAAAAATTCCTTAGCCACTCGGTTTCTTGCCTAGTTAAGTCTAGAGCTATAAACTCTGACTTTATGATGGAGCGTGCAATACAAGTCTGCTTGATAGACTTTCACAAGATTACAACTCCACTTAAAGTGAAAACATATTCATTCGTAGAGCTTACCTTATCACTATTAGAAACCTAGTTGGCATCACAACATCCTTTCAAATAACAGGATAGCCAACAAATTTGAGTTTCTAATCCATAATATCCTTAAGGTATTTTAGTAAGCGTCTAAGAGTCGTTCAATGTTCATCACTTGGATTATGAGTATATCTACTTAATCTACTCATTATATAGGTAATATCGGGCCGAGTATAGTTCAATAAGAACCTTAGGCTTTTAATAATTTTAGCAAATTCAACCTGGGAAACATAACTTCTTTATTTTTAACGAGATAAAGTGCTAGAGTCAAAAGGGATTCGAGTATAAATGACATCTCAACTGTCAAACTCTTTAATATTTTTGAGTGAACCCTATAACTATTAGCCTTGCCTTACTCTAGATTGACCCATCTGGTATGAATTTCTTCTTAAAAATTGTTGCTGATAGGTTTAAATCCTTTAGACAAGTCTACCAATTCCCAAGTATGATTTAGACATTATTGACTCTAGTTTATCATTAACTCATCCTCAAAAAACCATAGCTTCTTCATAAGTTTTAGGATCCTTATCTAACAAGAAACTTGAGCTATAAGATCTGATAAGTTGTCTAAATCATTTATCTTAAAAATAAAGGAAGTAACAAAGTCTGATCCAAAAGATATTTTTATCTTTGTTTAGGCTCTAACTCAAACTCTAGAGCATCATCTCATACGACATTGTTGGTAGCATACTCAATAAATACTACATCAACGGTTTAGGCACCGATGGTGGACTTCTTAAAGTCGGGCAAACATATTTTAGCCAGACACCCCCACACTTTTAGGTATTGCAAGTTAGGTTCATAACTTTTTCACAGTTCGTATGAGGTTAAATCTAATTTCTTTATGAGGTATTCGGTTTAAGATTATATTTAATGAGTTTATATTTATACAAATATGATATTTTTTTTTAGTAAATAGCATCTTATAATTTAATTTAAAAGTATATAATTTTTAATTATCAATGCATTAATTTAAATTCCAATAATACAAAATTTATTCCATCACGTTTCCGCCCAAACACAAGAGTTAAGCGGCGACAATTATTTATTTGTACAATTTATTGATTCGTTAATTTTAAAATTATTTTACAATTTTTGTACTCTTTCTAGAGCGATAATATTAATTAATTTTATTTAATAATTAAATATAATTATAAGGATAGCTATCCTACAAGTGAGGTTGTTTTTTTAACATTTAGACTTTGTTTGTTATTGTTACGGGCAAATGTTTATTAAGATTCGATTGATTCGATTTGATTGCTCGCTTATTTAAAATAAAAATATTAAATAACATTCGTAGAAAATTATTCGGTCAGTCTAGATACTCAACAAGAGAATAATTGAATTAAGCTTGAGACGATTTTTTAATTATCGGATATTCAATCTAACTAATTTTAGTTTATATATTTTTAGTTTTAAACTATATTTTTATTCTAAATTTCTTATTATTTACACCTAAAATTAAATTTAAATATCTAAATTAATTTTCTGTCCATATTATATACTTTCTAAATTTAAAATTTTAAAATATATTTTTATTAATTTATTAATGTCAAAAGAAAAAAAAATGAGATTAATATTTTTAGTATCATTTTAATGATAAACTTTAATGAATATATATGTAAAATATATCTAAATATTTTAAAATTAACTTTTAATCACTCATTTTTATGTTTGATTATATATTATAAAATTTTAAAATTTATGTGTTTGATATATGATTTTTTTAATTTTAAAATAAAAATTGAATTTATATATATATATATAAATCGGTTACTCATTATCTGATTAATCGGGTATCTAAATTTTATGGATACCAGATAGCAGATTAAGGATGATAATATAATCCGAATTCAATCTAAATCTAATTAAAAAAAAAGTTAAATTCGAATCCGAAAAAAGTCTAAATCCTAATAGGAGGTGGATCAGATATGGATATTTTTATGATCCAATCTGAATTCATATTTGATATGAGTAAGACCCAAATATAAATCCGAATAAAAATATTTTAAATTCTTAGATTTAAAAATATAGATATATTGAAATATTAATTAAGTGTATATGTGACTAATATCTTCTATAATTCTACTATGTTTTCCTCTTATTTTATATGCTTTTATCGAGATTTAGTAAAACAATAAAAACTTGATAATTAGAAACTTTTTCTCAATATCAAACGTTAATAGTTAAATATTTTGATTATATTTTTAATTTATTTTATTGTATAATAATATTTATTAGATATTTTGTAATTTTGATTTGAAAAGAAATTAAGTTGGTAGACTAATAAGACAATAGTAGTTTATGTATAATAAATTAATAATTTATTTATTGTTAAATTTTTTAATTGCAGTTTAG
Source organism: Abelmoschus esculentus (assembly GCA_035048815.1). Taxonomy (NCBI): domain Eukaryota; kingdom Viridiplantae; phylum Streptophyta; class Magnoliopsida; order Malvales; family Malvaceae; genus Abelmoschus; species Abelmoschus esculentus. Next base: position 14,930,058 of record JAUCBN010000032.1, on the reverse strand, counting down.
GTTGTTTAATTTGTTTTATATTAGATTATAATATTTATTGAAATTTATTTGTGCTATTAATTTAAATATATTTATTTAATAAAAAACATTTTTCCATCTAAAAATAGATGTTTGAATTGTTACTTAAAAATATTTGGATTTGAACTTTCAAATTTGGCTTTAAATATTTTATTGGATTAGATATGAATTTATATAATTAGATTTGAATTTTTTTGAAAGTACGGTTATTAATTGGATTGAATTTAAACTTTACAAAACCCGATCCAAATCTAATACGTTATAATCCCTATAGCAAATACCAAATTTAAATGGACCTGGGCACGCAAAAACTTGGTACCAAATAAATGGATACCCAATTTTTTAAGTACCCAAAAAACAGATACCCAATAATAAATACCTCTAATTAATTAGGATGATCATTTGAACAAAAATTAAATAAAATGATTAAAAAAACGAACGTTTAAAAGTTAAGCTCAAGTTAACAAATGTTTTTCAAGCCAAACCTAATATTATTTAACAAAAAAAATCAGGACTATAACAAATTTTAGGTTTTAGAATACAACCAAAAATAAAACCTGACTCATTTTTTTTAAAAAAATTATTTCATGAATTTATTTTGTATTCCCTGGAACTCTTTTAAATTTTCAACCAAAAAACTCATAGTTAATTATATGACGATTGTATAGCCACAGGGTGTTCTCCCCACATCCATTCTACCACGAAATTTTATACAGATCACAACTTCAGGATCCTTTACAGGGACAAGAGTCAAAAGTAGACTTATTTCAGGCTTACAAGATCAAAAGTATACACTAAACGACTAGGACTGAGCATGGTAAACCGCAAAATCGAACCGAGACATTATGATTCATAAATTTACGAACCGTGATTAACCACGGTTAACCGAATTAAACCAAATTTGATATTTTAATTATTTTTAATTATTTTTATAAGGGTTTTAATAAATAAGTAAAAAAATAAAATAAGTTTTTAATAAATAAGTTTTTTTTACTAAAAAAATAAGTTTTTAATAAATATTTATGAAAAATATCTAAAAATTTTTACTTTTTAATGTTTAAAAGTCATAAAATAAAGCTATTTTGTCAAGATAAAATATAAATTTTTAAAAATGAATGTTAATAAGTTTTTATTTTTTATTTTTTACTAAAAAATAAGTTTTTAATAAATATTTATGAAAAATATCTCAAAATTTTTACTTTTTAATGTTTAAAAGTCATAAAATAAAATTATTTTGTCAAGATAAAATATAAATTTTTAAAAATTAACGTTAATATAGAAAAACCGAAGACCGAAGATAACCGAACCGAAAATCGACGATAACTAAAATAGCTTACCGAATTAAACTAAAACCTAACCGAATGCACCCTACCTACGACTCACTTCATACAAGGATAATTTTATGAGTAATCGAATGTTATTAGGTTATAAACTAAAATCAGGGATTTAAAAACGATTTACGACCGCTATAACGGAATGGTTGTTATTTAACGATAACCTGTCATTCAAAACCGTTAATAGTATAAATAACAGTGTGGTTTAAAATCACACCAATAACGGGCGATAATGACCGTTATTTAACGGTTAACGATCAATAACGGTAATCAAGGTACATTATTTCCATTATTGTCCCGTTAATTCAAAAGCTCCCAGAAAAATAAGAACCATTCGTAAAATTTTATCTCTAGAAGCTAAAAAATTCAAAAAAAATCATAAATAAATTGATTATATTTATATTTACATGTATTACGATTTATAACAAGTCGTGAGAGTTTTAAAAAATAACGACCACGACACCCGCAATAGCAACAGTTATATCCACGATCGTGATAAACGCGAGGTAACCGAAAAATCTTTTAAATCACCACCTAAAACCTAAACCTTAAAGTCTAAATACTAACCATAAACCTTAAATTCTACACCCTGCACACTAAAACCTAACCTAAAAGCCTAAACCCTAAAATAGAAGGACTTCCGTAAAGTCTCGTGTATCAAAGTATTTTCCAAGAATTAAGGCATCTTTAGCTATAATTCAACAAAATCCAGGACATCAATTATCTCTAAAAAAACTGAGCTGGGACTCAACAACAGGGTAATCACTCATACAAGTGAACAGCATATAGTTAAGCCAGCTGAAACAACTAGATAATGTCAATGGATGCATACACTAGAAATAAAAATAGTGCCGAATTGAATATCATGTAATCACCGGAGGTAATTGAGGTGCACCTGGTCTCGAGCCCCATCCTTTGCGACTCCTATAGGACTCGATAGCCTGTAACCGAAGCCTCTCCTTGGAAGCATCGAGTAAGGTCTTTGATCCCTGCAAAAGCAGAAACACCTAGTTAGGACAAGGAAAAACCACTAGCATTGATGAAATATCAAAGGAGACAGATTACCTTGGGGACGGTAACCAACTTCGGGGGAGCTTCGACCACGTCTCCGAATTGTACGGTCTCTCTTCCAGGAAAATCTAGGGTCTCTTCTGTTCTAGCAGTCTTTTGCTTTTTCTTCTTTGCTTCAAAATACCTACAAAAAGGATCAAACTCTTGTGAATTACAAGTAATGTAGCTTAAAATAGCATTCAAAAGAAAACTATATACACAATTCAGCAGAGTATATATCAAGCACAATGTGGGATAATACTTTTTCTTGCGCTCCTTTCGTTTAGAGCTGCCGCCGGACTTATCCGTCGGAGCTTCAAACCGGAGATCGGTTACTTGATTCCTCTTCCTTTTCTTGTTTTTTTTTTCACCTTTGTCACTCCGAATCGTATCTTCCTCGCTATCTGATTCTCTAGATTTCTTGAAATTCTTATCATTACTTCCATCTCTGATCTCATTACCTTTTAACTTAATTCCATTCACTGCTTGTTTTTTCTGCATAATAAAAATTACAGTACTCGAATTTAAATTCAACCGAATAAGCTTAAAACGAATCATAATCAGCTAATTAAAATGATAAATCTAACCTTTTTCCCAGCATCCCCTTCTGCTTCTTTGTGTTCACCTAGAAAAGGAAAGAAGATGAACATGTTTAGAGGTGGAAGGATAGGAAAGAAAATAAATTAATAACGAAAAGAAAAGAGAATGTGAGGAACCGTGGAGAGAATCGGTTGTGAAGGACATGATTTGCCGGAGTTTAGAAGGTATGGCCTCGACTTGTTTCGGATCAGGCGGCGGCGGAAGCCGGGCCGGACCACCATGAGCAGCTCTATAATTCTTCTCCCTCCTCCTTCTCCCTTTGCCTCCCATGTTTTTTAGGCTTTTACTTTTGACGGTACCCTAGCCACTCTTCACCCTTGAAAGAAAGGGATACGGACACTTGTAAAAGAAGTGTAAACTACACCTAAAATTATTTTGGGCAAATTGTCCTGTAGGTCACTAAACTATTGGTGTGTTTTCTATTTCGATTATTAAATATAAATTTTGCAATCAAATCAAATCAAATCAAATCAAATCATTATTAAAATAATTTATATGATTACACATTTAATTCTCAATTAAAAAGAAAATAATTTTAATAAGAATCTTTGTTTCTATAGCACGCTCTTTCTGTCCTTATGACACTTTTTTCTTCTATCGTTCTAACATGTTTTTGTTATTGTTTTGTGATTTGATTAATCTATCTTCGTGGCATGTTTTAGCATACCCTAGCGACCGATTTTCGTTCTCAATCGATGCTAGTTTCTAATTTTTTGTTTTGTCGGTGGTCACTTAAAAAGATTTATCCCCACTAGATTGATGGTTGTTTGTCGATAAAATCAATCCTGGGTAACGATACTTTTTGCATGACAGTTTGGATCGCCTACAACTCCTTCTTTCTTCATTATGCGTCTCGTTTGGACAGAAACAAGGAGATTCAGAAGCTTCCTGAATTTTATTGGTATACTTATCTCCATAGAAATATTAATTTTTTTTGTTATTGGTTGTAAAAATTTTGGATTGTTTAATCCAATTATTTTACTTCTTGATTGTGATGTAATTATAATTTTTTTATGAATTTAATAAAAATTCAGTGACATTTATAAAAAAAAAAAAAAAACATCAATAATCATACAAAGAAAACTATTACTTCTTCTCTTATGAGCGTCCAACGTATTATTTTTTGAATTATGATAAAATTATAGTTTGTTGGTTAATTATACCAAGAAAAAGTATTTTTAGCATCAAAATTATATTTTTATCATTCATTTATCGTCGAATGATAAATTTATTATATAATTTATAATTTGAAACCAAAATATAATTATATACCTAATAAATTATTTGTGAGCTTAAATATTTTATAATTTTTAAGGTATAACCCTGAATATATAAACATGAAATCAATATTTTAAAGTAAAAAGAAATTACAGTCAAAGATGGGCTGAAAAATGCGGATGAAATTACATTCCTAAAAATTTTAAACTCTCACTTTCCCAAAGTTCAAGTTGTGAACTTTAGATACTTGATTCAAGTTTGAATCAAGGTTTGTAAGGTTATCCTTTTGTTCCTAAAAAGGTTGAAATTCTTAGTGAATTTAGGAAATTCTTGGTGGGAAGTTAAGGTAGTGGATGTAGGTGCTTGTTCGAATGTCGAACTACTCTAAAATCTTTGTGTTCAATTCTTATCTTTTTGGTTCCACAACTAACACCCCAATTAAGTGTTCTCCATCACTTGGCTTACTTAATCGGTTGTCAATCGAGCACCTTCAAGCCCAACAATTGATATCAGAACGAGGCTCAATCGAGAGGGATTAACATCCTATTGATAAGATTTGACGAGCTTGACCAATTACCGATCAACTGACATTCCATGGCTCAATCCATTGACAAGTCACCATTCTTTGACGGGTCCAACTACTCTCAATGGAAGATAAGGATAAAGTATTTCATCAACTAAAGAGACTATAAGCTTTGAGATATAGTGGAAGATGGACCATTTGTGCCAAAAGGAACTAAGACGGAATGGAGCATGAAAGATCTCAAGAAGATGACGCTAAATAGCAATGCTTTGCACATTCTCATTTGCGCATTCTATCTAACCATCTATGAGAAGATGTCTTATTGTGAAAGTGTCAAGGAAGTTTGTGACAAGCTAGAAGTTACATACGATGCGATAAACGAGGTAAAGGAGACCAAGATTAGACTCATAAACCAAGAGTACGAGAACTTCAAGATAAATCCGAAAGAAGACATTGCAAAGATGTTCGATCGGTTCTCCACCATCACCAATGGATTAAAGGCTATAGAGAGATCATTCCGGAGGAGAAGCTTGTTCAAAAGTTTATCTATTCTCTTCCCGAGTCATGAGACTCGGAAAGGACCGCCATCATCGAAGCCAAAAATTTGAAGATTCTCAAGCTTGATGAACTCATGGGGTCACTCCTCACACATCAACTTATGATGAAAGGAAGAGAAGAGGAGAAGAAAAAGAAGAAAAAGATTAGATCGATGAGGAAGAAGAAAATTCAAGAGCTTGGTGTAAACATCAACACCGACTCTCAAATCCTCCAAGTTCATCCACCTTGAAGATTCAAGTGAGGAGGATAGCAAAGGAGATGAAGAGCTTGCCCAACTCTTCATGGGGAGCTTTAATGCTTTAATATCTTTAATTCTCTTATTCAAACTTTATTTCACAAAGGGGGAGCAATCTCAAAGCTAATTTATCAAGTTGATTTTATTATATCAAAAAAGGGGAATTATAAAACTAATATTTTGATATAATAATTGAAAAATAGTTTTTGATTAATTTGAAAGGATTTCAAAAATGGTTCTTATGCCCAAACAACTTGAAAATTTATTTAAGAGGTTTTTGAGAGATTTTAAAGATGTTTTAAATGATTTAATGAAACCAAAGAAGTGTTTTTAACCCAGGTGTTTCAATACAGTCAAGCTTTCAAAGGCAAAACTGCACAGACGTTTCGATACCGTTTTGAACCATTTCGATACCTTTTTGCCACTGTGATGTTTGGTTTCGATATCCGCTTCGATACACCCCAACGATCACTAACAATTTTATGAAAACCTCCCAACGACTAGGAGCTATATCGAAATGGCTAAGGCTTGTTTCAATACTATAAGCTAAGGGTTTCGATAAACCTTTTAGATATTTCGATATCGGTTCTTAAATACAGGTTCAATGGCTATTTCCGAGAGTGGCTGTATCGAAACGACTTTCACGCGTTTCGATACCACCTGTACCAGAAGCATAAATAAGCCTTGAAATTAGCTCCTAACGGCTCCAAAACAATCCCAACAATCATTAACGGCTAGAAGCTCATTTTGGATGATAAAAGGAAACCTCAAGTATTAAGAGAAGACGAATGCTTACATTGCAACAACAATATGATCAAGAAATTGTCTTAGTGCATAATTCCCATCTTTTGGGTAGACAACACTTGTGAGCTTAATGTTTATGTATACTCAAGTGTCTAGGATTGGGTGAGTGCTAGATTGCAAACAATTAGCCTTGTTAAAATAATTCAAGTTTGCTAAGATTTCTCTTTGTTGAGAGTTTTACAAAAGTTCGGGTTGTGAACTTTAGATGCATGATTCAGTTGTCCAATTCTTATCTTTTTTGTTTCCTGTCAGCACGAATCTTAATTGAATAAATAAAATAAATAATAAATATAATAAATAATAAAATAAAAAAAAATCTCTGAAAAACAGGAACAGAAACGTGGGGATAGGGGACTTCCGATTTGTTGAGTTGAGTTTTTTTTTTTATTCGGCTGTTGAAAGGATTAGATTGTTAGGATTAGGATAAGGTTGAGAATTTTTAGGGGTTGTGTTTGAGTGGGGTTCTTGGATTTGAATCCCTTTAAAAGGGATTCAATCGTCGGTGAAATGGGGGCGGTTGGCGAGCAGGAATCGAGAGGTTTGTTTAACGCAGAAGATCGACGGAAGAGTTGACGAATTTCGGCAAGAAGGTGAGTTTTTCCATTCTCGTCGTTGTTCTATGTTAAGAAGCATATTTTGATTTTTTTTGTGTGGATCTGGATGAATTTGGAGTGTTGTTTAAACGAAATCTAGTATTTGGGGAGAGATTAGATTTTTGTTTAATGTTTAGATCCTGAAAATGGGGGTTTTCGAGAGTTTTTAGGGTTTTTTCGAAGTCACTGGTAAGTTCGCCGGCACCGGATTTGATCACCAGCATCGGAAACGATCTTCTAACGGTGGCCGAGAAACTCGCCGGTACGGTGGTTGGCGACGGCGACTCGGATCAGACGGTGGAGTACGCGGCGGTTGAAGGACCGTGTTCATCGTGTTCTTCATTTTCATGAAGAACACGGATGAATATAGGAAGAACAGGGGGTTTTGATCCAAAAAGTTCAGGTTTTTTGGGCTCAAACGTGTTTGCCGGAGAGGATTTGGAGTCACTGAGTCAGTCGGCCGAGTTGGGTGGGATGTGTCTGGCCGAGCTGACTCGGTCACAAGGGGGTATACCGAGTACGAAACGCTGCCGTTTTGGCAGCCGGGTTGAGCGGGTCGGGTCCGGGTTAACCCGGATTCGCGTTTTTTTTTTAAGTTAAAGGGATAATTTATCCCCTAGGTCCCCTCTAGTCTGATATGCTTTACATTTTAGCCACCAGGACCTTCAATTAGGCCCCTAAACTTTAGAAATTCATGCAATTAGGTCCCTAAAACTATTAATTAACCCCTAAACCCTTAGATTTAATACAATTAGGTCCCTTTTAGTCCCTAATTAGACCCCATAAGATTAAATTAATTAATTTTTAGACTTGATTAGGTTTAAACAATTAGTTTTAAAACTTAAAATTATTAATTTCTAATTTAGGATTTAATCTAATTTTTTAAGAAAATCTAAAATTTATTTAACCTATTTAAATCTAATATAAAATTAATTTGACCTCTAAGACTTAAAAATTAGACTTTAATTAGGTTTAATTTAATTCTTAAAAATTAGAAAATAATTTTAATTAATTATTTTAATTAACTTTAATTAATTTCTAAAAATAAGTTTTAAAATTAATCCAACTTAATTAGGTCTAGTTTAGCCTTAAAACTTAAAACATTCACTAAATTAGACTTTAATTCGGCTTCTTTAATTCTTAAAATTTAGGAGATAATTTTAATTAATTTCTAAAAAAAATAAGATTTAAAACTAATTAGTCCTAATTAGCCCAAGTTCCACCAAAATTGAACTTTAATTAGGTTAAATTAAGTTCTTAAAATTTGGAAATTATTTTAATTAAAATCTCTTAATTAATTTTAATTTTCTAAGATAAGACTTAAAAATTAATCTAATTAAATCCAACCCTCCAATTAAACCCTTAGAACTTAAAATTCACCAAGTTAGATTTAAATTAGGTTTTAATTAGAATTTAAAGTTAGGAAAATTTAATTAATTAATTTAATTAAAAATCTTAAACTTTAAAATTAATTTCACACTTAATTAAATCTAATCAATCGTTCAAGGTTTGCTTCCTGGTCCCTTTGATCTTTTTCAATACAAGTCCCTTTGTATTCATGAATTTTTGATGTAATATTGTACTCCCATGATTCTAATAAAAATATCGAGTTCCTTTTATCTTGTATTTATTTTATGATGCTCTTGCATAGCATATCTTAGGAAGATCACTTAATAAACACTTAAGTTAATCAATGTAGAGCCCTTTAAGAACTAGTCACTTAATTTAATTAATTAATTTAATTAGGGAGATAATTTAGTAACATAGCATTTGAATCTTATGTCTCGGATACACTAAAGAGATCGGTGTTTTGACGTACCATGATGCTGACCTAGAGAGTGTACCTTGACATCGAATTCATGTGTTATTAAAACCTAGAATTTTGACAAAAATGACTTAGGTTTAGAATTAAATAAAATGGATAGGTAAGTAACTAGTAACATTAGTAACTTAGGTTTTAAACACTTCAACAATGAAGCCTTTTTTAGGATTAGAACTTAAAATGAACAAGATAAAAATGGTCATGCATTTTGCTTTAGCCTTTTGAGGGGGAAGTTACATTCCTTTGAATTTGGGTGAGGTTTCCTATCTAGAGGATGTCTCGTTCAACTCAAGTTTAAAGGTGGTGTAACTTCTAAATCAAAAGGATATCCAATTCAAATAATGTTCAATTAACAATGGAAAATTAAATTAATATCTATCTTCAAAGTGTCAATGCCACGTAAATTTTTTCCAATGTACCAATTTTTTTGGGCATTTATAAGGGTCGTCCTTACACGTAACCGACTCCCGAACCCAATATTTTTTAATGAATCTCTGGTTTATTTTATGGTGTCTGGCCTACCTAAGTGGCCGATGGCGACTCCAAGTCGATTTTAAAAATTAAATTATATATATTTTTTTCTAAAATTTGGATTTTTCAAGACTAAAATTGATAAGTTCGTATTTTTCATAATCAATTGTCAAGTTATTTTTTCACTTAAAATCGCGTTTTTTAAGAGGTCGCGACACTTCCGCAACTAACAACAATTAAATTAAGGGTTCTTCATCACTTGGCTTAATTAACCGGTTGTCAATCGAGCACCTTCAAGCCTAACAGTATAGTTTATATAAATTGTATATATTTTATTAATGATCAAAATTTATACCCTAAAATTTATAATTTACTCTCTAAATTCTAAACATGTTCACAACTAACAAAATTTTAAGTCCATCTATTTTTTAGCGGAACCAATTCTCAAATCAAGTGACTTTGATTTTTTTTCCATTAACTATATGTGAGAGAAATATAAATTATTTGTATATTCATATTTATATTTTTATTAATAAATAATCATTTATATTAGAGCAATTTTTTGCTTTAAAAGAAAAGTCCCTAGTCCTGAATTCAGATCAAATCTGCTACCTGCACCTGCATCGCTACATTGATAGAGAATATCTCAAAAATGAAGCCAGCTCATAAAAAGGCAGAAGGCTATATATTGGATCAACAAAAAGTAAAGTTTGCAAGCCTCGGAGTAGCTCATAAATCACAATGGCAAGACACTGACCACAAATCAAATAAAAGAATCTGCCTAACCCACCCTCGTAAATCATAGTATAGGGTTGTTTCAAGTGTGAAGACTTGGAATACACATATTTTACACACATGAAGAACGGCAGCTAGCGCAGAAAGTCACACGATTCATTCGGGGGGTTTCTCGCTCGAGGATGACATACCCATGTTTTTGTAATATTGATCAGGGTGGTTTTATCGGTGCAACGACTATGATCGTTTCCTAACCAATCAAGATTCAAAGGCCGAACTCGAGACTACGATTTTATCAGAGGACTGAGCCCCTCACCTTCCCAGCCAAGCTTAAGCATCTGATCCACCACTTTCAAGCTCAACTGCAGACATAGCAAGGACGGAGTAAGATATGAGTTCAAACAATCAATAAAACAACATAAAACATTAATTTAAGTACCGTTTAATCCAAGGATTTCGGTTACCATTTAATCTTTAGGTTAAGATATTACTCCTTCGTAATTTCCGATTTTATAATATCTGTAAGCGGGAAGGTTTTAAGGGTTTCAACGCTTGAATAAATTTGAGGAAGCTGACAGGGATCGAAGGTTTGAACCTTAGAGAAGACAATGAAAGCTTGGGTTGCTATACATTTAATTAAATAATTTATGGGAAACATTAAGCAATGTCAAGGTATAAGAACAAATAATTAGTTATTACTAAAGGATAGGTGTACAACCGATAAATGGAGGAAAGAAAAACGTATAACTTACAGCTGGGTCTGTGAAAATTATCAACTGCTTGTTTGCGGTCGAGACTAGAAGATTTGTGTTATCCTCGTTTAAAGCAAGAGCCGTGATGTCCTGTTCTTCTCCTAGCTTGAACACATGGAACACCTGCAAATAAAATGCTTTAGCCGGAGAAATGTTTGAGTAACATGGCTCTTGTATACAATTGGGAAATCGGTAAAAGGGGAAAACGAAAAAGCAGTGTGTTCTTTCTGTAATGTAACACATACGTAAAATACCAGGTGGGTAGAAAGTATGCATGACATATTAACTGGGATTTTTAAATTCAAAACAGAGAAAAGTCCCAAACTACAACCCCGGAGAAAGAGATTAAAAATCCCTAAGGCACCACCTGTGCCGGTTTAATGTTAAGCTGAAGCGACAAGCATTGCTGCATTCATTATGTACCGGAGGTATATATGGGGTATGATAGGAATCTGCTTAAATGTTTTCTTTTACCTTTAGAGTGTGCAGATTCAGAAGGCAAATTGAAGGAGATGGGATATCTAATCTGTTGCTTTTGTCGGTGAGTTCTGACTCAAGATCCAAATTATCAACCACAGGTTTCTTCAAACTCGAGTCCTGGTAGCTATTGCACACTCCATTGTTTCCCAAAGATGAGTTCATTCCAATTAAAGCACTCACACCATCCACAGAAATTTCCATGCAACTAACACCTCCCAAAGAAGGAAGTTGTGCTCTTGATACAAGAACACCATTGACCGTGAATGTGCTAAGAGTATGTTGAGATTGATTCCAGGTCAAAATGATTCCCTCAGATGAAAGGCAGACAGCATCAGCTTCTACACCAGCAAAACGTCTCATCAAGCGACCCTTTTTTATCGAATGCAACAGAACATCTGATGAACGGCTACATGAAACAGCAACACCCAGATCCGAACTGACACAGCAACAAAGAATTTCACTTTGATGACCCCGAAGGACATGTATGGGACCTTCTATCCGGTGCTTTCTGTTTTTGTCTGCCAATGTGTTCGCTAAAGTACCACTACTAGTTGAGGTTGGCGTGCTAGTGCCAGCAGTTGGCTCTGATGTGCTGCTTGAGCGGGAGGAAAATGCCCTATGTATCCTCCAAAGAATTAGAGTAGTGTCCCGGGATCCTGTCACAAGATAGTTACTATCGGGGGATAGAGCAAGGCAAGTGACAGGAGCACAGTGCCCAAAAGCCGATTCTATCGTTTTTGCTCCATCAGATGACAAAAGCTTGATACTATTATCAGCATGTCCACCTAGTTGAAATCCAGAAAGTACGTAAGGAGATAAAAACACAAGAAATGCATATATTCATGACAGCCGTTGTATTGAAAAGCACGACTGTCATTTATAACAAGAACTTCAAGTTTCAAAAAGTCAACAGGAGCTACAAAACTATAAGAAAAATGGTTCGAGCATCCAAGCAAAATGAAAAAGTATAGTGCGGCAGAGCCTAGGAGCTATGATGGTTCTTTCAAGATAACAATGGTATTGAAAGTACTTAACTGGATAAAACCTCTTAAAATTATTCAACCCTACACTTTAAATCCTTCAAATATATTTAATTACACCATTACTCTAAACTATAATATACTGAAACTTTAACTATCATCATAAAACAAAGTTGTCCTGCAGCATTCTACTGCAATGAAATCTAAAAACATAGATTTAGCGTAGGTTCAGACATGCTAGCCATTCAGCCCTTTTCATTTATTCATGCCATCGGCCAGGAATGGACAAAGATTTGTTGGAGACATCTATTCGCACATTTTTAACAATCCTAGCTAACTGGTTAACCAGAAAATATATTTACAAGGAAAGTTCAATTCAAGCATATAAAAGTACCCTTCAGAGTTCCGACAGATGAACTTATGAAGCATCTTTCCAAATAATGACTACTAGGAACAAAGAAAGGATCCTACTGTGATAATTTCTGGTTCAAGGTTCATAGAAAAAAGTATACTACAGATGAGTTCATAGAAAAATAATATTAGGAATAGGTTAGCACTTACCAGTGATAATTTCTTTATCACGTGTGATGGAAACAATAGATGAGCTTCTGATCCCAGATGAAGCAAATGCTAGTGCCTGGGGAAACTGCCACTCATCAGAACCAGAGCCTCCTGATCCTTTGAACATTCTTCGAAGTGCTCCACCAGCAGAGCTTGTTGTTGGCTTTCCATGTTGAAACAGAAATGGTGCCCCCTGACCATCGGGAGTGTTAGGCTGCCACTTGTGCTGTGTAATATGAGCTGATGGTGCTTCGGTGTCAACGATTATGACAGCATCTGAAGATGCGTGAATAGCAGCTACAGGCAAATTGCAGCGTTCAGGGCTTGGGACTGCATACGGTTTGACTTCACTTGGATTCCGAAAGATTGTCTGACATTAAATGTTAAGTAGAATCAGTTTTAACATATTCAATTTACCAGCAACAATTTAAGTTACAGAAAGAACCTCTTATTGGATAACATGAAAAGTAGTTGCAAAAAAGTTGCACATGAAATCGCATCATTTCTAAAACAGAATGGAAGAATAGAAAACGGGATTGCTACCTGCAAATGAAGAACCTCTGAAAGTGGCATCTTCTTCATGTGAGGAACAGTAAGAAGTTGCGATGGAGTCTGTCCAAAATAAGCAATCTGGTCTTGTGTGGCACGCTGTTGTACCTTTTATTTACACTCACACATAAGTAATTCAGGAAAATTGTACAAAAAGAGTAAACATTAGGAAAACAAAATAGCAAATCAAACTCACTGGATCAAGGATCTTATCAATATCAACAGTTCCTTCATATGTAATGTAAAAGAACATGTTATTAGCCGATATAGCTTCCTTGCCTCGTTGCTTATACCTGAACATTCCAATTGTGTAAATTCTGGTAAACTCAAGGTTGAAAAGAAGAATCTTCATGAACAATTATTATTAAGAATATCACAGTCAAGTTTACAAAGGAAAAGGAAATCTACTTGGAGAACGAGAGAGAGTAAAGAAAACATACCCAAAAATGAGGTCAATCCATTCATGCAAATGTGCAGATACATGATCACTCTCAAGAGCCATTCGATGTTTATGAATGAAATCAACTGAGCTTTGAGACCATGGTGGGAGTTTTACAGAATCTGAATGTTGAAAAAGAAAATCAGAACTTCTGACAACTGGCATTTGTTACTCTTTAGATAATGAAAAGAAGGCACTCAAGTGCGTACCAAGCTTTCCTCCTAACTGAGTTGTTCCAAAGTCAATTGAATTCTCATTGGTTAACATCTCGGGAAGGTAAAACAGCTCAGGAACCTAACATGGAAATTAAAAAGTAAATACAACAGAAAAAAAAATCTGATAAGTGATAACCTATTGAAGACTTCAAACGCAGCCAAAACAGATCGGCAAGATGGAGATAAGCACAATAAGAATGTATAAGATAAAATTGTTCTTCATTCTTTCCATAAAAGAAGTTTGATGTTCTCATTCCAAAGATAAAAGAAAAACACAAACCAATTCCTTCACGTCACTCATGTCCTCAAGAACTCCATTCCATGTAGCACCAATGTCGAAAAACATCCGGTCTGCATGGTCAAATTTCCCACCTTGCAGCTGAATTGAAAGGGTTGTAAATGGCTCAACTCTAACAAGATAATATAATACCTGCAATAAAACACCAGATACAGGACAGAAGTTAAAACAAAGAACTTGCATTTATAGGTCAAAGTACAATAGCAAAATTCCCTAGATTGAGTAACTGCCATAAAAAGAATTTTTTATTGAAAACAATGAAGGAATGCAATCAAAGAAAAGATCACAAGAAATTAGAGGCAGGGATATCCTTCCGGCTATTACTTATTTCAAATGAGTCCTTGCAAATAATTCCATGGAGAGAAGTAAATAATGCTGAAAACTAATAGTAGTACTACTTTTGAAATGAAGCAAACAGCATAGGAAAATAGCAGAAGCACAATACAACAGTAAAATTTCAAGCAATCGAATCACAAGTTAAGGGGATAAACTGCTTTAAGGTGCACAGAAAGAAAGGAGTCTGCTCGATAGAGGGTATTAGTCAATCTTGCAAAACACATTCTATAAGGCTGACAGAAGAGTAATAAAACAAAAGGACAGTAAAGAAAGGAATTTAATTTTTAAAGACAAAATACTCTACAGGCAATAAATATGCGAGAATGTATACAAATTTCCCAGTATTATAAGGAAACAAACTAAAGAAACCAATCTTCTTCATGGATTGCAGGTATACATCAAACAGTGCCCCGGCACCAGTTCAAGAAATTTAAATAAACACTGTAAAAGTACACCAACAGAAGTTAGACACAATAGTAAACATACAGTTCCAGCACTCGAATAATGTGAGCCGTAATGAAACTTGGGAATGACTGGGTCATCAAAGCTAGCATATCTCTCTTGAAATTTCTTCAGCCGTTCTGGATTCAGTGCCCCAACAGGCTGCAAAAGTTAGTGAAGTTATAATGACAGAAAAGGATAGTGCAGATAAGAAGTCACAGCAAGATTAAAACCAGCCACCTTCGAAAGATCTCGAAAAGCTTTAGGATCAGAAAGATCTAGACTCTTTGAACTGTAGTCGGAAAGAATCCATGGGAATACAGGATACTGTAAGTAAAAAAGAAAAGACAGACAAAATGTAGGTTAGCGATATAACACAACCACACACAAAAAAGTGATTACATCAAAAATGCAGATTCGGAAACAATCTCACCTGAGTTATGTCATTATAACTACGCCCAGCCAATGTATTTAGCTGCATTAGATATTCAAAATTGCTGATCTGCAAGAGGGTTACAACTTATTCAGTGCATATACTGATTATTTATCACATATGAATTATACATGTATAACATATACCTCCCATCTAGACCAACGCTCCATTAACTGAGTTCTTTTAAGGAGTTGCTCAGGTCTCTACAAAAGAAAATAATATATGCAAGTTAAGCAACGTGAAGAGAAAATGAATCTTAATAGCAGAAACTGTATATACACCCTTGGATACCTTGAAATGAACAAAATTTTGAAGGCATAAAATATCTGTAAATTTCCACTCTTCCCAATTTAAATAAAAATGATATTCAGCAGGTATATATTAGCACACACGTTAAGCCTCTTAAAATAAAAATATTTCCAAGCAAAGTGTAAACCTGAGTTGCAAGATAAATGTTGTTTAAATGAGGAGGTCGTGCTTGAACGATAGCTCGATAAACATTTCTTCTGCCCTCAGAACTCTGGATCATTATAAAAAGAACAGAACAAAGGAAAACCAAAGATTCAGAGATACAGTATGTCAACAACCATTAAAAGCATACTTTTTTTTATCATAAAGTAAAATATTGAAGGTGACTCAAATAGGATAATACCCCAAAATCAAAGAAGAAGTTAGAACGATCCACCATAAACAGCTCCAGAGCACTTCTTCTTAGGAGATATCTATGGCAAAGATAAAACCAGCAAAATGAGGTGCATAGCAGATGCTAAGGCAAAAGCAAAGTTGGAGAGATGAAGACTTAAAATGCTACATATTCAACAAGGATATTTTAAAATGCTACACAGTAGACAATCAGCAATAAGGGTATTATGTTATGCATTACTGTACACAATGTAACATCAAATATCTCTTAATAATAATCAGCGGTAAGAACACAGTGAAGAGCCGTAATTCAACCTATAACTAATAGATTCTACTGTCAAACATCCTCATGGAGTATATATCCAGCTGTTGCTGTGTGGTAGGAGAAATTAAGGATGGTTCCCAATATATCTTCTGATTCCATGATTACAAATATGGGTCTGTATGCTTGTTAATATGCATGGAGTATACATCTCTTCTCATTCCATGTTCTTTACATGCAACTTTGTTTACAAATATGTGCCCATATGCTTGTTAATATGAAATTAAGATGGTTCCCAATATCTACACATACTTTGACAATAGTGATCCTTGCAACTAGTTAGCATGTCAAATAGAAAAAGTTGTAGCTCAAAGCCAATAACTATAACGGGGATGCTTAAATCTTATAAAGCAAACAAGAACAAATATTAGAACAAAGACTAACAATAACATAATTCTTCACTATAACTTCACACCTTCGGCTATACATTTGATGAAGAGAAGTCATCAACCAACTACGGTCTTTTTCATCATTTTTCACATCAGAGTTGTCCTCTGAACCATCCACTGATATGTTGTTTTCAGTTTTATCAACTACAAAATTTATTTTCTTTGTGGTTACCTGAAAAAAAAGGAGCATGAAACTTCTTTTCATGTATGGGTTAAAATATAAGTATAAGAAAAGGTTGCAATAAATTCACAATTACTGTTTCCATTCACGGTATAGATCATGTACAAAAAAATTGTCTTATACTAAACTAATATAAAACTAGTAATCAGTCATTTACGATGGGGCAGAATGGAAAAGTGGGGGAAATCGATCAGGGTTATAAGTCATACAGCAATCCTTTTGTTCATATTTCACAATATGGAAAGAAAGCAAGAATCAAAAGATATTCCCAATAGCATCCTCATGGTCAGAGATCTAATGTTGGAAGCAACAAATGTAAAGTCCTCGTAGGTTGTGTTGCAAAGCTAGGAGTTGGGGGAGAAGAAGAGAGTAAACTAGCAATTTACTAAAGGGATGTGCCAATTCAACCAAAAGCATTATATAGGAAAAGTTCCCTTAAATTCTAAGGTGGGATCATTCTATCCCTGATAGAACACTCCAATTTTTATTTTATTTTTGTAATATAAATAATCATCTTATAGAAAAGTTGGCCAATAAACTGCATAGTTCAACAACTTATAGAAATGTCAAATCTTAACCACCAGAAAAGATAGAAGAATGCAATCCTCATTTGAAGACAATTGGGCAAACTATATTCCTTTTAAGTTAACATGTTTCTGCTATTATACAGAACACGCAACGATCAGAAAGATCAAATCTACCCTCAGTATTTAGGAAAAGTTAAATGGTTCAAATCATCAACCAACTGTGTTGGTTTTATTATGAGTTAAATGCAAACAAGTCACCCAAATTAAAGAAATATGACCCAAACTTCTGAGAAATTGAGCATCATATTCATAATCTATAATATAAAAAGGATTTAAGTAATCATCTAGTTGATGGAACTGCAGTTAAAAAGATCACAGTCAAAACTATAAAGCCCATTTAGAGCAACAAGATCACAACAAAAAGGAATTTAACTGCAATTTTAAAAACTTACTTGAAAGGTTCCTCGTATAACCCTCAGTGGCCGAACCATGGATGAAGGGAGTTCAAACAAAACTCTCTCATCAAGTTCACTAGGAACATACCCAAGAGCAACTGTAGTTGAACTCTGGACCAAGTCTTGTTCACTGGCAAGTTTAGTTTCATTAGATTCTATGGATTTCTGCAAGGTTTGCTCGGTTATTCCGGAAATCCTTAGCTGATCTTCTCCACTTTGCTTATTTCCATAGCTTCTGCTATCTATGTTATCCATTTCTGGATGTTCATCATCTTCATTCACTAACACCGTTGAGATTGCTTCTGCTGCGAGGATAGGAGTATTAGATGAGCTTATGACATCCTCTTGACTCTTTTTGACATCATTTTGATCCTCAAAATCAGCAGCAGCACCAAAATGATCGGTCCCTGTGTAATTCCGTCTCAAAAAGGGTCTCATCCTCGAAGAACTTTCCATAAAATCCAGCTTCCAGAAAACCTGGACATTCCATAAAAGGAAAAGAAAAAATGTTCAAGGGATGAAGACAAAAATCAGTTATATAACAACATAACCATAAAGGAGATGAGCAAAAATTCTAAAAACTTCACATGCCTGACTAGGAATTTGGTCTAATAACGGCCCAAAGAGACATTTTGTATCTAACAAGCAATGAATAAGTTTACGCCACGCACGAATCCCATTGAATACTCTGTGCCGTGCAACTAAATCAACTTGTGCACGCCTATCAATCTGAAAAAAGATAGATAAGTCTATATCAATTTTTATTGTGGGCACAAAAAACTGACAATCCTAATAGCTAGACATAAACAAACCTCTGATCGCTGAATGTTTCTTGCTAAAGCAAAACTTGCAACAAGAACTGCAATAAATTTATAGGATAAATCATTAAAATCTTTCCCGTAGACTGATTTTGTATCAACTGACTGCAGACATTCCAACCACGCAACTGTCATGGCTTCAGAATCATTCCATCGTTTCACACGCTCCATATCACTAGTATTCCTACGCTGTGCAGAAGTAGCCATTGCAACAGCACTGAGACCTCTTCCAGAACCAATCTTTGCATTGCGTTCAAGATCACGTGCAGCAGCCAAAGCAGCAGCTTTTGCAGATGCCTTATCTTTCGGTAAAGATGGTGCGTTGCTAGGCATATCTAGAGGTTTGTGGAAGCTTGAAAATTTTAGCAGCTTAGTAGTTTGACTACGCCCAAGTGTTGAGGAGTCATTTTTATGCTGTGTAGCTGTTTGAGCGGCAATTTCTCCTCCGCTAGCACCAGCAGCAATCATTGCCAATGCCATTGCAGCGGGTGGTGATGCAAAAGCAGCTGCCCATGAAGGAGAGATCATTGCAAGTGCTGCCTGAAAAAAAAGTAAAATTACAGAAAAATAATGAACCAATAACAAATGAATGAGAAGATGAGAATAACTGTAGAATAGGATCAACAAGCAACTCCGAAAACTTCCCTTGAGCTTTTAGGCATAGACACATTCACAGGGCAGGGAATTAAACACTGCTAACACTAGGAAAAAGAAGTTTGAACCCCTAAAAGAATAAATATTTTAAGGAGTTAAAAATGATACTGGTATGTAGCAACCTCTAATGGCAGCGCATCAGCAGCCAATGCACGATCATCAACATTAAGAGGATTCAAACCATCAGCAATAGCAAGTTCATGAATTCCTGCCAAAAGTGGTCGCCACCTCCTCAAGACAGCAACAAAAGGTGGTACAATGGCCTCAAGATACCGTTTTCGAAGTGGCTTTCTGTCCCTCCCAACAGCATGCCATAACTGCAGTACACATTTATTTCACAACAAAATATCAACGAACAACCTAGAAATTCATAGATTTCGGATAAAATGAATATGCTAAATAGATGAGAACATAGCAAAGAAGAAAAAAAATATTGCTATGTCGCAAAAAGTAGAAAAGAACTAAACCATAAGCTGATTCAGTTAGAAGTTAGAATTAACCTCGGAATATAGAACACAGGATGCTACCAAAACTCTCTGTCTCTTGGAATCAGAAATTGGCATGTTCAAAATAGGAGAAAGTACGCTGCACATAATATAAATGAATAAGTACTGAAATTCCTTGAGTGTGAATCTTGGAAATGAAGTGGAAATATAATTGAACTGTGCAGTTGGAAGACCACCAGTTTTCAGGGCACGTGTAAGCAATATTAAATAGTATTAAGATGGAGAGAAACAGAGTAGGCATTTTAGTGCTTAGTGATGTACACTTATCTGTCATTTGTAGTTTTATTAAATAGACTCCTTTGTTTAACTTACCTCCACAGCAAAGTGTATAGATATGCACACGTATGTATCATAATGGTTAATGGTTACGATGTCATCTGTTTAACATACCTCCACAATAAAGCAGACCGTGGTTTTCTTGCTGCCATTCGAGCACTGTTATCTAAGGATATGATGTTGCCTCGATACAATCCTTCCGACATTCCATCTTCTATACCTACATTCCTCATGATCATGTTATCTTCTCCATTATCTTCTTCCCTCATTGAAAGAAGTACCATGCGAAGCATGCATAAAAATGGCTGGTCACTATCTAGTAACTGGTAAAGTGCTGCCATTCCTCCCATCCCAGTACCAGATCCGCCACCTATTCCAAGACCACCACCGAGTCCAGAATCATCTAACAATAATGCTTGGAGCATGCTTACAGACTTCTTCACTAGAGGAAGCTCAATCCAGTTCCCATTGGCATCTTTTTGTAAAGCAGCATTCCAAGACTCCCAGCCAAATCCGCCACCACCCATGTCATTTGCTTTTGAAGGTAGGCCAACACCATACCACAAGTGGCTCCTGTATTTCCAACCCTCAGCTATATCCATAGCACAACTCCCATAGGACACAAAAGCAGAGGAGACAGAGTCAAAAGGCTCAGCTGCAGCAGCTGCAGAAAGTCGTTCCATCAATGTTGCAGATATCTGCCCATTTGCGTCAGCCATTGAAGCAAGGACCTTGTTTGGAACCAGAACATTAAGAGGGGAAATAACAATGTTAGAACAAGCCAAAAAGACTCCAAATTATGCTCAACTAGACTTACAAGAAGCATCCATTTTCTTTTACAAGAAAATAATAAAAACAATAACGTCTAAGATAACCATCTCATGTGAAATGTCACAATTCACAAAACTGTGGTAGAAAATCTCGGGGAAAAGGTAACAGTAGACCTGTCAAGGGTCAGTCTGCCTGCCCAAGCCAGAAGAACCACCAGATATTTGGGAGGGTTTGGAACAATATTTAGGCTCAAAGAATGGGCATGGGTAAAAAATAGTCCCTATAAAATGGGTCAGCTTGAGACCCAATGTTCAAACCACAAGCCCAGCAAGGACCATTTTCAAGTTTACAATATGTTTTTTCCATTTCCTTTATACATTATGTAAGTTATATCTTATAAAAAAAATATAATATGTTATAGTGTAAATATTAAAGAAAACATACTAAGTTGTTTACGTTTAAATAAAAATGGTAATTAAAGAAATATATACATAATGGTAATTAAAGAAATATATAATTACTAATATTAAATAAAAAAATAATATTTAAACTAAATGGGCTTGGGTTATGCATTAAAAAATGAGAACATGCTTGGACAAAACTTGAGGCCCATAATTCGGGTGAGGCTTGGGCAAACTATGTTATATCATTGTTACTATACAAGGGCCCAGGCAGACCTATAAACACCTCTAGGTAACAGAAAAGGTGAAGAATTTAACTGATGAGACGTACTACATAGAATTAATAGATTAATCAATAAACCAAGCATGCAATGTAGATGTGTCTTTAAAATGATTGATACGTACATCAAGAGGGAGTCCACCAGAATTTCCAGATTTACTATCATCCACAGCTCCAGATGATTCCATACCAACTGATGCCACCGAACTTGAGTGGCTACTTGGGGGAGACGCGAAAGAAAGAGATTTATTACCATCACCTTTACTGGATGCACAAGAAAGTTTACTTTGCAACCGAAAATGATCTTCAACAAGCATTAATATGACAATTGCATTCTCTACCAAAAACACAGAAAGCTGAGCAGCATTCTCTGTTTCTGCCTTAGCATCCTCAGGAGATAAACCTTCTGCTGCAACCCCAGCAGCAACTGCAGCAATAACTTGAGTCTGTGGCAGAAGAAACGTAAATAAATAATTATTGCAGATTTTCAATCAAGATCTCAGAGATATACCAGATTAATGATAATGACATCAACAATAAAAAAATTGAGAACAGTAAAATGACAAAAGGTTAAAAATTACAAGTGAATTGAATTTTTACTTCATGACTAACTCAACTAACATAGATATCTCATTTGCTACAAAACTCTTTTAATTGAAAAATGTTACAAGCTACCAATATTTTAATTTTTATCAAAGTTCAATAGGTAACAATTAAACGTTACCTGAGCCTGTAGTTCTCTGGCAGCAAAGTCCATCAACCCACCCAAGAGTCTTCTCTTGAATATTGGAAGAGATTCTTCACGTCTTCAGAATATAACATAGGAAATCAAAACAAATTAACTATACTTATTTATACAAATTAATAAGACTAATAACAACTAAGCTTTCAAGAAATAGAATGAACAGAAACAGTGGCCAAATAATGTTTTTAGATTAATCATGAACTCCAGAGAAGTAATCTTTTTATTGGCACTTTGGCGAGCATGTTATGCAAAAGAACTGATAAATTAATACTAAATAATCACTGCAGTCTCATTGCTATCTTAGCCTATAGGAATATAGCGAACACATTCAGTTTATAATCCAGAGTGATTCAAAAGGCTTAGCAATTGGTACGAAAAAAGTTCCCATATTTTGGCACTTCATATTGAAGTCAAAACAGCAATATTTTTATCATTTTCACAGAGGCAAAAGACACAATCCAATGATTCAATGATTCTATAAGATAGTAAGACTTCTATATCCGTATAAATACAAACTTTAGATTTCTCTTTCAACTTGTTTATGTCCCACACAAGGGCATAGTGTGCACATCCCCAAGGTGTACCTTCTTACATATCACTCAAGGGAAATGAAACCAAAGGCACACATTCAACTGGAAAAAGGTGTATTGTTGGAGACAAATAAACAGTGGAAATCATGAAGCAAAGCTATACCTAATTCTTTGGTCACCAGTGCTAGATCCACCCACAATAGAGATCCATTCAGCACAATGAATTGTCGCTTCAATATCCTGTAAAATAGAAGAGAAGACCAGAAAATATAAATTAAGCCGGTATGCTTGAAATTAAGGGGAACAAATGTATATTCATAGTACAGAAAAGTGGAAAAGATGGATAAAGACAAACCTTCCATCCATCCTTTTGGCGCATTGAATGCTCTAACATAATACTCAAGAAATTGTGTATGAGATCCTCTATGTCGCCTAGGCTAACTGAATCAGACATTTTTCCCAAATCCATCTGCAAAATCAAGCAACTTGCTGTAATAATTAATGTATATACATTAAAATTTAGGTCAAATACTAAGAAAACTCTACAATTCCAATACTGACCAACAACAATACCAGATTATTTATTTATTTTGAGAGGAGAACCCAAAACTTCATTCATTCAAAGCGTAACAATGCAAATTTGAGCATTATAAGACCCGCACGTAACAAAGACAAGAATCAATACCAAAAATCACAAAGGAAACATCAAATACAGCAAAGGGTGGCATTGCAGATCACTGTAATTCTATCCTAATGGGATCATCTAATGTACCCACTACCCACCAGGTAGTAGACTCAGATCTTATATAGGTGGGGAAAGGGAAACATAAACCAGAAACTGGCCATGGCTGCTTCAAAAGCCACCAATCATGCTATGGACTGCTCACGGCACCATCACACGATGCCAGCCAAAGGGGTCTAATACATGCATGGGAGGGCTAAAGCAATGCATATTGGACAAGAACCTGAATCTGTTTGTGAAGTCTGGAAAGCTAATTGACAGCCGGACAAGTTTCAAGAAGACATGTAGACCAATAAATGGCTGGATCCCATCCGAAAAGTTGTTGCAAATTAGCTGACTTTCTAGACTTCACACAAACAGATTCAGGTTCTTATCTAATATGCATTGCTTTAGCACTCTCATGCATGTATCAGGGTCTTATTAAACCAAAGAGGAGGGAACGAAAAGGGAAAAGAAAAAGGATAGAGGGAGAGGGAAGGTGAGAGTGGCGGCCAAACCAGCTGGCCAGCAGCTTAGCAACAAAAGAAGTGTTTTCTACGAGCAGCGGGAGAGGAGATATTTTTAGAGAGAGGATTGTTGTTTTTCTCTATTAGATTGATATGTAACTCCCTATACTATCGGATTTATTTGCATTTTGCAATGGAACTCCAAATACAACAAGGGGAAGATGCACACTAGTATAGAGAAACAAGAAGAAGCTTGAAAATACTACCTCATAGTTAGAGATAAGGACCTCTAGTATCCACTCAGGCCACTCCTCCATATTTGTTAAACTGCTTCTGTTTTCTGGGTGACTGCAAGCCAAAAACAGGAGATCCTGAAATCATATAGAAAGAAGCAGCTGAGAAATTATAATGGAAAGTGAGAAGTCGTGATAAGATCCAATTATAAATGTGAAACAAAAGGTAGCAAACCTAATTCTAACTATAGTTGAATTCAATATGAGAAATGCTACCACAAACAGAACACATGATGGTTCTGATCTATGTTTGTTTTCATAAGCACTGTATGAATTAAGCTTGTTTTCAGTTAATACCAACAGAAAACAAAATCTCTTTACAGTAAATTCAGATAAGCATACCTGTAGAGCCCGGCTTTGCAAAGCTCTAGATGCATATGGCAACGAACGCAATAAAACCAACAAAAGTTGTAAATGTTCAAAACGATGACCAGAATCATAAAAGTTCAAACCATCCTCTGGTGAAGAAGCATTGATCTGAGTAAGTTGGGAAAAAAATATAAAGGTCAATGGCACTCAATGCTACATGCAAATTCAAGATACCACAAGAAGCTATAATATTTCTACTTAAGCAAGTTGATATGTCAAAAGCAGGGTGAAAAACTACCACATACCGGTTATAAATAAAATCCTAGACCAGTAAGCTTTTCAATTGAAAATGCTAAGAAAACATAAAGCATAAATATCAATGATCAACAAGGTTAAGATAATATAAAAGCAAAAGACTACTATCATACCGACGCCCCCAATAAAGCAGTATACACATTGCTTGTCATAAGCCTATTAGGAGCAGCCTGGAAAGCCTTCTGTAGAGCAAAAAGCAGTAAAGAAACTTTATCTTCAAACATACCGCCACCTGCATCATTTAGCGCAGTACCAAAAAGGCTGTTTGTCATCTCAGAAGATACACGAGAACCAATTTTCAGATGTCCATATGCTACTAAAGCACCTAAAAGCCCAATGATCCCGACAACAATTCCATCATCTTTGTCAACATTGTAAACATTATTCCTTGCATTGTCAGCACTAATTGAAAGACTTATTCCACCCAAATTTTTCATAAAAGCATTTTCAGAAATAGATGACACCCTTTCCACTTTCAAACTAGGAGAAGTGGTCACAAGTCCAGAAACACCATCAAAATCTTTGTTTAGGGAAACTTCATCTTTCTCCTTCAGAGATCCTTCGTCCTGACTTCCTTCTGTAACCATACCAAAACTATCTAGTTCTGGTTCAGATCTTTGAATAGCCAAGCTTTCATCAGTATTGGTGCCAGATTCAGGAATGTGGTGATCACCAGCTTTAGCTTCTCGTTGCAGGAGCACAAGAAGTGTTTCGATCCCACCAGAACCCATGAATGCCTGTGCAAATGTTTGAGCTCTGGTCGTGTTTGGTTGTACCACTAGCCTGTAGATCAAGTGTAGCACCCTGGCAACCTGAAAAAATACAGGTGAATCATTTTTGCAAGACCATAAGAACATAGCACATAAAAGATACCCTGCAATATCAGTCAGAAATTTTAGGCAAGCATATAGCAACATTGTCAGACATATTAGGCATGCATATAGCCACAAGACTCACTTGCGCTTCATAATAGCCTGACCCAAAAATGGAAACCAACCCACAAATCAAATAGAAGAGATACAGACCCAGAATTATACAGAAAAGAAACAAAAAAAAAGAATTTCAAACACAGCTCATCAGATATTGAGAAAATAAGTCGTTTTTCACAAGTTCATTTAAGTAGAAAACCTCTTGTTTGGCAATGCTTCTCCTTAAAAAGTGCTTTTGGGTTGCTAAACAATCCCAGACGGCACCTAAATAAGCCCTTGTACTTTTTTTCAGCCAAATAAGCCCTTAAACTTAATTGGTAACCAAAGAAGCTTTTGACTTCATCAGTTTATTTAAATAAGCCTGTATACTTTTTTACAACCAAATGATCCCTTAAACTTTAATAGGTACTCAAATAAACCCTGACTCTCTGACTTGTCACCAACAAGGTCATTAGTAAAATTAGGCTATTGCCCCTATTATTGAATTTTCAAAATATTTAACATTTAATATTAGTAAAAGTATTACATCATTAATTAGCAATATCATTTTGTAGGACAACTAAATTGTTTTCCTTTAGAATTAATATATGATTCTGAAAGCATATAGGATACAATTGATTGTCTATGTTAAAACTTATATATTAATCATTTGTTTAGCTGGTAAAAAACAACAAGCTTACATGTATCTTTCTTAATTTCTTTTCCTTGATATATTCACTAGGTTTTCCTATTCAAAATTAGTTTTAGTTATTTAAAAATAGAGTTTCACATGAGATGAAGATCAAAACTGAAGGTACATAGTAAATAAAAATATGAGAAAGAAAACATCAGTTCTTTAACGTTATCGTGTGTAGTTTTTCTTTCTTTTTTTAACAGGAAAAAAAGAACTAAAATATATAAAGAAAATTATATATTAATTATAAAGTAAAATAAATGGTGCACAACAAAAATCTATAACTAATTAATGATGTAATACTTTTAACAATATAAAATTTTAAATATTAGAAGAAGAAAAAATCATATAAGAGACAATAGCCTACTGTTACACAATTATGGCTTGCTCGGATATAGGTCAATGATTAAGGGCTTATTTGAAAGTAAAAAAAGGTACAAGGGGTTATGTAAATAAAGTGACAAGGTTTAAGGGCTTATTTAGTATATTAGCCATTAGAAAAATAACCAACTGTCAAAACATTTCCATGCCTCAATATTATACAACATTCTTAAACCAGCATGCCTTTCAACTTTGATCTTTGAAAAATAAAACTGAGCATACTTCAAAGAACTAGTGAAGGGAAATCAGAACATGAACGCACCTGGTTACGTTGGGGGCAATCGACCATAAATCCAAGTAAACAACGGACGTCATCTGCAGCTAATGAAGGTGGTGCTGCTCCTATTAGAAGTTCAATGACAACTAAGAGCTCATCAACCAAAGCATTTACTTCACCTATTGGGCGCGTAGTATCTTTTACAGAAAATGCATCTAGAGAGTCCTTTTCACGAATTGTCCAATAGCACTTTCTGCAGCCATCAAAAAGCATTTGCATAGCATTGGTGTCTCGCATGACAGATGACTCTGTGAAGACCATATCTGCAAGTGATGATAGGAGTTTCTTTTGGAGGCCATAGTTGCACAAGCTCCAAATCTTAAGATCCAAAAGCAGTGTACTGAAAAGCTGCACTTTAAGTGAATGGTTGTGCTTTTGAGATTGACATAGGGAAACAACAGCAGCAACAAGCTCCTCATCTCCAACGCCATCATGCTTTCCAGTGCAAAGAGAAGACAAATTTTGTAGAAGATAGTTTAAGATTCTTGACAGAATCTCAGGTCCTTTCATACGATATAGCTCTTCACTGTTCCCAGGATGATGGATGGCAACAGAAATAATTCTGAATATTGGCGCAGCAAGGGCAGCCGTAGCTGTAGACAATGGAAGACTACCCTGTTCTGGTTCCAAGCTACCTTTACACACATTGCTGACTGCCAAAGGAAGTAAAGACATGGGGCCCCCATAAGCTAAAGCCCAGAGAGCCTCCACAGCTCTCATCCGCGTCGCAACATGGACATGCCCAAGAACCTCAGCAGGTCTGCGCATTATACCTGGACAACCATAGATATGTAATCTAAACAAGAACAGACAGAATATTTAATGCTAGAAAGGAAGGGGGGGCAACCAATTCCAAGTACATACATAACATAAAAGTAAAATATGAGTGAAAACAAAAACCAAAACTATGAGTGAAGACACTAATATAAATATAGATATGTTTCTCAACTCATCTGGAAAAATATATTGCAATGTCCAGAACGGAATTTAACACCAATATAAGAAATGTATCTGATATCAAAAGCAGAAGATGATTTTACGCACATTCATGAACACCGACATGCTATCCAGCCAGACACCAACTCTCATTACTCATGCATGCACTGATAGAGGGAGAATGTGGAAAACAAACAGGCATACCATAAAGGCATATGTCATTCAGCATGCTCATACCACTTTAAAACAGCACACGGACAGAAAGATAATGAGATAAAGATCTCCAATAAAAGAGTGAAAGATGAAAATAAACCACATTCACACAAGGAGACGAGCTTTATATGCGCAAACATTTTATTGGAGTCTACTAACCAAAAATAATATAATGTAGTTAAAGATGAAACTATTCACCTGCAGCACCAGAAGGAGAAGCATCTGGGCAGAACCGCCCACTAAGAAGGGAGGGATGATAAAGTAGGTGAATGCAACCACCAATTTCTGCATCCAATAGAGAACTCTCCTCTGCCATTTTTTGCACATGATCATTTCTAGCTAGCCAAGGAAGTCCTACACCATTACCAAACGAAGGCAACATATCCCCTCCCCTAGAAGCCATCCGTGCCATTCTTTCTGGCCCAACTGGTTCCTTAAAAATATATACAGGGCCCATTTCAGCAAATAAAGGGCACTGGCGACGTCGGCGTTGTAATCCAGCCATAGTTGGAGGGGGATTTGTCCCAATGCAACAAAATGCAAGTGGTTTGGAAATGCGAGGAAACTCAAAAGGACGACTCTCATACAAGGATCCATCGATATATAATCTCAATTCACTCTCAGCTTTCCCTATAAGTACCTGTCTGCATACATGCTCCAGTCCAATAAAATACCAACATTGTGGCTTGAATGCGTGAGTAAAATGTAAAGAAGCCTTCCGTCCTTTTCCACTCACACTTTCAACCACTAAAAATTGGGCATGGAAGTATGCCTCTATTCCCTGATTATCAGCAGATAAAAAGCTAAATAAACGAGGCATGTGTGCTGTGCCTTCACCAGCCAACGCACTGGCAGCAGCAGCAGCAGACATAGCTGATGATTTTCCTGACTTGGCTGCAGCTGCAGCAGCGATTGCAGCTGCAGCAGTTGCTGCATTTAAAGTATCTGCAAATGATTCAATGTAGATCCAAGTTGCAAAGGCATACCCATTGGTAAATGGCCAACGACTTTCCCCAGGACCAAGTAAACCAGAGCTTTCACCATCAAACTCAAAAGTACATGCTGGTCCTCTAGACTCTTTCCCACTAACTGCCTTCTCTAGTGAAAGCATTAAGCGAGGTGCCCAAATGGTAGTAAGTGTTTTTGTGATGACCTGAAACCATCTATGCAAATCACTAACACTAAGTGTATGCCCTGCCAAATGTTGAATGCAATAGCACAAGGGAGTTCCGTCCCATTTCAATGGCTCTAATGAGCCAACATCCTGAGAAAAAATATTCTCAGCTGAACTCAAAAGAACTCCTAATAAACCAGCCATGGAGCACATAGCCCTATTTCTCGTACAAGCACGCAATATAACCAACAAACCTCTAACCATCCGTGTCCTGGAAGACATAAAAGTGTCACTATCTCCTTCCCAAGAAAGCCAAGGAATTAGTTCACCTGCCACAATTGCAGCCCGAGAGTTTAGCATAACACTAGGAGGATTGCTGTCCTCATCCTCTTCAAAACTTTCAACTCCGCCCATTGTTGCAATAAGTGAATCAACAACCAAAAAAGGAATGCTCTCCATATCTTCCACACTTTCAAAAGTCTCAACCCCACTTACAATATTCTTCAGCTTGTCCAAACCTTCCGGCTTCCCCATAATGGCAGAATCAACTAAATGCAATAACTCAGGAGACACATTTGGCATAGCAGCTTTTGGCTTAGACATTATTGGTGAACCAAGGGAGGAGCTCCTAGAATCTGAATTAAATACAGAATCAAGGCCAGTTTCTGAACTTGAGTGCTTAATTGCATAATCCATTTGTCTTACAGGTCCAGGGCTTGAAGCAGAACGATCATGCTGCAATTCAAACATTGAGGAAGAATCATACCCCATCC
Organism: Abelmoschus esculentus; assembly: GCA_035048815.1. Lineage (NCBI taxonomy): Eukaryota > Viridiplantae > Streptophyta > Magnoliopsida > Malvales > Malvaceae > Abelmoschus > Abelmoschus esculentus. The sequence continues at coordinate 14,899,715 of JAUCBN010000032.1, read as the reverse complement.
CAGACAAACATCTCACATAGTCTGAACTTGATGACCGATTGGAGTCCACTTGACCACCGTGAGACTCTTCCGAAGCTTTATCTTGATTTTCTAAAGAAACGGGCTCAAAATGGTCCTCATCCCCAATAGGAGTTGCAGAATGAACCTCCTCTGAAACTGCATTATCATTTCTTAATGTAGCTTCCTCAACATCAGTAACATTAACATTATCATGATTAGATCCTCCTATTCTATCCTCCCCAACAGTATCAAAACTCCTTACAGAAGATTCATCAAACTTCTTTTCTCCTTCTTCTTCCATTGTATTATTACTTTACAACCCTAGTAAAGACTCATTTCAGTTTTTTTCCCTTATATCCACCTGCAAAAAAAAAATTGAAAACAAAACTAACTGCCACACCAGTAAATTCTTAAAAAACACTACAAATCTCACACTAAATATGAGCCACAATCAGAAACATGAGAAATTACTCTTTTAGCATAAAGCAAAAAAAAAAAGTATCCATGAACTAAGCCGAAAAGAAACATATATAGTTCCTCCTATCCTTATGTTTCAGTTTAACAGGAGAGCCCGAGAACATTAATTTCCTCTCTTGTTAGTTAAAACTCACACAGAAGTTAACCCATGAGTGAAGCTAACACAAATCGCCTAAATACAAGCCATTCAAATTTGAATCAAATAGTAAAATGTAACAACAAGTAGCGGATCTAGCTCATGAAGCGCGTACACATTCAAAATAATACAAATATAGATTAACAGAGTAGCATTCCATGAAGAAAAAACATCATATCCCTTCTAAACGAATCGATCAACTGGCATCGAAATTAACAAATTAGCATCAATGCCAGAACGAACAACAGACCGATCCACCCTAATCGAAGTTAAAAATGAAGAACAACGATAAATGCAGAGATCAGGGTTTAATGACTGTTGATTTGAATGATTCTCGAAAAATATTAAAAAAAAACTCAAAAAATGTGACTAATAAAAGAGAAGATGAACTTACCTGTTTCGGTGCAACTTCAGAGTTTCCAGTAAAAATACAAATATCGATTAAAACTAATAAAAATAACAAATCGAAAAGGTGAAGAAACTTATAGAAACAAGAAGGAAAAAGTTCTAAAGGGAGAATCGGAGACGACGACGACGGAGACGAAGATGAGGGCGAAATGGGGGAGATTTTAGCAAGTAATCAGCAATAGACCTCCTTATGTTGGCCCAGGCAAGTAAATAAGAGGAAAACAGGTGGTTAAATGAGATCTACGATTTACGAAGACTTTTATATTTTTAAAATTCCTTTCCATTTACTTATATTTACATTTTACCACAGTAAAAATTTTCGCTTTTATTTTAGGCTTAATAATATAATCGGTCCTTAAACTGTGTGTGTTTTTCACTTAGGTACTTGAATATTGACTAAAATGAAAATCAACCTCAAATTATGTTCTTTGTTCGTTTTTAGTCCTTAAATTATTTATCGACCAAGACAAGTATCTAAACTATCACTTTTAGTCATTTAAGATCATAAATTTATTTTTTGCTTAAAATAAGTATCAAAATTATATATATTTTTTTAGTTATTAAATTATCTATTGGTCAAAAATATTTGAGAAGTTCAACATCTAATTAATCAAAATATTTTTTTATTACTCTTTCGATTTTTAAGTTTTTGGGCTGACTAATCCGGACCGAATCGAGTTGCGCACTTAGTTTTCGTGGGTGAGTCTCCCAACAAGGATTTTCTACGTACACAACGTCTCAAACTTAAAACTTGCTTAAGCGGAACCAAGTTGCTTACCACTTGGACCAACCCTGTTGATAACCAAAATATTTTTTTAACCTAAATAACTATCAGTCTTAAATGTGACCAAAATAACTTAAAAATATTTAATTTGAACAAAAAATAATTTTATCTATTTTTTTATAGGTTGATTTTTCATTTAAGCCTTCGATATTTTCAGAATCATAAATGATATCTACACTATCCATTTCTCTCATCCAATCAGATTATGCCATATGTAACTTTTTTATTGGTTGATTTTATTGAGTTAAATGGAAAAATAATATTTTTTAAATTATTATATCAGATTTATAAATATTCATTACAAGCTTAATATTTTTAATTTAATTTACTTAATTTATAATATCAAAATTTATACTTTAATATTTATTTAAAAATCAATATCTTATCTCCTTAAATTAGGTATAAAAGATTATTTAATACCACTTTTGAAAAAAATTATTAGACCTTTGTTTTATGCCAAGAACAAAGAATTTTCTGTTTTTGCTTTTAATCTTCGCTTCTACTCTAAGCAAATAAGATATTTAATGTTTTCTTAGTGAAAGGGTAAAGTATTTATGAGGTAAATTATTATTATACAAAATCATGAGAGATGTTAATTTATTTTTCTTTCAATTATTTTAAAAAAAGAATGTGATAAAATTGTTTATTTTCAAAGAGTGTGATAATAATTGAAATAAATGCTTTATTTTTTATTTTGATTTATATATTATTTATTTATTAAGTCGAAATACACGTGTTTATTATTTTGATTATGATAATTTAACAATTAATCATATTAAAAAGATGATATATTATAAAATTTATATTAAAAATTATCTGTAAGGTATGTCTTATCAAATAGTTAAAAATATTAATAGATAATTTAATTAAATTTAAATTAAATTTTAAATTTTTAAAATGTGTTTGATAATTCACATGATAAGAATTTTTTTAAGTAAATAAATATTTATTTTCACTTTAGATAACATATTTAACATTTTTATTTTATTTTATTTCAAACAATGTAGTTATATCTAACATTTAATTTTGAAACGACATATTAAATATATTCTAAAATTAAATTAAGCACATATTTTTTTTATTTTATAACCAATAATTAAAGTTTTTAGTTAGAAATGAATTTTATTGTTGTATAACTTGAAGTGAAATGAAGGAAAAGTGGATGGATAAGAAGAAAGTAGAGAGAGATAGGGTCAGTTTAGGAAACTAAATTAATTTACTAAAATCCAATCCCATTCAAATATATCTTGATAAAAAGATTAATTGATTTGAATTTTAAAATAATTTTAAATAGAATATTCAAGGGTGAAAAGAATTTTTTGAATTTTTGAGAAAAATCAAGTAAGATTTTGATTTTTTATACTTAATTAAAATTTTAAAATAATAATAATTTGAGTCATTATTTAATACACAGTTGGTGAGGTTAGAAAATTTGTATAAATGTCTTAGTTTTAGATTTTATGGTTGATTTTTTTTGAATAAATGATTAAAATTTTATTTATTTAAAAAGAATCCCATAAGAAAACTAAAAAACAATCTCAAAACAATAAGAAAAAAAATTATATAATATCCCACTCAAAACATAAATCGGATGAATCTCGTGTGAGCTTGCAACCAAGAAGCTTCAAACGAATATCATATTTAATTTTATCCACAATATAAGAGGAGTTCTTAAACCATAAAATTGATAGGTTATGGTTAAAATTTAAGGGTTTTGGTTAGAATTTAGGGTTTATAAGTTAAACCTTAAAATGTATATATATTATCCTTAACCATAAACCCTAATCAAATCATAAAATATAATCACAACCCCTAAATTCTAAATCTATAACCCATAATCTCATAACATCTAAACTCTAAAACTTAATCCTAGACTCTAAAAACTAAGGCGCATGTGTAGACTTTTTGTTTTCACCGTTTATATATTTTAGAGTTTATGTTTAAGATTTATAACTTTCTCCCAATAATATCATCTAGGGGTGAGCAAAACTCGACTCGACTCGAAAAAACCGAATAACTCGATTTGACTCGAGGTAAAAATACTCGACTCGTTTAGACTCGACTCAAAATTTCATAGACTCGACTCGAAAAAATTTCAAATAAAGTTTGAGTTGTAAAATGAAAACTCGAGTAACTCAAATAACTCGAAATTTTTAGTAATTAAAGGAATAATTTTTAAATTTAAAACGAATCTCTCAATTTTATATGATATATATACATTGATATATAAAAATATAAAGAAATATTGCTACATATGAAAAAATATACATGTATATCTTATATGATTAGAGAAAGTCGTGTAAATTGGAATCAAATCATACTATAACATGATAAATAATTATAATTAAATATTTATAAGAACTCGAAACTCTACTCTATTCGACTCGACTCAACTCAAATTTCTTAAACTCGACTCGAACCAAAAAAAATTCAAATAAAGTTTGAGTTATAAAATGTGTTGGAAAAACAGTGGTTTGTGGCCATCTTTGGAGCATATTTTAAACAAGTAACGATGAGGTTTTGAATAAGGAAATGGTTGATTCCTATTCTAAGCCGTGAGATCTTTACAATGGTAGCTCATACGCTCAAAATCGTTGAGTGGTGAATGAGAAATTGATGCTCAAAGTAGGAAGGTCAAGAATAATTAAGGAAGTAAGAACCCCTTATCCCATATTAGTAGGATAAATGGAGTGGGAGTTGTTTATATACAACTACCCATAAAGAGGTCATTGAATGACTCTAGTTGACTTAGAGCCTTGTGTGCAGGGGGTGCAAATCTAATTCCATTTGGGTTGGGACGCACCCGCACGACGTGGGCGACGCGAATGTCCGGACCGATTGGGTCTTTCGAAGCCTGCCGATATTTTACCTATTGTGCATATTTTTTCTTAATTTATTTTTTGAAAATATCCAGAAAAGAGTTTTAATTCAGTTGAAATTCGAATTAAAAGCAGTTGAAACTGCTCTAGGTAGTGGAGAGATAATATCTGGATAATAGAGAGATAATAGCTAATTTTAGTATTTAATTTGAATTTAATTCATTTTAAATATTGGATAATTAAGCATTATCAGGATTTTTCGAATTTTAAATGGGGCGCACCCGCACGACGTGGGCGACACGAATGTCCGGACTGGTCGGGCCTTTTCGAGGCCTGCGGATATTTTACTCGTTGTGCATATTTTTTTCCTTAATTTATTTTTTGAAAATATCCAGAAAAGAGTTTTAATTCAGTTGAAATTCGAATTAAAAGTAGTTGAAACTACTCTAGATAATGGAGAGATAATATCTGGATAATGGAGAGATAATAGCTAATTTTAGTATTTAATTTGAATTTAATTCATTTTAAATATTGGATAATTAAGCATTATCCGGATTTTTCGAATTTTAAATTCGAAAAACTGATCATTGTTGCCCTAATAATTCACTATAAATATGAGTTGATTTCCTCGGTTTTAATCATCCCTTCAAAATCATTTTCTCTCCTTTTTTTTTCTCTCGGTGATCGGCAAAGGCAAGTTCAGTTCGAGAACTCAACATAAGTGCTAGTGTTGGAGTTCTTCTAGTTGTTGTATCTTGGGAGATATACTACCAAACAACTCGGCATCATCGGAGTAACAGAAAATCTGTCTTAAGAAAACTGCTTCCGGCAGGCCTCAACTCGATTTGATCGAAATTTAATGATTATGTTCTTGTTTTATTTTGTTCATTTAAATAATAATAATTTAGATTATTTTATTTTATTATTATTTTCTTGGATTAACCACTCATTGTCCAACAATCTTAAGACAGATTTTTTGATTAGATCCAAGATAAACAAATATACGGCCAACGAAATTATTCACACCTTGCGAACCTCTGTGGTTCAAAGTTTCCAATGTGAATTTCAATGTGAAATCTATTGGTTGCCTTCAATTTTGTTGCTGTTGATGCAGTCTTGCAACAATGGCCGAAGAATTCAATCGGTTGCATGTTGGAGAAACCATATTCAGCACGATTCTAAGTGCCATTTCAATGGAAATTAAGATTGAATGAGACATGGGCTATTAAACAGGAGGCGTGGGAACTTGGAAGGTTTTCAACGTGGTAAATGTCTTATTTTAAGGCATTTGTTTTGATTGTGCTATTATTAACACAGTAACTGTTACTGTGCGTGGGAACTTCCAATTTTGGAAGGATTTCAAAACGAGATATATGCCTTATTTTAAGGCTTCTGTTGTGGTTTGTTTCGTTAATAATATTTATTAATAATAAATATTATTTTCAGAAACAATGTACTAATAATTTTCTTTGAGAAATTTTATAGATCTGAACAATATATTCGGATAATAAACCGAGTTGTTGAATTATTCTTCGGACTAGATCAAGAAAGCAAACAATTTGTTTCAGGAATTATCCTGCCGTTTTTAAACGGGTTTGCTAAAATTCTCAAATTGGGACAAATTTGTTTTACAGAAATTGTCATGAAAAGTAACCGAGGTTACGGATTTGGTGAAATACCAAAATTAAATAAACGAAAATTTTAATTTTGATTTATTGAAATTATAATTGATTCTAGATTTGTTTCCTTTTAATAGAAACAATGGATATGGTAAATTTAATTTTTACCTTATATGAATACATGTTACATGTATTGGTACAACTTTATTTATGAAAATAAAGGTTTTGGCTTTAGACAATATTGTCTATTGATCAAATAAAGCATTTATTCAATATATGATTAAATTGCTTATTTGAAATATAATATGGTAATATTAAAACCATATATCTAAATTTAAGGTAATCATGGATTCCTTAAATTAGTTTATGGTATTTTGTGGTAATATTATATAAATGAATATTTCATTAAGGTAATATTCCTTAATGATTTAATAAATACATGTGTGTATTTAACATGATAATTTTAATATCATAATGTATGATATTAATTTGATAATAATATTTTGATATTATTATGTTTATGGCAATTTATTTATTTCAAAATAATGTTGACCTTAATGTTATATGTCATAAAAAGGAATATCTTTTTATGTGAAATAATAATTATTTAGATAATTATTATTTGTGTTTAGAAACACTTTGAATTATTTTTAAATAATAATTTTCCTTAAAAAAGTGTAAACACGAAATTTCTTAATTTTTTTAGAAACAAAGATCTTGCAAATAATTCGTTTTGGGAATTATTTCTTACCGTTTTAACGGATTTACTTGATCTTCCAAACAATAATCAAAGAAATTTAAAAGGACTAATTCTTTTTGAAGAATTAAGTTGTTTTGATATCTTCATTTGGGTTTTTAATCCCAATATTTTAAAATGAAGATATAAGAGAAATAAATCAATGAATTTATTTCTTTGAGAGAATCTTACGTTGATTCTAATTTCGAAAGGAAAATAAATCACAAATTTATTTTTCGGAAAATCTTATTATTAGATTTATTTGAGAATCTTTCATGATTCTAACTTGGAAATAAATCAGTGAATTTATTTCATGTGAATGTTGGAAATTGAGATACAGTAAATAAATATGTTTTCAGGAATTTAACTCATGTCGCTATAACGGATTTACTAAATCTCTTTTTTAAATAAAGTGAACAAATCTGTTTTAACAGAATTTGTTAGTAGAAGTAACATTGGTTACTAACTTTACAACGTTGATTCGACCAAGATCTTGAATCAAAGCATAGAAGAAAAATATTTTCTATGTTAAAATTTCTTAAAGCCTAATCTGATGTATGTTATGAAATACACAATGTTTAAAATTGGTTTAAGAATTATGACGGTTATTAGACCGTAAATGGAAGATGTTGGTGCTAAGAAATTCTTAGTGGTTGATTCTAAATGATAATGAGTCAAAGACAGTGACTTAATTGATCACTCAAACTTAAATGATTTCAAGAACTTTCCATAAACGGGTGATTGAAAGAAAATTTGAAAGTGCATGTCTAGGATTGGTTCTTTGAAAAGACTTGGTTCTTAAGTGTGCCTAATGCACCACCTCTCTTATCATAAGTTACCTACCTGGTGCATTGTTTATTATTACTCTTCCAATTAAAACCTTGTGAACTTTTGTTTTAGGATTTTAATTTACTAAAATCCTATCATTTAACAAAAGTTGGAAATTATAATTTTGTTTCTCATTTTTAGTCTTTGACTAAATTTCTGATGTTTAACAAATTTATAATATTTTAATTATGACTATGTTACACAATCAATGAAATTCATGAGGAAGAATTTTAAAATGTGACAACAAAGATGTTGTAAATTTGATCATGATAAACTTGATCAAAAAGATAATTCTCATAGTGCTAAAGAGAATGAGGTAAATATGGTTACCATATTTTGCCAAGCAAATATTACTATGAAAATATTGCTAGAGCAAATATATTGAAAGTCAAAAAATGACTTCAAGCCGCAAAGTATGCGGCATATCTCAAGAAGCTAAATTTCATGAGGAAATGCTTCAATTTTATGAGATATAGAATAAGTCTTTGGATTATATTTTTAAATGAAATCAATATTATGATAAATTTTGTCATAATAATTGACATGACGAACAATTGTTTGAAAGGTAATTTTATTACCTTCATGATAGAACAATTCAATTTTGCTTAAAAGCAAAGTTGATATAAGGAAATTATTCCTTAGACGAAGTATGTTAAAACCCAAATTAATTAATTTGAAGAGAAACTCTATATGAGTAATGTTGCAACATCCAAAGGTACAATGATTTTGAAGATAACTTCTTCAGAATGTGCCTAACATGTGGGGGAGTTGTTCTATCAACTAAGTGCGAGACACCATATGAGTTATAGAAGGAAATAAACCTTCCTACAACTACATAAAAATGTGGGGTGTCACGCCAAGGTAATATTCCATTATCAAAGAAAATGAAAATAAGTGGACTGTATTTGTTATGTGAAACATAGCAACGAATATCAATTTTATAGAAAAATATGATAATGAAAAAGAATGATTCATTCTTTAAATGCACTTCCTAGAGAAGTTGATCCAAGTTTCATAAAACAAACTATGGATATGGAAAAGTGTCCACATATTCAACAAATAGTTGAACAAAGATATTATCATGATGACAAGTAAGTGTGACAAAGGATGATTTGTCAAACCAACTAGGATATATGATCTTATGTTGATGAAATGATAGATATACCAAAGACCTATCAATTAAAGATTGATACGGTAAATATGAGATTGATAGATTTGATTCTGGATATCCAAATCAAACAATTACTTGAATGTCTCATATTGACAAAGTCACACTACATAGAAAAAAAAAGTTTGGCCAGGATGTTTCCGACATAGCAGAACTCCAAATACGAGCCAACACTTGTTGAAATGGAATATGCAAATGTCATATACAATCTGTAGCGATCTTAAAATCCATGAATATTAGTATATCGCTAGAAATATTTTTTATTCGACGTGAAAAACATTTTCGATGTGTCATTTTAAAAATTAATGTCTTCCACGTGGGGGTTTTGGTTTAAAAAATGATTTTTGGAAAATTAGAGTCGCCACCGGCCGTTTTGGTAGACCGGACACTATAAAACCAGAGATTTTAAAAGTTGGGGTTCAGAAGTCGGTTACGAATGAGGAAGGATTAGCACCCCCACACTGCCCCAAAATTGGTACTTTGTTTAATTACCGCTTTACTAATATTAATTTTTCGGGCTAATTTGACGATCGAATCAATTTTTAATTAAACGTGCACATTTATTTTAAAGCACCTAAAACCGAAGGTAAGCGTCCGAACCACTACCACCATATTAATACTGGCCTCGCTTACGACCGAATTTAAGGGCTCGCATTAAACAAATTAACAGTCCATCGTGCATTTCTTAGCAAAATATTAACATTAAACTTTCAAGCCAAGTAGTAATTATATATATAAACACAAAAGCAATGAAGCAATAATCTGACATAAACAGAACAACAAAATTAAATCTACAACCCGCATATACATGGTTAAGGGTTACAAGCAAGGACACACACTTAACATGTTCGTTTTTACCCCGTTTATTAATTCCGATCTCAAACTTGATTAACATGACCTCCAAATTTGCTTAGCCTATGCATTAGAGCAATTTTAATCGAATGTTTAAAAGTTAATAACGCTACTAAGTTTAAAAACCTATTTCTTAATCCCATTCAAGTTAAGCCATAATGATTATGCAATACATATACTGATCATACATTTAACTTTACAAAAATCTCATATATCAGGACATGCAACGTGAGGAATCTCATGTATACTAACGGTCACATGTGAGAAATAATCAAAAGATTTAACATTAATAAAAACAGAGGGGTTGAAACGTCATTAAACCAACAAGAGTTATATACCTTCCTTTAAAAACACAAATCTGGTCAAAATAAAGACTTTTGCCATTTCAAAGAAAGATACAAACCCAAAACAAAATTCTTTGCATCGGTTTTGAAACCCAGAAAACTCAGAAAATATGAACTCCTTTTGGAAACCCAGAACTCAAAACAAAATTCAGATTCCTCTTAGCCATCGTTCGACGTCGATAAGTTCTGGTCTCGACGAGACTTGGCCGTTAGGCTGTCTTCGTTCATCATCGACCGTTTCAGATTTGCATAGGAATCCTGTCGGCTGAAAACGAAAAGCATGGTTCTTGTTACTAAACCCAAAAATATGTTATGTCGCATGCATGGAAAATGAAACAGAGAGGAGTCCCTGCCTGGATTATTCCTTTGCACACAGCTCATCCGAAGGATTCATCGCCGACAAAGAATGGAATGACCTTAGGGAAAGTCTTTTCCTCTCTCTTTTTTATAGCTTCTCTTGCTTTTTTGTATTAGATTGAATGTATACAATAAAAGAGAAGATAAAGAAAAGAGATGGATTTTTTGGTTACCCGTAATGCCTCTAGAAATCACTTTTCGATTGATAAAAATATTTTCAATATGATTTTCTTAAAATTTGTTCTCTCTGATCTCTTTCAAAGATGATGATGCCCCTTTTTACAACACTCCCCTCTATAATGACCTCGTTTTTTGGATTTCAAAATTTGTTGCTTTTCTCCATACGCCATTGGCCCGATATTTCAGCCAAGATTTCTGGCTTTTTCAGATTTTATATGGTCTGTTTGGTCTACTCAAATTGCCGAAAATGGCTACCTCTGATATCAAGACTTGATATAATCTTTTCTAGAAATTGGACTTTGATGCCTCATTTTTCTTGCAGAGGTCTGATAATGCAGCGGTGGTGGCAGCAGTGCAGGCGGACGGAGTGGGCAACTGATTGGTCATTGGAACTCGAGTAGACACGCGTGAGAACCACGCCCACGTTGGAAACTCGATCGTCAGGCTCTTGACCGTTTAGATGCTTCATGATCCAAGGGTTGAGAGGCATGATGGCTACAACAAAATACAGGATTAAGGTTTATTTCGGTCTGGACTGGATCCAAAATGGGCCTTGTAACAGACTTGCAGTATTCAAAGTTGGGCTGATGTAACTAAGGGAAATGGGTTTGTGATATTTAATTTAATGGAATGGTAGGCATTGATTTTATTTATTATCTTTTTATAGGTTTTAATTTAAAATTTGGGCCAACAAGCATAATAATAATATATATTCACATGTATAATGACAATACACACATAAAATAAATATCAACATTGTCGTGACCTCTTTAAAAAAACGCGATTTTTAGGTGAAAAACCACTCGATGATCGGTTTTGAAAAATATGGATTTTATCAATTTTAGTCTTAAAAAAATCCAAATTTTAGAAGAAAAACATAATTTAATTTTGAAAAAATTGACTTGGAGTCTCCACCGGCCACTTAGGTAGGCCATACACCATAAAATAAACCAGAGATTCGTTTTAAAAAATATTGGGTTCGGGAGTCGGTTACGTGTAAGGACGGTCCTTACGAACGTCCAAAAAATTGGTACCTTGAAAAACATTACGTGGTATTGATACTTTGAAGAAAGATATTAATTTAATTTCCCATTGTTAAGTGAATATTATTTGAATTTGGATATCCTTTTGATTTAGAAATTACATTACCTTTAAATTTGAGTTGCATGAGATGTCCTCTAGATAGGAAACCTCACCCAAATTCAAAGGAATGTAACTTCCGCCTCAAAAGGCTAAAGCAAAATGCATGAACGTTTTTTATCTTGTCCATTTTAAGTTCTAATCCTAAAAAGGCTCCATTGATTAAGTGTTTACAACCTAAGTTACTAACACCACTAGTTGTTTACCTATCAATTTTATTAATTCTAAGCCTAAGTTATTTTATCAAAATTCTAGGTTTTAATAACACATGAATTCGATGCCAAGGTACACTCTCTAGGTCAGCATCATGGTACGTCAAAACACCAACCTCTTTAGTGTATCCGAGACATAAGATTCACATGTTATGTTACTAAATTTTCTCCCTAATTAAATTAATTAATTTAAGCGACTAGTCCTAAAAAGTCTCTAAATTAATCAACTTAAGTTTATTAAATGACCTTCCTAAAATATGTCATGCAAAAACATAATAAAATAAGAGAATAAGATAAAAGGAACTCATCAATTTTATTAGAATCATGGGTATAAAATTACATCAAAGATTCTCATCATGAAGGAGTACAAAAAGGGACTTGTATTGAAAGAGATCAAAAAGGGACTAGGAAGCAAACCTTACCTGTAATCTTGAAACATAATAATGCCAAAAGATTTTCTGCATTAATTCATTCATGTTAATTCATTAGCATGATGCTTTGGGCAAAATTGAAGGCTCAAATGAAGGGAATGAGTATCTTTATTAAAGCTTCTCATAGATTCAACATGTAAAACAAACAAGGCAAAACAATTCAAAGGGAAAAGAAAGGAACAAAATGTAGGTTCCCAAACGCTCATCACATGCGTTCATTCAGGACTTTTCCCGAGATATAGATTCAAAAATGAGCTACTCGTCTAGCCATTCTTCAAATGAGGATCCAACTTTGCAAACGTGAAGATCCTTCCGTATTGCTTGGTAAGTGAGAAGCACGAATCATCGGATGCCTATTTTTATTCATCTGGGCCGTCATTCCTGGTTTTCGACCCAAACCCTCCGTTGGTATCGAGACGCCCTTTACGGGTTTTCATCTCGACCCCTTTTTTCTTTTAGTCATCATTTTTCGTGAAGCGCCCTTTCGGGTTTTCGCTTCATTTGCTTTTTCTTTTCTCTTTTTCTTTCTTTTTTCTTTTTTCATTTTTTCCTTCTCTTTTTTTATTTTCCTTCTTCCTTCAGACGTAGTATCTCTTGACTGAATCAGAATTCACCGGTTTGCTTAATTCCTATCCGTCCATTTCAGTCAAGATCAATGCGCATCCGGAGAAAGCCTTTTTAACAACGTAAGGCCCTTCCCAATTCGGCATCCATTTCCCTCGGAAATCTCGGTGTATGGGAAATATCTTTTTAAGCACTAAATTCCCTTCTCGGAATACTCATGGTCGAACTTTCTTGTCATAATCTCGAATCATCCGCTTCTGATACATTTGGCTATGACAGATAGCTTTCAACCACTTTTCTTTGATTAGATTCAGCTGATCCAAACGAATCTGTATCCACTCTGCGTCATTCAGCTTCACCTTTGATAATACCCGAAGAGACGGGATTTCAACTTCCAGAGGTAACACGGCTTCAGTATCGTATATTAGGGAATATGGTGTTGCCCCGGTAGAAGTTCTGATTGAAGTCCGATATGCAAATAAGGCAAAAGGAAGCCTTTCATGCCAATCTTTGTAAGTTTCAGTCATCTTGGATATGATCTTCTTAATGTTCTTGTTTGCTGCCTCAACGGCTCCATTCATCTTCGGCCGGTATGCTACTGAGTTGTGATAAATTATTTTAAACTGCTCACAGGTTTTTGCTATCAATCTATTGTTGAAATTGGTAGCATTTTCCGTGATGATTCGCTCTGGTAGACCATACCGACAAATAATCTCTTTCTTCAAGAACTTGCAAACTGTTGTTCTTGTGATGTTAGCATAAGAGACAGCTTCTATCCACTTTGTGAAGTAATCAATGGCCACTAAGATAAAGCGATGCCCATTTGAAGCCTTAGGGTGAATCTGCCCGATTACATCTAATCCCCAAACAGCAAAAGGCCAAGACGAATTCATTATATGTAACGGTATTGGCGGAGAGTTAATTTTATTTGTATAGATCTGACATTTGTGACACTTTTTGGCATATTCTATGCAGTCCTCTTTCATAGTAGACCAGTAATATCCGTATCTCATTATTTTCCGTGCCATCGAGAGACCGTTGGCATGCGTTCTGCAAATTCCGTCATGCACCTCTTCCAAGATACTTCTTGCCTCACTAGCATTGACATATCTTAGCAACACTTGATCTCTGCTCTTTCTGTACAAGATGTCACCATCCAGTACGTATGCAGCAGTCATTCTTCTGATTGTTCTCTTTTCGACGTCGTTAGCTCCAAGCGGGTAAGCTTGGAATTTGACGTATTGCAGAATGTCAAAATACCAAGGATTGTCGTCCTCTTCCTCCAAGTTGCAGCAATGAGCATATGTTTCATAGCTCTGCATCCGGATTAACATCATATCCTCCGGTCTATTTGTTTGGAAAACTGAGGCCAGTGTAGCTAAAGCATCTATCATCTGGTTGTCTTCTCTAGGAAGGTAAACGAAAGTTATTTCTTCAAATTCTTCAATTAATTCTAGTATCAACTTCCGATACTCTACCAACTTCGCGTCTTTGGTTTCCCATTATCCACGTAGTTGATAAATAACTAAAGCTGAATCTCCGTATACCTTCAAGGCTTTTATTTTCCGTTCTATGGCAGCCTTCAATCCCATGACACATGCTTCGTATTCAGCCATATTATTAGTGCACAAGAATTACAACTTGCTCATGAGAGGGTAATGTACACCATCCGGAGATATCAGCACAGCTCCGATTCCCCTTCCGAGGGCGTTGACTGCCCCATCGAAATATAATTTCCATTTTTCTATTTCCTTGTTTTCTTCGACGAAAATAGTCATCACATCCTCATCAGGAAAATCGAAGCTTAGAGGCTCATAATCATCTGAGGCTCTGCTCGCGAGAAAGTCCGCTATGGCACTTCCCTTGATTGCCTTCTGACTGACATATACTATGTCAAATTCGGACAACAACATTTGCCATCGGGCTAACCTCCCAGTCAACGCGGGTGCTT
The DNA here is from genome assembly GCA_035048815.1 of Abelmoschus esculentus. NCBI lineage: Eukaryota > Viridiplantae > Streptophyta > Magnoliopsida > Malvales > Malvaceae > Abelmoschus > Abelmoschus esculentus. The sequence goes on along the minus strand of JAUCBN010000032.1, from coordinate 14,884,709 downwards.
CCATTAGAAACTTTAAAGGGTCGAGTTTTGAGATCAACCACGTGGTATGGTACAGCAAATATTGTCTGAGTTGATGAGTAACCCAAACGAGTACACAACACATCTTTTGGATAAATGGATATCGTGCCTCGCATTCGGTGAATTTCTTACTCAAGTAATAGATTGCTCTTTATTTCTTTCCAGTATCATCATGTTGCCCCAGTACGCACCCTAAAGAGTTCTCGAACACCGTCAGGTAGAGGATCAATGGTCTCCCAAGAACTGGTGTCACTAAAATTGGCGCGTTGGACAAATATTGTTTGATCTTGTCCAATGTTTCCTGACATTCATCATTCCATTCACCCGGGTTGTTCTTTCGAAGCAGTTTAAAAACAGGATCACACATGTTGGTTAACTGAGAAATAAACTGAGACACATAGTTCAATCTCCCAAGGAAGCCTCGAACCTCTTTATGTGTCTTTGGAGGTGGCAAATTCTGAATTGCCTTGACCTTATCGGGATCAATTTTGATGCCCCTTTGGCTGACTACGAACCCAAGTAGCTTGCCGGATGTAACTCCAAACGTACATTTATTAGGATTGAGCTTCAGCTGATACTTTCGTAGCCTTTGGAACAATTTTTTCAAATCCTGCACATGTCCATCTTCTGTTTGGGACTTAGTTATCATATCGTTCACATAAACTTCAATTTCCTTGTGCGTCATGTCATGAAATAGTGTCACCATAGCTCTCTGGTATGTGGCCCCGGCATTCTTCAACCCGAAAGGCATGACCTTATAGCAGAACATGCCCTAGAGTGTGGTAAAAGTCGTCTTCTCCATGTCTTCCGGATTCATCTTGATCTGATTGTAACCCGAAAATCCGTCCATGAAGGAGAACCATGAACGCCCCGAGGTATTATCCACCAGGACATCGATATGGGGCAGAGGGAAATTGTCTTTCGGGCTTGCCCTGTTCAAATCTCTATAATCCACACACATTCGAACTTTCCCATTCTTCTTAGGCACGGGGACTATGTTTGCTACCCATTCTTGGTATGCTGCCACCTGTAGGAAGCCTGCGTCAATCTGTTTTTGAAACTCTTCCTTAATCTTCAACAACATTTTCGGTCTTAATCGTCTGAGCTTCTATTGTATGGGCTTGCAATCTGGTCTGATAGGCAACTTGTGGACCACGATGCCGGTATTTAAGCCCGGCATGTCTTGATAGGACTATGCGAAGACATCCTTGAATTCTCGCAATAAGTCTATCAACTTCTGTTTTGCCCCTGGTGGGAATGTTGCTCCGATTATAACTTCTTTTTTCTCTTCTTCTGTTCCCAAATTCAGAGTTTCTATCTCTTCTTTGAGGGGCATGATCTGCTTATCCTCTTGCTCCACCAACCTTAACAATTCTTCAGGAATCTCGTAGTCTGCATTGTCTTCACACTCATTGATTTCCATTAGATAAGAGATCATTTTCAAATCTATTTCAGTTTTAGGCCCGGAATCATACATGTGATCATTGTTCGGGAACCTACGAAAAAGAATTTGTATAGTTGGATGGGAATAATAGATGAATAAGGATGAAATGAATGAAGCGAATGAAAGAAAAGAAAAATGTTTGTCATTGTTGAAAGGGAAAAAAAGCATCTTTATTTGCTAAATAAAAACATGAAAAAGCCCATTACAGAAAATCTCCTACACTCGCGGGCAAAAGTATAGGGTGGTTTATGGTATTACTCTGTTTTATAAACTACAGGTAAATCCTCTATAGTCCAGTTATTCAGAGTCTCGCTAGGGAGGCACGGACGAATTTTACCCAGAAGCTTCATCATCGGGCCCTCAGAGATCCCTCCTACCATTAGTCCCACGAATGTTTCCCCCCAAATTTCCTCTTCCTGCAACCTGATAGCTTCCAATCGATTCTTTTCCGCTTGCTCCGTGACATTCACAAACCCATGGGAGATGAAGTTGATTTTTACGCTTAATAAAGTCGGCTTCTTGGCTGCAGCCCTTCCATGCCTAGTCCAATATGCCTCAATTGAGAAGCCTAACCCAGCTTGCCCCTTTTTCATGATCACGGGCTTAGGGCGTAAGCTCCCTTGTAACCTTCTTCCTAGCCCTCTTCCGGCTTTGGCTCCCTTGCCAAGAGTCTGTTTGAAGGTCATTTCGGTGCAGTTTGACAGCTTTGGACATGGGAATGTCGCACTTTCAGCGATGAATGCAACGTTGATAAATTCCAAAGCCTTGAAAGAGCATTCTAGCGCTTCCTCGTTTGCTTGCACATATGGTGTATCCATAGAGACGGATGCAATGATATCCTCCTCCACCCCAACACACACGAGCTTCCCATCTACCACAAACTTTAGCTTCTGGTGAAGTGATGATGGTACTGCCCCGACGGAATGGATCCAAGGTCTGTCGAGCAAACAATTATAGGTAAGCTTAATATCCATCACAACAAAGTCTATGTTGTATACGGATGGCCCAATTAGCAACGGGACTTCAATCCGTCCCAACACATCCCTTGTGGTCCCATCGAAGGCTCTGACCATATTCTGATAACTCTTCATGTGTGCAACATCTATGGGCAACCTTTGCAGAGTTGTCATGGGTAACACGTTCAAAGCTGAACCGTTATCGATTAAAACTCCCGGCACCACATAACCCTTACAGTGGGTCATGATGTTTAAGGCCTTAATGGACCCTATTCCACCATTAGGGATCTCATCATCGATGAACGTTATGTAATTATCCGCGGTAATGTGATTAACAATTCGGTCCAACTTGTTCACCGATATGTCCTTCGGGATAAAAGTCTGATTTAACACTCTCAGAAGGGCATCACGGTGCCCTTCAGAACTTATCAATAGGTCAAGGATAGAGATTCTAACGGGCTGTTTTTTCAACTGCTCCACTATGCTGTACTCACTGTGTCTTAGAAATCGTAGAAACTCATGGGCCTGCTCCTCGGTGACTAGCTCATTCACCTTTGGAGTTGGATCTGCGAAAATCTTCTTCTTTTGCGCAGGCTTAGTCTGGTCCTCTTCTTTTTCCTGAGCCGGTGAGTAGCATCTTCCGCTCCTTGTAAAATGCCCCACCTCATTTACTGGCTCTTGTGTTTCCTCTCTCTCAACAGCTTCAGATTTCCCTATTTGTACTTCCTCAATGGGCTTCGGACTACTCGGCCCAGCCACACTCGCGGCGTAATTCTATAGGACCCTTCGCGTATCCTTAAATGGGAAGGGTGTCGGAGGGGTAATTACTATGCGAGGAGCATTTGTCGACCCAACCGGATTGTTGCCCCTTGGCCGAGCTAAGATGACTAGCGGCCTACTTGCACTGTATTTTGGCCCGGTATTTTCTGACGCGCATACGTCCACCATTTTTTGGCCACTTTCTTTGGTGAAGAATTCCACCTCTCTGTTGTCCATCATCCCTTGTAACAAGCCCCTGAACTCACCACACTACTGAATTGCATGCCCGAGTTCTTGATGGAATTCGCAATACGGGCCTTCCTAGGTAGATTCTTTCACTTGCATCCCTTGATAGATGAGCCCGTTATCAAACAATTATTGAAAAACCCACTTTAAGGGTGATCGGATTTCTGACACCCTCATTTTAACCTATCTCGCTTGATCTTCCTCGATTGCATTCACACCCCGACCGCCATGATTTGGGAGTGGGTTTGTTGAGACACTGGGTTCATCAAATTTCAAAACCCCAGCGTTTATCATATTCTGGACAATCCTCTTGAAGGCCGTGCAGTTCTCGATGCTATGTCCATGAACGTTAGCATGATATGCACACTGGGCCTTCGAGTCATACCAGTGTGGGTAGGGGGGTTGAGCGAAACGATAAAGTATGGGCGAACCATATCAGTATCGTGTAGCTGAGTATACAACTCAGCATACGTAACTGGGATAGGTGAGAAATTTGGCTTTTCCTACCTTGAGTTCTTCTTGTTTGAACCCTGTGAGCCACCTGCCCCTGACCCGGGTTTGGAAATCGTCACATTCTTCGGGGGTTCATACACGATGGCATTGTTTATTTCGTTGTCTTTTTTCTTAGAATTCTTCTTCGAGCTGTCAGATCCTTCGATCCTCCCACTTTTGATAACTGCCTCCACCAACTCTCCGGTGGCAACTATTTGAGAGAAGCTTTGCATGGATGTGCTTGTGAAGAGACGTTCATACATCGGTCCCCTCAGTGTCTCTATAAATATGTGAGTCATCTCCCGCTCGATTAACGGAGGCTGCACTTGAGAGGCCAGATCTCTCCACCTATGGGCATATTGTCAGAATGTTTCGTTGGACTTTTGCCCCATTTGTTGTAACATGATTCTAGTAGGCCCCATCTCCGTCACATGTTTGTAATTCTCCATAAAGGCGTGATAAAGGTCCTTCCATGTTTTTATACTCTCCCGATTGAGTTGTGTGTACCATCGGATAGCAGAACCCGTCAGACTATCCTGAAAGCAGTGGATAAGCAGCTTCTCATCCTTGCTGAAAGCGGCCATCTTTTGATAATACATTTTCATATGAGAGCTTGGACACGACGTCCCGTCATACTTTTCAAAGTCGGGCATTTTGAACTTTGGCGGTAGGACCAAATTAGAAACTAAGCTAAGCTCGAACGTATCAGTGCTCTTGTCCACCGACCCTTGGACTTGAATTTGCTGGATCTTGGCTTCGAGAGCCTTGAAGTGATCAGCATACTTCTTCTCCATTTTCTGTCGCATCTTCTCCACTTTGCTCATAAACTTGAGATCCGGGACTTCATCAGTATTCAGAGAAAAATCTTTAACTTCCACGGGTGACTCATGGATGCCCCAACTACATTAAATTGCACTCTCCCTGGGACTGAATGTGCTTCCGGTTGCCCTCTAGTTGCCGTTTCTACCTGCCTTTCAGCTTCATCTCCCCCTTTCATCGATGCTTTGCCCCTTTCATCTTGCTTCGTACCCAACATAGCGGTTATTTGACTGATAATATCCGTCTGAATTTTAGCGAAGCCATCTTTCATGCCAGTTTCTATCGCATCTAAGCGATTTGCGAATATGGCCTGATGATCCTCTAATCTTTGTAGTCTCTCTTCCATTGCTAGTCTCTTGGTGCGCGAACGCGTTGAATACGTGTATAGTATGTTTGCTATTTTTAAAAGTAACTGCCATAAAATCATTGTTATTAAACTTTATTTTTAATTAATAATAATGCACATGATGTATGAATGCATGAATGCATGAATGCAAGCGGGTATTAAATTCAAAAAATAATCTCTTAAAAATTTCCGTCTGTTCAAAAAGGATTCACTACAACTTTAAAGATAACTACAGAAAACTGTTGGCCCTAATCCCTAAGTTGGTCAATTCATGTAGTATGCGGACGATGGTTGCTCCATGTATTTCCCCGACGTTTGGCTGGTCCAGAAGAGTTGTCGCTTCTCCTGACAATATCTGTACATACGATGCAATATTTCTGACTCGTCCCTTGAAGTTGACCAACTCACTGTTCTGATTCTGAACTGTGCATTGTGCGTTGTGCTGTATCCCTCACTCTGGTGTGAAAAACCGAAACTGGCCATTCCCGCTGTGGCTGAAATAAACTGTCTCGAACCGAATTGCCTTGAGACTAATAGAGGGCAGTAAGCCGTTCCACCCCATATACCCGCTAATGGGATCCAATCGCAGTCACCGCATCGATACCAAAAAGTCGTTCCTCTATTCAACCAACAAGCCTTCCAGACCATGTCCAAATCTGTCAAATCCCGGAAAAGCTTACTCCACTGGGCTTCAGTCTTCTTCTCCACAATACAGCTCTTTAAATGCTCTTCAATAGGTGATTAGGTAGTCCTGAACCTTAGGGCGCTATACGGAGAGTTCCAACGGTGGCCTCTGAACCAAACCTTCAAAAGCTGCACACATCCCCAAAATTTTCCTTCACCGGCCCTCTTACACGCGGTGAGTGACCGATAGGTCTCGGCTAGTATGGCTGGAATCGGATTTACTCCCTTGGACAACTTCTCGAACAAACCAACCGTGGATGGGTCTATGTGCTCGGGAGTTCTAGGAAATAGCACTAACCCATATATGCAAAGGACGTACAACCTTCTTGCTTTAGTGGGCTCCTTGCTGCTCGAAGCTATCAAATCCTTAAAGACCTTCAAACTCACTCTCTGTCTCTCCTCACTTGCGTCCTCATGACCCGTTACCTTCCGGTCCCAAAACTCTTTGTCCGTATCGGTGATTTGCATCAATTTCTTCTTGAAGCCTGCAGTGCTGTTGGGCTTGACATATATCCTATCACTCTTAATTGTTGGGCAGTTGATCAGAACCTCGTACTCCTCTAGCGTAGGCGTCATATCTATCTTTCCGAAGGTGAAACAATTGTAGGCAGGATTCCAGAATTGCACCATCGCCCTCATTAGGTGCTTATCAATGGGGACCTTCACTAACAATGCAATATCCCCAAACTCCCTCTTGAACTGATCCTTCATGTTGTCACTCCATTGCTCTCATACCTCTTGGACCTCGAAGAGACAAGGACTCTGATTGGTACTCATTCTGACATACCCGTTTAGTGTAGAGACACTCCCTATCGGCAAAAGGGACTTGTATAAAAAAAAAAGATTACAAGGGACTCGAGAACAAAAGAGACTTGTATTAAAATCATGGGTACAAGATATTACATCAAAAACTTCTCATGAAGAGTACAAAAGGGACTTGTATAAAAAAAAAGAGATTACAAGGGACTCGAGAACAAACCTTGAACGATGGTTAGGTTTGAATTAAGTTTTTAATTAAACTTTTGAAGTTAAGAAAATTTAATTAAAAATTTCTAAAACTTTAAAATTTAATTTCACACTTAATTTAATCTCATCCATCGTTCAAGGTTTGTTCTCGAGTCCCTTGTAATCTCTTTTTTTTTTTATACAAGTCCCTTTTGTACTCTTTATGAGAAGTTTTTGATGTAATATCTTGTACCCATGATTTTAATAAAATTTATGAGTTCCTTTATCTTGTCCTTTTTATTTTATGTTGTCTTGCATAGCATATTTTAGGAAGGTCATTTAATAAACTTAAGTTAATTAATTTAGAGCCTTTTCTAGGATTAGTCACTTAAATTAATTAATTTAATTAGGGAGAAAATCTAGTAACATAGCATGTGAATCTTATGTCTCGGATACACTAAAGAGGTTGGTGTTTTGATGCACCATGATGCTGACCTAGAGAGTGTACCTTGGCATTGAATTCATGTGTTATTAAAAAACTTAGAATTTTGACAAAAACTTAAGTTTAGAATTAAATAAATGGATAGGTAAATAACTAGTAACGCTAGTAACTTAGGTTTTATAAATTTAAGCAATGGAGCCCTTTTTTAGGATTAGAACTTAAAATGAACAAGATTAAAAACGGTCATGCATTTTGCTTTAGCCTTTTGAGGCGGAAGTTTCATTCCTTTAACTTTGGGTGAGGTTTCCTATCTAGAGGACGTCTCGTTCAAACTCAAGTTTAAAGGTGATGTAATTTCTAAATCAAAAGGATATCCAAATGCAAATAATGTTCACTTAACAATGGGAAATTAAATTAATATCTTTCTTCAACATGTCAATGCCACGTAATGTTTTTCAAGGTACCAATCTTTGGGCGTTTGTAAGGGTCGTCCTTACACGTAACCGACTCTCGAACCCTACGTTTTCAAAATGAATCTCTGGTTTATTTTTATGGTGTCTGGCCTACCTAAGTGGCCGGTGGCGACTCCAAGTCAATTTTTCAAATTAAATTATATATTTTTCTAAAATTTGAATTTTTCAAGATTAAAATTAATAAGTCCGAATTTTTCAAAGTCAATCATCGAACACTTTTTCACCTAAAAATCGTGTTTTTTAAAGAGGTCGCGACAAACATTAAACACATAAATATATAACATACATGTAACATACATATGATAACACCTACGATATTGGCCCTTATTTATAAAGTATGAAAAATTAAAGATTTAAATTTTTCGGTTAAAAATGGGTGATTATACAATCTAAGTGAATTGTATTAAACAAAGTAGTGCTTTTACTGTGAGCAATTTAAGCAGATTCACAAAATAATCCATGGTCAAACCCTGGATAATAATTGTGAGAATTTTGAGATATCTTAGAGCTACTCAAAATTATAAAGCATTATTCCATATAAGATTCTTCGATATAAGTGAATATTTTCACATCGAATGAATAAACTATGTCATGTGTTTTCTCAAGACAAACGTTTACAACCAGATTCAAAATAGAATCTGAGTTTGAGATCCAGATAACTCTGGAAAAGTCAAATGACTTTAAAATGTCTTGGACGAGACTCATGAATGGCCTGGGTATGTGCCAACAATATTTATTGGTAGAGCACATAATTTTATGAGCAACGGTAATTTGATACACTTGGGTCATCAATATAATACCGTTAAACAACTGATCTCAAGTAGAGTTATCGCTACTGATTTGATAAAATTAAAGGATAATATTGTGGATCCAATAACCTAAAAGGTTAAATTGAGATCAAGTTGAGAAAACATCTAAAGGAATGTGACTAAGCCCATGAAAAATAAAGGCGCTATGTGAAGGAAAAACCCTACCTAGCTGACTGGAGATCCCAAGAACTAGGTTCAAAGGGACAACATAATTGCATAGACCTGTGCGGTCACTGTGGGGGTTCCTCTCCCAAGTCCATTCCTATGTTGTGAACAGTGACAAGAATTTGGTAAAGGTTAAGCAAAATCTTTTAATGACCATTATATGCTTCGGTGAGCCGAGCAACATAAGTCACCTATGTGAGAGTGAAGTGGGGCCGCTTCAAGGAGACTATTGGGCATAGTTCTTTCATACTCTTGCAGAACCAAGAGATGTTCATGGCCTTAAGGATATAACCATGAGAGCTGTATCTCTTGTCAAAGAGATAGGTGTGTGAAGTATGTCATCGTTTACACCAACGACTGATAGTTCAAGGACATCGCGTCTACTGATTAGCTAGTAAAGTAAATATACTTTCACAAAGGAAGGTTCAAAGGTGGACACCTATCTGTCCTATACATCTATCAATCGTAGAGCCTATCACCATATTGTGCCAAAATATTTTGATAAAAATATCAATTTCATTCATGTGGGGGATTGTTGGAAAAACAGTGGTTTGTGGCCATCTTTGGAGAATATTTTAAACAAGTAAATGTGAGGTTTTGAATAAGGAAATGGTTGATTCCTATTCTATGCCGTGAGATCTTTATAATGGTAGCTCATACGCTCAAAATCGTTGAGTGGTGAATGAGAAATTGATGCTCAAAGTAGGAAGGTCAAGAATAAATAAGAAAGTAAGAACCTGTTATCCCATATTGGTAGGATAAATGGAGTGTGAGTTGTTTATATACAACTACCCATAAAGAGGTCATTGAATGACTCTAGTTGACTTTGTGCCTCGCGTGCAAGGGGGTGCGAATCCAATTCCATTTGGGTTGGGGCGCACCCGCACGACGTGGGAGACACGAATGTCCGGACTGGTCGGGCCTTTCCGAGGCCTGCGGATATTTTACCCGTTGTGTATATTTTTTTCTTAATTTATTTTTTGAAAATATCCAGAAAAGAGTTTTAATTCAGTTGAAATTCGATTAAAAGCAGTTGAAATTGCTCTGGATAGTGGAGAGATAATATTTGGATAATGGAGAGATAATAGCTAATTTTAGTATTTAATTTGAATTTAATTCATTTTAAATATTGGATAATTAAGCATTATCCGGATTTTTTGAATTTTAAATTCGAAAAATTGATCATTGTTGCCCTAATAATTCACTATAAATATGAGTTGATTTCCTCAGTTTTAATCATCCCTTCAAAATCATTTTCTCTCCTCTGTTTTTCTCTCGGTGATCGGCAAAGGCAAATTCAGTTCGAGAACTCAACATAAGTGCTAGTGTTGGAGTTCTTCTAGTTGTTGTATCTTGAGAGATAGACTACTAAACAACTCGACACCATCGGAGTGGCAGAAAATCTGTCTTAAGGAAACTGCTTCCGGCAGGCCTCAACTCGATTCCGTTTTCCAATCAAAACTCGGTTTGATCAAAATTTATTGATTATGTTCTTGTTTTATTTTGTTCGTTTAAATAATAATAATTTAGATTATTTTATTTTATTATTATTTTCTTGGATTAACCACTCATTGTCCAATAAATGTGACTCATCAACTCGAATAACTTGAATTTTTTGACTTGACTCGATCGAATACTCACCCTATTATCATCTCTAAAATTTAAATATAAATTCTTTTATTGTGATAACAATGTGTCTTGATATTATCATTATAATCAACATTTGTCGATAATTTAATATTAATTGTTTGTTTATATTTTTATTAAAATTATAATTATTTATAAAATCTAATTATAATCTTAATTTTATTAAGAACGAGAAATAAGACATAAAAAAATAAAAAGAATGTCTTTTATAAACCTATTACCAAAAAAAAGTAAATAAAAATAATAGTTTAATGGCATAAAGATAATTTTAACCCTTAACGTTTATAGTTTTTGTCGTTTTGTCCCTTATTCTTTTTTGGGATAAATTTAACCCTTAACCTATATCTTTTTGACAAATAGCTTATTTTTTAACTAGCTTGATGACTGGACCGTTAAAAATTTAACGATGATATATATATATGGAATATAATTTTAAATGACATGAAATATAACCTATCAAATACTTATATATATGGAATATAATTTTATTCTAATATAAAAATATAAAACAATTAAAATTCAAATAAAATATTAAAAATTAATTAATTCTAAAATAAAATATTATTAAACATTCTTAATCCTAACTACGATAAAATCAAAATCCTATTCGAATTATGTTTATATTTTTATTTTAGAATTTGTAATCATAGTGTATTATAATTATTTTGTATTTGAGATGTATGAACAAATAAAAAATAACGGGAATAATATTATATAAATAAAATATCATAAACTAATATAATATTTCATTTTTTATTATATAACAAATATTTTAAATGTCAAATTCTAGACAATAATTTAAATAATACAAAATCCATCACATTTAATCTTAAATATTACATACAACAAACCAAATTGACGGGAAAAAGGTTTCTATGAGACAATTGTGTCACAATAATTATGTAAAAATTTTAAAAAATATGTTATTTATTTTTAATTTTAAAATATAATAAAAAATATAAACACAATTCGAATAAGATTTTGATTTTATCGTAGTTAGGGTTAATAATGTTTTATAATGTTTATTTTAGAATTAATTAATTTTTAATATTTTATTTGAATTTTAATTGTTTTATATTTTATATTAGAATAAAATTATATTCCATATATATATATATGTATTTGATAGGTTACATTTCATGTCATTTAAAATTATATTCCATATATATATCATCGTTAAATTTTTAACGGTCAAGTTATCAAACTAGTTAAAAAATAAGCTATATATCAAAAAGATATATGTTAAGGGCTAAATTTATCCAAAAAAAAGAATAAGGGCCAAAACGACAAAAACTATAAACGTTAAGGGTTAAAATTATCTTTATACCTAGTTTAATGTGTTTGCTATTTGTAAATCACGTGAGGAGCACGCAGAGAGGAGTGAACACCTATCTTTTTAATGCAATTACTCGAAAGCAAGTCTGGGGAAATATGCGCGAACTATTTTGTCTCGATAATTGAGGAAATGATTGTTGTTTTAAATTAAATTAATATTTTATTTAAAATTTAAAGATTAGATTAAAATTTATTAATAATCAATCGGTCAAATGTGACGAGCTATTAGATCTTTCAAATAAGATAATAGTTAACTTCATGATACTATGAACAAAATAAATTGGGTTGAGAAATCACTTTTATAATAGATTTTTATAACATTTGATCCAGATTAATTAGGGGTAAGCGTTTGATCGAGTCGAGTCGAGTCAAAAAATTTTGAGTTATTCGAATTGATGAGTCTAATTTTATCATTCGAACTTTCATTCTAAAATTTTTCGAATCGAATCGAGTCGAGTTTCGAGTTCTTTTAAAGATTTAATTGTAATTATTTATTATGTTATATATTACGATTTGATTGTAATTTAAACATCTTTCACTAATCATATAAGCTATATATATGCATATATATATATATATATATATATATATATATATTTCTTCGCGTGTAGAAATATTTTTCATATTTTTATGTATCAATATATATTATAAAAATTTAAGGGACTTGTCTTGAATTTAAAAATAAATCTTTTAATTACTAAAACAATTTTGAGTTATTTGATTTATTCGAATTTTTATTTTACAACTCAAACTTCATTTGATTCTTTTTGAGTTATTCGAGTTTATAAAATTTTGAATCAAGTCAAAATGAATCGAACATTTTCGCCTCGAATCGAGTTATTTGATTTTTCGAGTCAAGACGAATTTTGTTCACCCTAAGATTAATCAACCAATAAATTAAATATAAACAATTAAGAAATAATAAAATAATATTTTAAACTATTAAAATAAATTTAATAATCAAAACATAAAATGTGATATTCACTAATTTACTTTTAAGAATCATTATATTCTCATCCCACAAGGCATGAGTGCATCGGCCACAGGCCTTTTATTCTCACCTTTAGTGGGTAAATTATACTTTCATGCCCAGTAGGTTTCGCTTCAACACTACAATTTTTCTTGGAGCGACTATATTTTAAAACTTTAAGCTTTAAAGCTTATGATTTCAGGATTAAAATATTAGATAATATAATTTTTAATATTATAATTTAATTATCAAATACAAAGACTAAAGTGAAAAAACAAGGATCAAATTCAAAAACTGTTAAAAGTGTAGTGACTATACGTTACTTTATCCTTTTTAAGAGCTCCACAATATAAATTTCCGTTTTTGGAATCACGATCCTTAGATATATAAGGGTAGAATATCTAAGGCTACGGTTAGTATTATGATCTAAACCAGTTTTGGATCAAAAGTTGATTTAAAACGTAAAAATAATGCTAAACAGTTATCATTTTAAAAAAGTTGTGTTTAAAAATTGCTTTTTAACCCAAACGCAAAAATTAAAATTTTTAATTTTTAAGGTTGAAAAAATACTTTTAGGAGTCAGATTACAATTTTAACGTTCATTTACTATATTTTAATTTAATTTTTATAAATATATAAATTATATTTAACATAATTAATTTTTTTAATTTAAAAATTATATATATTCATATCAAATTTCTAAAAAAACACTTTTGAAAAGCACTTTTCAAAAATTAATATTATAATATGAAAGAAATTGATTACCATCTAAATATGTATTTTTAATTTATAACATTAAGTTTAAAACAATCATTTATTTTCTCAAAACCACTTTTTGACAATAATATTAAATACATAAATCTTAAATAAAAAATTTTAAAATTTTTTTTTTACTATATATTTTACCATAATTTTTATCACAATTTTTGAAAATAATATTAAACTCACCCTAAATTATAATTTAATTTTATTTTCTGAAGTTTTTGGTCACTGAACTTTAAAATAATCAAACTTATTCACAAAACTTTATGTATGCCACTCTTTGATGACATAAATTACTTTATTAATATTTTGGACTGAAAAAATTATATTAATTTTGCTGTAACAATAAAGAGAACTGGCAACGAGATTTAAAAATTAAATTATTTAATTTAATTATTACAGTAAACAAAACCGACAGACTCGGATTTTAAAAAACGTGAGAAAAAGAAAATTAAATGCGGAAGAATAAAAAAAGGCAACGAAGAGTCTTGCCATTGTCCCTTCTCTGTCATTGATCCTCGCCCTGTCCGGCCATGGCCTACACAACTTGATTGCTTCCATCTTCTTAATTTCAACTCTTCATTTCCAGTGCCAACGCCCACATCCAACTCCTCTGATAGAGACGTTATTTATTTGATTTTTTTTCAAAAATATTATACACAGAGGCGTGAACTCAATAATTTGGAGAACAAGAGAACAAGAGGTGAAGTTTTTGAACGTAAGTTCATTTCCCTCTTTCTCTTTTCCGATCTCCATTTTCACGTTTCTTTGTTTGTGTTTATTTTGTAGTTCTTTTTTGTGTTTTTTTACCTGAAGATGAATTCTGTTTGGATTCCAGGAAAATGGGGCTGATTTCTGGGATTTTGATGGGATTGATCTTCGGGATTTCGTTGATGGCTGGTTGGCGTCATATGATGAGGTACCGAAGCACTAAGCGAATCGCAAAGGTATGCTGATTTCTCTGTTTCTGTTGAAGCTGTTCATCTGCGTAGATATCTATGTGTAATTCAGTTGCTTATTCCTTCGATTAAACTGTCCGGAGATCGTTAATGCCTTGTTAATTTTGCCTTTTCTGTTAATTGTTCAAATGAGTGAAAGAAGATTATTAGTTATTGAAAACAGGTTGAGTAAATATAATTGCCCTTGTATTACAAACCAAGTACCCAACTGTGGCCAAGTTTTCAACTTCTTGCTTATATTTTTTTTTTCAACTGTAGTTTTAATAGTAGACATGTTTTATAGTTTGGAGTTCAGAACTTAGGAATTGCCTAAGTTGCTATGATTTCAATTAAGGCCAGTGAAGTTGGTAGTGAACATCATTTTTTATTCAACCGAAACCAACACAACCCTAAAGTTCTGTGTTCTGAATTAAGTTTAAGCTGTAGTGAACTTTCAAAAGATGAGTTAGTTTTTGAAGTCTAATTTTGGATGTCCATGAAGGAACAGTGTATCAGCTGGAACATCGTTTAGGTCTAGGATTAGAAATTATTTATTTTACTAAATTCCATCCACATTTAAATTCTGATTGTACAAGGGTGGGCAGCATTGGAACCAAAACATAGCTTAATATGACATATAACCCAAAATCTTTCATGTCAAACCATCATGAATAAAATATGTGGAAGCCTACCTGAATCTTTATGTAAATTGCAAATCTTCTATCTTGGTGTTGAAAGCTTGAATCTTTCGTATTGTGATCCTCCAAGAATATAGTTTTATGGAGAGAAAAACAAGTTAACCTATTTATAATTTTGACCCTCATCAAATTATAAATACCTTATGGTATATAGGCTTCTATTTTCATGACACTTTAATGCCTAGGACATGTGTAACATAATTGGTCAATTAATTTTGTCTCATATTTAATAATAGCATTATACATATGTGGCTTTCTTATGCTTATGTATTTTATTCTCACGGATTGTGTTCAAATTTATTATGTTTTTGAGTGTTGCAAAATTTTGGGTGAAACATTTGTCTTCTATTAGGTAATGGATCTACATTCTAGTCTTTTACTAGGGTTATTAAGATCTCGTGACTTCGTCATCTTTTGACTTTTAGACATATTCAGCTTTCTGGATGCCTATTAATTGTTTGTTATACTTGCCTTCTTTGACAGGCAGCTGATATAAAAGTTCTTGGGGCCCTCAACAGAGATGATCTAAAGAAAATTTGTGGTGATAATTATCCTGAATGGATATCTTTCCCTGTCTATGAACAGGTCAGTGTAATGATGTTAAATTATTTCATTCTCCTGTTATCCTTCTCTTAGTTTACAATGACCGTATATATAATTTGAATGTTTTATGCACTTGCTTCAACTTGAAGGAAACCAATTTTCTCTTTATTCACTTGTAAAAGTGCAAATTCTTTTCTTCTGATTAAGTTTGGAATATGAATTGTTTGAGCTGTATGCCTTGAATGTAGTATAAAAATCCATTACTTTTTCTGAATCAGTATCAGCAATTAATTAATGATTATATTTTTCTTAAAGGGATATATATGCATTTTAAGACTAGGTACCTTATACTTGGAAGAAGTACCCTATTGTTGACTTCTATGATCTGCAATATTCATATAAAGACTAGACGTCCTCTTTTTGGCCAAAAAAAGGCTTAACATATGCAATTCTACATGTGTTAGGGCATATATAAAAGGTGCATTCGTTTTTGCTGTTAAGACATTCCATGTGTGTGCTTACAATGTACACCATGGTTAATCCTCGCAGGTAAAATGGCTGAACAAGCAATTGAGCAAATTATGGCCTTCTGTAGCGGAGGTAAGCTGCTGGTTTTTACACTAAGATTTATAAAAGCTGTTATTCAAGAAGGCTGAAGAGAGACTTATGACTATGCTAGTAAAGTCAAAGAACTTTGCTCTGTGGCTTCTGTATAACTGAATGTTTTGACTTGAAGTCTAGAATAGATAATAAATTTAGACAGCTTATTCAGCTCTTTTGATGTTCTGTGATGTGAAATAGTTTTACTGGTTATATGTGCAACTGAAATTGAACATTTTTTGTAGTAGATAATCATAAACCTGCATTAGGCCATTATAGATATTGTCATGGTCTCATGGAGCCAAATTGAGTTTTCCCGTTCACAATATTTTTGGGAAAGGGAGACGCATGAGGAGTGAAATATCTGCTATAAAGTTTAAATTGGCTATCTGCAATGAGTATATTCTGTGTTAAGTATTGAGCTAGAGGTTTATTAATGTTCTACTGTCAGGCAGCATCTGCGGTCATCAAAGAATCTGTTGAACCACTCCTGGAAGAATACCGACCTCCAGGAATTACTTCACTAAAGTTTAGCAAATTGTCACTTGGCACTGTTGCTCCCAAGATTGAAGGTATTACTCGTGGAGACTGGAGAATGAGCTTATTTCCCATAGTGGTGGTTTCCACGTTCAGAAGTTACAACTTTTAAGGAATCCTTATACATGAGAGATATACATCATATCTATATGCATGTCTTCCTAGTTCTATCTTCTGAAAGGAAAATGAGCTTCTTTAGGTCATGATTGTTCAATTGCCTATCTTAATTCACTTTTTTTTTTTTTTTTTCTGGTTTCCTTTGTCTGGTTTTAATTTATCCAACTCAAATTTCCCTTTTCATTAGTTGATCTGAGTTTATGTGGAGATAATCTGTGCCTACTTATATGTCGCAATTTCATGAAGGGGTACTTAAACTTAGTTGTTCCGGAAGGTGCTTTGGTCATCAGACTCTATATATGTTAAGAGATGGTAGCTTTTTACCAGGGAACATTTTATTGCTCAATTTGACATTTTAGAGTTCTATAAACTATTTCAAAATTACTTATCGAATGTAGGTATTCGAGTTCAGAGCCTTAAGAAAGGTCAAATCATAATGGATATTGATTTTCGGTGGGGTGGTGATCCTAGTATAATTTTAGGTGTTGAAGCTGCACTTGTTGCTTCAATTCCAATTCAGGTTGGTTAATCAACAACCTGTCAAAATTTTAATTATATTTAATTCAAGTGTAATTTGTTTGAATACCATACATAAGAATACTTTTGCCATCTTCGGATTTAAAATTTTATGATATGAGACTATTAGTTTACTGTTATTCTGTTGTGCTGTGTTGCAGTTGAAGGATCTTCAAGTTTTCACTGTTATTCGAGTCATCTTCCAGCTTGCTGAAGAGATTCCTTGTATTTCTGCTGTAGTTGTTGCTCTCCTTTCTGAGGTATCATTAGAGAATTTCAAGTGTACTTGTGTTTATATAGATGTTTTGGTTAATAAAAGTGTCCAGATGTTATCTAGAAACAACTGGTTAATTTGCATTACATGACTCATGCAGCTTGCTATGTTGTAAGATTGTTGTGGATGTGATCCTTACTTTTATTAATTTCTGAAAGAGAAGGGGTTATTCATGGTTTTAACTAGTATAGATGATTACAGCATGGCTTGCACTATTTACCCTTTTTTTATGTACATATATATGTTGTTTTCATTTGACTTTTGCTATGAATGTCACTAATCAAAGCTCCAAAGCATGTGAAGTGGAAGTTATTTTTGGTCATGATGAACCTACCTTATAGTTTTTATTGGAACCACTAATTCATTCTCCAAAATCAATCAGCCAAAACCTAGAATCGATTACACTCTGAAGGCTGTTGGTGGAAGCTTAACAGCAATTCCTGGAATTTCAGATATGATTGATGTAAGTTTTCTGCTTCTACTTATTTAACCAGTTCACGCACTGATTGTTTTGATATTCTTTTATTTGCTCATTAATATTCTTGCTTGCTCCATTTTTATTGTATTTTGTAGGATACTGTGAATACAATTGTCACTGACATGCTTCAGTGGCCGCACAGAATTGTTGTTCCTATTGGTGGTATACCAGTTGATACCAGGTAATTTTTAGACTTCAGTCAATGTGCTGTTTTGCCATTGCAGGAGAGGGGGAATGGCCCAATTTTTATATTTGTTCATTTTGAATTTCAAGAATTTCTTGGTATGCTGCATGATTATCATTTCTTCTTCTGTTATGCAGTGAATTAGAGCTTAAACCAGAGGGAAAGCTGACAGTTACAGTAGTTAAAGCTAATGATTTGAAGAACATGGAAATGATTGGAAAGTCTGATCCTTATGTGCTTGTTTACGTTCGACCTCTGTTCAAGGTCAAAACAAAAGTAATCGACAACAACCTGAATCCTGTTTGGAATCAAACATTTGAGTTGATTGCAGAAGACAGAGAGACACAAGCACTAACTGTAGAGGTTCTGAACGACACCCTCTGTTCCTCTTTCTGCTTATTCTGTCATAGTTGCATTTCTACTGAATTCTAATGTTGACATCTGAGAAGTTTTTAGTTTTCTTGACCGAATGACATTTTACCTTGGATTTATCATTATTGGCTTGAAACAGGTTTTTGACAAGGACATTGGGCAAGACAAGAGATTAGGAATCGCAAAATTGCCTTTGATTGAACTGGAACCAGAGACACCAAAGGATGTCACTCTGAACCTTTTATCCTCACTCGATACACTTAAAGTAAAAGATAAGAAGGACAGGGGAAATTGCACCATTAAGGTACACATCTTTTTACAGTTTTCTATGGCTTGTGTTCAGGTGCTGCATTATAGTTACTTTTCAAGTAATTAAGTCCTTTTATATGCTCCATTGCTTCTAGCTTAATCTATCTGATGTCTTCTGTGTTGACACGATTTGAATGCCAAAGATGATGAATAGGGATTTTGTTATTTATTTTCGGTCTGGTGTCTCGTTTTCTGATAAATGTAGTTTTTCTCTATACTTTCAGCTTTTGTACCATAAGTTTAGCAAGGAGGAACAACTGATTGCTTTAGAAGAAGAGAAGAGGATCCTCGAAGAGCGAAAGAGATTGAAAGAAGCTGGAGTCATAGGAAGCACAATGGATGCACTAGACGGAGCAGCATCGTTGGTTGGATCTGGTGTTGGCATGGTCGGTACAGGTATCGGTGCCGGAGTTGGACTTGTTGGAAGTGGTGTTGGTGCCGGAGTCGGGATTGTCGGGAGTGGTCTTGGAGCTGTTGGCAGTGGACTAAGCAAAGCTGGAAAGTTCATGGGCAGGACCTTCACAGGGAATTCCGGCAAGAGAAGTGGGTCCTCAACTCCAGTGAATAGCATCCAAGAAAATGGCGGTGCAAAGCCACTTTGAGTTAAGCATGTGAATTTAGCCTTTCAGTTTGTAGCATGCAATGCAATATGCAGAGCACAAAACCGGTAATACTTGTTCATTACTCTTTGTTTCTTGCTGTTAGTTTGGGATTCAATCTCATAAATATTGTTCATTTTCCAACATAGTGTTGTGCTAGTCGAGCATGTGTTAGGTTCGGCCTCAACGGAGAAAATAAAATGAAGCACCTAACAACGTATTTTCACAGACCAAAATTGTGGGGTTGACAAGAGGGATCATGTACCATTCGAGCCATTGTCGTAGCTTATCATCGGTTGAATGAGACTCGGGGTAGAAAAATCTACCCAAAAACAAGGCTGCAGCCTGCATTAGTATACACTTCTGTGTCTAATTATGAAAATGACTTCGTATCCTACACAATCTCTGAGGGAATCCTCTCACGTTGCATGTTGTTCTGGTTCAGAACAAATAATATTTTAAAACCTTAATTATTAACAACTATTACCTAATCACATTCAACAGCGTCCTCGGAAGTGTTGCGGACCATCACGGGGCACTGTGTCTGGACTGAGGCAAGTCAGCCAGTCGTGGCCGAACCACCCCCGACGATCGTGGGTCGAAGACCTTATCTGTTGACGTAAAACCGTATAATAAAATAGACAATGGCAGTGAGTGTCATGATCTGAGAGTCTCTTTTCGTTTCAACTATTTTTCACTTTGTTTTACTCTCTGACTTCTTCCTTTTTCAACTCTACGTTGCAAGCTGGAAACATGTTTTTTGTTTCCTTTTTCTATTGTTTTTACTTTATGAGTTTGTACGTTTTGAGTCATTTTACCGAGGTGAATAAAAGGTCAAAAAACTACCCGACAGTTTACTAGGATACATGACCCACTCCCTTGTCCTTTGGTTACTTTTACCATTTTTTTCCGATTCGAAACTTGAATCGATTTTATCTTATTTGATATTTAATATTAATATGAATATGATATTTAAATTTTGTTATAACCTGTACATTTGGATCTGTGACAGTCGCGAGGGTAATAGTCTCATGATCAATTGATTTAAAATCCAAAATAAATCAAATCAAACCAAAATCAGCTTAATTTGGAGTTGGATTGACATGAACCTGATCTGATTTTTAGCAAATTGAATTAATTTAAACTAAATTTCAAGCGAATTGTATGTATCTAAATTGAAATTAATTGAATTGAAAGTAACCCTAAACTCGAAAATAAAAAAAAAATAAAAAAAATAATGTGAACTATTGCATCACCAAAAAGTTAAATATATTAGTTTTATAAAGTCATATATGGGTTAAAAATAATCTGACCTGAAAATTTAACTGAAATATATCAATCACCTATTAAACCTATCTTGACCCAGCACAAAATCAATCAACCCAAAATACTCACTTGAAAATTAATCGAATTGATATGATTCGATATTCGACCTAAATCAATATAGACACGAATTAAAACCAAACCAAAATTGAATATAGTCAAAACCGAACTTGATCTAAATCAAAATGATATGAATCGAGCTCGATCTGAATAATCCGTTTACCACCTGTATTTATATATAAAGAATATGCATGTTCTATTATTTGATATAAAAAAGTTTATTGATAAAAAATTAATATTTTTATTAAAAAAATATAAAATTTTAGGTTATAGAGGAACTATTTTGGAGATAAGTAACCTAAAAAACCTATAAAAATATACAAATATTATACTATATCAATATACGTGAATTATTTATTGATTTTAAAAAATATATTATTACCTTAAAAGAAATATACCTAAAAAATAGCTTTTCGAAAATACATGCTACTACACTACATTTAAAAATAAAACAGCATCCGAACTCCGAAGGGTCAAACCAAGTTAAGCCATAGCCTGTGAATGTGATAACGTACGCCGCACACTATATTTTTTAACTATAAAAATATTCAAAATTATAATAGTTTAAGCGTTGAAAATCCGAAGAAAACAAACAAGGCACAACACTCCATTCACGTCACGCGACTCCCAATGCGCGTGATCACATTACCACTGACGTATCCCGCCATCAATGGTTTCCACAGAAGACAAAAACAACTTTTGTTTTTGTACACCTCGATCCCACGTGACCACCCATCCCCCGTCACATGTTCATAAAAATGACGCGTTTAAGTCACGCTCTTTGATCCACGATGATAATAAAAATAATCTACTACCCCCATCAGCATCTCATCAGTTATCGCTTAAATTGACATTTAAACCCATATCACTCAGCGGTCACAATTAAATACATGACAATCCAATGATATTCAGAAACGTCAACGTTTAGACGAACTCTCTCTGTCTGTCACCCAACACTCGCTATTTTATATTGAAATAATAAAAAATATAAATGAGAAAGAAAGTTAAAATGAGAGTAAGATGAAATATAAATTAAATATATTAAAATAAATAAAAAATTAATATTAATTTTTAATATATATTTAAATTTTTATATTTTTTTTTTCTTATGGTTTTTGGAATCTAACTTTAATTAATCTATTTTGATCTGCATCGTACATTTAATTTTAATGGGTGAGTTTGTCAACAGAATATTTTTGCGTATACAACATCTTAAATTTAAAATTTAATTAAACGAAACTAAGCTGTTTACCAGTACCAATTCCAGTTGATAAATTTTTTTTATATTTTTTCAATATTATGTTAAATTTTTATAATATAGTATTAAAAACAACAATATTTTTTTAATAATTTTTATATCAATTTTAATATTCCAATTTTTCTAGTACTCAGTCAGTGACAGAAAAATTCTGTCTTCTAAAGTCTAAACGGAGGAGAAAAGAAAAAGAAAGCTAAATGCAATCCTAACTTAGCTTTGGTTTCTTATTTATTTACAATCATGCCATCACGGTTCTCCCCTCCTGAAATCGCGGCGGAGACGCCACCGCAGCTGCAGCACCACCGTCACCTTCATAAAAGCTTTCACTTGCTTCCCCCACTCCTCGCTGCAGCCGTGACTATAACTTTGATGTTTTTAACCGTCTTAACCATCTTCATCTACCGGAAGCTCTCTCGCAACCGCACAGCTCCGTCGGAATCTTCAAGCCATTATCACTGCCGCCGCTTCTCATACTCCCTCCTCCGACGCGCCACCTCCTCGTTCTCTCCTTCCAACCGGTTAGGACACGGCGGATTCGGGTCGGTTTACAAAGGAACTCTCCCGTCGTCAGCTCAACATCTCGCGGTCAAAGTTATGAACTCGATGGATTCATTGCAAGGGGAGCGTGAGTTCCACAACGAACTCTCTCTCTCACGCGTCTTGGATTCTCCCCACATTGTTCCTCTCATTGGGTTCTCTTCAGATTCCAGGAGGAGAAGGTTCGTTTTAGTTTACGAATTAATGGAAAATCGGAGCGTGCAAGACGCGCTGTTGGATAGAAAATGCGAAGAACTGATGGGTTGGAGCAGAAGATTTTCTATTATAGAAGATGTGGCTAAAGGGCTTGAATATCTCCATCATTTCTGTGATCCGCCGGTTATCCATGGCGATATCAAGCCGAGTAATATTCTTCTGGACGGAGAATTCAAGGCCAAGATCGGTGATTTCGGACTCGCTAGATTGAAAACAGAGGATCTAATTGAAGGGCTTGAAGAAGGTGAAGTCTCTAGGAAGAAAGACGTAGAAGATAACGGGTCGATTTTAGAAGAAACAGAGAGCGTTTTAACCGGTTTCGAAGAAGGTGCGAGCCTGACGGTTGCCGATAGCCATAGGTCACCGGAAAGTTGTGTGCTTAGAGTTTTGGATTCCGAGGCGTCGACGAACCCTGGTTTGTCACCGGAGACGGGACTGGAAAAAGGGAGTGTTTTGTCTGAAGGGTTGTTTGATAAGGTTAGTGTAGAAAGTGGGAGAGATTTGGTTAGTAATAAAAAGGGTGGATCGAGAAGAGATTGGTGGTGGAAGCAGGATTCTGGAATTGGGTCTGAGTCAGGGCGAGTTAAAGACTATGTAATGGAATGGATTGGGAATGAGATTAAAAAGGAAAGACCCAAAAACGAATGGCTTGCTTCTCCGAGCTCGGCCGATAACATTAATGATTGCAAGGTTTCGAGTTCGACTGTTGAGCAGAAGAAGGGAAAGATTCGAAAGGAGAGAGACCGGAAGCCGAGAGAATGGTGGAAAGAAGAATTTTGTGATGAACTAACAAAGAAGAAGAAGAAGAAAAGAGGGCTAAGTTCGAGTAACAATGGAGAACTATGGTGGAAAAGAGATGAAGAAATGGTAGAAAGGAAGAAGAAAAAGAATAGCAGAGGCAGCATTGATTGGTGGTTAGATGGATTCAGTGGTGAATTCAAAATCGGAAGAAGGAGTAGCCAAGATTGGGCTAGTGCCGATATTCCGAAGAGCGGTGGGATCAGTAGTACTCCGAGTATGAGAGGAACTGTTTGTTATATCGCACCTGAGTACGGTGGTGGCGGTTTACTTTCAGAGAAATGCGATGTTTATAGCTTCGGTGTTCTGGTTTTGGTCATTATATCCGGCCGTAGACCACTCCAAGTCACGGCCTCGCCAATGTCTGAATTCGAGCGAGCGAATTTGATATCTTGGTCAAGGCAACTAGCCCACAATGGGAGGCTTTTGGAACTAATTGATCCTTCTATTCGTTCACTGGATAAAGATCAAGCATTGCTTTGTATTACCATAGCATTGCTTTGTCTCCAAAGATCACCAAGCAAGCGCCCTACCATGAAAGAGATAGTGGAGATGCTTTCCAAGGAAACCGAGCCACCACATTTGCCTTTCGAGTTTTCACCTTCTCCACCATCAAATTTCCTGTTCAAGTCCCGGAAGAAAGCTCGGTGAGTGCCGGAATTCCCAAGCAAGCATTTTGATTTAACTGTAGAGTTTGTACCTAGTTGCAGAAATGGAATGCTACTCAATTATCTCATAAATCTGTCCTATTTTTACTTGTTTTGTTCTTCAATTGTGTTTTTTTCCTTTTAAAAGGTGTTTACTTGAGTCAAAGTCTTTCCGTTAAACAAATGCTTATCTACACTACCTGTATGACTTAGGATTTTAGGTTCAACCCCACTCCATTTGACCCTGGCTAAGGATCCCAGGATTAGCAGTGAATGTAAAGCTACAAATGTATTGCCTTTTCCACTTTTTGGACCGACATGTGGGCTTCATGATAGCTTGTGATTTTAGTGCAGCCCTACCTGCATGTTTGGTCCCAGTGTGCATATCCCTTTTCCTCTGTCTTGTAGCTTTTCGAAAGTCTCTGATTTTTGTTCCGAGGATCATGAAATTCAGTAGCGGGGGACAACTCTTGGACCCAGACTTTTATTTTGCTTTATGATCGGCAAAGTCACATTGTTCCAGTTATACAGTAGTGAAAAAATCTATTATCTTTCGGGTCGAATGATAAGAAGTTCGATATCT
The DNA here is from genome assembly GCA_035048815.1 of Abelmoschus esculentus. Classification (NCBI taxonomy): domain Eukaryota; kingdom Viridiplantae; phylum Streptophyta; class Magnoliopsida; order Malvales; family Malvaceae; genus Abelmoschus; species Abelmoschus esculentus. The sequence continues at coordinate 14,859,810 of JAUCBN010000032.1, read as the reverse complement.
CTTAAATGAGACATGGGATTCGGGTCTTGTAGATAGAGAAACAGGTCTGGTCCTGCTCGACTGCAGAGTTAGATTTAGTAGAACCTGCGCCCCAAAGCTTAAAGGAGGTTTGTTTGGGCGGGTTGAATTTTCCGTAGGGTGTGTTTGGTTCTCGAAAAAAAAATAGGGTGTGTTTGGTTCTCGAAAAAAAAATATTACCAAGGATTTTCTAAACTTGTATTCCAAAAAGAATTTCCATAAGAGGTATTATTCTTTTCTAAAAGTAAATTCTTTTTCCTTAAACAGCCTTAATTTCTTAGGTATTATACAATACCTTCCGCTTTGTACATCCCCTAAGATAATTAATGGTATTTATGTTCATACTTTATTCGTTTTTAATTAGGTGACTAGTTATTTATGGTGTAAATTTATTAAATATTAATTTTTTTTTGATTAATTAAGTTATTTTTATCTTTAAAAATTAATAAATTAATATATATTTTTATCATTTTTATTACTTTTAAAACTATTTTATTATATACTTTAATTTATATAATTAACGGTCAAATATAATAAAAAAATTGAAAATTTAAATATATTAAATAAATAGTATTTTACTATTCAAAAATTATTAAAAGAGAATAATAATATATAAATATAAAATATTTTTTAAAAATAATTTAATTTATTAATCTTATTATAATTTTTTGTATATATTTTAGATGTAACGAAAACAATTCAATAAATTTTATATAAATATTTTAATTTAATAATTACAAATGTAACTTGTTAACAAAATATATCATAAGACAAGTTAGTAAAATATTCTTTTAATTAATTTTATATTCTTTCAACCAAACATTATAATCTTATATTCCAACAAAATAAACCAAACAAGGTAATGTAACATTCACATTAATGTGTCAAGTAATTTTACGTTTCAGTAATCTTATTCCTATAGATAATCTTATATTTCGTGAACTAAACGCACCCTAAATGTCATCCGCTATTGACACCGAGCCTAATTAATCTTAAAATCAAAAAAATTCTAAACTAAGATATTTAAACGTTTATAATTCATAAGTTTACGATCCATGATTAATCGAATTAAATTAAATTAATTAAATATTTATTTAATTTATAATTATTTTTATAAGATAAAAATAAATATTTTATACTTTAGTTATTATAGATATATTTTAATTATTATTTTACTTAAAAATTTTAATAAATATTTATAAAAACATCTTAAAATTTTACCTCTTAATATTTAAAAATTATAAAATAAATTTATTTTATCAAAATAAAATATAAAATTCTAAAAATTAACATTAATATAAAAAAAATTAAAATCAAAATTAACCAAAACTACAATCAATAATTTATTAAAATAATCTATCAAATTAAACAGAAATCAAACCGTATATACCCGTTATAAATATCAACCGGTGCTTCAAGTCTCCGTCGACCTTTGTAATTTGATGTTGTCATTTATAATTATATTTTTGCACCTGATAGAAGGCTTTATCAGGAATACTGTGAAGTGTGAAGGCATGAACAAGTAACTAATTTAGGTCTAGGATTCCGCTAAGGTCTAGGATTCCGCTAGGCTTATTTCTAGAGGCGACAAACAAGTCATTTAGTCGAATTTAAATTAAATTATTTTGAGTTTGATTATATTAATTTATACTCGGCTAAAATTAATTATGTTTGGTTTAGTTTTGATTTGGATTTACGTAATACGGGTTGAATTGTATTGTATCCGTTGATTTCAGATTAAATTGAGTCAACTCTAAATCAATAAGAGATCGGTCAATTTTTTTATTTATTTAGATTTACAATAACATCTTCATAAAATATATATTTATTAAATTCTTGACATAATGTGAAACTTGTGCCACCCTCGCCCCGGGTTAGGAGACGGGGGCGTCGACCGGACATACAACACGAATAATGTAATCAAATTTCAAACAAATGACTTATTGCAAAACATTGTGAGTTGGTCAAATTTATACAATTGCTTATTGACATAACATTGTAAGGCAATACTTTAATAATACTTATTTATTTTACGATTCAATTCTTATGTTACTTACGCAAATCCGAGATAATTTAAAACTTTTCGACACTTAAACAATTTCCAATTCGAAACTTAGATACCCTTCAATAATCAATTGTAACTTCATTTATATTAATCAAAACTTTTATTTAAATCGTATTTATTTAACTACCATTAATTATACTTTAGGGTAAACTACACCAGTGACCACCCAACTAATTGGGGATACCTATTTTGACCACCCAACTAAAGAACTCGTCAATCAGGTACCCCAACTTTGAAACCCTACCTATTTTGGCCACTGCCGTTAAAATTTTGACGGAAAAGTTAACAACGTCACCACCGGATTGGTGAATGAAATAAAATGTGAAGTTTTTTACATGCAAGGGGATTTAAACCCACAACCCCCAGCATAGTAAACATCCAACCAATAAGAAAACCACTGGACCAAGTTGCTTTTAATGTCATAATATATTCACATGTATTATTAAGTGATAAAGTTTTAGTAAAAGCCTAGAATAACAAAATTTCAAGTCCATTAATATTTAAATTAAAATATTAAATATTTAAATTAAAATAATAAAACATTTAATAAATAAATCAAAATAATTAAATATTCGAATATTAAATATTTGAATATTTTTATTTAATATTATTCGAATTAAGATATATGAATAATATTAAATATAAATAAAAATATTAGTTGAAAAATAATAAATATTCAAATATTTTGATTAAAAAATATTCAAATAAAAATATTTATATTTTAAATATTCAAATAAAAATATTTGGATATTCGAATAAAAATTATAAATATTTAAATATTTTTTATTCTAATATATGAATAAAATCATGAATATTCGAATATTTAAATTTAAAAATATTCAAATAAAAATATTTAGATTTTAATTATTCGAAAAAAAAAATAAAAATGTTTAAACAACGAAATTCAAATATTCGAATAATTAAAATCTAAATATTTTTATTTGAATATTTAGATTTTAATTTATTTGAATAATTAAAATCTAAATATTTAATATTTTTATTTAAATATTAATCGATTTAACAAAGGTAATTCAAATTCTAAGAGATACCATTTAATACCACTCTTTCGGATTTTATATCACAAAGTTATATTGGCCTAGTGGTTCAACCCCTTGTTTTATAATCAAGGGGTTAAGGGTTTAACTCTTCTTTAGGTGTCACCACCTGGTTGGTGAGAAAAATATGTTAATTAATTATAAAAATAAATTAATAAATAAATTAGAGGGATTAAATATGTAATTTTACAAATTTTAATTAACGTCCACGCCATCACCATTAACTGCCACGTCATCACTGTTAACTTTTCCGTCAGATTTTTAACGGCAGTGGCCAAAATAGGTAGGGTTTCAAAGTTGGGGTACCTGATTGACGAGTTCTTTAGTTGGGTGGTCAAAATAGGTATCCCCAATTAGTTGGGTGGTCACTGATGTAGTTTACCCTATACTTTATTAGTCAAGCAAGTGCCCTTATTAAATTTGAACTCATACAGTAAGGAGGTATCGATACCCCTAATGTTGGTATCGATACAGGGGTATCGAACCAGGTATCGATACCGGTCCTTGGTGTTGACCCGTTGACCAAGACTGGGTAGCCAGTATCGAAACGGATATCGATACCAAATGGCTACTGGAATCTCCAGTATCGAAACGTGCTTCGATACAAAATGTTTCTGCCAAAGGTGGTATCGATACCCAAACTGGTGGTATCGATACCCCTGCTCGAGGATAACAAATTCAAGGCTTTCAAACACTTAGACATTTAAAAAGGAGGCTATCTAAATGACCTTAACTCAACCCTAAGCCTTAAGGATCACTATACATGCTTAGTTAGCCTATAAGGTTCACCAATCTTGCTCATTTCAGCCAATTTTACTACGCATTTCCATGTTCCAAATCATTCCTTCTAGGACTTTCATCTAGCTTTGTCTTTTCTATGGCTACTAAGCAATCAAAAATTAGATTCCTAGATTCACATGACCTGGACACAAAGCTAAGCTAATCATATACCAAATGCATTCATTCAAGCCATCATGCCAACCATAACCAAGAATCCAAAACATACATGACTAGCCTATCATGAATGTTTGCCTTATGGCTTACAAACCAAAAGCCTAAATGATCATATGAATATATATACACATCGTAAGCTTGCTATCAAAATGCACGTACTATACTAACATGATCACTATGCCACCCTATAATAGGAGTTACAAAAACTATCAAAATACCATACGTTAGCTTGCTACCCGTGTCCTTGCTCCGATTCAAGCTTGGTCTACTCCTTTAACTTGTGAACCTGTTGTTTGAGAAGGAGGAAACAAAGAGCAAAAGTACTAAGAAGTACTTAGTGAGGTAGCCTAAGTCTAACCAATTTAGACATGGATTATAACAAATGAAATACATCAAATGAGTAACAAGTCATTTATACATGGCATTTAGTACATCGTATAATCATGCTCAAGTACAATGACAAGTCATATACAAATATCTTATGGCAAAGTCGTAACTAATGCTCATATTCAACTCATATCAAATGCCCTATGACAAGTGCATATCAAATGTTCATATTCAATTCATATCAAATGCCCTATGGCAAGTACATATCAAATGTGCGTATTCAACTCATATCAAATGCCCTATGGCAAGTACATATCAAATGTGCATATTCAATTCATATCAAATGCCCTATGGCAAGTACATATCAAATGTGCAAGTTCAAATCATGTCAAATGCTTATTAGCAATTACATTAATTTCAATCTTTCGAATCAATTTCAAACGTTGCCTTGGTATAGTTAGACTAGGTAACGAGTCAACAGAAGTACCCTAAGGTACTAACAAAAGTGCCACTAGGACACTAATAAAAGATACCCATGGTATCTATAAATGGTGATTAACCACCAACAAAGGTACCCATAGTACCAACAGAAGTACCGAAGTACTAACAAATGAGCTCAGACTCTAGACATGCCGTACTACCTATGACCAACTATGACCCAAGGCTCAATCAAAGTTTCTTATTCAATTAGTCTTTCATTTACTTAATCAATTTTCTTGCCACGGATGATGTACACAACATGGCATATCAAGAGCATCAAGTCCAAAGCATAAGTGTCATGCTACTAACATATCAAACATATACATATTACATGTTACCAAAATCCAAGGCATAAGTCATGCTACTAACATATCAAACATATACGTGTGATCATGTTACCAAATTCGAAAGCATAAGTCATGCTAACATATCAAGCATATACATATAATGGACATAACTCATGCATGACTAACATACCTGGCATCCTTAGTCGCGTGCCAATACTTACCTCGGCATTTTCGATCTATGTAAATGCTCTAAACTAGTTTATTATCTAATACTCAAAAATAGGGTCAAACAAGTCATTACTAATTAATCCTCTTTCCCGTAATGTTAAATATTTATTTAATCCGGTTACAATACATAACAAATCAAATAATCAAATGGTTAGGACCCTAGGTCCTAACCCTAAGGTTTGCTACACTCACCAATACTCCGAGCTATCACGGGTTGTAGATCGCAACCCCTTTGCCTCTTTTCCTCGTTGTTTCGAGCCTCTCTTGCTCTTCGACCTCTTCTTCCGGTTTATATAAAAGTCCATATACATATGACATTCATCAAAACATACCCAATCATTCAATTCAAGTAATCTTAGATTTATCAAATATAGGCATGCACGTTTATCTTTTACGGACAGTTTTGCTATCCCATAGCGAAACGGGCATATCTCCTAGCTCCGATATCCGATTTTAGCCCATTTTACCTCGTTGGAAATCTAGAAGAATTATATACAAGGTCCAATTAACCTTAAATTTTAATTCCTATTCGATTAGCTCCAGATTTCAATCGAAACAGACCTGGCCGGATTTCCGGGACTGTTCGGGTAGCCTTACGGAACAGCTTATATCTTCCTCTACCGGACTCGGATTTAAGTTCCGTAAATTTCCTCTTAAATTAGGTATACATGATTATCATAGTCTAAAATTACAGCTCTAAATTCCTTAAATCCCGACCTAGGGAAATTCTCAAAGTTGGCTACCTAAAATAGCACCTTCTAGGCCACTTGACTAGTTTTCCTCTTTTTGGTCTTAACTTATAACCCATCTTAACCTCATGTTTTTCCAGCAATCAAAACACTAAATTAACCTCAACAAATCCCCAATTAAATCATCTAACCAAGTCAACATCATAACTAACGTTTTTACAAATACCCAAATTTTCAAGCTTCTTAGTTTGTTGTGCATGCTTCACTAACTAAACCCAATAATCCCCCAACTCAAAATTAGGTCTTCCTATAACCTAATTTATCATAGTAGTATCATGGTAACTTTCTAAAATTCAAAGATTCAAACTTTCAAAGCTTAAGCCATGGAGAAGAAAGCTTACCTAAGGCCTTAGATTCAACTTCTTAGTCCGAAAACTTGACCATGCAAAGCTTTCCAAGCTTAGTTTCTCACACTCCCTTGGGTTTTTCTCCTCCCCTCTATCTTGGTGTTCACGTGAGATGGAGGAAGATGAGAGCAAAATCTTGTCTATTTGTTTGTTCATTTAATGGGGTGTAAAAGACCTCTTTACCCTTAATGAATTGCTTGGGCCTAGATGTTTACCAAAGATGTTCCATGGAACATGGCTATGTGTCATGTAATGCTCAAGCTCTTAATTTAACTAGTTTGGTATATTTCCTAATTCAATGGACACATGATCTAATTTAATTTATTTCATTCGAATATTTCTTCTAACCCGATTTTTAGGGTGTTACAATTCTCCCCCCTTAAAAGAAATTCGTCCTCGAATTTACCTGAAGGGAACAGTTGCGGATATTGAGCTTTCATCGTGTCCTCGGGTTCCCAAGTAGCTTCTTCCTTCTTGTGATTTCTCCAAAGAACTTTTACTAAGGGAACGTTCTTGTTGCGAAGTCTTTTAACTTTTCGATCAAGTATCTGAACCGGTTCCTCTTCGTAAGACAAATCGGGATTTAATTCCAGTTCCTCAAGTTCCAAAACATGAGAAGGATCGGATCTGTATCTTCTTAGCATAGAAATATGGAACACATTTTGTATCTTGTCAAATTCACTAGGGAGAGCAAGACGATAGGCCACCTGGCCAATTCGTTCAATAACCTCAAAAGGTCCGATAAAGCGAGGGCTAAGCTTTCCTCTTTTCCAGAATCTGAACACTTTCTTCCAAGGAGAAACCTTTAGAAAGACCTTGTCTCCCACATTATGCTGGATGTCTCTCCGTTTCAAGTCTGCATAAGCCTTTTGTCTATCGAAGGCTTGTTTCAACCGATTGTGAATAATTCGAACTTGTTCTTCTGTTTCCCGGATCATTTCAGGTCCCAAAACCTTATTCTCTCCCAATTCGGACCAACACAAAGGAGTTCTGCATTTTCTCCCGTACAGAGCTTCGAAGGGAGCCATTTGAATCGATGCCTGATAACTATTGTTATATGCAAATTCCACTAAAGGTAGGGACTTCTCCCAATTCCTCCCAAAGTCTATAACACAAGCACCTAACATGTCTTCCAGTACTTGTATTACTCTTTCTGATTGACCGTCGGACTGCGGATGGAAAGCAGTACTAAGATGCACTTTAGTTCCAAGAGCTTTTTGCAAAGACTTCCAAAATCTGGAGGTGAAGTTCGGATCTCTATCAGAAATGATGGACTTTGGTACACCATGCAACCGGATCACCTCACGGATATACAACTCAGCTAAGGAATCTGAGGTCATGTTCTTTCGAACTGGAATAAAATGCATAGACTTGGTAAGTCTATCAACTATCACCCAAATAGCATCACTCTTCCTCGGTGTTAAAGGTAATCCAGTGACAAAATCCATTGTTACTCGATCCCATTTCCACTCAGGCAATTCAATAGGCTGAAGCAATCCTGTAGGAGCTCGGTGTTCAGCCTTAACTTTCTGACACGTCAAACATCGGGATACGAAATCTGTGATGGCTGCTTTCATTCCAGGCCACCAATACAAGGATTTCAGATCCTTATACATCTTAACAGAACCAGGATGGATCGAGAACGGGCTTTGGTGTGCTTCTTGTAGGATATCCCTTTTTAATTCCTCATTGTTCGGAACACATACTCTATCTTTAAAGCAGAGTAATCCATTCGGATTAAGGGAGAATTCGACATTAGCTTTCGAATCAAGCTTTGATGCAATAGCTTGAAGTTCAGAATCAGACTGTTGCTGATCTTTGATCCTCAAAATCAGATCAGACTAAACCTGGAGTTCAGACAAATATCCTTGCTTTTGATACACTCGAAGATGTGCATTAATCGATTTCGGGGCTACAATGAAATTTTTATATCAGATACGATTACTCAAAGGAAGCTTACAATATTTCAAAGTTATTAAATAACTTACCCAAGGTTGGTTTACGACTAAGAGCATCGGCCACCACATTGGCCTTTCCGGGATGATAGTCAATGATCAAGTCATAATCTTTTAGCAATTCCATCCATCGCCTTTGCTTCAAATTCAAATCCTTTTGAGTCAGGAGATATTTGAGACTCTTGTGATCGGTGTACAGATAACACTTTTCACCATATAAGTAATGCCTCCATATCTTGAGAGCAAAAACAATGGAAGTTAACTCGAGGTCATGTGTCGGATAATTCAACTTATGAGGCTTCAATTGCCTTGATGCATAAGCAACCACTTTATTTTCTTGCATTAAGACACATCCTAGTCCCGAATGTGAAGCATCACTATACACGGTGAATTCCTTACCAGATTCCGGTTGGATAAGGACAGGAGCATGAGTCAAGGCTTGCTTAAGCTGATCAAAACTTCTTTGTTGGTCCTCTGACCATTCAAACGACTTATCCCTTCTTAGAAGCTTAGTTAAAGGCAAGGCGATAGCGGAGAATCCTTTAACGAATATCCTATAATACCCGGCTAATCCAAGGAAACTTCTGACCTCAGTAATATTTCTCGGAGGTCTCCAATCCAGAATAGTTTGTACTTTCTTAGCATCAACTTTAATTCCTTCTGCCGAGATAACGTGGTCAAGGAACGACACTTTCGATAACCAAAACTCACACTTGGAGAACTTAGCAAACATTTGACGTTCTCGAAGTGTATGTAGAACAATTCGAAGGTGTTCCGAGTGTTCCTCCTTGGTTCGAGAATACACCAATATGTCATCAATAAAGACAACCACAAACTTATCAAGATGAGGTTTGAACATTCGATTCATGAGATCCATGAATGCAGCTGGGGCATTGGTTAGCCCAAATGACATTACCAAGAATTCAAAATGTCCATATCGAGTTCTGAAGGCCGTCTTAGGAACATCTTCCTCTTTTACTCTCATCTGATAGTATCCCGATCGAAGATCAATCCGGGAGAATACCCTAGCATTCTTAAGTTGATCAAATAGATCTTCGATCCTAGGCAAAGGGTACTTGTTCTTAATAGTAACCTGATTCAGTTGTCGGTAATCAATACAGAGTCTCATTGTTCCGTCCTTCTTCTTTACAAACAAAACGGGAGCACCCTATGGTGAAGAGCTAGGACGGATAAATCCCTTATCTTGTAGCTCTTGGAGCTGCTTCTTGAGTTCCTTCAACTCAATAGGTGCCATTCTATAAAGAGCAATTGACACCGGATTAGTCCTATGTTGGACTTCAATCCCAAATTCCACTTCTCTAGTTGGAGGAAGACCAGGTAGTTTCTCCGGGAAGACATCAACAAATTCGGATACCGCAAGAATCTTTGGCAACCCGAAGTCATATTCATCTTGTAGGACCATAGCAGCAAAAATCGAAGTTGGTTTCTTATCAATTAGGAGGATTGACTCCTTCCCCAAGCCACGAAGATACAATCTTTTATTCTGACAGCCGATCCAAGCTTCATGTTTGGTCAACCAATCCAACCCCAATATAAGGTCGAACTCACAAGTTGGTAATACAAACAAATCAATCCGAAAAGGAATACTTCGAATTGAGATCGGGGAGTCCTTACAAACGAGGTTAACATTCATTATGCCTCCTATAGGGTTTGATACTACCAGACCCCTATCAATATTTTCAGGCTCTAACTTAGTCTTTACAAGCATTTTAGAACATACAAAGGAATGAGTAGATCCTGAATCTATCAAGGCATATGCAGGACTCAAATTTAATTCAATTGTACCTGCAATAACATCGGGAGACTCTTCCTCCTCCCTACCATGAACATGGTACATCTTGGCAGGAGCTTGAGATCCTTGACGAGGAGGGGCTGACTGACGGTCCTTTCCTCTACTCTAATTCCCAGAATGGGCCTGTCCCGGGCCCTTGTTCCTATTCTGAGGTGGAGGACTCTGATAGGCACGAGACTGAGGTGTGCCCCTATTCGGATTCTGAGGACAATCCCGGATAAAGTGGTTTGATCCACCACAAGCATAACATAGTTTCATCTGAAGCCGACAAGGTCCAACATGAAACTTCTGACAGAACTCACAAGCCTGAGCTCTTCCAGAATTTCCCGTACTATGAATAGATGCAACCGGGGCCGGAGGTCTATTCGCCGTTTGTTGTTTTGGCACGTAATGGCTCTTGGACTCATGGTGGTAGGTCGAAGAGCCTTCTCTCTGACTCTTAGCTTTCTTCCCACTCCAATCAGGCCTATCCTCCCATTTTCGTTTCTTGTCATTCCTATTTCCACCCTTTCTTTTCTCTGAAGCCTTCATCTTGGCTTCGGTAGCAATAGCCCTGTTGACTAAAATCTGGAAATCTGTGATCCCCAAAGCTGTGAACATAAGGCTCATTTCATCATTTAGCCCATCAATAAACATCTGACATTTTTGCTTCTCAGTCTTGATATACTCAGCTCCATATTTGCAGTACTTACAAAAGTCTGCCACATACTGCTCTATAGGCCTGTTAGCTTGCTTCAAATACAAGAACTTCCTTCTTCTTTCAGCCAAATACTGCTCACTAATATACTTCTTTTTGAACTCTTCCACAAAGAAGTCCCATGTAACAGAGTCAGTGGGAACGGTTAAGGTCGTTGTCTCCCACCAACTTAAGGCTTCATCAGCTAGAAGCAAAACAGCACACTCAAGTTTGTGTTCGTCTGAGCACTGCAGTTGCTTAGACAAAATCTGAGTGGTTCTTTCCAACCATTGTTCGGGCTCCTCGGGCTTATCCTCATTAACACCCGCGAAAGTGAAGGCTCGATATCGAGCAAGCTTCTCAATTGGTGCCCTACTTGGCACAACATTAACAGGAGCTGGACGATCTTGTCTCAAATCAGATACCAGCTGATCAAACATCCCTTTCATACTCAGAAGACATTCCCTCTGAACGTCTTGTATAATCGGGACCACCGGCTCAGGAGCAACTTCCACCGGAGGTGGTTCTTGTTCTAACGGTGGATTCTGTTCCACCCTCACATTCTAATTTTCAATAGATGATCCCTCAGGACTTTCATCTCCCAGGGCAAGTCTCGTATCAACTATACTACAAAAGTAGACAAAATATTATTCAAATAGGCAAGAACACAAGCAAGTACGGTATAAAACTCCTAGGTGGCATAGTTCAATCCTATATGATGCATGCATTTTGCTTTCGGTCCGAGAATCATGTAACCGAAAGCTCTGATACCACTAAGTGTGACACCCTTACCCCGGGTTAGGAGACAGGGGCGTCGACCGGACATACAACACGAATAATGTAATCAAATTTCAAACAAATGACTTATTGCAAAACATTGTGAGTTGGTCAAATTTATACAATTGCTTATTGACATAACATTGTAAGACAATACTTTAATAATACTTATTTATTTTATGATTCAATTCTTATGTTACTTACGCAAATCCGAGATAATTTAAAACTTTTCGACACTTAAATAATTTCCAATTCGAAACTTAGATACCCTTCAATAATCAATTGTAACTTCATTTATATTAATTAAAACTTTTATTTAAATCGTATTTATTTAACTACCATTAATTATACTTTATTAGTCAAGCAAGTGTCCTTATTAAATTTGAACTCATACAGTAAGGAGGTATCGATACCCCTAATATTGGTATCGATACAGGGTATCGAACCAGGTATCGATACCGGTCCTTGGTGTTGACCTGTTGACCAAGACTAGGTAGCCAGTATCGAAACGGGTATCGATACCAAATGGCTACTGGAATCCCCAGTATCGAAACGTGCTTCGATACAAAATGTTTCTACCAAAGGTGGTATCGATACCCAAACTGGTGGTATCGATACCCCTGCTCGAGGATAACAAATTCAAGGCTTTCAAACACTTAGACATTTAGAAAGGAGGCTATCTAAATGATCTTAACTCAACCCTAAGCCTTAAGGATCACTATACATGCTTAGGTAACCTATAAGGTTCACCAATCTTGCTCATTTTAGCCAATTTTACTACGCATTTCCATGTTCCAAATCATCCCTTCTAGGACTTTCATCTAGCTTTGTCTTTTCTATGGCTACTAAGCAATCAAAAATTAGATTCCTAGGTTCACATGACCTAGACACAAAGCTAAGCTAATCATATACCAAATGCATTCATTCAAGCCATCATGCCAACCATAACCAAGAACCCAAAACATACATGACTAGCCTATCATGAATGTTTGCCTTATGACTTACAAACCAAAAGCCTAAATGATCATATGAATATATATATACATTGTAAGCTTGCTATCAAAATGCACGTACTATACTAACATGATCACTATGCCACCCTATAATAGGAGTTACAAAAACTATCAAAATACCATACGTTAGCTTGCTACCCGTGTCCTTGCTCCGATTCAAGCTTGGTCTACTCCTTTAACTTGTGAACTTGTTGTTTGGGAAGGAGGAAACAAAGAGCGTAAGTACTAAGAAGTACTTAGTGAGGTAGCCTAAGTCTAACCAATTTAGACATGGATTATAACAAATGAAATACATCAAATGAGTAACAAGTCATTTATACATGGCATTTAGTACATCATATAATCAAGCTCAAGTACAATGACAAGTCATATACAAATATCTTATGACAAAGTCGTAACTAATGCTCATATTCAACTCATATCAAATGCCCTATGGCAAGTGCATATCAAATGTTCATATTCAATTCATATCAAATGCCCTATGGCAAGTACATATCAAATGTGCGTATTCAACTCATATCAAATGCCCTATGGCAAATACATATCAAATGTGCATATTCAATTCATATCAAATGCCCTATGGCAAGTACATATCAAATGTGCAAGTTCAAATCATGTCAAATGCTTATTAGCAATTACATTAATTTCAATCTTTCGAATCAATTTCAAACGTTGCCTTGGTATAGTTAGACTAGGTAACGAGTCAACAGAAGTACCCTAAGGTACTAACAAAAGTCATGTTACCAAATTCGAAAGCATAAGTCATGCTAACATATCAAGCATATACATATAATGGACATAACTCATGCATGACTAACATACCTGGCATCCTTAGCCGCGTGCCAATACTTACCTCGGCATTTCCGAGCTATGCAAATACTCTAAACTAGTTTATTATCTAATACTCAAACATAGGGTCAAACAAGTCATTACTAATTAATCCTCCTTCCCGTAATGTCAAATATTTATTTAATCCGGTTACAATACATAACAAATCAAATAATCAAATGGTTAGGACCCTAGGTCCTAACCCTAAGGTTTGCTACACTCACCAATACTCCGAGCTATCACGGGTTGTAGATCGCAACCCCTTTGCCTCTTTTCCTCGTTGTTTCGAGCCTCTCTTGCTCTTCGACCTCTTCTTCCGGTTTATATAAAAGTCCATATACATATGACATTCATCAAAACATACCCAATCATTCAATTCAAGTAATCTTAGATTTATCAAATATAGGCATGCACGTTTATCTTTTACGGACAGTTTTGCTATCCCATAGCGAAACGGGCATATCTCCTAGCTCCGATGTCCGATTTTAGCCCATTTTACCTCGTTAGAAATCTAGAAGAATTATATACAAGGTCCAATTAACCTTAAATTTTAATTCCTATTCGATTAGCTCCAGATTTCAATCGAAACAGACCTGGCCGGATTTTCGGGACTGTTCAGGTAGCCTTACGGAACAGCTTATATCTTCCTCTACCGGACTCGGATTTAAGTTCCGTAAATTTCCTCTTAAACTAGGTATACATGATTATCATAGTCTAAAATTTCAGCTCTAAATTCCTTAAATCCCGACCTAGGGAAATTCTCAAAGTTGGCTACCTAAAATAGCACCTTCTAGGCCACTTGACTAGTTTTCCTCTTTTTGGTCTTAACTTATAACCCATCTTAACCTCATATTTTTCCAGCAATCAAAACACTAAATTAACCTCAACAAATCCCCAATTAAATCATCTAACCAAGTCAACATCATAACTAACGTTTTTACAAATACCCAAATTTTCAAGCTTCTTAATTTGTTGTGCATGCTTCACTAACTAAACCCAATAATCCCCCAACTCAAAATTAGGTCTTCCTCTAACCTAATTTATCATAGTAGTATCATGGTAACTTTCTAAAATTCAAAGATTCAAACTTTCAAAGCTTAAGCCATGGAGAAGAAAGCTTACCTAAGGCCTTAGATTCAACTTCTTAGTCCGAAAACTTGACCATGCAAAGCTTTCCAAGCTTAGTTTCTCAAACTCCCTTGGGTTTTTCTCCTCCCCTCTATCTTGGTGTTCACGTGAGATGGAGGAAGATGAGAGCAAAATCTTGTCTATTTGTTTGTTCATTTAATGGGGTGTAAAAGACCTCTTTACCCTTAATGAATTGCTTGGGCCTAGATGTTTACCAAAGATGTTCCATGGAACATGGCTATGTGTCATGTAATGCTCAAGCTCTTAATTTAACTAGTTTGGTCTATTTCCTAATTCAATGGACACATGATCTAATTTAATTTATTTCATTCGAATATTTCTTCTAACCCGATTTTTAGGGTGTTACAAAACTATTACATTTTAGACTCTATTAAACAAAAAAAATCATCGATTCCTTTTATGTTTCACATTAAAAATATTTAAAAATTAAATTCTAAACTTTAATCCTAATTTTTATATCCTAAACCTTACGCTCTACACTTAGTTCTTTTAACTTTAAATCCTAAACCCTAAATTTATTATTTTTAAATAAAAACACACAAAAAACATAATAAAAAGGATATACGATTTCTACTTTCAACAAGTAAGATAGGTTCAATGATAATAAGGATAGAGAACGAAAATAACTAATACGACTTTTAGTAGGAGAAAAAGTATAACGACTCGAATTTTTAAATACGAGAGTAAGTTAATTCGAAGTATAAAGATAATTATACAATTTCTTTTCCGTTAAGTTACACAACTATTAACAAAAAGAACACGATCTCTTTAGCTTAAGTGGTTAAAGTAACGGTTGTTGTTTATTATTAGCTAAGTAAAAAAAAAACTATTAACAAAAAGAATAATAATTACATGGTTTTTAAAATGAGTGAGTAGGGGTGTACGTTTGGTTAATTCGGTCAGCATAATCGAATTAACCAAAATTTTTAAAATTTTAATTATTCACCGAACTAAAATATTCATAACCGAATTAACCAAATTGAAATTATTTTGATTGATTTGATTGATTTTCAAATTAATTGAAATTTATTACGAAAATTTTGAATAAATCGCAAAATAACATTAAATTATGGTAAAATAATTTTTTAATCATTAAACTTTTATTTTATTATAATTTGATAAAAAATTAATAATCATTTTATAATATATCAAAAGCTAATTACCATTTTTTAATTTTTAGAAGTCTAATGACTAAAAATAAATAAATAAATAAATAAAATATAATATATAATAATTTTGATTAATTCAGTAAATTCTATTAATTAACTGATTTTAAAATAAATTAACCGATGATAGAACTTTTTAAAAAAAATTAACCGTTAACCGAACTTACCTAAAATTAATGACCGAATTAACTGAAATAAATTTGTTTCGATTGGTTAATTCGGTTAAAACTGAATAATGCATACCCCTAAAAGCGAGAGCGATGATATTTGGGGATAATCGTTATAAAATTATTAAGGGATAACTATATATTCGATACTTCACTTTTACTTATATTCTTGTTTTTTAGTATCCTATCATTAAAAAATCAATGATAGACTGATTAAGAGAGAGAAAATTGCACGTAGAAAATTATCATATCATTTTTTTCGTAGTCATTATGTCACATCGATTAAAATCATAAAAAAATTATATATGACATGCTAACTAAGAGAAAATAATATCTAAACTAAGATATTTGAACGTTAATAATTCATAAGTTTACGAACCATGATTAATCGAATTAAATTAAATTAATTAAAATTTTATTTAATTTATAATTATTTTTATAAGATAAAAATAAGTATTTTATACTTTAATTGTTATAGATATATTTTTAATTATTATTTTACTTAAAAATAATTTAAAATAAATATTAAAAAAATCTTAAAATTTTATAATAAAATATAAATTTTTAAAAATTAATATTAATATTAATATAAAAAAATCAAGACTAACCAAGCCTAAAATCAATAATTATTAAAATAATATCAGCCACCAATTGCGTTATAAATATCGACCGGTGTTTCAAGTCTCCGACCTTTGTAATTTGTTGTTGTCATTTATAATTTTTTTTTACATGATAGAAGGCTTTATAATTTAGGTATAGAATTCTAATTTAATTCTCTCTTAAACTCCTTAATCGTCGTTATGTTTTCTCAAATTTTATTTTTTTTAGTTTTTCGTTTTAATTGTTCTCTTTGATCGATGATCGACAATCAATTTTAGTCTGATACAAGTCTTTTGGGTTGAGTTCAGATACAATTATTTTGAGTCTGATTATATTAATTTAGGTTCGATTAAAATTAATTATGTTTGGTTCGATTTTAGTTCAGGTCTACGATAATTCCAGTTAAATCATATTAAATCGGTTGATTTCAGATCGGATTAAATCAACATCAAATCAATAGAGATCAATAATTTTTTATTTAGATTTACAATAACATCTTCACAAAACATATATTTATTAAATTTTTGACATAACGTGAAACTCTTACGTTTTAGGTTATATTAAACGAACAAAAATCCTTTGTAACACCAGCTGCTACTTTAATGAATGAAGAAAAGCAAAGGAAATACACAGATTTTACTTAACCATCTCTGCTCCAATTCAACAAAATAAAATTACAGAGATGACATGAAAACCCTTCAAGTATTCTACAAGTGGTTTCAACAAGGAAGATAGGTTCAATGATAACGAGGATAAAGTAGGCAAATAATTAAGAAAAAAAAGTGTAACGACCCAAATTTTAAAATACGAGAGTTAGTTAATTCAAAGTGTGAAGATACAAATTTTTTCCGTTACATTACACAATATAACCTCTTAAAAAAATAAAACATATATTCACCGTTCAAACTAAGTTTATAATTATACAAAATTTTGAATCAAGAGACTAAGAAATTAGAGCTTTGGATCAGAATACATTGCCCTAAACAAACAACAACAGATAGAATTTGGAGATAGAACTATGAAGTAAGAACAGATTAGATTCAGTCACCGCCCAGGTTTATGACTCTTCGCTTCGCATCTCTCTTTCAGGGAGAACGAGTAGAGGTGTATTCGGTTAATTCGATCAGTAAAAACACTAAATTAGTCATAATTAAATTAACTAAAATTTTTAAAATTTTAATTGCTTATCGAACCGAAATGATCATAACCGAATTAATCAAACTAAAATTATTTTGATTATTTTAATCGATTTTTGAATAAATTGAAATTTATTATAAAAATTTTGAATAAATTGCACAATGTCATTAAATTATGATAAAAAAAATTTAATCAATATAATTTTCATTTTATTATAATTTAATAAAAAATTAATAATCATTTTATAATATATATTTGGGATGATCCGTCAATCCTTCGATTCTCTTTTCTTGATTGGCTTGCAATCTAGGATCACTTGTCAACCATAAAGCATGGATGTTAACACGGGTGTGCAGTTAAATGTACTATGTGTTTTATTATAATTTTAGAGGTAACAAAAACAATTCAATAAATTTTATATAAATATTTTAATTTAATAATTAAAAAGTTTATCTTGTTAACAAAATATATCATAAGAACAAGTTAGTAAATTTCGCTTTCAATTAATTTTATATTCCTTCAACTAAACATTACAATCTTGTATTCCTATCAAATAAACCAAACAAGATAATGTAACAATCTCATTTTTGTGTCAAATAATGTTACGTCCCGATAATCTTATTCTTATAGGTAATCTTATAATCTTATTCTTATAGGTAATCTTTTATTTCGTGAACTAAACGCACCCTAAATATCATCCGCTACTAACACCGAACATGATAGATAAAAATCACACGTGATAAAACTATCATATATTTTTTTCTCGTAATCAGTATGCCACATCAACTAAAATTATAAAAATACATGTGACATGCTAAGAGAAAATAATATACAAGTTGTATGTGATTCTCTCTCCGCTAGTTCAGTATGTCGTGTATATTTTTTCTCTTTTAATTGATATATTATTAAAGTTTTAACGATATGTATCAAAATAAAAATAAAGTATAATATTAAATACCATTTTACTAACAAAACTAAATAAAATATTAAAACAAAAAAATAGATAAAGATATATAATATCCCATTATTAATTATTGTTACCTTACTTTTGTTGAGTCTTTTAACCGACAAAACGATGTCGTTTTCGCCTCAACCTAATTTCAGTGAACCAATACATTCAGGACACGTGGCTGAGTTAGACCTGTAACCACCCCAGCTGCTTATTTGTATTTCCCCTCTAACTCAGCATATCACTTATTCCACCTAATGGACTTTCTCCCTTCCATTGCTTAATGGAAAGAAATATATTATTTTCGAGCATTCGAATCCGCAATCCGATACCTACCACAGGTAGGGAAAGATCATCTCCATCATTATAAAGCTGAAAAAGTTCAAAAACTAATAGCAGCACCAAGCATTCGAATCCGCAACAATTTCGGCCATGAAGGTTCGGAAATGCTTCCTAAAAATCTCAAGCTACATTACTAAAATTTCGCAAAGTATTACCTATTCAAGATTGGAGCAGCAATGATACACCAACAGAGGTTCCATACAAAGATCACTCCCTTTCCAACATTTTACAAACTTCAATCAGACAATACTAGCAACCTCTTGATGATTTTCCTAATATAGTAGAATAAAATCATGGGGTGATTGCATTGTGGCACTTTCCATTCCCAAGTCACTTATCGGGCAGTAGAAAACTCCGATGATGTAATAGCCACATCTAAGTAATCTCCGATCTGCGGATACCATCAACAAGAAGATTAATGACAAAGATTGAACAATAGTAAGAGACTTGATGATAATGCTGCAAAGGAGATTTGATCTACCTCAAACCTAAGTTCGTGTAAAGTTTTGCTGTCATCTAATCGCCTCCCATTGCCATAAGAAAAGGTTTTACCCACCTGATGAAGAAATAAAATAAATAATAATCCAAACTTTTTCACAGGAACAATTCATGTACCAACTGCATAATACATGCATCAATATACACCATATTCATAAAGACTCTATACGTAGAAATTTCATTCAACCTCATCATAACTTTTACCATGTAATGCGAACAAATCATTATTAGAGTGTTACCGATAGATTCAATACGACAGAGTTCGGCCTCACAAGGTTGTCTAAAGCCAATATACAAATTAAATTCGATAAGTCATCATTGGATCAAATCTGCAGTGAACTCAGATTTTTATGTTACATATATATGGGAGAAGGCAAAATTATGAAGACGAGAGAGAGGGAAAAAGAACAAACCTCTCTCACTACAAAACGGCCATTCTTGTCAGGATATACAAATGCAAAGGACAGTCTTGCATCTCTTCTCCTTGCCGCTGGAGCTACCTCCTTCACCTATAAAAGATGTAGAATCAACAGAGTCAAAAGAGAGGAATAAATAAGAGAATGTTGCGGACAAAACTACCAATAATATCAATACAAGACATGCAATTTAACAAACTACGTTAACATATTAACCTACCAGATCAGTCAACTCGCGAAGTGTAGCATCCTTCCATGTATAAATCTGAACCTCATCCTTGGGCTCCTTGCCTCTCACTGCAAACTCTTCTTTAGAATGATGACTGCCAATCTGTGGATTTACCAATGAGTTATCACAAGCTTTAAGTATTTTTATACATATAAGATACAAACATTGCATCAAGAAAAAAAGATAATATTCTACTTCTATGAGTCATTATAGTCTTCTGTTCAAAGTTCAAACTATCCATAAACAGATGCTAACAGTTGGAAACTCAGCAAACTTCTACCATGACAGTACCGTTAGAGCGAATGGACCACATACTATGAACTAAGGATCAAACTTCCATAACACATGTTTCGCTTATAGAGCTTTGTTCATCTTCCCCAAAAGACAAAGGTTCACCAATGTACATACGAACTTAGAAAGTTGTTTAGCTACAAAAATATAAAGGAAAATACAGCTCCAAGAAGCAACTCCTTCTATTACATGCATAGATCTCTTGCATACTCTTGCCAAGAGCATCTTCCCAGGAATTTGCATACTCTACCATGAGGTCCATGACACCATGACAGTCCTGCAGATTGCTTGATCCTGTAAATGTGATTTTAACGTTCCTAATACTGATTCCTAAGTTGAGATTCCAAATATCCCCCATAAACATCCTTCACCAACAATGTAGGTTTCCATGGCTCAAGCACTCAAGGCACAATCAAAGTGATAGGAGAACCCAAAATGATTAGCAGTATATACCCAAGATAACATAAGTAATGGCCAATTGACACTAAAAGGACAATAAACGCATCCCAAGAAGAGAGCGGCTTGAATATGTAATCAACTTATTAAGCTAGGAAACTGAATATACCTTTGTGAACACACGAAGCAAGAGAGGACAAGTCTGCATGACAAAAGAAAAAGAAATGATCAAAAGACAACTAAGTTCCAGTAGAATCCCTATGCAACAAATCACAGATTCTAGATTCCAAAAAAAATACGAATCTTACAAGCTTTGAAACCCTAGAATTTCAAATATTCAGTAAAATACCTTTTCACGATCAACAGGCTCGAACCGAGGGCGAGGAGGCGGAGGCGGACCTCTCGCCGATGGTGGGAATGGTCTCCCTCCCTGCCGCCTTTGTGCCTCTGCTGCTCCCGCCATCTTTCTCCCCTCTCTCTATCAATTCAGAAGGTTTTAGTCGCACTTTGTTCTTCCCGGTTCCAACTTCCCAAAAGCACAGCCGCGCTTAAAGGTCATCTCGACATTTTTCACCTGAATCCGTAAGGTTAGTCGGATTTAGGCCCAATTGGGAGAAGCTCTAAACCATTTACGTTACAACCTCTGTCATTTTGCTCAACTTGGTCCAAGCTTGCATTGCCTTTAAGCCCATACCATTTACAAATTACAACAAATGCTTGGTGGGTTTCAATGGAAGAAGGCTAATGTCTTTAAATTAGATCATAAAGAAAATAAATATTAAAAATAATCACAACTAAAAAAATTTAATTACTGCGGAAGTCACGTTTGTTTGTCCTCAGTATAAATTTAGTCATTGAATTTAAAAATTAATCAATATAGTCATATATGTTTTCTGGTCGTAAACTTTTGGTCACTCTGACGTTAAATATTGTTAAAGTTTGACGGAAAGATAATCTAATATAATAAAAAAGAATAAATTACCTAAATAGTCCATAAACAATTATTTTATTTTTATTTTATCTTTAATTTAATTCTTTAAATTTTAAAATTTTATCTTTTCCCATCATCCCTGACCTTTCCTCTCATACTATGAGCATTGAATTCATCATTTATCTTCTTTATTTCTACCATTTTTTCATCTCCATCTTTTTACCAATACAATTAATTGAATCCATCTAACCATCAATCATTGTTGCCTTTGTTATTATTTTCTTCTTCTTTTCTACCATTTTTTCATCATTTTGCTATCATAGTTCTTCATTGTTCATCGACACATCAACGAAAATCTGATCTGGAATTGCTATTGATGAAGAATCACGATACGAAGAAGAGGGAAATAAATTGAGTGAGAAAAACAGAGAAGGTTGGGACAAAAATCGAAAATAAATAGATCTTGAATTAAAACCCTAAAATTCATTTACGGGTTCAAAAGACGAAAACTGAAGATCTATGAATAAGGTGAAATGGGTTGGTGTGAAGGAGGAATATCCGCTCTTTTGTTGACAGTATCGCCGGCGTCGCTACCATTATGACCAAAGTGAAAGAGATGTCTGGCATGCCTGATTTGATTAGGATTCAACTGTGAAATTTTAAGAGGATTTATTGATAAAAGTTGGTTGGGGGTTGAAGAAGATGATATTCAAATGAAAATTAAATTCTTTACATGTAGTGTTACTTTCTTCACTATCTCTCGTATTCTCTTTTTTCTTATAAAAAATAAAATAAAAACCTTAAAAAATGAAAACTTTATATAATTCAAGCTTAACCTAGTTCTTTTCAAAACAAAAACAACAACAATATGAGCAAAAATCAAACACAACAAAACCTACAAAAAGAGGGGTACTCGAATTAGAAACACAATCAACACAAATAAAGAAGAATCGATAAGATTTATTAGAGCAAGAATTAAGTAACGTTTACAAGTACCTTGTAAATATAGGTCAAAGAAAGGATGGAAAATGAGTAAAGAAAAAATGGATTTAGTAATCCCAAAGAGGAGCGGTTAGGGATGATGGTGAAAAGATAAAATTCTAAAATTTAAAGAATTAAATTAAAGATGAAATAAAAATGAAATAATCGTTTAGAGACTGTTTAAGTGATTTATTCTTTTTTTATTATGCAGGTCATCTTTTCGTCAATCTTTAACGGCATTTAACGTCGGAGTGATCAAAAGTATACAACCTGAAAACGTATATGACTATATTGGTTGATTTTCAAATTCAGTGACTAAATTTATACTGAAGGCAAACAAACATGACCTCGTAGTTATTAACCCTAAAAAATCGTAATAAGTACGATTTATTTATAAGATATATAAAAGATTTTATTGTTAATAAGAATTTCATAATTTTTTATAATTAATATTTATTTTTTAATAAAATATAGTAAAACATAATTAATTATATTCTTAAAAAATTATGCTTAATTAATTTAGGTTGTTTAATATAATTAATATATAGGTTGTTTAACATAATTAATATTTACCTAAAATAATTTAGAATTTAGAATTTAGGTTTGGGGTTTTAGGTTTAAGTTTAGGTTTATATTTAAGTTTATGGTTTAGTAGTTAAAGATTTATGTTTAGAGTTTATATTTAGAGTTTAGGATTTATAATTTAATAGTTAAGGTTTATGATTTAGGTTTTGATGCTAGAGTTTAATGTTTAGGGTTTAGGATTTAAGATCAGTATTTAGGTTTAGGGTTTAATATTTATGATTTAAGTTTATGATCTAATATTAAGGGATTAGTTTTATGGTTTAAGGTTTAAAAATATAATTAATAAAAACATAATTTTTTAATGATATAATTAATTATATTTTATTACATTTTATTTAAAATCTAAATAAACATTAATCATATGAATCTTTAATATTCATGTATAAATTATGATGTTAAATATAACGAAATCCATAGAGTTGATCTAAAATGACAAAATTTTGAGGGTAATAGATAAAGCTTTAATGTAGCCTAGAGTGGGCTCAAGTTGTCAAAAATTTTATGTGTCATAAATTTTGATCTAATAATAATTTAGTTTATATAAAAATAATATTTAAATTATAAAATATAAATTTATTAAACATTTAACTAAATAGGGGTTAAACTAAAGAACGATGAGATTATGTTTTTAAATTTTTTGTCTAATAATAATTTATGATCTTATAAATTTAAATACTAGATAAATTAAGTGTTAATTCTTAAAATTTAAATTTACATAAGTTATTCTATTTTTTATATTTAATATTTTAGTTTTTCTTAATGTCTGACTTTATCTCTACTTGAAAGACTTATAAGATTTAAAGTGGATCAATTTATAAACTGAACTAGATCGAATCGTGAATAACTAAATAATTTAAATTAATAATAGTGCTTTAGTTAAGATTAGAACTTTAAATAATTAGTATAATTAAGGGAAAGAGAATATTACATATAATTTTAAAGTTTAATTATGGATGGTGCTCGAAAGTAATTTAGTGTTATTCATGTAAATTTTATAATTAAATAATATTCATAGATTCAATAATATAAATTAAACTAGAGCCTTTTATTTAACGACCCGGATTCAGATCCGAGTGTTGATTTTACCCGTTGGGTTCGGGCTCCGGTTTTGGGCCTTGATTTGTGAGGTTTTGGGTTGTGTTGGACCGTTGTTTGGGTTGCCTTGAGCCCAGGGGTTGGTAGATGGGCTTTTTGATCCTTTTCTCTTGTTTAGGACGAGGTAGGGGGAGGAGTTTTGATTTTCTCTACAGAAAATCAAATTGGTGAAGTCACCACTCCTTTCTTCTTGTTCCATCTTTTTCTCTTATCAACCTCAAGAGCAAAGGTAAGATCTTGAGAGTTTTGTTTTGTAATCCCATTTTAGTGCAAGAGAGAAAGTTGTAGAGTTGCTAGAGATCTTTTAAACAAGGTAAGAATGAAAGTGTTTGAAGAAGGTGAAGGTTTTGTGAGGGGTTTAAGGTGTAATCCAGGAATGAAGTTTGAGAGTTATTTATAAGTTTTTCTTGATGCTTTTAAGAGTTAGAATCATCCTTAGCTGTGTTTAAGAGTTGGTTTTATCTTCTTCTAGTAAAGAAAGAAGTTGGAGGTCCATCATCAAGCTTGGGCAAAGGAAAGAGCTTGGGAGAGTGAGCTCGGGTTTTTGGTTACTGTTTTACAAAGGTTGGTACTCCCAACTCCTCTTTTTATCATTCATATCATGTAGTTTGCATACATGTAGATGCTTGTGTTTGAATGTTGGGTTGTAAGCTTGGAATGCATTGATGGTGAATTTCGTATTAATGTGATTAAGGATTGAAAAATGATGTTAAAACACCTTAGACTTTCTTAAGACTGAATATAAACACTTTAGAATCGTTTTAGATATGTTTGGGGTTGAATCCTTTTAATTTCTAAGTGCAGACCTGTAGATCGTGCAGGGGGTATCGATACCGGTGGCCCATGTATCGATACCCTGAGAGAAAAATAGGCTTTTTGGTTAGGGGTATCGAACCATGGTTCAATACTAAACTTTCTAGTGGCATTTTCGATTCGATACTGGTATCAAATCGGATAATCTCCCCTTTGTTGACCCTTGAGTTTGTCAAGGGTATTGATGCTAACATCGATACCCATGGTTCGATGTCCTTCTTGAGTGGGCATCGATATAGCCTATTTCGATACCCCATCTAAGGATACCGATACATATGTGTAATATGGCCAAGTTTGAGTAGTAAATTGAGGTTTGGTGATCTTAATAAATAGGCCCATTAATCTTAAAAACAATAAAACGGGTTGTTAAACCAAAATCGATAATTGTAACCCTGAAAGACTAAATTAAGATAATCTTAATATATCTTGTTATGCTAAGATCCTCGGTGGATCGTTTGTATGATTTGAGTCCTTGTATGTTAGAAATCCGGATATTCATAAGTGTTGCAACACGTTGAAGGCCATCCAATATAATATACCGGGTGATGTATTAAAGACTTTTATTCCGAGTGTTGGGAAGCCTCACTCGATGATGTTCAATGTAACATTCCGAGTATGAGATTGGTTGGACGACCTTCATCCCTTTCCGAACGTTGGGCGACCTCGTTCGAAGATATCCGATGTAACATTCCGGGCATAGGATTTGAGGGCGGCCTCAATCTTGAGTGTAGGATCCCGATGCTGTGTGGACGCGGGCCTTACTCTTGTGTGTTGACTTGATATGATTTGTATATGTTGTGTGCGATGATATACATTCATTTATGCCATGTGATAAACAAGCATACTAGACCATCATATCATGTACGAGATTTATATACCATGCTTTATTGCTTATGATATGCATGATGTTGGCCAAGTTCGGCGTACCCATTGAGCTTACGTAGCTCAGTGTTTGAAATATGTTTTCGTACGTAGGTTAGATGGAGACGGCCCCGTGGAGCACCATCGAGGTTTGGATTTCAGCATTGACCGTATTGTCAGAGTACACTTATTAGATTTAGTGGGCATAGTACTGTGTTGAACCCTATATGTAATTTTGTAACTCTATTTATTTAATTTGAGTCGAATGTTAAATGGTTTTGTAATATTTTGGAGCTCCGGTTACTTTAAACTATTTTGAGCTTTTATTTTACTTTAAATGAGTTTAATGGATCGTATTTGGACTTGAGTTTGTTTTTATTATTGGACTATTAAAGGAAATTTCGAAATACAAGTTTGGGCTAGAGGCCCAATGTGACACTGAGTCGAGGGTGTTACATTTGGTGGTATTAGAGCCTAGGTTGAGTCGGTTCTAGGAAATCCCCGGGGGAGTCTAGTGTGTTATATAGGTGTCAGACAAGTACTTGCCCACGATTCGATATAGTACTTCTTTTAAAAAGCTAAAATTCTGATAGTGTAATCATGTTTGTTATTGTTGTTTGTGCAGAAGTGGTTAAGTATGCCGAGACATGTTAGAAATCAAGATAAAAGCTGAGGTTCCCGTAGAGGAGACTCTGACTATGAGTATGAGCCTGATGAGGAGGTGTCATCGTATGATGCAGTTGGTTAAGGGGCCAACTACTTTGCTTAGTTGAACCGTACTCTGCAAAGGATAATTAGAGCTATATCGAGGCCATCTTCTACGCCTCGTGAGCCACCGGTTGAGAGGGTGCAGAGATAGAGAGCTGTTGACTTCTTTGGTACAAGACAAAATAATCTTGTACAGGCGAACCAATGGCTACATGATACAAGGTGGATAATGAGACCGATGAGGCTGAGATTAGAGGATAAGCTATCGTGTGTGTTGTCGCTTTTGAAGGGCAACGCTAGAGAGTGGTGGGAGACAGTGGAGCAGGGTTAGTATCCTCATCGTCCCAAGTGGAAGGACTTTCTTAAAGGATTTGAGAGCAAGTATGTGGGTGAGACTCACATCGACACCTTGAGGGAATAATTTACCCATCTCGTTCAGGGGAAACGTTCGGTCTTTTCTTACGAACAAAAGTTTCTACAGTTAAGCCGTTATGCCCCAGAGCTTGTTGCTACAAAGCAGATAAGGTGCAAGAGGTTCTTGAGAGGTCTGAGAAAGAGTATCCAGACTTATCTCACTGCTAGTGTTTTCAGAGTTAGCTGCCAGTGCTAAATCTCTTGAGCAAGTTCAAGGATTGACCTATGTACCGTCTGTAGGCCAGGGAGTCATCGGTGAAGCCAGTCAGAGTCATACGGGTAACTCTCAGTCTCACTCCGGTAGGTGTAGGAACTGTTGGAGCCAGAATAGAGGAGCATCGAATCAGGGTTTAGGGTTGAACCAGAGATCAGAGTCTATGAGATGTAGGAGGAAGTTTGTGTCTTCTTCTACTCGGGGTCCCGAGAGTTTACAGAAGAGTGTTAGTGCTCAGACTTGTAGGCGTTGTGGTCGAAGCCATCGAGGAGAGTGTTGGGGCAATGCTATAGTTTGTTTTCAGTGTGGGTCTCTGGATCACCTTATGAGGGACTGTCTTAAGGCTGTAACGTCTCCTCTTGGTCAGGTTTAGAGGTCTGTGTTTTAGACTTAGAGGGGTTGTGGATTCTCGTGTGGCGGAGCTAGCCATGCATCAAGAGGCACCTTTCAGTCCACTGCTAGAGCATCAACGAGACAGTATGCGGTGAGGGCACATGAGGACTGTGCAACTACAGATGTTATCTCAGGTACGTTCAGTTTGTTTTCAGTACCTATAGTGGCTCTTATGGACTCGGGGTCTACCCACTTGTATATCCGTAGTGGGATATCTCAGCAGTAGGGGTTACCAGCGGAGGATCTTGAGGTAGGGGTCCGTGTGACAAGCCTGTTGGGGTTGGATGGGTTGGAGGATCTTGAGGTAGGTGTATCGGAGGTGTCCAATTGAGGTACAAGGGTCTGTAGATCTAAGAGTTTGAAGCTCCGAGTGGCTGATGGATCTAAGCTTGTGGTAAGGGATGAGGGGAACCGTACTTACCGAATATGGTGTCAGCGTTGTCAGCTCAGAGGTTGATCCAGCAAGATTGTGAGGCTTTCTTAGCTCATGTGGTGGATGTAAGTGTCGAGAGTCCGATGTTGGAGAGTTTGAGGATAGTTTGCGAGTATCCCGATGTGTTTCTAGAGGAGTTGCATAGTTTACCTCTTAACCATGAGTTAGAGTTCCGGATAGAGGTGTTGTCAGGTACGACACCGGTATCCATTGCACCGTATTATATGGTACAAACAGTGATAAGGGAGTTGAAGCAACATATCCAGGAGTTGCTTGGGAGAGGTTTTATCAGACCGAGTGTGTCACCGTGAGAAGCGCCGATTTTGTTTGTTAAGAAGAAGGACAAATCGATGAGAATGTGCATCGACTACTGTCAGTTCAATAAGGTCACGATCAATAATCGTTATCCTTTGCGTAGGATAAATGATCTGTTTGATCAGTTGAGAGGTGCTCGTGTGTTTTTCAAGATAGATTTAAGATCAGAATACTATCAGTTGAAGGTGATGGATAAGGATGTCTAAAAGACCACTTTTAGGACGCAGTATGGATGAGTTCCTAGTGATGCCGTTTGGGCTTACGAATGCACTTGTAGCTTTCATGGACTTGATGAACTGAATCTTTCTGCCGTATCTAGATTAGCTTTCATGGGCTTACAAATAGCATGACTATCACCTAAGAGTAGTTCTTCAGGTATTGAGGGATAGACGTATGTACGCCAAGTTCAGTAAATACGAGTTTTGATTGTCTGAGGTAACGTTTCTTTGCCACATAATTGTAGCGGATGGTATCCGAATAGATCCCCAAAAGATCCAAGCTGTGGTGGAATAGAAACCACCAAGGAATATATCAGAAGTCCGTAGTTTCCTTAGACTTACCAGATACTACAAGAGATTCATTAAGGGTTTTTTGATCTTAGCGGCACCTTTGACCAAGTTGTTTCATAAAGGTGTTCCTTTTGTATGGAATGAGAGAAGACAATAGAGTTTTGAGCAGTTAAAAGCTTATCTGATGGAGGCACCGGCCTTGACGCAACCAGAGCTAGGGAAAGATTATGTGGTGTTTAGTGATGTTTCCTTGAATGGGTTAGGTTGTGTGCTTATGCAAGAGGGTAAGGTGGTTGCTTACGTCTTAAGGTAGTTAAACCCCGATGAGAGGAACTATCCTACACATGATCTTGAGCTTGCAACGGTTATCTTCGCTTTGAAGATATGAAAGCATTATCTCTACGAGGAGAAATGTTACATCTACACCGACCATAAGAGTTTGAAGTATCTGCTTACCCAGAAGGAGTTGAACCTGAGACAACGTCGATGGATAGATTTGTTAAAGGACTATGACTGTGTTATAGAATATCATCCCGACAAGGCAAATATGGTCGTCGATGCTTTGAGTAGGAAGTCCATGTCGAACTTGAAAGCTTTGTTTACTCGGTTAAGGATGACCGATGATGGAGGTTTTTTGGCTATGTTGCGCGTGGAGCCCACGCTTGTTTAGGAGATAAAAAGAGCACAAGTGTTAGATGAGGAGTTGGTAACACAGTTAGAGGTTGTTTAGAAAGGTGAGTCGTCATACTTTAAAGTACGAGATGGTGGATTCTTGTACTTTCAAGGTCAGTTGTATGTTTCAACTTTAGAGGATCTGATGGATCGTATCTTGAGGGAAACTCACCATAGTCCATTTTTCGTGCATCCAGGTAGTAACGAGATGTACCAGGATCTTCGTCCTTTTTTTTGGTGGTCGTGTATGAAAAGAGATGTGTCAGAGTTTGTGACAAGGTATTTAGCTTGTCAACAAGTGAAAGCGGAACATCAGGTTCCTTCCGGTTTGCTTCAGCCTATCCAGATTCTATAGTAGAAGTGAGATCGAGTAACCATGAACTTAGTCACCGGGTTACCGATGATGTTGAGGAAGCATGATGCTACTTGATCGGTTGACCAAGTCAGCTCACTTCTTACCGGTGAGGATGGACTTTAGCTTAGAAAAGTTATCTTGGTTGTACATCAAGGAGATCGTGAGGTTGCATGGTGTACCTTTATCGATCATATCAGATAGAGATTCGAGGTTCACAGCGAGATTGTGGAGGTCTATCCATGAGGCTTTAAACACCAAGTTGCACTTCAGTACAACTTTTCATCCTCAGACCGATGGACAGTCTGAGAGAGTTACCCAGATCTTGGAAGATATGCTTCGGTGTTGTGCGATAGACTTTGCTCTTAGTTGCGAAGAACAGTTACCGTTGGTAGAGTTTGATTACAACAACAATTATCAGTCAAGTATCAGGATGGCTCCTTTTGAGGCCTTGTACGGGTGTAGGTGTAGAACATCCTTGTGTTGGACAGAGCTTAATGAGAGAAGAATTGTGGGTCAGAGCTTGTTATGGAAACCGAAGAGAAAGTTTAGATCATGAAGGAGAGGTTACAAACAGCTTTTGACAGACAAAAAGCTTATGCGGATAAGAAGAGTAAACATATCGAGTATGAGCTTAGAGAGAAAGTGTTTCTCAAGGTATCCCCGTTGAAAGGTATCATCCGGTTTGGTCGAAAAAGGAAGTTGAGTCCAAGGTACATCGGGTCTTATGAGGTTCTTCAGAGGGTTAGACCGATAGCTTATCGGCTAGTTTTGCCTTCAGAGTTGACACGTATATACGATGTGTTCTACGTGTCTATGTTGAGATGTTACCGTTTCGATCCTTCACATGTGGTTCAGCTTGAGGAGATCGAAGTCATGGAAACGGGTTGTTAAAAGTGTTGTGGAGGAATCATGGAAACGAAGAGGCAACATGAGAAGTAGAAAAGGACATGAGAGCTCAATATCCTCATCTTTTTCTGACAGATAAATTTAGAGGACGAATTTTTCTTTAAGGAGGGGAGAGTTGTAACGACTCAGATTTGGATCACAGTATCAGTTTTACCCGTTGGGTTCGGGCTCCAGTTTTGTGCCTCGAGTTGTGAGGTTTTAGGCAACGTTAGGCCTTTGTTTGGGTTTCCTTGAGCCCAAGGGTTGGTAGAGGGGCTTTTTGGTCCTTTTCTCTTGTTTAAGACAAGGTGGGGGGAAGGGTTTTGATTTTCTCTGCAGAAAATCAGATTGGTGAAGTCACCACTCCTTTCTTCTTGTTCCATATTTTTTTTCTCATCAACCTCAAGAGCAAATGTAAGATTTTGAGAGTTTTGTGTTGTAATTCTGTTTTGGTGCAAGAGAGAAAGTTGTATGGTTGCTAGAGATCTTTTAAACAAGGTAAGAATGAAAGTGTTTGGAAAAGGTGAAGGTTTTGTGGGGGTTTAAGGTATAATCCAGGAATGAAGTTTGGGAGTTGTTTCTAAGTTTTTCTTGATGTTTTTAAGAGTTTGAATCATCCTTAGCTGTGTTTAAGAGTTGGTTTTATCTCCTTCTTGTAGAGAAAGAAGTTGGAGGTCCATCATCAAGCTTGGGCAATGGAAAGAGCTTGAGAGAGTGAGCTCGGGTTTTTGGTTGCTGTTTTGCAAAGGTTGGTACTCACAACTCATCTCTTTATCATTCATATCATGTAGTTTGCATACATGTAGATGTTTGTGTTTGAATGTTGGGTTATAAGCTTGAAATACATTAATGGTGAATTTCGTATTAATATGATCAAGGGCTGAAAAATGATGTTAAAACACCTTAGACTTCCTTTAGACTGAATATAAACACTTTAGAATCATTTTAGATAAGTTTGGGGTTGAATCCTTTAAATTTCTAAATACAGACCTGTAGATAGTGTAGGGGGTATCGATATCGGTGGCCCGTGAATCGATACCCCTGAAAAAAATAGGCTTCTTAGCTAGGCGTATCGAACCATGGTTCGATACCAAACTTTCCATTGGTATTTCCGATTCGATGATGGTATTGAATTGGATAATCCTTCCTTTGTTGACCCTTGAGTTGGTCAAGCATCGATACCAATGGTTCGATGCCCTCCTTGAGTGGGCATTGATGTAGCCTGTTTCGATACCCCATCTAAGGGTACCGATACCCGTATGTAATCTGGCCAAGTTTGAGTAGCAAATTGAGGTTCAGTGATCTTAATAAATAGTCCCATTAATCTTAAAAACAATAAAACAGGTTGTTAAACCAAAATCGATAATTGTAACCTCGAAAGACTAAATTGAGATAATCTTAATATATCTTGTTGTGCTAAGATCCTCGATGGATCATTTGTGTGGTTTGAGTCCTTGTATGTAAGAAATCTGGATATCCATAAGTGTTGCAACATGTTGAAGGCCATCCGATGTAATATGTTGGGTGATGTATTAAAGACCTTTATTCCGAGTGTTGAACGACCTCACTCGAAGATGTTCGATGTAACATTTCGAGCATGAGATTGGTTGGGCGGCCTCTATCCCTTTCTGAGCGTTGGGCTGCCTCGTTCGAAGATGTCCGATGTAACATTCCAGGCATAGGATTTAAGGGCGACCTCAATCCTGAGTGTAGGATCCCGATGCTGTGTGGACGCGGGCCTTACTCTTGTGTGTTGACTTGATATGATTTGTATATGCTTTGTGCGATAATATACATTCATTTATGCCATGTGATAGGCAAGCATGCTAGACCATCATATCATGCACGAGATTTACATGTCATGCTTTAGTGCTTGTGATATGCATGATGTTGGCCGAGTTCGGTGTATCCACTGAGCTTTCGTAGCTCAGCGTTCGAAATGTATTTTCGTGCGTAAGTTAGGTGGAGCCGATCCCGTGGAGCACCATCGAGGTTTGGATTTCAGTATCGATCGTGTTTTCAGAGTACACTTATTAGATGTAGTGGGCATAGCACTGTGTCGAACCCTATATGTAATTTTGTAACGTTGTTTATTTAAATTGGGTCGAATGCTTAATGGTTTTGTAATATTTAGGAGCTCCGATTACTTTAAACTATTTTGACACCGAGCCGAAGGTGTTACATTTTAGGATTGCATTTAAAATGAACCACACCATAATCAATCATGCATAAAATATTTTTATAAGTGAAATATATTTTTGAAATATAAAAGTTGATGCCAGAACGTAAAACAATATTTTTAATTTTGCATTTAAATTAAAAATATGTTTTCTTATAAAATGAAAATTTTCATTTTAAACATGATCGCAATTAATAATCAATGATTAAATTAAGTTAAAATTGTTATTCTAAAATGCCACGCAAAATTAAAGATGTCGGACTTTGGATATTTATTGGGCGCTAACCATTTCTTAAACGTGATTGATTTTCAAACTCTAATTTTTTTAAAAAATATTTTGATATTTTATGGTATTTGATCTATCAAAATATCAGAAACGACTATAATTTTTAAAAATTAAAATTAAAAATCTTTAATTTAAAAAATAAATTATCTAAACTATTTTTATGGCTTTCAAAAAATGGTTTCGATGGAACCATTGGCATTGGTTAATAATATATGTAACATTATCGAGATATTATTTATTATCAATTATAAGAATCGAGAATTCTAATAATTTCTCAACCAAACCGATTTACTTAACGTCAATAAAATCTTGGGTCATTTGAAAGCGACACTTATCATTCCATTAGTGATTTGAACTTTTATTTGATGCTAATGCAACGAAGAGTCTACTTACTAAATGAACCTCATGCCATGCATAGGCATGGGAATAATAAGTTGGCAATGCCATCAATCAGTTGGGTTGCAGGATACGTTTGGTTCGCCCTTCCGGTAGTCCGATGAACAATTCCGTCTCCACGTCGGAGCTCGGGCCGCTTTCGTCTTTCAGAACTTCACTCACTCTCTCCTCCTCCGATCCTTTCCATGGTAGCATACCACACTGAAAGAAAAAGAATGAAGGATGAAGACGAAATGGGTTTTTTCAGTTGTGTCAAAGGAAACTTGCACAGGCTAAGACTTACCTTTTCACAAAGCTTTGCCTTCTCAGCAGCTAGGACTTTTTCCTGAGGTTTTTAACCAAGAAATATTAAAAGAAAACTTTTATATGCGCTGTGTGAGGCCTTAATATT
Source organism: Abelmoschus esculentus (assembly GCA_035048815.1). Classification (NCBI taxonomy): domain Eukaryota; kingdom Viridiplantae; phylum Streptophyta; class Magnoliopsida; order Malvales; family Malvaceae; genus Abelmoschus; species Abelmoschus esculentus. Next base: position 14,825,482 of record JAUCBN010000032.1, on the reverse strand, counting down.
ATCCAGAAGGCTTACCTTTTCTTTCAATTGCTGGATCTGGTCCTTGAAAACTTTGGTCTGAAAAGCAAACAAATGTTCAGTTTTTGTATAGGATGTTAAAGACAACATCATGTTAAATTGTTGCCATTGTCGACCTTTCTGGCTCTGATGCTGGTCAAGCTTCTTTCCAGTTGTTGTTCAATCTGTCGCAGTTCTTCAAGTGTGCATGAACCCAAACTCTCTCCCAGTAGCTTCCTGAGGCATTATCGGACTCTATTTAGAAATAAATAACCAGAGGGCCGGAATGAATCTGAACGAGGGTCTAATACCGTCTAGAAGCTTCAAGAAGCTCTATTTTCTTCTGCATGTCTTCTGCTTCGATCTTCAGAAGCTGCCATGTCAGACAATGTGAATGAAAGCAAGAAACAAAACCTCAATCAGTATGGTGAAAAGGTTAGGGTTTTCACATATGTTTGAGTAATAACTAAGTGGGAAAGTAAAATCTTGACCTCGTTGTTTTCTGCAGTTGGGTTAGTTCGATTATCCTTCATATGCTTCCTGTAACGTTCGATTGTCTCCTGCATGCTAAAACAAAGAAATCCAACAGCAAGGGTTTCGTTAGGGAAGACAAAACATACAATCTTTGCTTCCTTTTGCTTACAAATTCATAACCAGACAGCTCCGGGAAAGCATGGTCTTGTATAGTACTATGTTTTACTGAAAAACTCTCTTACATGGTTAACTAAAACATGATGACCCACTTAGTGTTCTTTGTAATCATGTTCCGAAACCAAAACAAATGTATAACTAGAGAGATTATACGGTGAAACCACGTCATCCATGGTCCAAGTAATTAGGATCGTTAATCTTTAAATAACCACCTAATAGCTATCCATTCACTAAGTCCATGTAGAAAAGAGGTAATGATTCATTTGAAAAAAAAATAAGATCAACGGTCTTGATTACTTAGGATCATGGATAACGTAATGATCAACGGTGAGAGAGATTGCATGTACTTGTCAAATAGGAAGACTGACGTGTCCATTGCAGAGGGATTAGTTGGATATTTTCTTTTGGTAATAATATACATGTCCATCTTATGGTACATGCTCAGGGTATGGAATTACCTACTCAAATATTATCGTCTCTAAAATTTAAATTCATATCCTCTTCTTAAAAGTGTAACATACCTTATTAATGCACATAATACTTGTTGGTGGAATAATTAGATATTAGATGAGTAAAAATACTTTGCCCCCTGATCATATTTCCTAGTAAAAAATCTTAAAATTTAAGTTCTAAACCATAACTCTAATTTTCACATCTTAAACCATAAAAGATGTTCTACCTTTAATTACATAAACTCTAACCATACCCTCTAACCTTAAACTCTAAACCCTAAATCCACTATTTTAAATTAAACACCAATAGAGACATAGTAAAAAACAAAATTTACACTCATGTTATATTAATCATTTACACCTTAAAAATTAAATAAGTACTAAAATAGATGCATCTAATAATCAAACTACATTAACTGACTATTTGCTAGCCTTTGGAAAAGAGAAAATAAGGCATATATATTGCTTATTTTGAATATATATCAGACCAACTATTTCAAAACTTGTGTAATAATATTAGGTAAAAATCATCCGACTCTTTCTCATGCCTTATTTTCTATATCTTAAATCATAATCTTTATTTTTTAAAAAAAAATCAATTTTTAACCCTAAACCTTATTTTCTATATCTTAAACCCTACACTCTAAAAATACACTATATCTCTAATTCATTAAACCCTCATCACAACCCTTAACCTTGAACCCTAAACCTTTTAATTTTCAAAGAAGACATAAAAGGAGACATGAAAAAGAGGTAAATAATTTTCATCCAATAATATTATACGCAAAAAAAAAATCTAAATGATGTCAAAATAGAATAAGGCAAAGAGACATTTTTCTAGAATACTTATTATCTAATATAAATGTTTATTTACAAACTAATGTCTTACTATTAGAATTACAATAAAATCCTAATTATTTTTAGGATAGTACATATAAAGAAATAAAAGATTTTTGTTCAATTTATAGTACTTAGATTTAGTGAATAAAAATCTCACGCCTACTTTAATAAATATATAAAAATTAAATTTTAAATTTTAATCATAATTTTTACCTCTTAAATCTTAAATTCTATATTCTAAAAATATACTTTATCCCTAATTTTCTAATTCTTAACTATAATTCTTAAACTTGGACCCTAAATTTTAAATATATTATTTTATAATAGGAGAACCAAAGAAGTACGATAAAGAAATAGTTTTGATTAAAGAATGAAATACCAACTTGAAAATAAATAAAAATGAGTATAAACACTTAACACCAAATATACAATGAATGTGGTAACATTCTATATATCTACATGATCATATATCTTTATGAATAACTATCAGGCCAACATATTGACCCACATCATTTATGATCTCAAGTTATCAAAATTGTTCATCTCAATTTTTTTAAGGTGAATCATCACCTCTTTCTTACATGTAATGAGTGGATTGGTAGTTATTAGATAGTTATTTAAAAATAAACGATTCTAATTATTTGACCATATACATAAATGACGTAATAAACAAGGTTCATCTAATAATATCTCATCTTCGTATAATAGTGCCACCCAAAAGTCAAAATTCTGGACCCAAAATTTATATCAGTTTATTTACAACAGATTACCAAATATCAGGATTAACACCAATAAGATCAGTATGGTGCTGCTGCATGATGGCAAAACAGTACTACACAACACAAAGTTCAACTGTAGAGTGCAGACCAACTTTTCATAGTGGGACCCGTAAACGAACCGAACAAATACAAACGAGGGTGTGTTCATGTTCGTTCATTTAACTTTAACCGAATAAACAAACGAACACGAACATAAATGAACACAAATTTTCTTGTTCTTGTTCGTTCGTTAAGGATTGTAGCTTGTTCATGTTCGTTTATGTTCGTTCGTTTAAATGATAAATGAACGTAAACGAACGAACATAAATGAACGTAAACAAACATAAACGAATGGGCATAAATAAACGTAAACGAACATAAATAAATGAACATAAACGAACGAACATAAATGAACGTAAACAAACATAAACGAATGGACATAAATAAACGTAAACGAACATAAATAAATGAACATAAACGAACGTAAACAAACGTAAACAAACGAACATAAATAACATATATAAGATGTTAAATATTTAATATTTTGGATTAATTCGATTACTTCAGCTAATCAACTGATTTTAAACCGAATTAGTCAATAATTAAAATTAAAAAAACTCTTAATTATTAGATAAAACCTAAAATTTAACTGATTAACTAGCTTTGTTTTGGTTCGATTCATTAACTCGATTTAACAGAACAATAAACACCCCTAGCCTATAATAACAAGAAAGTTTTTTGATGAGTCATAAAATAAGACTTATCAACTCAAGTAATTCAAAAATTTTTTGCTCGACTTACTTGATCTAATGCTCAACCTTAGATATATGTGAATAAATTTAAACGAACATAAATGAATGAACATAAACGAACATAAATAAACAAACATAAACGAACGAACATAAACGAATATAAATGAACGAACAGAAACGAACAGATTACCGAACGTTCACGAACATAAATGAACGAACGAGCCCTTTGTTCAAGTTAAACGAACGAAAAATCTTGTTAATGTTCGTTCGTTTAATAAATAAACGAATATAAACGAACTTCTCATCGAACAATTCAACAAACATTCGGTTGGTTTACGGAACCAGTAAGGGGAGCAAATACATACCCACAAGTAGCACAATCCTTAATTCTTACATCAAAAGTCAAAACAAAGTCAACATTCTATTTCAGGAAAAAGGCTAGATTACAAGGCAGTTACTTTAAAGCAATATTGATTATAACTTGAATAAGAAAATACCATAACTTGTATTGTATGAAATATTGAAGCTTTAAACTAGTTTGTGATGGATCAAACAACCCTAGCTTGAAAACACAGATTTCTTTAGAGAAGTAGGATTTTGCACAGATTACCTGCAGCTTGCAAATTCGTAGCGTTTTCCTCTGGAAGAGAAGATGATAAGAGCAATTTCAACATCACAGAGAACCGATAGCTCGAAAGCCTTCTTTAGCAGCCCAGTTCGACGCTTGGAGAAGGTGACTTGCCTGCTTGTAGCGTTCTCTATGCGCCGAAGTTGAGTCTTTCCCCTCACCATTTTCAGCTCCTTCAAGCAAAAATGAATCAGTGGTATTAGAAAAAAGCAAGCCGAAGAAAACCCAGAAAACCCTTTTTTGGTCTCTTTTAAGGATATGTTTAGAGGGGACAAAGAAGCTGAGAGAGCTGCAAAACAATGGAGATTTCCGTACGGTCTGGTGGTTTGATTGCTTCAATGAAAGCACAGCACAAGAAAAAAAAATTCTTTGGTGTAAACCGTACCGGAAAAGTGAAGGAAAACCACAACCCAGAAATTCTGGGAAAAGAAACAAATCCTACTAAACGAGAAAAGTAAGAGCTTGGAACTTGTTTTTTGTTCTGAAGAAGAAGAAGAAGAATTCAACAAATATTTAAAGCGTGTAGCTTTATGAACTTAAGAAGTAAACTGGTATCGTCCAACACTTACATACCAGAGCTTAATGAAACCCCAGAAAGTTAATCCACCAAAGAAACGACCAAATCCAGGAAAAAGAGAATCCCCAAAGAAGATCCGATGTTTATGAAGAAGATCCAGGTTTAGAAAATTATTACTTTAGATTGATTTATCTGGCTCGATTCGGCAGACCCTTTTTTAGTAACCATCAAAGGAAGAAAAGGAAAAGAAGTAATCCCCCAAATTCCACAAATATCAACCTTTCCTTATTCATCTATCTGCCTCAAAACCCACACATAGATCAGATGTTTAAGCAAAGAGATATTTATTTTATTATTTATTAATAGTTTTAGAAGTAAAATATCGGGTAAAATACATAATTCACCACTAATCTATTCTGAAATAATCTTTTCGACCACTGAATTTTCAGAAATTATAATATTGAACTTTTGATCTAGTTTTAAAATACTCTCTACTAGTGATAAAATTTAACAAGCTTAAAAGGGCGTAAATCGTCTGACCTTAACTATTTTTTTTTGTGATTCATTTTAAATTAATGGGTTTAAAATTTAAAGTTAGGGGTTAAGGTTAGAGTTTAGAAAATTATAGATATGATTTATTTTTAGGGTATAAAGTTTAAGATTTAGGATATAAATAATTAGAATTAGAGTTTAAAATTTAAAATTTTAAGAATTTTTAACAGGAAACACAGAAGGAAGCATAATTAAGGAACATAGGATTTCTTCTCAGTTTAAAGATTGTTTTGATAAATTTTGATAAATTTTGATGATTATTTTATAATATTTTGATAAATTTAATGATAATTTCGTAAATGAAACAAAAGTTTGTTGTTTAAAACTTTTTTATAATTTAAATATTATTATCAATATTTTAATTTTTTATAGTTTCTATTTTTTATAATTTATTCTTATATAAAATTTTAAGTTTGTTATCCTATAGAAGCTTCTATAGTAAAAATGGGACTAAAGTGCATCAAATATTACTTAATATCATTGATATTGAACATTATTAAATATTATTAAATTAATTAATAAATATTAAAAATATTAAAAACTCAATGTATAATTATAAATTCTTTAAAATAAAATTTAAAATAAATTAATTATATATTAATTTTTAAGTTTTATTAATCAATTAAATAATGTTTATCGGTATTCTACGGTAATAACTCATATTAATAAAATAATTCCATAATTTCGGTATTTGGGAGATGTTAAAAATGTTGAAACAAATGTATATTAGAAAAAGGTCAATGTCGTCCGTACAATACCGTACGCAGTGGACCAATCAGGTTTCGAAAACTCACGAAAAAGTTGAAAACACCCACACCCACATCCACACAACCACTCCTCGAGACAATTCTTTTTAAATCCAAATATCAGACCATAAAAGAAATATTTCCTAATCTACCCCATATTTTTATTAAATTTTAAAATGATACCTTTTTGGATGAAAGTGTCCTGTACGTAATAGTAAAATACGTGTCGAATCAGTCACGTTTCTGTACAAATAGTTTTAAAACCACGTGTTCATAGATAAGGGATGATATTTAATAAGAACCAGTGGGCCCACGCTAATATCCTAAATTTTAAAATTAAAAAAATAAAATTATTTATTGGTAAAATTGTAGTTTAGTCCTTTCAAAATCTATAATTTATATTATTGGTCTATCTAAATTTAAATATTTAAATGATTTTTTGATAAATATCGTTGAGTTTTACTATTAGAGAGAGATTTTTAGATATTCAACTTGCTCTCAAATATATTTTTAGATATTTAATTTTTTAGATAAAATTTATCTCCTTTATATTTTAAAACCGTCTCAATTAAATTATTCAATTGAAAATTTCAATAATTTTACTAGGCACGTTTTCTTATTTACTAATTATTTTTTTTATCTTTTTCAAAACAACAAACTATAAGATTTAAAAGAATAAAATTGTCATCGTAATTCGTATTAGTTGGGACCAGATATGTCACTCAAAGATTAAAGGTGCATTGGGTGTGAAAAATATTTTTGTTTGGAATCAAACTTGTATAATGAAATGCATTTGGCTTCTATTTGCTCAAACTGGGTCTCTATGGGTGGTGTGGATAAAGGAGTATGTTTTAAAAGGGATGTTAGTTTAGGTTGCCATGGTAAAAAAAAACTCAAATTGGGCTTGGAGGAAGGTTCTCAAATTAAGGGATGACTATCAACTTGTAGGAACTATGAATAATGGTTTTAAGGCAAGGAAAGCATGCGATATCCTTCGTCATAAAATATGAGAGTTCCATGGTGTAAAGTCATTTGAGGCTGTCTGTCAATCCCTCGTTTCTCTTTTATTGCATGTCTTGCAATACACGATCGCTTGCCAATCAAGGTACGGATGGTGTCTTGGGGTGGACAGGTTGATATGCAATGTCTTCTATGCGAATCTGGTTTGGAGGATAGGAATCACCTATTTGTTGGATGTTCTTTATCTCGTTGAGTTTGGAAAGAGGTTATGATCGCTTGCCAAAGTGATTTTTCACTGGATGATTGACCTAGTATGGTGCAATGGGTGCAACTACATGGTAAGGGAAAAACCCTTTTAGCTGCTATTATTTGATTAGCTTGGTGCTACTATCTTTATACTATATGGCAGGAGCGCAATGGTAGACTCTATGGGAAACGACCTACACAAGTGGTTGTTATTGTTTCTTAGATTAAGATGAATATGCGATTGCGTTTATCAGGAGAAAGGTTACGGTTTGACTCGTTAAATCTAACTATGGATTGGGGGTTTGTATAAGTTTCTTCTTTTGTAAATAGTTTTGTTGGTTTTATTTTATTTGTACAAAATGTTGGTTCATTTGATGAATAAAATTTTCATTTATCAAAAAAAGAAATTGTCATTTTAATTATTTTATTATATATTTATTATATAAGAGTGAGTAAAACTCGGTCCGGTTCAAAAAAATATTTGTTTTATTACTGGACTTGACTCATCTTGACTAAAAAAAGTAAAAAAAATGAGTTATAAAATAAAAACTCGAATAAAGAAAAAATATTAGTAATTAATGGGTTGAATTTTAAGTTCAAGTTGAGTTTCTCAATTTTTCTTTTTATATACCGTTATAAACAAATATGAAGTATATACATATGTAGAAATATAAAGATATATATACATTTGATGCGTGTTAAATATGCATAATTTAGTGCAAGTGAACACGTCGCAAGTAATAAAGTGATAAGTATATCAGATATCGTCTCCACATGGATTGTTGTAATTAATATGCCTTCTTTTGTCTTCTTGCTCTATAAAAAGAAATAAAATAAAAACACAAGTGAATAGGTTGAGATTGAACTAAATAAAGTAATTAAAGAAAACTAAATAAAAGAGGAGATCGAATTGAGAAAGAGGGCAAGATCCCAACTGTGTTGTATAGTAGATTTGATTGATCTATTTCTATCCAATGCAATTACACTTCACTGCCTCGACAGTACTGCAGATTACTGTCTCGGCAGTGATAGTGTCTTCCGCCGCGACAAACCCTTACTCTTGAGTAGATTTATCAAAGTTTGGCAAAGTTTCCTTTGATGGCTCCGCTTATCCCTAAGTTGAAACATTGTTGATGATTAGTCCTTGATGATACCTTCCGGCGTTAATCAATTATAACCAACAATCAATCCCACACTACTTTTAGCCGCTAAAACTCCAACCTATCCCTAGACCGAGTTAGTAATTCCCAATCAAGTCAAATACCGTACTTACTCCTTTCGTGATTCTAACTCTTCCGAGTCTAGACAAATAGATTACTTATAAACTTCTCTCCCAAGCTTGGATGTAAGAACAAAGAATGGCAAAGAGTAAGCAAACTTTGATATTTTATTGCATTGAAACAAGAAACAAATTACAATCTCTTCTCACTAATACTCAACAATCTTCACCTAAACCTTAAGAAAGCTTAGAACATGATGGAAAAAAGAACAACTATGATTCCTAGGATAAACTCTCTCAATTCGGCTCTCTTATTCCCTTGGACGGCTATGCCTTATATAGGCTTGGCCTAGGGCAAACCTTTCTTAAGTAGAATACAACTTGGAGTAAGGAACAAGTCATGTACATAGGTTAAATATTTTCAAGTTTAATTCTTCTAGAAGGCTTTCCCGCGTGGCCTTGTCTTTGGGCTTTCCTTGTGTTGTCCAACTTCGATCCTTGGACTTCCTGTCCAACAACGTTCTCCTCATTTTTCTCCTCAGTTTGCCTGCCATATTGCTATTTTTCCTCTGCTGCCTCGGCATCAGGTCCTTTCTCGGTCCTAGTTTGCTGCCGCGACAATACTTGTTCCTGCACAGACATAAAAATGCAATAAAGTATACATTTTCTACAAATATTATCTTTAATAGCATAATCCCTAAATATATCATATTGAGTATATGCATTGGTCCAAGTAGGTGTAGAATTGTTGATTAATTCTCATTAAAAGTGTAGAAAGTTAGTGAGTTGAGCACTTATCACACCCCTAAACTCGAACTATTGCTTGTCCTCAAGCAATGCAAACCATCGATTTGACAAACTCTATTCCCTCTTGATCTTATGTTTCTATCTATTCTCCCCACCATAACTGTCTATTCTTTAGACTTAACCTTTCGGTTACCTAAGGGTATACCTAGAAGACAAACTATAAGGTTTTGTGAGTGTTTGCGTTTTTATGGAAAAGTTTGATTAAAGGCCTTCTTAGATAAACTCTAAGTTCAAGACAAATAGACTTGGATTTAGTGTACTCTTCTTTAAAACAACAAATTCTTGAGCCAATTTCGAGCACCTTAAGTATTGTGTTTTCTCCTTCTCATTTTCTTATTTTTTTTGCTATTCTTTTAAGCATACTAGAGCCAATTTCGGGCACCTCTAGCATGAAGAAGAGTATTTCCTAGAGCCGGTTATAAGCACCTCTAGTCACCTTTCCAAAAATCTAAGTCTTTATCACCTAAGTTTATTAAAAGAATTCCTATAGCCAAACAAGTCTCAAAAGTGTTTTAAATTCAACTTTATAGTAGGCTTCTAAGTTTTTCTCCTTAAGTATCCTAGAATTAAGCCTTCAAAATAGACCCTAACTATGGTAAGGAGAAAGATTTCTATTGCCTTAAACAATAAACTAAAACAATACTGATGATGGGTAGTGCAAGAGTATGTGCAACAATTTCAAGTAAAGTGGTGGACATAAGAAAAAAAATTATCACTAAAAACTCCCTTTTCATGGTAAGGCCACGGCAGTGGATTTCCTCGATAGTGGCTCTACACCCCAAACTCAAATAAAGTATTGTCCTTAATGCTTAATTTAGGAGCAAGCAGTAGGCAACAAAATATATAAAAGGAAACAGGAAATTATATGAGAAATAATAGAAAAAATCATAATGATTCTGAGGAGCTGCTGCTGACAATCGGTTGTTGTAAATTTGCTGAGCGATTTCTCCTTTGATCCTTAGCTCTTATCCTAAAGTAAACGAAAAGAAAATTAAAAGTCTAAATTAAAACTAATCCTAAAATGCAAATAAGGATAATATGAAAGAATTAATTCACAATAGGGATTCATGTAAGTACATCTCCTAAAGTGATGGTCTCTATAGTTCTCATCTCTTGTTGACTAGAATAGTACTTCAACCGTTGACCATTCACTTTAAATTCATGCTCATCCCTATGTGACTTGATCATGACTGCTCCATGTGGATAAACCTGGACGACTTCAAATGGACTTGACCATCTGGACCTGCGTTTGTCTGGGAACAGTTTGAGTCTGGAGTTAAAAAGGAGAACTTGCTACCCTGACAGGAACTACCGCGATAGTAACTTGCTATCATGCCATCATTTCGTCTTTTCTTATAGATCTTGGTATTTTCATAGGTTGTCGCTTTGAATTCTTCTATTTCATTGAGGTCTAGCAATCGTTTCTGGCCAGCTTTCTCCTATTCCATGTTCAAATTATCTACTGCCCAATAAGCTTTGCGCTCAATTTCCACTGGCAAATGGCATGCTTTTCTAAATACCATCCTATATGGAGGTGTTCCCAAAGGGGTTTTGTAGGTTGTCCTATATGCCCACAGAACATCGTCTAGATGATGAGACTAGTCTTTTCTAGACGGGTTTACCATATTTTCAAGGATTTGTTTTAATTCCCTATTTAAAATTTCAGCTTGCCCATTTATCTGCGGATGTTATGCGTGGCAATTCTGTAAGTGACACCCAATTTCTTTAGGGCCGCGACAATGAGTCTGTTATCGAAGTGCTTACCTTCATCGCTAATAATTGCTCTAGGGACTCCAAATCTGGTGAAAATGTCTTTCTTGAGAAATTTTTGTACAGTCTTGGAGTCATTGTGAGGCGTGACAATTGCTTCGACCCATTTTGACACATAGTCCACCGCTACTAGGATGTATACATTACCTTGAGATGATAGGAATAGTCCCATGAAATCTATTCCCCAAACATCAAATAATTTTACTTCTAGTATGAGTTTCTGTGGCATCTCATTGCGCCTAGAAATATTGCTTGTTCTTTGGCATCGGTCACAATTCTTGCAATAAAGTTGAGCATCTTTGAAGAGTGTGGGTCAGTAAAGCCTGATTGAAGCACCTTAGCTGCTGTTCTGTTTCCTCCAAAATATCCTCTACAAGGTGAATCATGACAATGCCGAAGCACTTCTTGCTGTTTATCTTCCATAACACATCTTCTTATAACCTGATCTACACATTGCTTAAACAAAAAAGGGTCGTCCCAAAAATAATGCTTTACATTATGCTGAAACTTCTTTTCGTTATAGTTAAGGTTATAAGGGATAACACCACTAACTAAATAATTAACAAGGTCAGCGTATTAGAGAGTGGTTGTTACTGCAGCAATATCTTCAGTTAAGGTTGTCGATATGTATTTAGTCAATGCCTCGGCCGCACAGTCATACACTGTTGTGGTTGCTGTCTCGACAGTGTCTTCGGTAGTTGCTGCGATATACAGTATTTGTTCATCTGGGAAGGCGTCTTGTATTTCTTCCAATGCATTGTTATTATCTCCATTCTCTAGTTTGGAGAGGTGATCGGCTACCTGATTTTTTGTACCTTTTCTATCCTTAATTTCTACATCAAATTCATGTAAAAGAAGGATCCATCTAATTAGTCTTGGTTTGGCATTCTTCTTCGAGAATAAGTACTTAATTGCCGAGTGGTCAGTATGGACAGTTACTTTTGTTCCAATAAGATATGATCAAAATTTATCAAAAGCAAATACTACTGATAGTAATTACTTCTCTATTGTGGTGTAGTTGATTTGAGCATCATTGAGTGTTTTACTAGCATAGTAAATGACATGGAACAAATTTTTCTTTCTCTGCCCAAGTGCTGCCCCGACAACATCATCACTTGCATCACACATTAATTCGAAGGGTAGGGACCAATCTGGTGGGACCACTATTGGTGCTATGATCAGCTTCTCCTTTAGGGCTTCAAATGATTCAGTATATTCTTTGTCGAATTCGAATTTTCTATCTTGTTCAATCAGGTTACAGAGAGGTTTAGAAATTTTAGAAAAGTTAGAAATAAACCTTCTATAAAAACCTACATAGCCCAAGAAGCTTCGAACTTCTTTCACAGAAATTGGTGAAGGCAAATTCTTTATCACATCAATCTTGGCTTTATCAACTTCGGTTCCTTGTGATGATATTTTGTGTCTTAATACTATACCTTCATTCACCATAAAGTGGTATTTCCCCCAATTGAGGAGTAAATTGGATTCCTTATATCTTTGCAGCACTTTTTTTAAATTGTCGAGGCATTGATCAAAGTTGTCTCCAAAGACTGAAAAATCATCCATGAATATTTCTAGGAAGTCCTCTATCATGTCAGAAAAATTGTCATCATGCATCTCGGAAAGGTTGTTGGAGCATTGTAGAGGTTGAACGACATTCTTCTAAATGCATATGTTCTATATGGGCAGGTGAAGGTGGTTTTTGCCTGGTCTTCTGGATCAATGGCAATCTGATTATATCCTGAATAATCATCAAGGAAACAGTAGTAAGGTTTACCAGCAAGTCTATCAAGCATTTCATCAATAAAGGGTAAAGGGAAGTGGTCCTTCTTTGTTCCCTTATTCAACTTGCGATAATCCATACAAACCCCCCAACCGATCATAGTCCTGGTTAGGATCAACTCGTTATTCTCGTTGGTTATGACAGTCATACCACCTTTCTTGGGTATATATTGTACCGGGCTTACCCATGCACTATCAGAAAGAGGGTATATGATTCCCGCATCCAGTCATTTGATTATTTCCTTATGTACTACCTCCTTCATGGCATGGTTAAGTCTCCTTTGGGCCTCAATAGTGGGTTTATGGTCTTCTTCTAAAAGGATTTTATGCATACATATTGTCGGGCTTATTCCTTTTAAATCATCAATTGACCACCCAATTGCCTTTTTGTGCTGTCGCAGCATCTCGATCAAGCTTTGTTCCTGTTCTGGCTACAACTTAGAAGAAATAATTACGGGCATTGTGTGGTTGTCTCCCAAATAAGCATACTTTAATTTTTCAGGTAAGGGTTTTAATTCAGTAACTAGAGGTTCCTTTATAGATTTTTCAATCTTACCTGGGTAATCTAAAGGTTCAAAATACTTACCTAGAAGATGTAACCCCCTCGACCCGGTCTAGACGTCACCCGACTCGAACGAGTTACACGGGGAATACCGAGGCTAATCCGAAGACTCACCCCGATAAACAACCCTAAAAAAATATCTTTTATCTTTTCTAAATGCTTTGATTAGATCTTACATGTTCATGCAAGGACCGAGTTCAATTGCAGCGGAGACTAAAGAGAAACGAGTCCTAATTTAATCGAACAAGTTTTAAGGACCTAATTATAATTTCCAGAATTTTATACCATGATGGTGAAATTAAGGTTATTAATATTTAATTAAGTATTTTGTATGCTTGCACGTAAATTTTCAGTTTAAAATAATATCTACAAGTCATTGTATTACATGCTCAAAGTTTAAGACTATTTTCAGCCTCCAAAGGTTTCATGACATTCTCTATATGCAAATTCATCTAAAAACACTTTAAGCACATGACATATTATCTAGATGCACTTCAACCTAGTTAACAACAATATATTCAACTCCTAAGGAGTCATGCTTCATTATAAACAATACTCAAATTCAAATATAGGAATATCAAGAATCAAACTTTAAAAAAACTATATTATAACTAAACGAATATCAATGCAAAATTCAAGTTAAAGTCATGAGCTAACATCATCTTTGATATTTATCAAATAAGTAGAAGTATATAACCATTTCAAGTCTCAAAAGCATAGACATTATTCACAATATGATAATCCATCCCCATTGCTCTCTCACTACTACTAATATTATAAAGACACACTTGAGCTTTCACTTGATGGTTACCTGGATCCTTGCTTCTCTTTGCTGCCTCCACATCAAATACTCTGCATTACAAGGTAAATGAGAGGGTAAGCATAAGCTTAGTGAGTGAATAAAAACAAGTATAAAAACACCTTGTAACGCAGCCCATATTAAATCAATTTCATCAATTTAAAAACATGTCATGCTCCTTATAAAATAAAACACACATGGCTAATAACGTCACTTTTAAAACTCAATAAGTGTCATCAAACCAAGGCGAACAACGCCATCATTAAATTTTAGTAAAAACCGTTTTGTAATCACATGTTTTACAAGCTAAAACACAAGTCTTACATGCTATTCACATAACAATGCTTACACGTGCATCTCGATGCACAAAGCTCAAGTCTTACATGTTATCAACATAGCAATGCTTAAATCACATGCATATCAATGCATAAAACTTCGCATGCATAACATCATATGCAATCAAGTGAAAACCATGACACTTACCTTAGAAAAGTAAAAACATATATTGGTGCTAGTGATCTGATTTGTACCACTCCAAATCGTTAGGATAAATAGGAAATCGCATGTTAGTACCACTCCTAGAGCATGTGCATGTTGATACTACTCTCAACATGAATTATCTCACCTTGGTGTCCGGTGACAATACTACTCTGATCAACCCGTATGTGACAGTACTACTCCCATCATATAGCATTATAATATAGGCCAAAATACAACACACAAGGAATTTATACACGTACGACTTTTGAATGTTTATAGTGCACTCTAGACCCTATTGATCGACCAACTTATCCCATAAGGTTCATCACATAACTAGCCAATATATTATCAAAAATCAATGCTCAAAACTCAATTCAAAACAGAATTCAAATCACATATATCCCAATTTTCATACATCACTTGCAAAAGCCGATAAAACCATTTTTATCTTATTTATCAAAATAAAAACCGTAGGAACATTGAATACATATAAAATCTCTTTAAAAACAGTCTCATGAGCATTTATATACATGCATAATCACATATGCACAACACAATAAGAACATGACAAATAACATAATAAAAACGCAGCGTAATATGAGAATCTTTAAGAAAGCAATACTTTAAACTTACTTCAGAGTATAGGGAGGTTTTTCACACCTTCCCTACACCCTCAAACCTTTGAAAAACATTTAAAACCATACCAAATTGGCAGCCTTCATAATCCACTCACCGATAATCGATACTTGTTCGTCAAACTACCGAAACGAACCGGAACACCTTCAAACGTGATCGCCTAACTCTTGTCCAGTTTCAAGCATCAAAACCAAGGGGTTTAATGCTTCTAAACTCACAAAAGAAACCA
Organism: Abelmoschus esculentus; assembly: GCA_035048815.1. Taxonomy (NCBI): domain Eukaryota; kingdom Viridiplantae; phylum Streptophyta; class Magnoliopsida; order Malvales; family Malvaceae; genus Abelmoschus; species Abelmoschus esculentus. The sequence goes on along the minus strand of JAUCBN010000032.1, from coordinate 14,810,099 downwards.
ACAAGTCGGATCCCTGCACAACAGGCCTTAAAACCTATCAAAACTTAAATCGAAAACTTATCGGAACACACCAAACTTCACTTAAGCCTATAGTTCGGGATTAGGAATATTAAAAACACTTTATAAACATTCTAAAACATTAAAAATAATCCATTTAAGACCTCAAAACAGTGGGTAAAAGCCCTTGAACGAAAATCAAGAAAATAATGGAATTTTTTATCAAGGAAACCGATTTTATTGATTCAAGACTTTAAAGATTGTTTCAATAAGAGAAGAAATTAGGGAATTCATTAAAGAACTTTAGGTTTCAAAGGTTTTAAGGATTATCAACTCTAAAATTAATCTAACCCCTTCGAAGGTTTAAAAACTAAAAAACTCGTAGAAAAACGATAAGATTTTGATGAAGAAAAATATAGGAAAATAAATCAACGAAATTTTATTAAAAAGAATGGATATTTACCTTGAAAAGATGATGAATAGGCTGCCTTGGAGAAGAAGAAACCGAAATTTAAAGAAGAAATATTTTTAAAAAGTGAATTTTTGTGTTTTAGATCAAAATTAGAGAATTTTGATTACTTAGGTTAAAACTAGGGATTAAAGGTTGTTTATATAGGCTATTGGAAAACCTAGATCAACTAGGATTAGCAAATTACCTTAAAGATCCAAAGTTTTGGCTTGTTTCATAAAATTATCCCTAAATTTTCAATTATTACAAAACGATCACTAATTTCAAAATCTTAGAGTTTCAAGGGTCAATTTTCAAAATTGATTTGACCAAATTCTAATATATATTAATTAATGATTTTATAATATTTTTCCATAATTTATTTTGATAGAAAACTAATTTTTAGGTATTTAATCCCGAACTAGGTTAAACCAACAAAACCGGTCCACTAGAACTTTAAACCGGCCTCTAAACTTCTAGGCCCAAATTTGGGGTGTTACAGAAGATGTGTTGTCCAATTAACTTCTTCATTTTCTGATGCTTCTACACTGTCCAAGATACTACTGTAGCAGTCATCAATTATACTGCCGAGACAGACCTGTGGTGTATCGTTAAGACTACTGCCGAGATAGTTGTTGCTTAGATAGTGTGTTGTACTAATTGTATCTGTATTGTCCAGCATCTGACATTCTTCTGGATCATCATGTCTCTTCAGGATTTGGAAAATATTGAGTTTGACTTGTTGATCATTAATCCTCATAGTCAACTCTTCTTTTTCCACATCTATGAGCGTACGTCCAGTGGTAAGGAAAGGTCTCCCAAGGATTATCGGTGCATTCTTATCTACTTCACAATCAAGGACTAGAAAATCAATAGGAAAAATAAATTTATCTACTCTTACCAATATGTCCTCGATTTTTTCTTCGGGTTGCACCTATGATCGATCCGCAAGTTGGAGCATTACAGTAATAGGCTTTGCCCTTCCAATTCCAAGCTTTTGGAAGACAGACTTGGGCATTAAATTGATACTTGCTCCAAGGTCGTATAGGGCCTTACCTTCATAGTGATTACCTATCGCACAAGGTATGGTAAAGCATCCAGGATCCTTCAACTTTGGTGGCATGCGGTTGTGTAGCATTGTCATACATCCTTCAGTTACTGCCACTGTTTCAAACTCACCAAGCCTCTTTTTTTAGACACAATGTCTTTAAAAAATTTAGCATAGTTGGGCATCTGTTCAATTGCCTCAACAAAGGGTAAGTTGATGTGGACTTGCTTTAAAATGCCTAGAAATTTCTTAAATTGATGGTTCTGTTTTTGCTTTTTCAACCTTTGTGGGAAAGGTGGTGGTGGTCTCATCTCGTCCAGGGTCTCTTTAGTTTAGAATTTAATACTTGGAATCATTGTGTTTATCACTGTCTCGATAGCTTGTTCAGGTGCTACCGAGTTCTCTGTTGGGGCAGTATTCTCATGATCAGTTTGTTCAGCATCTGAGTCCTCCTTGTCTGATTCCTCTTGTATTGCTAGTGGGGCTTTGTTTGCTGAATTTCCCAATGTCTCTTTAAGTTATAGGCCACTTCTTGTAGTGATTGCTTTGTATTGTTCAAGGCCTATTCCCTTAGCAACTTTAGTATTGCTAGGTAGTCCTCCTTGTGGTCTAGTATTCTTTCTTTGAGCAAATTGACCAACTTGGCTTTCCAATGATTTAATTGTAGCCTCTTGATTTTGCAGCCTCATCTCAGTTCTATTCATGAAGTCATCAGTTCTCTTCATGAAACTGCTGTTCTCAGCCATGTATGTTTTTGTTTTCATTATGAAGGCCTTGAGAGTGTTCTCTAATGAGTTCATGGGTTGTTGCTGATTCATCTGCTGTTGCGGCATTGACTGTTGTACATGCTACTGCGGCAGTGGATTTTGATAACCTGAGGCTTGGTTAGTGGAGTTCAACACATTATTAGGATTGCTCCATGAAAAATTTGGGTACCTTTTCCATGCCGGATTGTATGTGTTGGATATCATATTATTGTTCTAGTTATAGTTTCCCACATAAAAACTAGATTCCTCATCTTGCATATACTCAGAAGAATTGATCATTTTAACCTCATGAGTATTTTGTTGTAATTGTATATTCTAAACCATCTTGGATAAAGAGGC